>OY755208.1:11756729-12503280 GCA_963576765.1 Draba incana
CCCCCTCTCAAGTTGGAGCATGAAGATCACAAATGCCCAACTTGGAGAGAAACCATTCAAACTTCTTGCGACCAAGAGCCTTGGTCATGATATCTGCAAGTTGAGTCTTGGTGGTAACATGTCGAGTAGCAATCGTTCCTTTAAGAAGCTCATCACGAATCTTATGGCATTCGTTCTCAATATGCTTTGTCCATTCGTGGAAAACGGGATTCTTAGCAATGTGTAAGGCCGACATGTTATCGCAATATAGAGGAACCGGTTCTGTATGATCAATGCCAAAGAAGAGAAGAAGAGCTTTTAACCAAATAATTTCTTTGAGAGCAAATGACATTGCCCTATATTCAGCTTCAGCGGAAGACATCGAGACGGTCTCTTGTTTAATCGTTTTCCAGGAGACCGGAGAGTTGCCAAGTTGGATAAACCAACCTGTCAAAGAACGTCGAGTAAGTGGACAACCCGACCAATCTGCATCACACCACGCAGTTAGAGTCAAAGGAGAATCCGATCAAAGAAGAATCCCCTGACCCGGGTTGTGTTTTAGATACCGAACTACACGTAACACAGCATCTAAATAAGCTTGTCGAGGTGCTTTCATGAACTGTGTAAGCACATGAATCGAATAAGGAAGATCATGACGAGTCACTCCCGAATATATAAGACGGCCAACAAGTCTTCTGTACCTAGAAGGATCTGAAATTACATCACCATCTGCCAATGCGAGCTTATGGTTTTGATCAAGAGGAAAAGCAACCGGTTTGACTCCGAGAAGACCCGTTTCAGAGATAATATCAAGCGCATATTTCCTTTGACATATGTAGATACCAGCGGGACTACGAGCTACTTCGATTCCGAGAAAATACTTCAAGACACCAAGATCCTTCATGTGAAAACACGAACTAAGATATGTCTTAAATTCGGTAATAAGCTGCACCGAACTTCCACAAATAATAAGATCATCAACATATACAAACACATTGAGGCGAGAAGACCCGTTGGTATATGAGAATAATGAGTAATCCGAGACTGATTGCACAAACCCATAGTCTTTAAGAGAAGAAGACAGTTTGTCAAACCAACATCCCGGTGCTTGTCGAAGACCATAAAGAGACTTGTGAAGACGACATACTTGATTCTTATCTCCCGTACGAAAACCAGGTGGTAGTTGCATAAAGACTTCTTCATCTAAATCGCCATGCAAAAACGCATTGTGGACATCCATTTGATGTACCGCCCAATCTTTTGCCGCAACGACTTCTAAAAATATGCGTATCGTTGTCATTTTAGCAACCGGAGCAAAAGTTTCTTTGTAATCTACACCTTCGACTTGTTTGTTGCCGAGAACAACTAAACGAGCTTTAAAGCGTTCAATAGAACCATCCGCTTTGTATTTGATGGTGTAAACCCATTTACAACCGATAGCCTTTTTACCTGGAGGAAGAGTCTCAATTGTCCATGTTCCATTTTCATCTAGTGCATCAATCTCGAAACGCATTGCATTGCGCCATAGTGTTAGTGTATATGTGTGTTCAGCTCTGGCCAACGTATGAGAAGCAGATAGAGTTCTTGTGTGTAAGACTCTGATAAGTTTAGAGGCTCGTGGTTTAACTTGGGTTGGACCGGTTATGTGTCAATTCCGAGTTAGATTAGGATTTAGTTTAAGTCGGCTTAACTCTATATATAAAGAGAAGAAGTCGTTGAACTTGAAAATACTCTCTGTAACAAACTTCCTCTGTTTATCGAGTATTATCTCTGGTTAAGAGAGCTCGTTCTTCCTGATAGTGAATTGTTGGTCCAAGCCGGCTCCAGAGCAGTAGTTTTACACCATCTCGGTGGCAAAGCTCTGGGTTAACAAAATCAACTGTGTTCTTACTTGCTTTAGTTCTAATCAGTGTTTAGATTATCAGGATTGATTGTGATAATCTGTTTTAATCCTCAACAATTGGTATCAGAGCTTTGGCTTAAAAGCTTGCGATGTCGAACCCAAGAATTGAGGTGGAGAGGTTCGATGGTTCTGGAGATTTCCAGATATGGAAGATTAGAATGATGGCGAACTTCGGGATTCTTGGACTGAAGAATATTCTTACTGATGAGAATTTGCTTATGGAGGTTCCTTTGACAAAGACGGAAGAGAAGAAACCTGTAGTACCTGAGCAAGGAGCGACGGATGAGTCTGCATCTAGTACGGCGACTCCATTATCTTCGGTGGTACAAGCAGCACCAGGTATGAAACTTGTACCTGACCCTGAAAAGATAGAACAATCTGAAAAGGCCAAGAATTTGATTATCCTGCATATTAGTGATAATGTTCTGCGCAAGGTTCAACACTGTGACACTGCAGCTGCGATGTGGTCTTTGCTTGACCGGTTATACATGGCTACTACTTTGCCTAATAGGATTTATATGCAGTTGAAATTCTATACATTCAAGACTGATGAGAATAAATCGGTGGATACGAATGTGGATGAATTTCTCAAAATAGTAGCTGAGTTGCATAGTCTTCATGTTAGTGTGTCAGAAGAAGTACAGGCTATATTGTTCTTGAGTTCATTACCTAACAGTTTTGATCAGCTAAAGCATACGTTGAAGTATGGAAGAGATTCATTGACTCTGGAGGAAGTGATTTCATCGGCAAAGTCAAGAGAGAGAGAGATGGCTGAGAAACAGGGTGAAAGAGGTCAGGCTACGGTTTTATACACTAAGGAGAGAGGGAGACCATTCAATCGTGGTCAGTCTTACCAAAAGGGTAGATCAAGAAGCCGATCAAAATCTGGTGCTAAAGTGATTTGTTGGTATTGTAGAAAGGAAGGGCATATAAAGAGGGATTGCTTTGCTAGAAAGAAGCAGAATTACGAGAGTGATGGAGATGGTGAAGCGGGTGTTTTAGTGGAACAATCAGATGCAGGAATGATGTTGAATGTATCTGAGGCTGGTTACAGAGATGACTGGGTAATTGATTCTGGATGTTCATATCACATGACTTCTAGAAAAGATTGGTTTTATGAGTTTGAGGAAAAAGGGTCTAGTAAGATTCTACTTGGTGACTTCAGGACTGTTGAATCCCAAGGTGCTAGCTCTATCAGGATTAACACTCATGGGGGTTCCATTAAAGTACTTAAGAATGTCAGGTATGTACCAAATCTCAGAAGGAACCTGATTTCTACTCCTACCTTGGATAGGTTAGGATTTCATCATACTGGTGGTGATGGTAAGAAGACTTTCCATAAGAATGGAACTGTGGCTTTAAGAGCAACTATCCAGAACGGGTTATATGTCTTGGATGGTAAGACTATAGCTGGTGAAGTATGTCAGTTGGAAACTGGTAAAGAATATGTTCCTGTGTAGCACAGCCGTCTAGGCCATATGAGCTATAAAAACATGCAAGTTTTGGTTAGAGAAGGTGTTCTAAAAAGAACGGATGTTGGAAAAGAATTCTTCTGTGAACATTGCACTTTAGGAAAGGCTAAAAGGGTGAGTTTTGAGTCGGGTAAGCATGATTCAACTCAGGTTTTAGAGTATGTGCATTCAGATTTATGGGGATCTCCAACGGTTGAAGCTTCTGGCTCAGGGTGTCATTACTTCTTATCAATCATTGATGACTATTCTAGGAAAGTGTGGATTTATTTTCTGAAGTCTAAAGATGAAACATTCTCTAAGTTCAAGGAGTGGCAAGTGTTTGTTGAAAACAAAACTGATAAGAAAGTTAAGTGTTTAAGGACGGACAATGGGCTTGAATTTTGCAATAAGGCGTTTGATGATCATTGCAAAGCTCATGGTATAGAAAGACATAGAACTTGCACTTATACCCCACAACAAAATGGAGTAGCTGAGCGTATGAATAGGACAATTATGGAGAAAGTGAGGTGCTTATTGAGTGAGTCTGGATTGGATGAAAGCTTTTGGGGAGAAGCTGCTGAGGTAGCAGTGTATACTATAAATAGGTCTCCATCTTCTGTGATCGGTTTCAAGACTCCTGATGAGTTGTGGTTGGATAAGAAACCCGGATACAAGCATCTCAGGAAGTTTGGATCTGTGGCTTATGTGCATATGGATCAAGGGAAGTTAAAGCCTAGAGCGGTTAAAGGAATATTCATTGGCTATCCTCCAGGTACCAAAGGATACAAGGTGTGGCTACTTGATGATAAGAAATGCATTGTGAGTAGAAACGTAAAGTTTCATGAGGATCTAGTGTATAAGGATTTGAATCCTGATAATCTAAAAATCAGAGATTTGAATCCTGATAGTCGGGAAACTGGTAGTAAAGTTATCTCTGGAACGAAAGAAAGGAATATAGTGAAGATTATTTCAGAGATTGATTCTGAAAGTTTCTTAAGTAAGAAAAGGATTCCATCTCAAGGTGGAGTCATGGTGAAAGAAGTCACAGATTCTACTGGTTCTAGAGAGGATAAATCTGTGATGGAAGATCTCGAAGACGAGGTGAGTACGCCTCGAGGTGGAGTCTCCGAGTCGGTTGTGTTAAGTGATGATGATGTAATTGAGGAACCACTTGGACTTAAATCTGTGTTCAATAAGCAGAGCTCATCTAGAGTTCTTGAACGGCCTAAGAGAATCATCAAGAAACCTGTAAGGTATGCAGATGAGAGTGGTTTTGCCTTCGCTCTGTCTATGGAAGATCTTTATACTGAGGAAGGAGTATTGGCATTTACTTTTGCTGCTGCAGAAGTAATTGAAGGTAATGAACCACAGAGCTTTATAGAAGCTATGGAAAGTGATGATAGAGAGTTGTGGATTGCAGCTTGTTATGAAGAAAAGGATTCGTTGGACATAAACAGAACATGGATTTTAGTTCCAAGACCTGAAGGACGGCAAATTATTAGCTGTAGGTGGTTGTTCAAATTAAAACCTGGAATTATGGAGTCAGACCCACCGAGACACAAAGCCAGGTTAGTTGCTCGTGGTTTTACGCAGAGAGAAGGAATTGACTATGGGGAGGTGTTTGCTCCGGTAGTTAAGCATGTCTCTATTAGAACTTTGTTGTCAGTTGTAGTAAATTTAGACTTGGAACTTGAGCAAATGGATGTTAAGACAGCCTTCTTACATGGTGATTTGGAGGAGGATTTGTATATGTCTCAGCCTGAAGGATTTGAGGATAAGGAGCATCCAGATTATGTGTGTCTTCTCAAGAAGTCGTTATATGGGCTCAAGCAATCTCCCAGGCAATAGAATAAGAAATTTGATCAAGTTATGAAGCTACAAGGTTTTAAACGAAGTGAACATGATCAATGTGTGTACACAAGGGAATGCGTTGATGGGGATTTCATATATCTTCTACTATACGTTGACGACATGTTGATCGCAGGAGCTGACATAGCTAAAGTGAACGAGTTAAAGCAGCAACTTAGTAAGGTGTTTGAAATGAAAGACCTAGGTCCAGCAAGAAGGATTCTAGGCATGGACATTATCAGAGATCGAGAGAAAGAAGTGTTATATTTGTCACAGTCTGAATATCTAAAAAAGGTGATCAAGAACTTTAATATGGAAGGAGCAAAAGCATCTCAGACTCCTATAGGAGCTCATTTCAAGCTATCCAAGGTAAAAGAACAAGAAGAATGCATTGATACTGAGGTAACTCCTTACTCTTCAGCTGTAGGGAGCATTATGTATGCAATGGTAGGTTCTAGGCCTGATTTAGCATATGGCCTTGGTATGGTTAGTCGGTGTATGAGTAACCCCGGATATGTTCATTGGGAAGCTGTGAAATGGTTATTGAGGTATATCAAAGGTGCTCTAGATTTGAAGTTGATGTTTACTAAGACAGGAAGAATGGATGTTCAAGGGTAATGTGATTCAGATTTTAGTGCTGATTTAGATAGAAGAAGATCTATCTCTGGTTACGTATTCACTGTTGGTGGCAATGTAGTTAGCTGGAAGTCTAGCTTGCAACAAGTAGTGGCTTTATCAACCATTGAAGCTGAGTACATGGCCTTAACTGAGGCGGTTAAAGAAGCCATATGGTTAAGGGGTTTATTGGAAGATCTTGGTTTTAATCAGGAGAGTGCTAAGGTTTGGTGTGATTCTCAAAGTGCACTATGTTTGGCCAAGAATAATGTGTTTCACGAACGAACAAAACACATGGCCACCAAGCTCAGTTTTATCAGAGAAAGGATTGAAGCTAATGATGTTGAAGTGGTTAAGATTCCCACAAGTAGGAACCCGGCAGATATTTTAACAAAGGTGGTTCCGATTAGTAAGTTCAATGCGGCATTGGACTTACTCAAAGTTCTCAAGAACTGATTGAGCCATAGGGCTCACTTGCCGGTGGTTAAGGACTCAGGAGATCAGGAAGATGAAGTGTAAGTTGGAAGATTTGTCTTGTTGCAGATGCTAAACACAAGGTGGAGATTGTTAGTGTATATGTGTGTTCAGCTCTGGCCAACGTATGAGAAGCAGATAGAGTTCTTGTATGTAAGACTCTGATAAGTTTAGAGGCTCGTGGTTTAACTTGGGTTGGACCGGTTATGTGTCAATTCCGAGTTAGATTAGGATTTAGTTTAAGTCGGCTTAACTCTATATATAAAGAGAAGAAGTCGTTGAACTTGAAAATACTCTCTGTAACAAACTTCCTCTGTTTATCGAGTATTATCTCTGGTTAAGAGAGCTCGTTCTTCCTGATAGTGAATTGTTGGTCCAAGCCGGCTCCAGAGCAGTAGTTTTACACCATCTCGGTGGCAAAGCTCTGGGTTAACAAAATCAACTGTGTTCTTACTTGCTTTAGTTCTAATCAGTGTTTAGATTATCAGGATTGATTGTGATAATCTGTTTTAATCCTCAACACATAGCTCATCAAGAACGGCCTGAGCATAATGTTGAGGTATATTCGCAGCCGTGATCATATTAATGAACGCTTGGTGTTTTTCAGAAAACCGATCACAACCAGTGTAATCAGAGATGGGATATGCACAAGTCTGACCTTTTGATTCAGAGAAAGGGGCAGACTCAAGAGTGAGAACATAGTCTGATAAACGTGTCGGTGGATTTTTCTTTCGTTGACCACGTCCTAATAGCTCAGAAGTGTGAATCTCTGTTTCGGTAGTCGGAGAAATATCTATCGCCGGAGAATTATCAACACTAAGAGGAAAAGAAGGAGGATCAGCCGATGGACCATTCGATGTTTCAAGCACAATATCCGAAGAAGAATCATCCATGATGATCATTGGAGATTGTAGTTCAGAGGTAGTATCATTAACCACGATTGGTGGATTTGGCGGAATCCAATCCGTAAGAGAGATAGGAGAGACAGGAGGAAGAGATGTATTTGAGACATGTGAGAGTTCAACTTCTTCAAGAGGATCCAGAGACAATGAAAGAGCAGGAGATTTGGTTGATTCAAGTGGAGAAACAGAGAAAGGGAACTCTGTTTCACAAAAGACAACATCTCGTGATATAGAAACAACTCCGGTTTCTATATCATAAACCCGCCATCCCTTTTTACCAAAGGGATATCCAAGAAACACAGATTTCTTGCTACGAGAAGCGAATTTGTCGCCTCCATGTTATTGATTATGTACGTAACATAAGCAACCAAAGACCCGAAGATGCAACATTGGAGGAGGTCGGTTGTATAACATTTCAAAGGGCGTTTTTCCACCGATTGCCGAAGACGGAGTTCGATTAATCAAATAGCCAGCTGCAAGAACACATTCTCCCCAAAACTCGATTGGAAAAGACGCTTGAAAACATAGAGCTCTCGCCATATTCAGAATATGTCGATGTTTTCTTTCGACCCGTCCATTTTGTTGAGGTGTTCCAACACAAGAAGTTTCGTGTATAATTCCTTGTTGCCGAAAATATTCACCCAAACAAATGAACTCACTTCCGTTATCACTCCGTATTGATTTTACTTTCTTCTCAAACTGACGTTCCACAAGAGATATGAAATTTTGAAGTTTTCTAGGAGCTGCCGTTTTGTTCGGGAGCAAATAAATCCAAAGAGTTCTTGAGTAGTCATCGACTATATTGAGAAAATATCGAGAACCACAAATAGAAGAAGTCTGATAAGGACCCCAGAGATCACAGTGAACAAGCTGAAAAACATCCGTCGTTTTATTCAAACTAGTAGGAAACACATCTTTAGTTTGTTTAGCTCGGATACAAATCTCACAAGCTTGAAAATCAAAGGTACTAGAACTACTAAAACCGGAAATAGGTAATAAGCGAAGAACACTAGAAGACGGATGTCCCAAACGTTGGTGCCACATCTCACAAGACGATTGACCCGTGAGGTGTAACGCTGCCGCTGTCTCCGTGCCTCTAAAAAAATACAAACCATCTCTCTCCTCACCCGCTCCAATCAGCATCCTCGTGATGCGGTCCTGAATCACACACAACTTGTCAGTTATTTGGAACACACAAGCTCTATCACGATTCAATTGTGAGACAGATATGAGATGGCACTTCAATCCATCAACAAAATAAATATTCTCAAGACTAAGATGAGAACCCAAGCAAACAGTTCCTTGTTGTGTAGATTGTGTAAATCTACCATCAGGTAGCTTTATCAAAACCGGAGACATGATTCTAACCTCTGATAGGTATTCTAAGGAGCCAGTCATATGATTCGAGGCTCCGGTGTCAATTATCCAGGATGAAAGAAACAACGTACCTGAGAGTTTAAGACCATGACTCTTTTCGCGTTCTGAAAGTAATCCAACCAAAGTTTTCCACTGTGTATCGGTTAAACCACTCAAACCGACACGATCGGCATTGGTGATGACTGCATTAGCCGACGCCATAGAGCTACTAGCCATCACATGATTCGAACGAGCTACCGGAAGTCCTCTGCCACGAGAAGGAGTAGGAAGTAAACCAGATTGGTTTTGTTGAGAATTATGGGATCCATAGTGGTTTGGTTGAGACACATCTGATCTCAGCCTATCTCCCCACCATGGTGGATAACCAAGCTTGCGGAAGCATTGGTCGGCAATATGTCCGGTCCTGCCACAAGTTGAACAAGTGGCCGATTTGTGTCGTGTATCCATAGACGACTTGCTCCGCACCATTGTTTGTACCGCAAAGCTTACTCCTTCTGTTTGTGCTTCCAACATTCGACTTGTTAATTTTGACTCTTCATCTTGAGTCACAGCATTGAAAGCTTCATCTAGAGGAAGAGGGACTCTAGATAACAAAGCAGATTTTACCGATCCAAAGAGACTCTCATCAAGACCCATAAGAAATTGATGGACTCGATCTTCTTCACGCTCTTTCTCAACATCGGCCATCGTCTTGGCCTGTTGATAATCCTTTAGAGAGGACCATAACTTCATAAGCTTGCCATAATAAGCTTCCACCGCCAAACCTTTTTGACGACATGTAGCGAGCTCTGATTTCAAACGTTGAACTTGCTGTCCGCTTTTAATCGAATAGCGAACCTTAATATGCTCCCATAGATCAGAAGCAACATCACAGTGTGTAAGATTGGAGCGTAAATTTGGATCTATGGTGAGTTTTATCCAGGAGATCACCAAAGCATTATTCGCACACCAATCTTCATAGTCTTCAGATTCAACACTTGGTTGAGAAATAGTACCATCGGCGAAGCCAAATTTCTTTCTAGCTTTTAGAGCTAGACGAATATTTGCCGCCCACTCATCATAATTAGGGCCACGCAAGGCTGGTTGAGAGATAACAAAACCAGGATTATCACCGGTGGAGAGATTGTTCGGCGTGTAGTTTCCATCTTCTTGTGAACAATAACAGAATCGTTTTTGCCGTCAATAGACATGAAAGAGTACTGCCGTCACGAGAAAAGACTTGACGAAGGTAAGGTCAAAGAAATCGAAGAAAAAGAAACAGAGATTTGTAGAAGAAGAAATTGAAGAACAAGAGGATCGAACAAAGCCTTTTTCGTATTTGGCTTATAGCTCTAATACCATGTTAGAAACCGTAATTGTATAATGTTTCTCTTATTCCTCTCAATGCCGTGAGGCTCATATTTATACATACAAGGTTTTACCTAGATGCCTAAACTCATAATTACATTTAGTCATATATGCTAATAAAGATATACACAAGATATGAGAATATACAATATGTAAGATATGGTATCTTATCATATTGTAACATTTTTTTCTTTTCGATTTAGACTGAACCGTTCAGTTGTTTGTTTCTTTGTGTTCTACTTTTCAGTTCTATACTCGGTGCTCTAGCCGTGCTGACACCCTAGCTAAAGGGACAAGAGCACGAGGCTTCCCGGTTTCCCATGTTAGCTATGTAAGACCGGCTTGGTTTAGCATCGATGCAAACCTTTTCTCGCCGGTCTAACTAATGTATGGTGCTTTGATGTCAAAAAAAAAAATACTCGGTGCTCTATCCTCTTTCCTTTTTATTTGTCTTGGTTTTTTTAAAGTTTCGTATATATACATGAGTTTTTTTGTAAAGCTCCACTCTCTCTTTTTTCTCCTTAAACTGCTGTAATTGGTTGGAATCATTCAAGAGCAATGGAGGCTTGCAAGAACCTTGGATGATTTTATGATTAAAGCGTCTATGTTTGGTTTTTTAGAGTAATCTTATAGCGGCGTCCTAGGATAATTAATGTGTTAGGATCCTTACGGTGGGGGTTACTGACTTGGATGTGTTTCGTACAAGTTCTTCTTCAAAGGATTTAAGAACTATGATGAAGCTGGATGACATGTACTCCGGTATGGTCAAATCTATCGATCTTTCATTTCAAAACTTATGGTTTAGTATCATCCCGATTCCCGAGGAATCTTTGCTTTTATGGTTTAGTATCATCCCGAGAATTAATAACGAATAAAACTCTATTCCAATGATGAAAAAAATATTTATCACATTAAAACATATACTGCGTTGAAATAGTGGTTGCCAAATTTTGTTAACAAATAATGATAATATATTATTTTCTGTTAGAATTAATGTAATACTTTATTTCACCAAGAGTCAATAGCTCAATTGGTAAAGATCTCAGGCAAAGCCTAGAGATCGTTGGTTTGAGTGGCTCTTGGGACGGAACCATATAACATGCTCTGGTCCCGGGCCTGAGGGGATGTACGGACCTAGGCCCATAACCTCTTAGTTATTAAAAAAAAAAATACTTTATTTCAATAAAGAACCGTTTTCAAATAAAACCATTTCGAATGTTTAACTGAAAAATATAGCAGAGAAAAGAAACCGCTAGCCATGAAATAGAGAGCAATTGGATCCTTGAAGCAACTTTTCTAATTTGGAAGACCGGTCTCCATTTCTCCGTATTAAAATTAGTTGATCCTGAATTGCTTTCTCGATCTTCGAAATAGGACTGCGACTGTTTCGTTTTCTCCAAGTATACAATGAAATCCATTTCAAAATATATTATGGTAAACAAATTTTTACTAACTAGATATCATATTTATCCTCGTCTTATACATTTCATTATTCATCAAAACCCGGCAAAATAAACAACTTTAATACAGTTTTGCTATGAAAATCGATGGACCGCATAAGAATTTCGTCTCAAAATATTAAATATTTTCGTAGTTGTCTCGTAAATTTGTAATGTGAACCAGGAGCTTGTATCCTGGTGGTAATGGAGGCACGGCTGTGCTGCCCGCCACCGGGGATTTAAAATAGTGGCATCTCCGGGTTCGAGTGATTAGAGTATTAATCATAATATCGATCACACTGTCATTGTTGGAAATGGTTCAAAACTTCTTGTCACTTCGATTGGCTCATCTTCTTTTCAAACAAAATCCCGTCCTCTTTCTTTAAATCAAGTTCTTGTCACTCCTCAAATCGTTAAAAATCTAATCTCCGTTCGTAAATTTACGAGAGATAATTGGTGTAGTGTTGAATTTGATCCTTTTGGTTTTTCTGTGAAGGATCTTCAAACTCGCAAAATTCTGCTCCGATGTGAAAGCTCCGGTGATCTCTATCCTCTTCCTGCTTCACTCAATAAATCCTCTTCTACTTCAACTGCTCTCTTGGCTTCTTCACCAACGCTCTGGCACAAGCGTTTGGGGCACACAAATAATGCCAATTTGCGTTCTATTTTTTTAGCTAATTCAGCTCTATGTAATAATGAACGTGTTCCTGCATTTTGTTCTTCTTGTCATTTGGGAAAACAAATAAAATTGCCCTTTCATTCCTCACAATCTCAGATCATGGAACCATTTGAATTGGTTCATTCCGATGTATGGACTTCACCAGTTCAAAGCATCAGTGGAATTCGTTACTACGTTTTATTTCTTGACCATTTTTCTCATTTTTTATGGGTTTATCCGATGCGACGGAAAAGTGAAGTTTTCTCTAAATTCATGAACTTCACTGCCTATATTAAAACACAATTCCAAACTCAAATTCGATCCTTTCAATGCGATAATGGAGGGGAGTATAAAAATAAACAGTTTCAAGAGTATTTGATACCAATGGCATTGTTGTTCGATACTCTTGTCCCCACACATCTCAACAAAATGGGAAGTCTGAGCGTATGATACGAACAATCAACAATGCGGTTCGAACTCTCCTCTTTCAAGCTCAACTATCGCCTAGTTATTGGGTCGAAGCACTCCATGTCGCTGTTCACATACTAAACATCATTCCATCTTCCGCAATTCGTAATCAAATCCCCTTTACACTTCTCTTTCAAAAACGTCCCACATATGAACATCTACGTGTTTTTGGATGTTTGTGTTTTCCAAACTTAAATCACTCTAATCTTCACAAGCTTTCCCCGAGATCAACACCCTGCTTGTTTCTCGGATATCCATCGCAACACCGGGGCTACAGATGTCTTGATCTCAAGACTAATAAGATCATTATATCTCGTTATGTTCACTTTGACGAAGAAAAGTTCCCGGCAGCAGAAACACTTCCTAATCCTGAAGCTACATATCAGTTTCTCGATAATCATGAAGAACCTTCTCCTGCTTTCAAAACACTTCTTCAAACACCATTCCCTGCTATACAACAAACTGTTCCTCCCCAATCTAATACTCACCGGCAAGTAACAAACCCTCAAGCATGTCACTTGATGACGACAAGGGCGAAAGCTGGGATTAGAAAACCGAAAAAGATTATTTCTCTGTTTACCACCACAAAGTCTCCTCTTCCTAAAAGCCATATTCAAGCCCTTTATGATCCTAATTGGACTCCGGCAATGACAGATGAGGTTGATGCTATGCTTAAGACTAAGAGTTGGCGCTTAGTACCACGACCTCCGAACACTAATATTGTGCGTTCAATGTGGCTTTTCAAACATAAGTTTAATGCAGATGGTATTCTCAATCGCCATAAAGCACGTTTGGTTGCAAATGGTAAATCTCAAGAGGCTGGGGTTGATTTTACAGAGACCTTTAGTCCAGTTGTAAAGCCTGCAACAATTCGTACGGTTCTAAATGTCGGAGTAGCGCTTGGATGGCCAATGCATCAATTAGATGTCAAAAACGCATTTTTGCAAGGAGAGCTTGAAGAAACGGTGTATATGCATGAACCTCCGGGATTCGTTGATAAGAATTATCCGAGTTATGTGTGCAAACTCCACAAAGCAATCTACGGGCTCAAACAAGCCCCTAGAGCTTGGAATTCCAGATTTGTGAAATTTATCACTCACATTGGCTTTGTACAAAGCAAAGCCGATACTTCTTTGTTTATTTTCAGGAACGGTGGAAATATTGCATATTTACTACTCTATGTAGACGATATCTTATTGACCGCTTCCTCAACGACGTTACTGCAACACATCATTGATTCGCTTAAAGCAGAATTTCCGATGACGGATTTAGGTAAACTCCATCACTTTCTCGGGATAAAAGCGGTTTACAATGACAAAGGTGTGTTCTTAAGTCAACAAGCTTATGCAAAGGAGATTATAATACGAGCTGGTATGGTCGAATGCAAACCATGTGCAACACCGGTGGATATGAAATCGAAACTCTCTGCAGACATTGGCGAACCTATTTCAGACCCGACTATGTATCGCAGCCTTGCAGGAGCTCTTCAATATTTAACATTTACTCGACCGGATATATCATATGCAGTTCATCAAATATGCTTATACATGCACAATCCTCGTCAACCACACATGAATGCTTTACGAAGAATTATTCGATACATTCAAGGGACTTTATCTCATGGATTACAAATGGTTAAAGGTGAGATTGATTGTTTAACTGCATACACGGACGCAGATTGGGCTGGATGCCCCGACACGCGGCGTTCTACCTCGGGTTACTGTGTGTTTCTCGGTCCAAACCTGGTCTCATGGTCGGCAAAGCGACAACAAACAACCTCAAGATCAAGCTCTGAAGCTGAGTATAAAGGAGTCGCAAACACTGTCGCTGAGCTCTGTTGGCTACGAAATCTTATGCTCGAGCTTCATCTAAAGCTCAACAAGGCATCTGTGGTGTATTGTGACAACATCAGTTCTGTTTATTTAGCTACAAATCCGGTCAAGCATCAAAGAACGAAGCATGTGGAGTTGGATATTCATTTTGTACGCGAAAAAGTAGCAATTGGAGAAGTCAAAGTGTTTCATGTTCCGTCTTCGCTTCAGTATGCAGACATATTCACAAAGGGACTACCAACAACACTATTTCAAGAATTTCGATCCAGTTTAACCGTTCGTAAACCCGACGCTTCAACTGAAGGAGGGTGAAAGAATATAGGATATTCTGTTAGAATTGGTTTAGATATTATGTTAATAAGTTTTTTGTATTCCTGATTATGTGTAACAACTTTGGCTTTATATAGCCTCGTATATACAAAGATCTCCTCAAGGGGAATTCATTAATCTTTCAGACAGTGGCGACGTTCGCCAGATCGAGAGGCGAATCTGGGTTCAATGGTTAAGTTCGATGCCATCGAGTCTTTCCGGTGAGAGCCACGGAGGTGATGTCGATAGTCGACGCATAAGATTTGTAATGAAGAATAATTTGATTTTTGTTTGATTTAGTTATTGTTTTAAAAAATTATTTTTTTAAATTGATGTTTTTTTTAAATAAGAAAGAAAATCTGAAAACATATATCATTATCTATTTTATAGGGTTATTATTGTCATTTTAGCACTAGTCAAATGGTATATTTGAGACATGTTTTGTTTTGTGGTATTTTAGGAAGCTATGTTTTGGTTGTGGTATTTTGGGGTAAAAGCCCCATAATTATTAGGATTAACTAATAAAAGGCATTACTAGGAAAATGAAAAACAACTAATAAATCTTAATCAAATGCCGTCCAATCAACTTTTCCAGTTTTTACGTTCAAGAAACTTGATCTTCTCAACTTCATTTGGTAATGACATGAAGATCTGACGGCCACTCTCATCCGATGCAAGATAATCAATCGCAGCCCAATACAACTCACCATTATGGTCTAAAGTACTTATCTTAATTAGCTCTTGCATACACACAGCACAACTGAACGGATTTAGAGACTCGAACGTCTCTCTACCACATTTCCAAAATTTCCCTTGATCTTCAATAGCGGCTGTGAGACGATCCCACTTATCCGGATTACCTTGTTTGGTAGAAGTTCCCACTTTTCCTTTACCACGTGAAGCTGATTTCCTAATCGACGCAGCTGGTTCCACTTCTTCATCAGATTCTACCACTTGTGGAACTGGACTCGGTGGATCACGAGGCAATTGTTTTGGTCCACCACGAGGTTGCCATCCCTCGTTCACCGAAACTGAGACTCGAGAATAAAGACGTTCAAGTAGGGGAATATCTCGCAGAGGATGTGTTCGCAACTTCGACGCTTTTGGGCAACTCTGCATATAGACATGAAAACATAAGTTATTAATATTAATGATTTTCTAAAAACAAAAGAAAAGCTAACAATAATTATAAAAATACTTACTCTTATTAGTTCATTCCACCAATCCGATGACATGTCGAGTTCTCCATTTTCATTAAAACCCATTCCAGTAGCATTTTGTGTGACGCTCTTGTAAACATCATATTGTTTTTTTCAAATGGTCTACACCATCACCATCGCCAGGCATCGACACCATTACTGTCACCAATACCATCATCATCAACCGCTAAAATTATCGTCGCTACTGCCACCGCCATCGTCACTATCCCTACCATCACCATCGTCACCATCGTAACCGTCGTCACCACCGTCACAACTGTTATCGTCATCATGTATGCTATCACCAACTTCTACCTCCACCTTCACAATTCTCCATCGTTTGTCTTCTTCTTCTCCTTTCTTTTTCTTCGGTTCTTTCTTCCTTCTTTTTCCACTTAGAGTTTTGATGAGAGAAAAAATGTAAATAGTTTGAAAACAGAAGGGTAAAATAGAATTTTGTTAATGAACAACAGTAAGTAGTGAATAGTGATATATGAGAGAGAACATTTTAGTATTTTCTAGGGTTTCTTGGCCAGAAGGGAACCAAAGAGTAAAAAATAAAGTATCTATGACTGATAAAAAAAAAATTAGTTCTCCCTCATGCAGGGTGTGTGTTTTGACGGTTTTGCCCTCCCTTCCCACACGCGCTATCGTTGGAAAATCTTTGGGTTCGGCGACATCCTTCTTTGAGCATTTAATGCTCCAGATTTGGTTAAGATAATGTTAGATCTTCATATACATGAAGATTTTCCGCCGTCAGTGAACAGTTGGACAACTTGATTTCGAAATGATGACATTACATACATCATACTTTGGAACCCGTAAACAAGCATTGATGTTTCTATATAATTAGCAGCATAACGTTTCTTCCCCTACAACACAAACAATTCCGCCATTAATGCTCTTTCATTCCCAGAAACTTTAGCAGAGAAAAAAAGCGTCAACCGTTACAGAGGTAAGCATTTATTACGGCCAAAACTATAAATTTCACTGGGATTTCCCCAACGCAACCTGTTATTGTATGTGACACTTGTTAAGTTATTTGTTAACCGTGTAACCCAGCTGGTTACCTCTAAGTTGCAGTTGGAAAATGGTTCTAGACGTTAACGTCGTCCGCGGCGAATGGAAAAGGCAGCCAAATGGAAACTACATACATCACGACTATGTGACTTGCCCGCAAACGCCGGTTGGGTCCGGATTGGTGCGTCTGAAGGAAAACGATGGACTAAGCAAAGTTGTAGCCGCTATACAGGAAACCCTGAGGCTAAGACCGTACGAGGAGGTGGAGCTGTCGTACCAGTTGCCTCCGTGGATGGTGGGTCACGATAAATGGAACGGCGGCCAACCACAGCACATTCTTGATGACGACGATATGGCGCTGTTCTTGGCTTACAGGGTCCACCTGCCTATGACCTTATGGGTAAAAGTTACGGCGACCTTCGGAGAACGCAGCGTGAACTCGTACAGCGGCGGTGGGTCGGCAACGTTTAGTGCTGCAGCAAATTTTGCTAAGATAAATGTTAGCGGGCCAGGCGTGGCACACAACGCCGAGGAGGTAGCGGAGTCAAGTGAGGTGCCGCCAAGGATTAGGATTGCTAACAACGTGGTCAGGGCCGGCGTTGAGGGTGTGCAACCGCACAGGGCACAATTTTTTCTGTGATTTCTTTGCTAATTCAAGGCCCAAAAATTCTGAAATTTTCCATTGATATGTTGCAGATCTGGAAAATTAGGGTAACCTGCGAAGGAGATGATAAGCACGTGATAACATCACGTGATTTAATAAAAGAATTTGGGCCATTTTACGAATATATGAGGCCCATAACTATTTTTTAGTTTAATTCAGTAGAGTTATAATAATATTTGTCTCTGTTTCGTTTTTTCACCTTTTTTTATTATTTTATAATTTTAAAAGGGCCCAATCTTAATATATTGCACATGGCCCATATTTTTATTGAGCCGGCCCTGAACGTGGTTACCGATCAAAATATTGGTCCATTAACATCTCCAGTAAGGAGCCACCAACGGGAAGCAAGCCAGAACTCTTCTAGCAGGGGGGCAAGTGCAGGGCGAGGCTCGGAAGTCAGGGTGTTGATGGGTAACCAAGTTGTTAACATGCCATGGTCTCCTGGCCCGGTTGTAAGGCGCTACCAGTTTACTAGTCCTGTTAACGATCCAAAGGATAAAGGGAAACAACCGGTTGTTGACGATGGGCCCCCAAAACCGCTCGATTCTTCCACGGGATTTGGTTTTCAGAGAAGATCCGTGTTCCGGTTCAGAATCTCTCTATTCTGCGTTTTGGTATCAGTCCTTCATGCTTGGGAGTTAATTATCTCCCCTAAATCCCCGTTTCGAAGCCTTAACTTAAGGTGAAGGGTGATGTGGTCATGCTTAGTGATTGGTCGGTCGTGGTTTTTAAGGAGGTGAGAAATTTCTTGGATCTTGCTTAGCGTGGGTCATTATTATGGAGGACTTATGCAAGAAAAATTTGATGGCCTTGAAGTCATAGTTCATGAAGATCTCGGCTTAACGGTGGCGCACGGTGATGTTGTGGCGGAGATTTCGTCGGTGTTATCTCGTGTTATCTACTGTTTCATTTTCCCTAGTGCCACATGTGTACACGTGTAGTTCTTCTGGGCATCTTTATCTCTTATGAGTGACAATTGATTTTATAACTGGTACTAAGGCCATCACCAATGGTGACACCGCAGGGTCTAAAGAGGTGTTTTTATAATATAAAATTATTAAAACATACATTCTTTCTTTCTTTTACTCAACTTTATACCTTCTCTTTTATTCTTTTACTTAACTTTTATTAATTTTATATTTAAACACTCTCTCTTCCTTTTAAGAACATTCTCCAAAAGATCTAATATTAGATCCCTCTCTCTCCAAAAGATCTAATTTTATATTTAAACACACTCTCTTTCTTCTTTTTACTCAAATTTTATATTTCAATATACCCCACAAAAACACTATCTTTCTTCCTTTTACTCAAATTTTAATACTTTTATATTATAAGAACACCTCTTTAGACCCTGCGGTGTCACCGTTGGTCATGCTATAATGGGCCTTAATTTCTCTTTTTACTCGGGGAAGGGCATTTTCTTCAAATATAATAGTTGACGAAGAAAAGAGAAAAAAATAGAAATTCTCATTTTTTCTCAATTTTTTAGTTAATAAATTATTTTATTATTATTATCCAATCACTCCACATTAATAACATAATCCATATAATCAAACAATGTTTAGTAAACATAATTGTGTAGAATATCTTTTAAGATTATACACAATTTTTATTTTTGGAATCTTTTAAAATAATAACAAAATTCATTAGTTATTTTCAAAAAATATTCATTATATATATTGAGGTGTTTGTATACTTACATTAATTATCATACAAATAAGACAAAATGCTTTTTTTTGAGTTTTTACACATGCATAATTCATTCAATGTGTTTTCTTTAAAGCAATTATAAAAGTTTTCAAATTCTCTTAAAAAACAATTCCAAAAACAATTTTATTTTAAAAACAAATATATTTTTAATACACAAAAGAAAATATATGTAGATCTAACTATTTATCTAAATCATGTAATATTATATCACAACAATACATATTACACCAAAAAAGTTATTTGACAATTATAAAAGTGATCAAAAGTACATACACACAACTCATCTCATCAATATTTTTGGAGTCTAATATAGTTGAGACATTTACAAAAATGCCACTTTTACCATGCCACTTTTCAAATATGCCACTCTTGTATTTTTTTTTCCAACATGCCACTTAAAAATATGTTTAAAAATTTTATATCTCAAAATTTTCAATTTTAAAAAATGTTTTGATCCCTCACAAACCTTAAACCCAAAAAAATTAAACCTTAATATAACATAGTTAAGCCAATCATAAATAATTTAAAAATTGGGAAAAAGTGATAGTGGCATTTTTGAAAAGTGGCATGTCAAAAGTGACATATCTTGAAATTTCTCAATATGGTATCAACAATCTTTATCCACATCTATATTTACATGTATTCATATAATAAAAAAATAATTTAACGGTTACAATTCCCAAATAAGGGTATAGGTTTGGGGTTTAGGGTTTGAGTTCGGGTTTATAATTTATTTTGGGTTAACTATTCCCAATTTAGGGTATAGTTTTGGGGTTTAGGGTTTGAGTTTGCGATTAAAAATTTATTTTGACTTAATAATTCTCAAATTAGGGTTTAGTCATAACTTATAATTTAGGGTTAATGACTTTAAAATTCATTTTTTATAACTTATTAAGTTTTTTTTTCTTTTTATTGACTTTTAAGTTTTTACAAAAAAAAAATGTATAATTTACTGTGACACAATAATATGTGATCCCACCCTTAATTAAGTAAGAAATTTTAAGAAATGTCACACTTAGCATGCCACATTTTACAAATGCCATCATAAAGAAAATTTTGCATGACATGCCACTGTTTATAAAGTTCATTTCCGAAAATACCGTCATTGATCTATTTTCAATAATATCTCTGCTCAGATATAGTGGAGAACCTAGAATAAACCTTTTCTCCATTTCTACGCAAAATTCTCCAAATCAAAATTTCTGCTCTCTGAATTCCGAGTTCGCCGTTTGAATTTAGGGTTCCCGACGGAGATGGCGGCGACGGTGGCGATTTCACGGCCTTTGATTTCTCTTCGACGCTCTAAACCCGCCGTTTCGTATAGTTCGTCTCATCATCGATTGATTCGTCATCGTCCTCTCTCTTCTCCTCGCTTGCTCTCTCTCTCTCTCTCTCTCAATCTCTTCTTTGAGATTTCGCCATGAGTCTCTTTGGGCTAGGGAGGTGAATTTCTTGTTCCTCTGCGTAATTTATGTTCAATTAAGATAAAATTTTTTTTGGCGATTTCGCGATTCTCAGATCTTCTTTGTTCTGTGATTTCAATCTGTTGTCGAAGATTTACATTGTATTGTGTAAGGATCACGGAATCGTTTGGATTTATTTTCTTTGTTTTTGTTTGATTTCGAATTGATCTGATTTCTATGTGTCTTTTTGTGAAAGCGAATCAAAAATTATGATCTATAGTATGATACCTTTAGTTTATTGATTGCTGATTCGAGTGTAATTGATTGAGTTTTACTGTTAATTGATGATTTTCGAGTGTAATTGATTGTGTTTTACATTTCTTGAGAAGTTTTTCGATCTGAATTTATGAATTGGGAATCTGGATCCATGTTTCATGATTTTATTATATGTGTCAATTATTGACCCAAAGTAGACAAGTAGTTTTTGTTTAAGCTATTCTTGGACGGTTAAACACAGTATTGGAGTTTTACTGATCGAATCATGGGATTTGAATTCATTGTTGCTGAGAATTATGCTTCAAATCTTAGTGGAGCCTGTTAATGTGTATGATTTTTAGAAAAAAATATTTTACTAAGCATTAAGTGGTGGTCAGATTTGTTATCTTCCTCTGGGTTTATGATTGTAGGCAATAAATGGACCCAATCCCCTGTCATATGCAGAGATAATTGTATTGAGATCGTATAGCATAGTATTATGGATTAGTCATTAGTCATTAGGTTTGTATTCTTTATAGACTTGAACATAATGTTAGTTTCTGTGTGCTTCTTGCAGCCTTTATGTCAGTGCTACACATGTATGAGACCTTTGGTTGGTGGAGGAGAGCAGATTATTTAAAAGTACATTTTGCTGAGAGCTGGAATGAGATGCATCACTTGCTCATAATGGAAGTAAGAATCAAGTTTTGCATCACTTGAATTAAGAGTTTTATAATACTCTTAATTCACATCCTATATATATTAATTGAGGAGACACTAAAAGTTAAAAATCCTATGTGTCATTCAAAAAGAGCCTTAAGTAACATTAATCATATGTGTCATTCAAAGAGGAATTTAAGGACCACATTAATTAAATCAACCAATCAAAACATTTTAATTTGTCATGGTGGAAATCTTTACATATTTTCAATATCTTTAATATATACGGAGCATTGATGACAAAATATACTTACCAAATCCATTACCATACTGAGAAACTCAAACCGATTTAACTCATTTATGTAGTAGTATTTTGGTCAGTGATAAAGTTAGGTTTAAAAACAAATTATAAAGTTATTAAAAAACATTTGTTTTTGTAAATATAAGATATATATCACTCAATTACATGTTTTGTCATACATTATAAGACAATGTTTCGTTTTTTGGTTTTGTTATTGTAAATCAATTTCTTTTATTTTTATATTTTGTATATACTTAAACGTAAGACCTATCATATTAAGACATTCAATATTCGAAAATCGATCGATTAATTTTTTTGTGGACACAATTATTTATCTAATATCTTTTTGGTATGTATGATTCAAAACAATATATTTTTACTACACAATAAACTGAAATTGATATTCCCACGCTTGGCGTGGGTCAAAATCTAGTAGTTCGTAAAAGTAAAACGCATGTTTCTGATTCCAGGAATTGGGTGGAAATTCATGGTGGTTTGATCGTTTTCTGGCCCAGCACATAGCTACCTTTTATTACTTCATGACGGTGTTCTTGTATATCGTAAGCCCGAGAATGGCATGTAATTGTATATCGTAAGCAATTTATAAAGCTATTTAAAGCAGATTATAAGATTTTTTTAAAATAGATTATAAGGTTTATTTTAAATAAGATTATGAGGTTTTTTAAATAGAATTATAACGTTTTCAAAAAATAAATTATAAAGTTTTTTAAATAGAATTATAACGTTTTCAAAAAATAGAATAGAAAGTTTTTTAAAGAAGATTATAAGATTTTAAACAACTGTTATTTTGAAATTGATGGTGTTACTTTTAAAATAGAATAGAAGGTTTTTTAAAGAAGATTATAAGGTTGTTAAAATCTGTTTCAAGAAGATTATAAGGTTTTTTAGAGAAGATTATAAGGTTTTAAAAGAGATTATAAGGTGTTTTAAAGGAGATTATAAGGTTTTTTAAAGGAGATTATAAGGTTTTTAAAGCAGATTATAAGATTTTTTAAAGAAGATTATAAGGTTTTTAAAAATCTGTTTTAATGGTTTTTAAAGAAGATTATTAGTTTTTTTTAAGAAGATTATAAGGTTTTTAAAAATCTGTTTTAATGTTTTTTAAAGAAGATTATAAGGTTTTTTAAAGAAGATTATAAGGTTTTTTAAAATATGTTTAATGTTTTTTAAAGAAGATTATAAGGTTTTTTTAAAAAGATTATAAACAACTGTTATTTTGAAATTGATGGTTATTTTTAAAGAAGATTATAAGTTTTTTTAAAGAAAATTATAAGATTTTAAACAACTGTTATTTTGAAATTATAAGGTCTTTTAAAGCGGATTATGAGGTTATAACCAAAAACATAAATAGTACAAACTGTGTTAAAATACCTTATAAAACATTTTAAATATCATGAAACGTTTTTCAAGTATGAGCTTAATAATATGTTTGCGAATCAAAACATGTTTTCTGACACATGGTTCAGTTCCATTTTTTGACACCATCAAGCTTTCAACATTTTTATCGTTGATAACTAAGAACCAAACAAGAACTCAAGTCCATTCTAAATTAAGCTACTCAGAACATAGTTTCATAAGGAACCAAATCAAAAACAAAGATAACTCCATAAAACTTAAGGTTCGTGTGGTACATTGTAAAGCATAACCAAGACATAGTACCATCAAATCACTATGTAAAATATAAAAAACATTTATACTTAAGTTTATGGACATTTGGTTTTTATTCGGTTTATTCGGTTTTTATTATGAGCATTTTCAAGTATGACTAAGCCAAATTTAAAAAACATTTATACTTAAGTTTATGGACATTTGGGTTAATAATTATAGTTTAGGGTATAGATTTTTGGAGGGGGTTTGGTGTTTTGGGTTTTGGGTTATAAGGATTTAAAAAAAGATGATTTTGTGTTTCAAAACAGGATTATGAAGTTTATTAAAGAAGATTATGAGGTATATTAAAGAAGATTATGAGGATTTTCAAATATGACTAGCCATAATTTATAATATTTGTAATTAAGTTTATGGACATTGGGGTTAATAATTATACTTTAGGGTTATGGAGGTTTCAAAAGAAGATGATTTTGTTTAATATTTTGACGATTATGAGGTTTATTAAAGAATATTATCAAGATTCAAAAGAAAGTTTAAGACAAGATTTTGGGGGTTTTAAAGAAGATTATGAAGATTTTCACTGCAAAATCAGATTTTAAAAAAAAACAGATGCTTAAATAGAAGTTATTAAAGAAGATTATGAGAATTTTCAAATGTGACAGCTGAGTTATAAAAGTAAAACGCTTTTTACCACTGACAAGTCGAAATCGCTTTATCTTAAAAACGTCCAACAAAGCAAACCATGGGAGCATTGTATACACTGATAAAGCTCCAAATTACAAAATCTAAACACCAGAAAATGCAATATATTCTGGTTTGGGTTTATACATAACATTTTGATAAATGAGTAGCATTTGGTTTTCATCAAACAAATTCAGTTTTAGTTACAATCAGATAGATACAGAGGCATTGCGAAGCGAGACCAAACCTACTATCTTTAGCACCTGACGATGATTATACGGTCTAATGCTATATCCAATATTCATCGCTTCACATCTCCATCTGACATCAGGTGAAATGCATAGTAGTTATTATAAGGAAATGTTATTTGATCCTCTATATATGCAAATGTTATTGTGCAATCTAAATTCTCTCTATGAGTTACAAAAACCTCAAGCACTAATACATTCATTTGTACCAGCATTAGATATGTTGTGGTTCACGATCATCGTACATACAGCAGAGTAATTTAGAAGCAATTCTCAGATGCTTATTTACCCGAACCAGTATCTGAATTTGTTACGTAACTCATGATTTGTGTATAATATGCAACAAACACTTCCAAACTCTCAGTTTCCTACAGAGAAACTCCAGAGAAAATACATATGTACATCCCATCAATGAAGAATTATGAGTGGAGCATCACACCTAAGACCCAAGCAATGCAGAACTAATTCATCATATCAACCATGAATCTAGGTAAGAGCTAATTTATGACTATACCAAACTATCAGCCATTGCACCAATTGTGAGATCAGTTGCTAACAAGATCCTTAGACATCAAAATTTTGCACCCCTAAACTGTGATTTACATATGCATAATGAAGTAACTGGTTTCATCAAAGGTATTGAATAGGGTTTATCAATAACTATAATCCACCTAAAACCAAATTCATGTCAAGCATCCCTAACACCAAGTTTAGCTACAAGAAGACTATATGTAAAGTCGACGAATGCAAATTACATATAGACCTAAACCAATAATCAATGCTTCCTCAAGAGTTCCATTTTCCTTACGAATTTAGGCCTAAGCAGGTGAGAATCATCGATTTCATAGTCGTATAGCAGACAACTACGCAAAAGAAACTCTAACCTCAAACTCTTAGGAGCTGCATTTTGTTAGAGAAAGCAATGCCAATCCAATCAGGCTGTGAAGAAGACCACTGCAACTGGTTAATCTCCGAGCCAGCCGAATAAACTGACATCGGATCAATCCCATTAGGTCCAGCCACAGTCGGAAGCTCCCAAATAAGCGCCTGTGTATCATCACCACCAGAGCATATATGCTTACAGCTCTGTGGAGCCCAAGCTATAGCATTAACACTAGCCTGATGCCTTTCGAGCTCCGCAACAGGCATCGTGGGCGATCAAATATCGAGAATCACAACCTTATTAGAATCCATCAGAATCGTAGCCATGTATCTAAGGTCTTGTTTGTTCCAAGCGAGTCTCAAGAGAGGCGTATCAGGTTGAGGACTCTCGTAGATGATTGTAGAATGTTCCTTATCACGTAAATCGAAGATTCAAACGGATCCATCGGCGGAGACGGAAGCGAAAACCCTAGCTTCTCCCCAAGCAATGTCATGAACCTCTTTATCATGAGCTATGAGCTGCGTTTCAACAACGGACTTCTCAATATCCCAAATCGTGCAGGTCGTATCGATGCTACAGGTTCCAAGTCGTTTCGGCTCAACATCGTTCCAATCGAAGGAGGTCAACGGCGCACAGAACTCACTCGTTTTACTGTTGTTAAGGACCGAGACTGGCTCAACGGTGGATGAATCTTCGTTAATCTCCCATAATCGGAGGAAATCGCCGGAGGAAGCGAGGAGATCTCCGGCGGAAGGACGACGGAGAGAAGGAGGACTGAACATTAGCTTTCGCCTGGGTTTCGCCGAGAGAGAGAAGAGAGGAGAGAAGTGAGGAGAGAGAAAATCGCAAGGGTTTCTGAGAGGGTTAATTTTGTCCTTTGGGTATTTAAATGATGACATTGCTTGCAATAGTGGTTGCCAGGGTGGCATTTTTGAAAGGATGTAACTTAAAGGTGGCATTCCTAAGATTGTCCCTAATTAAGTTTTGATTTTTTTTAATGATTAAACTAATTTATTTATTTAAAGGATACGTGGCAAGTTTTAATTGGATAATTAAGAGGGTGTGAATTGTTCTTAGTTTATATATGTACAGATATAGAAAACTCTGTCGAAAAAGCAAATTTTTTTTTTGCAAATTAATATATTAAGAAAATAAATATAAAGGGAACTGATATGATTAACGGCTCAAAATCTTCTCTCTCTAGAACTTTCTCTCCATCTTCTGACTAAAAAAGAAGCTCAACAAATTCCGGTGATAGCTGCCCGGCGTCCGGCGTTTGCCGGCGTCGTGACTTTATTTAGTTGCTTTTTTCTTTGTTTTATGTTTATAAATCTTTTGTCTTTCCGATCTTAGATCGGAATGTTTATTCCGTTTAGCGGATATAACCTTCGGCTAGACCGATCAGTTTTCGGACTTGTTCCGATCAGTTTTACCGACGGTTTATCATTTCTAATCTCTCATCCTCTGAGCTTTAACTTGTCGATTTTCACCGTTTTTTCTTCTAAAATCTCTTAGTTTTCCCCAATTTTGTGGAGTAATTTCTTCATCGTTACCTTAAGCTCAGGACGCAAGAGCTTTTAAGAGATCTAACTACATCAAAATGGGTGTAGTCGGATGGAGCTTCCAAGAGTTGGTGATTTCTCGGAGATTCTTATGAAGCGTTTTATGGGTAGATCCGGTAGATTCGGCGATCTCATGGGTTGGTTTCGGGATTGGCGGAAGGAACACGAAGTTCACCGTTCGTGGATTTTACACGTGTATGCTGAGTCATGTATTCATCTATTGAATAATCATGATTTAGATTTGAACTGTCTTAATTTTCGTTAATCCTCGTTGTAATCCTTCTGTAATTGTCATTTGGACTTAATGACATGATAATGATTTGCCGGAAAAAAAAAAAAAATATATATATATAAAAGGAACTTCTTAAGGCTAAAAATAGAAAACAATTTATTAGTTTTTATCTGTGTGACTGTGTATGTAGTGGCACGTGCCAGGCTTGCAACAGTAAAAGCTACAAAACCGTTCATGTTTGGATCCGTCGACCAATATATATTTCCGTCATGACCGGGGACCTCTCTTCCCTTCTCAATCCAACGGTTCTCCTTCTTCACTTTTCCAAATCAACCGTCAGATTTTAATCCAACGCTCCTTATTAGATCTCTCTCCCTCTCCCTTTTTTTGAATAAGCCCAATCTTTCTTTCCTATTACTCTCTCTCTCTCTCTAAGCTTCGCCGTTAAATTTCTCCGGTACCGGGAAACTTATAATCACACTGTTCACGAATTTCTCTGCAGTTACTAATCTCTCTCTCTTTCTCGTAAGTGATGCTTGTTACGGCGGTGAATCGCCGGTTAGTGTACTCCGGTCCGAGTAGTTACCGGAGAAATCAAGAACTACGGTGGTTGTGACCGGTTTACGACATTCGTGATCGGAGTTTTTTTTTTTAGTTTTGGAAGAAATGGAAGGACAGGCGAAGCTGACGAGGACACAGTCATCGTTACTCCGGTCATCATCGACGGTACGATCATCTTTTCAGAGCTTATCTGTAATCGCCGGAGACGATTTCAACGAAGTTTTAAACCAGAAACAAGATCTAGAAGCCGGAGAGAAAGAAGAGAAACAGAGAAGAAAACCGCCCAAACCATTCGGGTTATCAAATCCTAAAACCGGTTTAACTCGAATTAATCCCGGTTTAGCTTTCACTATGGTTTCTCTCTCTTTTCTCAGTCTCTCATCTTTCTTCTTCTTCGTCGTCTTCTCTCAAACCAATGAAATTCTCACATCGGAGAATCTTCTCTTAGCTCTGATCTTCGTCGCCGTCGCTCTCTTCGTCGCCTCCAAGAACATCGCACTTCTTAACCAAACAATACTCGCAATCAAACAAATCTGCGACGAAACCACCAAAAACTTAGGGTTTCGAAACCAATCGAAACCGGTTCAATGGTACATCGGCGATTCCGATTCGAAACCGGAGAAGAAGAAGAAGATGGTAACATTGGTTAAAGAAAGTGTTCAATTTTACAGTAATGGGGATTTCTACGAAGGTGAATTTCACAAAGGGAAGTGTAACGGAAGTGGTGTTTATTACTATTTCGTTAAAGGAAGATACGAAGGTGATTGGATTGATGGTAGATACGATGGTTTTGGGATTGAAAGTTGGGCTAGAGGAAGTAGATATAAAGGTGAGTATAAGCAAGGACTTAGACATGGTTATGGAGTTTATAGATTCTTTACTGGTGATTGTTATGCTGGTGAATGGTTTAATGGTCAAAGCCATGGTTTTGGTGTTCAATCTTGTGCTGATGGTAGCTCTTATGTTGGTGAATCAAGATTTGGTGTTAAACATGGTCTTGGATCTTACCATTTCAGGTAATTAGTCTAATAAAAGTATAAAATCAAAATTGTTAAATCTTTGTTTTAAGAAAAGACTTAATTTTTTTTTTAATGTGTGATTGTAGAAATGGAGATAAGTATGCAGGAGAGTATTTTGGAGATAAAATTCATGGGTTTGGTGTGTATCGTTTTGCTAATGGACATTGTTATGAAGGAGCATGGCATGAAGGTCGTAAGCAAGGCTATGGTGCGTATTCGTTTAGAACCGGTGATGCTAAATCCGGTGAATGGGATTTTGGGAATCTTGTTACGTTTCTTGCTCCTACGAGCGAGCCGGTTCGTAGAGCGGTTCAGGCGGCTCGAGAAACAGCGAAGAAGGCGATGAATCGGAGAAGAGTAGATGAAAAAGTGAGCCGAGCTGTGGCTGCAGCTAATAAGGCTGCAACGGCTGCAAGAGTGGCTGCAGTTAGAGCCGTTCAGAATCAGATGGATGGTAAATTTTGTCAATGTTGAAATGTAAAAAATCGTTTTTTTTTTTTTTTTTTTAATCTCTGTAACCCTGAATCGAAGCTAAGTTTTGTTTCAGAGGTTTATAAAAACAGAGGAAGAGTAAATTTTCGATCTTTTACTGCGACTGTAACAATTATGTAGATAGATTAAGAAGAAAATCAAGAAGCTGGTGTTTATTTGTTTTTTTTGTAAATCAACGGCTTGATGATGAAGCTTTTTTATTTTTGTCTTTTTGATCGAATCTTTGGGAACAAGTGATTTTGATTTGATATTATGATCTGGATCTAGATCACTGACATGTATTTTTTTATTTAGTTTAGATTTTTACAGTACTCTAAAATTTTGGTTGCGCAAGAAAAACAAAAAATTTGGGAGAAGTATGAAGAAGAATAGATTCTTGTTCGGCGCTAAGCTTTGCGATTCCCAAAATTTATTGATAAACTAATAATAAGTGTCGTGCTACAAAACAATATTAATTGCATTGTTTATGGTCTCTGCTCCTACTTCCTAGTAACAAAAAACCAATGCAACTATTCTACTGTTTTTTCTTCTGAATTTTAATGAATTATGTTACTTTTTCGGGATTATTGCATGGAATATACCTTTTTTTATTTTTAATGCAAAAGTACACCCCTATTGTGAAAACTTGCAAAACTACTCTAAAGGGATAGTGAAATTACAGTTAGAGCCTTAATGAACAAACAATAAAACTGCAGCCGCAATGACCGTTCTATCCTTTTGGAAGTCTTCGTTGGAAATTTACACCAGAAGTCTGCAGATAAATATGGAAGTCTACATCGTAATTATTTAGAAAATTTAAATCTATAAATACATAAAAAATAATTTGACCATAAAATCTTTTGGATAATTAAAGTAAAGGAAATTGTGATGTTTTAAAAATAAAAGTTCACCAAATTAGCATAAATTAAAATAAAAAGACAAATTGGAATGAAAAAGTCTACATTGTGGAAGTCTGCAACGAAATATGGAAGTCTACATCGTAATTATTTAGTAAATTTAAATCTATAAATACATAAAAAATAATTTGACCATAAAACCTTTTGGATAATTATAGTAAACGTAATTGTGATGTTTTAAAAATAAAAATTCACCAAATTAGCATAAATTAAAATAAAAAGACAAATTGGAATGAAAAAGTCTACATTTTGGAAGTCTGCAACGAAATATGAAAGTCTACATCGTAATTATTTAGTAAATTTAAATTTATAAATACATAAAAAATAATTTCACCATAAAATCTTTTGGATAATTAAACTAAATGCAATTGTGATGTTTTAAAAATAAAAGTTCACCAAATTAGCATACAGTAAAAAAAAAAAGACAAAACCTAATGAAAAAGTCTACATTTTGGAAGTCTGCAACGAAATATGGAAGTCTACATCGTAATTATTTAGTAAATTTAAATCTATAAATAAATTAAAAATAATTTGACCATAAAATCTTTTGGATAATTAAACTAAATGCAATTGTGATGTTTTAAAAATAAAAGTTCACCAAATTAGCATACAGTAAAAAAAAAAAGACAAAACCTAATGAAAAAGTCTACATTTTGGAAGTCTGCAACGAAATATGGAAGTCTACATCGTAATTATTTAGTAAATTTAAATCTATAAATACATGAAAAATAATTTCACCATAAAATCTTTTGGATAATTAAACTAAATGCAATTGTGATGTTTTAAAAATAAAACTTCACCAAAGTAGCATAAAGTAAAAAAAAAGACAAATTGGAATGAAAATGAATGAATGAACTACATACTATCCTTTTCAAAATATTATATTTCATCACATTACATTGAGAAGTTTTGTGACAATGTTGGGACATGGTATTAGTAATTGTTTTGTATTATGTATATATAGTCTTTATGATTGTATGATTGTAATAGATTAACGTTTTAGAGATTTGTGTTACATGATCCATGGTTTATAATGAACAACTTATAAGAAGTTTCAATGTAGGGTTTGATTATGAGAAGTTGAATTCACTATGAGGGGATGTAAAATCTTTAATATTATGAGTCATGTATGTCATTGACATTAGTTTGTGGGTTTGTGTGTTAAAAATATGGGAAATTGATCGAAAGTACAATTTGAAAACATATTTACGTTTAGGGTTACATTTAAAGTTCATAATTTCAAGATTTTAAATGTCAAATTTGCAAAAAAATCTAAAATTATGAAGATATTAAATGTTTGGATGATTAATAATAATATCTTTAATTAACAATTATGAATAATGTAAAGGAAAAATCGAGTTTGGTTTTGAACTGTAGACTTCCATTGTAGCATATTTCACATATGCAGACTTCCAATGTAGACTTCCATTCGAGTTAGTGTTTGAATTGCAGACTTCCATTGCGTATAGGGTTTCATTTTAGAGTATAGGGTTTCGTAGACATCCACATGGAAGTCTACTAAACCGGAATATTATTAACCGAACCGAATATTAAACCAAATAATTATTAACCTAACCAAAAATATTTTGCCTCCATATAAATAAATCAAATTTGTAACACCCTAAACAAATCTTTTAGAATCTCTCTCTCTCTGTTGACAAAAAAAAAAAAGAATCTCTCTCTCTGTCTCTCTCCATGGTCGCTCAAACTTTTCCCCTGTTCATCGTCATCGTCTTCTTCAATTTCCGATCTGCTTCTTTCAGATCTCGGATTCCTTAGTCCACGCCTCCTGCTCCCCGTTGCAACTCTTGGTGGTGCTTCGATTCGACACATAAACGTCTTTGTTATGGTACGTCGATCCCTCGCCACAGCCTTTACCAAGGTTAGCTACTAGCATCTCATTGTGTCCTTTTTGTAATCTGCCTCTTTATGTCTCTAAATCTCTCTTTCTTCATGTCGGTTCCTCAGATTTTTACCAGATCTAGATCGTTTTATGATTGGGCTTCAGATCGAAGATTCACAACAAACACAGTTCGTCTTTAGGTTTGTCTTATTCTTTTCTCAAAAATTCTCTCTGCGGTTTGGTTCTAATTGAGTTTTTTTCCTTGCCAGAGTCGAGGCATCTCACCGAAGAACAACATAAATGAAAATAGAGTGTCTTTTTCTGAGTCGTGAGACAACATAACTACTGGCAAAGTTTAAAAGGTTTGTGTTTTTTAGCTGTTTTATAAGAAGTTTGGTTTTGATTTTGTGAAGTTAAAAGTTTTCAACTTGTGTGAAAAACAGCAAACAGCATGTTGTCAAGATAGAGGAGGAGATCGAACGTGCAATTGAAGAATGGATCGAACTTGCGGCGAACGTTCACTAATGCAATTGAAGAACGGATCGACCGTGCGGCGAGGAGTCCAGGAGTCCAGTTGATTGACAGTCAGGTCCAGCTGATGTTTGTGTCATAGAACTTGGATGAACAATAGGTACTTCAATAGATTTTCTCTTCATAAAGATTTTCTCTTCATAAAGAATTTATCTTAGTGTCAGGTTTAAGAATATTGAGATACTCTTTGTATTTTGCAGGAGATATAGAGTCTATGCATGTCATTGAAGCTCTTGAGCAGTTCTCGTATCGCGTTGGTAAGATATGGTCTTGTGTGTATAACAGTGAGGGTTTTCTTAAGACGTCAAGATTTAACCTTTTTTTGGCAGGTTCTGAAAACTTTTGTTTCATCCATGTCAGTCTTCTGCCTGTGTTGAATGTTGCTGGTGAGGAGGCAAGTTTCTTGATTATTCAATATTTTTGTGCAATCTGTTTGGTTTTCCTTTGGAGTTGTTGTGCTTACAAAGCCTAATTGCTTACTGAAGACTAAACCACCACAACATAGCGTTGGAAAATTGAGGGGTCTTGGTTTGAGCCCTAATACCTTGGCTCGCCGTGGCACAAAGGTATCATTCTTTGTTAATTTCTTGTTTTGGTTTTGGTAATGTTTGTTCAAGTTCGTATATGGAAACTTGATTTTGTAGCCACTTGAAGCTAATGTGAAGGCCAAACTCTCTCAGTTTTGTCATGTCCCGGTACGTAATATGTTATTCCTCTAATTTGTATATGGTTTCTTGTAGATTTGCAATAGGGTCATCAACATCTGCCCTCCGTCTTGTGGACTGGTAAGGTATCAAATCTGAGTTTGAACAGTATTTTTTCCTCTCTCTATTGTTTCTCTCTAATGATTGGAAACGTTTACTGTTGTTGTCCGCAACTGAAGTGTGCATTGTAGACTATTGTTGGAAGTCTGCATCGTAGACTTTTTGGGAAGTCTACATTGTAGACTTCGCTGGAAGTCTACGTTGAAGACTTCCAGCCAAGTATACAATGTAGACTTCTCTGTACTTAGTTATTTGCTATGGTTGTGGCTATAGTGTTTCGGGTTTATGAAAGGACATCATTTTTTATTGTTTTGTCCAATCGTGGCAGATGGTTATAGTCTTGCTGTCAATGTCTCAGTAGTGGCATGGGGAAAGCTGTTACATTTATTCCCGTGCCCTTTATTGGAACCATCATCTACCTTGTTATAATAATTATATATTTTCATTCAAAGATCTAATGTATATCCGGTTGTCTCTTAAACATTTCAAAGATCAAGTTCATAATAAGTTCATAATTAATATTGTTTCCCGACGACTTTACTAATATTGTTGTTAAATTAATTTAATTAGTAAAGTAAACATATTTATTAAATTACAAATATTACATTATTTGAAAACTAAACATAAACATTATAATTAATTTTCAATAGTTATTTTATTTAATAAAATTTTATAGCCGAAACTTCAAAATGTTTATTAAACTTCAAAATCTACTCCGAGTCAAGCTCACTCCATGTCTCCACCATTTTATCCCAAGGTTCGTCACGCATCCAATCAGGTTTTGATTGACCCCGTTGCCAACGTAGCTTCAAGCGGCGCATTCTTGTCTTGAATTGGGCTCTCGCCATCAAATGAAACTCCCTCCAAACATCCCGTATTATGTTTGGAGAAAAATTATATTTCCACTACATATAAGATATACAATTAAAATTGTATTTACACTACATATAATTAAAATTTAAGGAGTATAAATTACAACAATAATAATTAATAAATAATTACCACAAATGAGCAAAACCACACGGATTTCATGTTTGTGGGTACCAACTTGTACACTGGCCAATCGCCGACCCAATTTTCCTCCAAACATCCCATTATTGAAATGCCAATGTTTGCGTCGGTCCCGAACCAAGTGGCACCATTTTCACGGCTCGGATCTAGTATCGGAAGGTGGTCACGACCATCTCTTGCTAAGTCCGCCATAATCATCGTCAAATGAAACTCCCTCCAAACATCGCGTATTATGTTTGGAGAAAAATTATATTTCCACTACATATAAGATATACAATTAAAATTGTATTTACACTACATATAATTAAAATTTAAGGAGTATAAATTACAACAATAATAATTAATAAATAATTACCACAAATGAGCAAAACCACACGGATTTCATGTTTGTGGGTACCAACTTGTACACTGGCCAATCGCCGACCCAATTTTCCTCCAAACATCCCATTATTGAAATGCCAATGTTTGCGTCGGTCCCGAACCAAGTGGCACCATTTTCACGGCTCGGATCTAGTATCGGAAGGTGGTCACGACCATCTCTTGCTAAGTCCGCCATAATCATCGTCATGTTGAGCTGGGACATGATAGGAACAATGCTCACCATATTTTAGAATAGGAAGTGATTGAAAAACTAAGAATTTTTGGATGAGAAGTGAAGTAGGAGTTTGTTAGTATATATAAGCGAATTCGTCGGGAATTGAAATAGCCGTTACCGAGAAAAGACGCGTTTGACCGTATGTTACCGATAATTAGGTTTTTTAAAAGACTTGTATTGAAGACTTCCTCTGTACACTTCCATTTTTCGATAGTAGACTTCCCGTGTAAACTTCCGATCACTCGCTGGAATTGTAATTAAATTTGGCGGCAACTGAATAATTAAATTTGGCGGCAATTGAAAAGAGGTAACCCTTTAAATTAGGTTTAATGGAAGTCTACTCTCGAAGTCTACTCTCGAAGTCTGCAATAAACACAATAACCGCTGTACTGTACATAATAACCGGTGTTTTAACCGCTGTAATAACTGTGGGTACTGAACCGTCAAATTTAACCAACATATCTAAACTCGGGTAAGAATTTTTGTGAACAAAACCGTAAATTTTCCGACGCCTTCCACCGACGCTTCCGCCATATCCGCCATATCCGGTGTCTCTCTTCCTTTTCCTTCCTTCTGTTACTCTCTTGAAATTTCTTTCAATTTAACTCTTACTCTCCCTTCTCTTCTCTTATCAGTTTTTAGCATCGGCGACTTCTCCTGCTCCAGATCCAGATCCACCCGCAGAAGAAGATTTTTTGGTAGATCTAGTTATGGGTCAACTTTTGTAAAGAAGTCGGAGACTTCCGTAGCAGACTTCAATTTCCGTAGCAGACTTCAATTTTAAATTGCTTTGTTGTTTTTTTCAGGCTGATGATGAGTGACAGACGCTTTGCCTTTCCACATCGACTCCATCCTGAAGGGTCTGAGCCAGAACCAGGAAAAAGCTGCGGCTATTATTGTGGTAACACAGAGCTGTTTGATCTACTTCTCGGAACTGAGAAGACCCTTGGTGCTCTACAGCCAGACGAACTTGCAGAAATTAGGGCGTCGAGTGTGGGAGTTATTCTCAAGTTCCATGAATTGAATTTTTCGTGGTCCGCAGGCGTGGTCCACCATATGCTGAGCCTTCAGTTAGTGTGCGATAAGCCGAATGAGATATGGAGTCTCATTGGGGTAAATCCCGTAAGGTTGTCGTTGCTAGAGTTTGCGGAGATTACAGGTCTTCAGTGTCATCACGTTGTCAAATTGATGACACCTGATACCAAAGTTACCGAAGCGACGAAAGATTTCTGGAGACTTCTTGGAGTGAACCAAGAAATGGGCCCATCTATTAAAGACCTAATTGCGGTTGCCAAGAAATGTCAGTCATGGGCTCGGGTAGATCGTATAAGGTTGGGATATCTTGCCTTATATGTTGGATACATTGACGCCCAAAGAGAGTATCAGGCCACAAATGTTAACTTGGCGAGGCTGGTGATGGATGAAAAAGCATTTCTGGCGTATCCATGGGGAAGAGTTGCTTGCAAGAATCTGATCAAGTCTGTGAAGGATACAGACTTGTGGAAGAATCAATATTACATAGCGGGTTTTGTGCAAGTGCTCCAAGTCTGGATATACATGTCTCTACCAGACCTTGGTACAGAAATCGGAAAGCCTTTACCAACCCTTCCTGAAACTCCACCGATCCTTCGGTTTAAAGGATCCAGATATCGCAAGCATGTAAAGGATAAAGTCCAAAACCAGGTATGTACTTGTCTTGTAAACTTGTCTTGTAGACTTCCGTAGTAAACGTCCGTAGTAAACTTCCGTTGTAAACATCCGTTGTGAACTTGTGTTGTAGACTTCAGTAGTAGACTTCTGACAAAGACTTCTGAATTAAACTGCTGCAGTAGACCTGTCTATTAGGTTAACTCAATATTTTGTATTTTCTTTACAGTCAAATGTTATAATGTACATCCGCACGGCTTCTGTTGACGACATGTTCCCTTTCTGGGAAGATGATGTTGACGATCCTTTGATCACAAACATTATCCGTGCATCCTATGGAGGTGATTGGGAATTTCAGAAACTTCACTGGCCTGCAGATGGTAAGATTACAAGTGCTTTGAAAGATGAGACTGGTGTGGCAGATGAGAAAGGTACGTATTCTGATTACTGACTGTCGTTGTATACTTCTACAGTAGACTTCTGTAGTATACTTTTACTGAATAAACATTATAAGACTTGTACACTTCTCTTATTAACTTTGTTTTCTGATTATGTGTTAAACAGACGCTATCAATGCTGTACCTACTAGGCAACTAGGTGGAAAGGATACTGGACAGAGCAGGAAGAGAAAGAGATCCACTACCGCTGCTGCTGGTTCTGGTGTAGATCCATTGGTCCTCGTGGTTCAGAAATTCCAAGCCACCTTTGAGGCTTCCCTTACCAAGTTGACAAAGCAGGTCGACCATCTATCTGATCAGGTTGAGAAGCTATCTTATAAAGTTGACCACCATTTAGCGGGTGGTAAAGCTGTTTGCATGGAGATGGTGGTGAGCAATGCAGCTGAGAACAACCAAGAGGCCGAAAACCAAGAGGCCAAAAACCAAGAGGGCAACAACGAAGAGGAAAACAACCAAGAGGCCAAGGTCCAGAAGACATCTTCTCCACCTGCTGATCTTGGGGTTAGTACCAAACCCTCCCCTCCCAAACATACCATCATTCGTAAAAGCAAAAGGCAGAGAAAGGCGCCATCAAACCCAAAGCAATAAGATGTTCATCCATTTGCGGTTTCTCTGAAAGTTTAAACAAACATTGTAGACTATTATTAAACAATTTATAAGGTTTGTCCTTCACGCAGTTGTCCTTTGCCAAAGGTTTAACTTTCCTTTCAATAACCATGCAGAGTTGTACGAGTGTCAATTGTACTCCTCCAGAAATCTTAGAAGATAAAAAGCCTAAACCAGAGACAGAGGATAAAGAACCAAAACCAGTCAAACTGTCGTCAGCAATTAAAGTCGAACAAAAATCAAAAGAGGTTGTAGAGGAGCCAAGTTTGGTGGAAGTAGAAGGTGTTTCTGCTATTGAGCATGTTAAAGCTGCTCACTCTAAGGTTATTAAGTTAAAGCTGAACCAAAAGGTGAATGCTGCTAGGGGTAAGAGTGAAAGAGTGTTGGCAAAGCCGCCCACACTGGAATCACCTTGCCAAGGGTATGACTTACGGTCAATCCCAAAAGGGAAAGGATATGACCCTTTTGGTCCTGTTGATGAGAAGAAGATGAAGTTGTTAATAGCTTCTTTGAAAGCCGAACCGTATGTTATTTAAATGTTGGATTTATTTTTTAATGACTTCTTGCATTGGCAATTTGACATACTATGTTTACTGTGTACAGGAAAACAGATCTAAAGGTTATTAACAGCCGCGCCAATTGGTTTCATTGCCTACGTGCCAGAAGAGAATGGCTGAAGGACTCCGTAAGCAGACTTATTGTGTAGAATTCACGTGTTAACCTGTTGTGTAGACTTCCTGTGTAGACTTCTGCTGTAGTCTTCTTATGTAGGCTACTTTACTTATTTTTGCTTTTTATTGTTGTAGCACTTGGAAGCTGCCATGAACCTGCTTAGACACCGTTATCATAACCATCCACAGTGGTTTAGGAGCAACGGAATATGCTTCATTGATACGATGTTTACCCAGTTGTGGTCATCAAAATACCAAAACTATGTGGACAGCCATGCAAATCCTGATGGGTCTGGTAAGGCATTGCCTCCTGGAGCCATTGATTACTACACAGGTGAATTACCTGCGTTTTGTAGATCAGACAAGGTTTGGGGGAGTCAGGTACATGACATCTACACTATCATGAACATCAACGACAATCACTGGATTGCTCTGTGGATATCTATTCCAGATCGTAAGGTTGTAGTGTGGGATAGTTTGTTTAGTGCCAAGTCGGTTGATAAGACGAAGAAGCTGGTGGAGCCTTTTGCGGTGATGGTTCCAAATACTATTCGGGAGTTGTGTCCTGAGCAGGATAGGCCGAAGTATAGTAGAGATGCGTATACGATCGAGGTGCATGAAGCTCCACAACAGGCTGATGGTCAAAGTTGTGGAGTATTTGCTTTCAAATTTGTTGAATGCCATGCTCTAGGGTTTCCTTTTAGCGTCATGGCCAACATGAACATCCAGGCATGTAGGGATAAGCTTGCGGTCGACATATGGGACGAGATAAAGCAAGACGGCCCACTGCCCCGAGATTGGTCTCACTTGGATGTGTATGAACCGTAATGCTCCTCTACGTAAAATCTATTGGTAGCCCGAACTAAACTTGTAGGATTGTTGCATATATTTTGTACATCTCTTTGACAAACTCATATCCTAATTTTATCGGGATCAGTTAGTCCTTTTGTTATTTTGTGAACTTTGAAAATAGACTTCTCTTGTAGACTTGTACTCTGGACGTCTGTTGTACTATTATAGACTTCTATTGTACACTTCTACTGAACAGTTGAGATGGTATTGTCCTGAATATAATATGTTTTGTTTGTTGGCTCTGGTTCGAAACGATGAGGTGACAAATTATTTTTTCTGATTTTGTCCTAATAGAAGTCTACGATGGAAGTTTACAATGGAAGTTCACGACTGACACGAGTCATAATGATAGCGCCAACTGCTTTCAGTGTAGACTTCCTATGCACAGCAGTGTAGACTTCCCTGCTATCAAGTACACGTGTCTCTATGACCTTTACAACCCAACTAGGTCTGAAGTCTACGATGGAAGTTTACAATGGAAGTTCACGACTGACACAAGTCATAATGATAGCGCCAACTGCTTTCAGTGTAGACTTACTGTGCACAGCAGTGTAGACTTCCCTGCTATCAAGTTCGATGTTGACTGACCTCGTTTTTATAAAACGTTTCAAAGGCATTAATCAATTCACGTCTTATCGTTTTACTTGTTTCCAAAGGACACGTCGTTTCGTGTATATATATATATATTTACGTAAACACATCTCTACATCTTTCATCTCTTTCATCTTTCATCTTTCATCTTTCATCTTTCATCTCTAAAACTTCCATTTCTTCTTCCAAACATTCTGACCAAAACAATGGATCCGATTAGGGCAAGGAAGAATCGATTTCGTTCGGATATGAAGAGACTAACGAAAGAGTACCCTACTTTGAGAATCGTCGAAGAAGGTAATGTTAAATGATTTGAAGGCTTCCATGTCGTATTTGGGTATGCATAATCTAATATGTTAATCCATGATACAGGTTACCATGTGGAGGTTCCCATAAATGGACCAGAGGATACTCCTTATGCGGGAGGAGTGTTTTGGATTTGCTACACATTTCCGATTCACTATCCACTTGGGCCACCAAGGGTGTATTTCCGTACGAAAATATACCATCCCAACATCGACGAAACCGGGTCCATCTACCATGAGATGCTTAGAACTCGATGGAGTCCTGCGCTCCGCCCGGACGAGGTTGTGAGAGAAATCCTCCAACTAATGGCTTCCCCGAACTTGGCCTCAGAGCCTTTGGTGGCTGAAGCGGCCGAAACGTACCTAAATGACAAGGCCAAGTTCGATGAAATAGCTCGGCGGTGGACGGTGGAGCATGCTATGGAGTGAGGTGGTGAATCTGAAGAGAAGATTGGAGAAAAATCCCGTTTTTATTTTTGTTTTAATTAAATTTCGATTGTAATAACTTTTTTCTTTTATGTTGTACAACTTTTTTACTTTTCAGTTGTTGCTACTTAAACCTTTATAAAGACTTCCTTCTGTGCATATACAAAACTTTTTAGTTTGGTAATTTTACATATACAACCGAAGTCTACATACGAAGTATACATTGGAAGTCTAATTAATATTGATTGTCAAATTTAACCAACATTATATGTATATATAACCTAATTCGTCAAAGTGGAATCCTTACTATTCCCGAAGTGTACAACAAAAGTCTAAAAGTAACTGTCCACTTCACTACTATCGAAGTCCTTTTACTCCCCTAATGTGATTCGTCAAAGTTATACTTCACGAAGTCTACACGCGAAGTCTACGATGGAAGTTTACTGATAGCGCCAACAGCCTTAATAGTCTACAGTCTAGGGTCAGTGAACAGGGGTCAATGTCAACTGTCCACTTCACTACTATCAAAGTCCTTTTACTCCCCTAATGCTTAAGTGGGTAGTAATGTGAATTGAAAAAGTTATACTTCACGAAGTCTACACGCGAAGTCTACGATGGAAGTTTACTGATAGCGCCAACAGCCTCAATAGTCTACAGTTAATAATAAAAATTGTTAATCGTTTAAACGGCAATTAATAATAAATTGTTGAATTAATGAAGTCACGGCTTTTTGTTTTCCTTTTTGAAAAGGGCGACGTATCATGACGTCTCTACGCCAAAAGAGACGTCTTTTCGTATATATATATTGAAAAAGTTATACTTCACGAAGTCTACACGCGAAGTCTACGATGGAAGTTTACTGATAGCGCCAACAGCCTCAATAGTCTACAGTCTAGGGTCGTTTAAAATATTAAATTGTCAACTGTCCACTTCACTACTATCAAAGTCCTTTTACTCCCCTAATGCTTAAGTGGGTAGTAATGTGAATTGAAAAAGTTATACTTCACGAAGTCTACACGCGAAGTCTACGATGGAAGTTTACTGATAGCGCCAACAGCCTCAATAGTCTACAGTTAATAAAAAAAAATTGTTAATCGTTTAAACGACAATTAATAATAAATTGTTGAATTAATGAAGTCACGGCTTTTTGTTTTCCTTTTTGAAAAGGGCGACGTATCATGACGTCTCTACGCCAAAAGAGACGTCTTTTCGTCTTTCGTATATATATATATGTATTTACGTAAACACATCTCTACATCTTCCATCTTTAAAACTTCAATATCTTCTTCCAAACATTCAGACGAAAAGAATGGATCCGATTAGGGGAAGGAACATTCGATTCCGTTCCGATATGAAGGGACTAACGAAAGAGTACCCTACTTTGAGGATCGTCGAAGAAGGTAATATTAAATGATTAGAAGGTTTCCATCTCGTATTTGGTGTGAAGAATCTAATATGTTAATCCATGATACAGGTTACCGTGTGGAGGTTCCTATAAATGGACCAGAGGGCACTCCTTATGAGGGAGGAGTGTTCTGGCTTTCCTACTCATTTCCGATTGAGTATCCATTAGGGCCACCAAGGCTGTTTTTCCGGACGAAAATATACCATCCCAACATCACCGCTAACGGGTCCATCTACCATGAGATGCTTAGAACTGAATGGAGTCCTCATCTCCGCCCGGTCGACGTTGTCAACGAAATCCTCCACCTCATGGCTTCACCGAACTTGGCCTCAGAGCCTTTGGTGGCTGAAGCGGCCGAAACGTTCGTAAACGACAAGGCCAGGTTTGAGGAAATTGCTCGGCGGTGGACGGAGAAGCATGCATGGAGTGCGGTGGTCGATTTCAAGAGAAGAATGAAGAAAAAAGGAGTTTTTTATTTTTTTTAATTAAATTGAGCTTTTTATTTCATGTTTTTAATTATTTTATGTTGAACAAGTTATTTTTATTTTGAATTGTTCAACGTTAGTCGTTAATAAGAATTTTTTCCTTCTCTAAAATCTACAAGTGTTTATAGTTTGTTAACTCATATTATGCTTTTGTGCCAAAGTATACAACCGAAGTGTACATACGAAGTCTTCATTGGAAGTCTACATTATAAGTTGAGTTAGTTTTAGTGGTTAAATAACCTAATTCCCAAGGACAATCATCCCGGAAAATAACCATGAATTAACCAGGAATTAACCATGAATTAACCGAATTGGGGAAGAAAACGACGCCGTTTCAGTGAGCAGTAATGATTTTATGCCGAAGTATACAACCGAAGTTTACATTGGAAGTCTACTTACTAAATATTGATTGTCAAATTTAACGCTTAAGGTTCGCAACCCTTGGTAGTTAACTAGTCACCCATACTTACATGGTACAACTCCTCCTATTTGGTTCGAATAGAAGTGAAAACAAAGTTTTTTTTTTTAACACAAGTTTGAACATGAGAATAACCTAGATTGAGCACAAGTCCGGACACAAGTTTCAAATATAATTTATATTTTTTTTCACAAATTTTAACCCAAAGTTCGACATAATAATAACTCTAGACCTGACATGATAGTAGCTTACTTTTGAACACACGTTTGGACACGGTAGAAACAGAATAAAAGTCCTTAGTACATTGAAGTCTACTACGGAAGTCTATAACTGATGTTTGCAACCGAAGTCTACCTAACCAACAAACAAGTTCGACTTCTGAGTTTTAACAAGGTTTACTACAATACAACTTCCTTAACAACGAAATATCCTGAACAAACATCACATAAAAATGACAATGGTGAGCAAGGTTAGCCACAAAAAACACAATTTGAAGCACAATCTCAACTTTCCGATATCCTTTTCGCGCATCTTTGCTTCTTCTTGCAGTTCTTGTATCGTGACATTTGATTCGTTTGCCTCGCATTTGGCCTTCCTAATCTCATTGTCTATGGTTGCAAATCTTGCTAAAGCATCTTGAACTTCTTCAAGAACACCATCCTCCACCCACTTAAACAAATGTCCCTAATGCACAACACAATAAGACATTGTGTTACATCTATTTTCAACGCAACCACCACATGATAATAATAATTTTTAACTAATTGGAACGCAAACAAACTCTACTTTTAACCTGAATAACAGAGTACTTACATCTCTTTTGTTTGTCCAGGATTTTGCATCACGTTTGCTGTTGCAACGGAAGAACGGTCTTTCGGGATTCTCAGGCGTCTTAGAAGTAAAGATCGTCAGTCCTAAGCCGCACACACACTTTTCTGGTAACCCACGATGTTTGACAACATCCGATGACACAGAGCTTGAAGAATTCATCGGAGGAATGCGCAAATTAAGAGCCTTTCCAATATAGATTTTGAATGTAGAAATTTGAGAGACGAAATTGACAGAAATGAGAATGCCGGAATTTAGGGTTCTAAGTAATTTTCAGATTTGGGAATTGGGAATTGAATACCGAATTGGGGAGGAAAACGACGTCGTTTCAGTGAGCAGTAAAACGGTTTAATGATTTTATGCCGAAGTATACAACCGAAGTTTACATTGGAAGTCTACTTACTAAATATTGATTGTCAAATTTCACGCTTAAGGTTCGCAACCCTTGGTAGTTAACTAGTCACCCATACGTACATGGTACAACTCCTCCTATTTGGTTCGAATAGAAGTGAAAACAAAGTTTTTTTTTTAACACAAGTTTGAACATGAGAATAACCTAGATTGAAATATAATTTATATTTTTTTTCACAAATTTTAACCCAAAGTTCGACATAATAATAACTCTAGACCTGACATGATAGTAGCTTACTTTTTGAACACACGTTTGGACACGGTAGAAACAGAATAAAAATCCTTAGTACAACGAAGTCTACAACGGAAGTCTATAACTGATGTTTGCAACCGAAGTCTACCTTACACATCTCTCATTTTTGACATCTAAGTTTAGTATGACCTGGTTGTCCGCAGTTCGTACAGTTGTACGTGGGGTTCATCTTCCGCGGTTTTGTCCCTTTCCTCTTGGCGATTTCAAGCCAAGTTTGCCATCTAGACTTCTTCTTCCGACCTTTTTTACGACCAACTTCAGGAGGTAAGCATCATACCTCGTTTTTGGGACATTTGTCGGCGTCCTTGGCTCGGAAAATGCTGCCGCCGTAGCTCGCGTGTAAATAATGTCTCTCGTAGGAAGGACAAATAACCGTAGACACATCTTGACGGCACTCGATTAAAACCGCGTAAACGTGTGAGCAAGGGATCCTCTCGATTTGAAAGACACCACATGTACACGCACCTTGGCCCATATCAACAAGGAAATTACGGTTTCCTCCCCTCACGTAGAATTGGACATCATTGATGCGTTCCGTCGTCATGGAAGCCGTGTAATACTCACGTATATTCAACAAATAGTCAACACCTCGACTATAGCGTGTTGGTACACTCAACGCATCCTCTCGCCTTTTGTAAAACCATCTTCCTAGTTTTGATCGGATAAAGTCCAGAAGAAATGCTATTGGAAATCCTCGAGCTACCTTTAGTGCCGCATTGATTGATTCGGCCATGTTACTCGTCTTGATGTTGTACCTCATTCCTGGAAAGTGCACACGTGACCACAACTTTGGGTCAGCCTCCTCCAAGTATGTTGCAAGATCCGGCTTTGCAGATCGTATCGCCTCCATATATCGGTCATAATCTTCTTCCGTATATGCGTACGCTGCACCTTTGACCAAGTACATGAGCTCTTTCCCCCTAAATTTTTTCACTATATTGCATTGAAGGTGGTAATAACAAATGCCACGTGTTGCCTTCGGGAAAACCTTTTCAATTGCGTTCTTTATCGCGATCTCCCTATCCGAAACGATCACCAAATTTCCTTGTTCCGAGACACAATCACTCAATTTGGTAAAAAACAACTCCCACGAAGCATTACTCTCACAGTCCACAATCCCAAAAGCCAAAGGGAAAATTTGGAAATTAGCATCTTGTGCACATGCAACTAACAACACTCCCTCGTACTTCCCAGTTAAATGCGTCCCGTCAACGACGATGACACGTCGGAGATACTTAAAACCCTCGATTGAGGCTCCGAAAGATAAGAAAAGATACTTAAACCGGTTTTCTTCATCGACCTCAAGAGCGGTGATTGTTACCGGATTCGCTTCCTTGATTTGATGGAGATACGATGGGAGACTCTCGTATCCATTTTCCCAAGTTCCCCGCACCATTTCACGTGCATAACATAATGCCCTATATGAAGTGGTATAATCCAATATCATGCCATACATTTGTTTCATAGCATCTTTTATGTGTTGCGGCGTAATTCCATTAATTATTCCAACACGCTCGTAGAAAAGTCTTCCAATGTATTTGGCGGTAGCACGTTTGCGGTGCTTCACTCGATCATCACGTGAACATGTATGGACATTGATATACTTTGTCACCCAAAACCGGTTTGCTTCATTCTTTACAGCCGCTCTTAACCTCCACTGGCATCCTTCCACACAACAAATGGCCACAAATAGCTTTGGTTCAAACTTGAGTACCTTGTATGCAAATCGTAGCATAACACAAGTTAATTGCAGTTCTCGAACTAGCTCCGCCTTGCTACCAAAACTTTGCGACACGAATATGTTATCGGACCATGTAAACATACTCGAACGACAAGCTTCAACGTCGAAGGAGATATCCTCTCCATCTTCGTCTTTAACTTTTCCATACTCACTGTAATCATCATCAATTTTTTCTCCATACTCTTCTTTAACAGCCTCTTCTTTCACTTCATCTTCTTTCACTTCCTCTTCTTTCACTTCTCCATCATTACACTCATCCTCATCCTCATCCTCATCGTTTTGGGGATTTTCATCTTCATCATTATTTTCATCCTCGTCTGAATTTGCATCTCCGTTGATGTCGGTTTCCGTCTCAAACCGACTTGATACACAAAGCCGTATCATACAGGTTCTACGTAGCTCCATCAAACTATGGACTTGTCTATCGTTTGTGACGTGCATCGGAGGTGTGTCATGAGGCATTTGTTCAACCATTGAAGTAGGTAATGAATAAGTGAGCTCCACAACCTCCATTTTTTGTAACTTATAATCATCTCGAGCCATTTCAACAAGTTCCCTATGTGTAAAACCATCGCCCAAGATAAACATTCTCCCTCCTTTATGGGTATCCAACTCAAAATGCCACGTACCATCTTTCATAATCCAATCTCCATAAACAACAGGTATTTGAACAACCATCTGTCAATAAAAAAGATATGAAGCTTAATTAGCAACAATCGCCATTTTTGGATAGTAAACTTCCCGTGTAGACTTCCGACCAGTCGCTGGAAGTCTACGTTGAATGAGCTAACTAGTCACCAAATGAAAAAATTAGATTTACCCCATAAATATTACTCTTCAACTTGTCAAACAAACACAGATGATAGAGACATGGGTACCACACATGTGAGAACAAAAAAACCATGAAATCTCTTAATAGAATGACATATAATTAGGTTTTTAAAAAGACTGTGTATTGTAGACTTCCTCTGTACACTTCCATTTTTTTATAGTAGACTTCCCGTGTAGACTTCCGATCAGTCGCTGGAAGTCTACGTTGAATGAGCTAACTAGTCACCAAATGAAAAAAATAGATTTACCCCATAAATATTAGTCTTAAACTTGTCAAACTAACACAGATGATAGAGACATAGGTACCACACATGTGAGAACAAAAAAACCATGAAATCTCTTAATATAATGACATATAATTAGGTTTTTAAAAAGACTGTGTATTGTAGACTTCCTCTGTACACTTCCATTTTTTTATAGTAGACTTCCCGTGTAGACTTCCGATCAGTCGCTGGAAGTCTACGTTGAATGAGCTAACTAGTCACCAAATGAAAAAAATAGATTTACCCCATAAATATTAGTCTTAAACTTGTCAAACTAACACAGATGATAGAGACATAGGTACCACACATGTGAGAACAAAAAAACCATGAAATCTCTTAATAGAATGACATATAATTAGGTTTTTAAAAAGACTGTGTATTGTAGACTTCCTCTGTACACTTCCATTTTTTTATAGTAGACTTCCCGTGTAGACTTCCGATCAGTCGCTGGAAGTCTACGTTGAATGAGCTAACTAGTCACCAAATGAAAAAAATAGATTTACCCCATAAATATTAGTCTTAAACTTGTCAAACTAACACAGATGATAGAGACATAGGTACCACACATGTGGGAACAAAAAAATCATGAAATCTCTTAATTGAATGACATATAATTAGGTTTTTAAAAAGACTGTGTATTGTAGACTTCCTCTGTACACTTCCATTTTTTGATAGTAGACTTCCCGTGTAGACTTCCGATCAGTCAAAGGGTAGTAGACTTCCCATGTAGACTTCCTCTGTAGACTTCCCATGTAGACTTCCTCTGTAGACTTTCCGTGTAGACTTCCAATCTGTCAAACGGAAGTCTACATGGGGTACTTTTGCATTTTAGGCAAACGCTTTGCAGACATCCAGGGAAGTCTTCACAACCGTAGACTTTCCTGGAAGTCTGCAAAGGGTAGTTTTGCATTTGACCAGAGGTTTGACTTTTTTTTGCAGACTTCCCTGGAAGTCTACGATTGTGAAGACTTCCTTGGATGTCTGCAAAGGGTAGTTTTGCATTTGACCAAATTTTGACTTTTTCAGGGAAGTCTGCAAAGAAAAGTAGACTTCCTAGGAAGTCTGCACAGCAAAGTAGACTTCCTAGGAAGTCTGCAACGAAAGTCGGCATCCGTACAGGGTACTTTTGCAATTGCCGGAAGTCCACAAATGGAATGTGAACTTCCTAGGAAGTCTTCACAACCGTAGACTTTCCTGGAAGTCTGCAAAGGGTAGTTTTGCATTTGACCAAATTCGTAGACTTTAGTAGTAGACTTCCCTGGAAGTCTACACTGTTTTTGGAAGTCTGCAAATATTGGTCAACTTTTTACTTTTTTGGTCAAATGCAAAACTACCTCTTTTTCTCTGTGCAGACTTCCCTGGAAGTCTACTTTCCGATTTCCAAATGCAAAACTACCCTTACGTTTTTGCAGACTTCCAGGGAAGTCTACACAAAAAGGTCAAACCTGTGGTCAAATGCAAAACTAACCCCGTCTACGTGGCACTGTTTTTTTGTTTCCAAAGGAATCATGCACACTTCCTTGGAAGTCTACTTCGTATTTTTCACATAAATAGTCAAATGCAATTATACCCTCTTCGTTGACTTTTGGAAGTCTACACATAAAGTCTACGAATTTCAGATCTGAAATTTCTAAATGTTTTTGTTTTGATTACCTTTTCACACGTTGAGCTTGTATTTTGCTTCCTCCACCCCCGGAACTTAGAATTCTAACCGATTTTGGTGTCGTAAAGCAAGATTTGCGAGAAATCAACCCGTTTTTATAAATTATTTTCAAAACTAAACTTAGCAAGATTTATGGATGAAATTGTAGAGGAGAAGAAAGGAAAGATGTTATAAGGATTAAATCAGACCATTAAGTACTCGAAAATCAGTTGTTGAGTCATTAAGAGCTCGAAATTGGTTGTTCATGGTGGTTGGAAAATTGATGAAGATGGCATTTCGGTAAATAAGTTGATTTATGTGGGATTGTTCAGACTTTTCATCTTTCATTGGAAGTCTACGAAACACAAAAGGAAGTCTACGTAATGGCAGTTTTGTAATTAAATGGACAGTTTAGTGGCAAAGACTCAAAAAATAGAAGAGAGAGAAAGAGGGGTGTAGTTTTGCATTTGACCCAAAAAAAGGGTATATTTCAGAAACAAGCCCTACTTTTTCTGGACAAATAACTTTTTTGGCTAATTACTAAAAAAGCTTATTTTGTTAGTTTTTGGACAAATAAAATTAATTTTTGACAAATAAAATTAATATTTGGACACTGGCTAAAAGCCTATAATCAGTGTCCAATTTTGTTTACAACACATTGGTTTTTGGAATCAGCGTCAACCTCAACGTATCTTTTTCTAGTGGCTTTTACTAAAAAAAGTCAAATTTGAAATTTGTGTTTGAGTTACTTTAAAATTTGAATTCTAGGTGACAGCAATGTGTGTTAAATTATTGTGATTATGGATAGGATTTTTAAACTACTTAATCAATCATAGAAATAATTAAGAGATTACAAAAATAAAACAATTCTTGGTTACGACAGGAACACATCCGATGCATACATATTTCGTCGCATGAAAGAAATGTTGAAGAACCCATTTGTTCTTATCGACCATCATCTATAGAAGATAACATTTGGGGTTTATATATAATTATATCCTTATCCTTTCGTTTTCTTATATTTATATAATTATATACGCCATTGATCACATGGTTTCTTGCTGTATTGGTCTGCCTTGCAATCAAAATATTCCAAGGAAAGTTTAAAATATTGCAATAACTTAATTCGAATTTTATTTGTCCAGTATATTTAAATTGTAAAACTGAAATCTTTTGTTTGATAATACCCTCCCGTTTTTTTCAATCCCATTTTCAACCTTTTTCCAGAATATTTTTTAACTTCAACATTTTTTCTAAAGAAAATAGTACTCAATTTATCGTCCCACCAGTTAATTGTAGAATAAGTTATAATACTAAAAAAAATTGTTTGATAATATGTCTATGGTTTCTCTAAAGCGATATTTTAAACTTTTTTATTGTCGACGTTGATCATAATCTTTTGTTAAGAAATTGGTGATGTCTAATTTATAATAGTACTCTCTCTTTGTTTGTCACTAATAGCATCCGATTAAATTGTTGATTTTAGGATTAATAATTTATGAGAATTTTTAAGATATAGTTTTTCTCAAAAATGTCACTTTTCAAAAATACTAGTACTATTCTAAATTTTTAATATTATTTATGTTTGAGTTAACTATATTATACTCGGGTTTAATTTTTAGAGTTTAAAGTTTGTTAGGATCAAAACTTTTTTTGAGATTGAGAATTTTGAGATATAAAGTTTTTAAAAAGTTTTATAGTGGCATGATTGTAAAAAGATACTATTCAATAATGGACTTTTTAAAATTATCCCTTAATTTATTTGATTTGTAAATATTTTTTAGATAAGATCGCTATACTATAAATCTGTAACATATGGTCAATTATTCCAAAATAGATTATCCACGTTCAGATAAATTTAAAGATGTGTTAAAGTATTTGATATATTCGTCATTTTAAAAAAAAACCCAAGTATAAAATGAATTCATCTCAATCAAACATCTTGTAGTAAAAAGCAATACATACTCTTTCAGAACAAAAAAGAAAGGTTTATTTTATACGGTTTTTAAAACCTATAGATACTTTCTAAACTTTTTCTTTCACAAGACATACTTTTCTTGGAAAGCATACTTTTTCCACTATTAAAAAAAATTAATGACCAAACTAACCCTGCTCCACGCTTCTTCTTCTTCGTGATCTGTGTTTTTCTCTTTTATTCCTCTGAACATATATTGTTTTCAGCTCCACGAAAATCAATTGGGTTTTACTCTTTTTCTCTCCGTATCAAATTGGATGCAGAGACAAGAAAAAATAAGGGCTACGAGTTTCTTTGAATCAATTTTGCGGTGATTCTTTGAATTCATGTTGACATAATAGATTTTTTTTTTTTGGGATTTTCGTCGTTTGGGTATTTAAGATTAGGTCTCAGATTTTTAAAAGAGAGATCATGGTGAGGTGGAGACACAAATTTTTTTGAAGATCAGAGACCTCTTCAAGATCAAACAACATAATTTTATTCTAATCTGGATCTGAAAAAGAATGTGAAAGGATCTAAAAAAGAGTGATGCAGAGGAAACATTTGGTTTGGAACCTTCTCATGGACGTGATTTCGTGGATACAGATCGATCAACATGTGTTATTACGGCCATGATGTCGTGGATACGGTTCGATGGATGGATGTTCTGATTGACATGATGTCGTCGTACGATTCGTGCTAGTTTCCATGATTATTAGCATCGTGATCATAATGGTTATGATTGATCTTATTTATCAAAACCCGATTTTGATGTAAAATGTCTTAAACTTGAACAAAACTATTTAAAAATTTATGCTAATTATATACAAACAAAAAGAGAAGGAAAAGTTTTTCCTTCATACATGGCCATCCACCGTTCACGAATCCACCATGTACGACCATCCATCAACTCCATATTAAAAATGTGAAAACAAGTGACCATCCATAAAAATATCATTGTCAAGCTACGACATCCACAAGTGACCCATCCATGAAACCATGCAAAAGCAAACAATTGAATATGAAATTAGACTTTTCAATTGATCATCAAGAGAGAAACTTTTAATTTTTGGATGGAAAAAATGAAAAATTAATTCCATTGGTGAACATCATCTAACTCGATGCAGATGTTCCTCAACTTGCAAAATAAGAAGAGAAACAATTTGAAGATCAAGAAACCAAATAAAGGGGGAAACGAGATTAAGAGATTCGGAAGAAAAATACCTTCTCAACAATTGAAGATGTGGATAAAGTGAAGACTTGCCAACGGCGAAAGCTTTTCTCCACGGAAAGTAAATCGATTTGGGCAAGGTGGAAGAAAAAATTAAGACAAGATTACATGTTTGGGGTTCACGGATCTGGGTATAAATAATGAGTGAGAGATATAAGTCTATCTAAAGAAGATGATAGAATCAGAAGAAGAAGAGAGAAAAAAATATTTTTATTAAAAGAAGAAGAAGATGACAGAATCACGGATCAGAAGAAGAAGAAGAGATAAGGATAAAAGAGTAATACACCATAGAAAAAGTATACCTCCCCTAAAAAATATCTCTCATGAGATAAGTTCTTAAAAAAGTACCTTCTCAAGTAATAATTCCTATTTTATATTATTTTTTTGTTAAAGAAGTGTTAAGTTTATTGATCACCAGAAAAGAAAGCAGTACAATATACTATAATATACTTATTTAAAAGCAACACATAGTACATCAAAATTTACATAAAGTTTGACTAGAAAATACAATCTTCTATAAATCACAATATAAGCAAAAAACTATGGGAGAGAGCGGCGATCTAGGGTTTACGACGGACAATGACAACGATGCTAACATGATTGACACCAGAGAGAAGGGGCGACTACCGGAAGATCTAATTTGCGGAACGACTTCATGGGCACAAAAAGTTACAGGCGGTGGAATAGGGGGAAGGTTGATACCCAAGAATGTTATGGATGATGAGTTTGTGTCGACAAGGTTGCAGGTGGAGTTCCCAAACGGTGAAGATGGAGAACCGGTGATAACGATTGGATCGGAAGTGTTGGAAGTGATGAATGGTTTATGGCGTAATTGTATGATAGTGAAAGTGCTAGGGCGTAATATCTATATTGCCGTGTTGCACAAGAAGCTAAGGGAGATGTGGAAACCGCTAGGAACACTGCACGTAATGGATTTACCAAGACAATTTTTTATGGTTTGTTTCGAGGTAGAGGAAGAGTACTTGGCGGCTTTAACCGGAGGACCATGGAGAGCTTTTGGTAGCTATCTTACGGTGAAGGCTTGGTCGCCGGAGTTTGATCCGTTAACGGATAATGTCGTCACTACACCGGTTTGGGTTAGATTGGCAAATATCCCTGTCAATTTCTATCACAAGTCCATCTTAATGGGAATCGCAAAGGGGCTTGGAAAGCCAATACGGGTGGATACAACAACCCTTAATGTTGAGAGGGCTCGTTATGCTCGGATCTGTGTTGAAGTAAACCTCACTAAGCCTTTGAAAGGGATAGTGATGATCAATGGAGAGAGGTATTTCGTGGCTTATGAGGGACTGGGGAACATATGTTCTCTATGTGGGTTTTATGGCCATTTTGTGCATAACTGTTCAAGGAAAGTGTCGGAGCAAGTGGAGACACAAACACAGTCAAAGGAACCTATGGTATCGGAGGTGAGGACAAGTGCAACAGAGGAGTTCACAATGGTCAGACGGCGGGGGAGGCGGCCGGAGAAAACCCAAAATAGGGTTGCTTTTGCAACGGGGGGCTCGGGTGATGATTTGGGAAGAAATCTTCAGGATATCTCCGAGAATATTGTGACTTCGAATACTTTTGGAAAGTTAGGGGAAGCAATGATTGAGGATGAAGAATGGGAAGGTAATCAGATTGGTGAAAGTAATAAGGAAAATGAGATTATGTTGGAGCAACAAAGGAAAGTGGTGAATAATCAATAAAATAATGGTAAAGGGAGTATCAATAGTGCGGGCAAGATTTTGAATGGATCTAAGACGGGTAACCAAGCTAAATGGGCAGGTGGAAGTAAAGGAGGCAAGTTAATGAGTAATAATGGGCCGACTGCGGTGCAAGGTAAGCCTATCAGGCATGTGAGGGGGTTAGTTTTTGGACCAACTTGTGGAGAAATAAACTTATCAAAATCTGGAAAAACACTTAGAGTGGAAGGAAGAAGTGTTGGTCGGCAAGGAGGAGTTTTTGACTCTAAGAGAGGAACAACATCAGAGGTATCACAGGTGAGGAATGAATCCAGAGTTATGAATGTGGCTTCGGTATCTCAACTGATGATATGAGGAATCAAGATAGGACTCTAGCTCAAGACCCAAAAGCCGTGGATGCGGCTATAATGAGGTTGTAACGGGACGCCCCGGAGTTTCTAAAATTATTTATAAGTTTGATGATGAATTGCTTGTTTTGGAATTGCCGGGGGGCAAATAAACCTAACATTAGAAGATCAATTCGATATTTGTTGAAAAAGTTCAAGTCGGATATGCTAGCCGTTTTCGAGACACATGCCGGAGGTGATCGAGCGAGTCAAATTTGTGGTGGATTGGGTTTTGATAACTCATTTCATGTTGATGCAATAGGCCAAAGCGGTGGTCTTTGGTTATTATGGAGGTCAACTGTTGAGACAGTGGTCATCGTGGAGTCATCGAACCAATTTATTTATGCAACGGTGACAAACGATGCAGAGGTTTTACACTTGATCATAGTGTATGCGGCTCTAACAGTGAGTCGTAAAAGCGGTTTATAGAGCCAGTTGAGTACAGTTATTGGAGGCATTAACGGGCCATTGATTATTGGGGGCGACTTCAATACGATTGTCCGGTTAGATGAGCGCACGGGAGAGAACAGACGTCTAGCTACAGATTCTATATCATTTGGGGAATGGATACAAGAGCTTTTTCTAATTGACATGGGTTTCCATGGTAATAGATATACATGGTGAAGGGGGTAGCAGCGAATACGTTTATAGCAAAGCGGCTTGATCGAGTGTTGTGTAATGCTCAAGCAAGATTAAAATGGCAAGAGGCAGTGGTATCTCATCTTCCATTCTTTCTTCCGATCATGTACCTTTGTATATGTAGTTACAATCGGACGTCGCAGGTGATCCAAGGCAGAGGCCGTTTCGTTTCGAAGCGGTTTGGTTAAAACACAAAAGCTTTAAGGATTTGCTTGTAAATTCGTGGAATGGTAAAATCAGTACGCTGCAAGCTCCAGATAGGCTCAGAGTGAAGTTGAAAAAATGGAATCGGGATGTGTTTGGTGATATTCAACAACGGAAAGAGAAATTGATGACGGAAATTAAAGAAGTACATGATTTGTTGGATACTCATCAATCTGATTCATTATTAAGGAAGGAGGATGAGTTGATCAAGGGGTTTGATGCAGTGCTTGAACCTGAGGAAGTCTTATGGTTTCAAAAGTCAAGGGAGAAGGTAATAGCTCTTGGGGATCGGAACACGATATATTTTCATACATCAACAATTATTCGGAGAAGACGGAACCGAATTGAAATGTTGAAGAATGAGGAGGGAAGATGGGTCTCGGAGGCAAAGGATTTAGAGAAGTTGGCTGTGACATACTATACACGTCTTTATTCGCTTACAGATGTGGATCATGTTGTTGCAAGGCTGTCGGAGCATGGGTTCGTACGGTTGGAGAGCCATGAATTAGAAGAGTTGAACAAACCATTTTCGGCTAAGGATGTTGAGGTTGCTATAAGGAGTATGGGGCCGTTTAAAGCCCCGGGTCCTGATGGCTTTTAACCCGTATTTTACCAGAAGTGTTTAGAGGTCGTTGAATCTTCGGTGATTCGTTTTGTCCTGGATTTCTTTGAGAATTGTAGTTTACCGCCAGCAATAAGTGATGCTTTGGTGGTTTTGTTAGCCAAGGTGGAGAAAGTAGAGACAATAATGCAATTCCGGCCGATCGGTTTATGTAACGTTCTGTTCAAAACGATTACTAAAACCATGGTACTCCGGCTTAAGGCCATAATTTCGAAGTTAATTGGTTCGACTCAGACAAGCTTTATTCCGAGAAGGTTAAGTACGGATAACATAGTAGTAGTTCATGTTGGGAATATCCTGAAATCACACTTGTAATCACTCCAGTGATAGTTGTAATGTCGAGATTAGACATTCATATGATACTAGGTGATCATAATGTTTTGCTAGAAACCTCTGATGATCTATGAGTTATGAACTCATTGCTAGTATTATATGATCCTACAGGGTCACACACCTAAGCAAATAGGATGCGCTTTATATGGGAATAATCATTAATGTAATGATCCAGATAATGTGTATTTGATACACATTATTTTGTGTTTTAAAGAGTGCGTCGATCGACACAAAGTGTTGTGTCGATCGACACGAGTTAAATCCGAAATAGGGATTTCGGTTTAATGACTTAATTAATTCTGATTCGGTTCAGGGTAATTAGGTTTTTTTTTCTCCAGGGCCTATATATAGAGATATGAGGCACGACCTGGAGGATAACTCTTTCTGATAGCCGTCACTCTGAAACACAAAATCCCTAAAGAGATCTGATCACCGGTTCTAGCATTCCGGTGGATTCCTATTTGTATGCGTGTGGACTATCCGTAGAGGCATAGCGTTTGACGTGCTCCTAATCTCGATTCCCTGCTAATTCCGCTGCAAACTCCAGGTATAATCGAGATCCAGTTTTTCAGTTTATTCGTTTACAAACCCTAGATCCTAGGAAAAGGAACTGTAACGTAGGTGGATTAATAGAGATTAATCTGGATAACCTAGTACGAATTCCTACAGTGGTATCAGAGCCAGGTTTTAACGATTGTAATCTGCTAGAACGTTAATTGAATTAGAGAATTCAGTTTGGAACATGTGATGTTAAGGTTGCTTGCTAGATCGAATTTTTCTGTCAAAATCGTTTTGTTAAAATTGATCCAAGCTGCTCATGTCGATCGACACAATGGTTGTGTCGATCGACACGAATGTGCTAAAGTTTTAGGGTTTTCGATCGTAAGATCAAAGTTCCAGAAACCCCAGTGTCGATCGACACAAATGGTTGTGTCGATCGACACGACCCTGAGAAGTGGTTAACCGGTTCAATTGGATTGAATCGGTTATCTCACTTGGTTCGATGCGATTTGGTTGGCGTCGATCGACACAAATGTTGCGTCGATCGACACCGACCGGTTATCGACCCGGTTCAATTGGATTGACCGGTTATCAATCCGGTTCAATTGGATTGACCGGTTATCGTAAAATCGATTTGGTTTGGTTCGTGTCGATCGACACAAATGTTGTGTCGCTTGACAGAGACCAAAACCGACCCGGTTTAATTAGATTGACCGGTTATCGAAGATTGAATCTGGTTTGGTCATGTCGATCGACACAAATGTTGTATCGATCGACACAGACCGGTTATTGAAATTTTGTGTCGGTTATCGAATCCGGTTCAATTGGATTGATCGGTTTTCGATGAACTGTAACAGAAGAGTAAGTGTCGATCGACACTAAGGTAGTGTCGATCGACAGCGTACACAGATTAATGGTTAGTGAACCTAAAATCAAATAACCGAACCAGATTTAAATGATTGAGTTCCTGAATGCATATATGATATGTGTTAGGATTAAAAGTTATATCCCTCATCTAAATATCAAGTGTTCAGGATGTCTTCCCGATCTTGTCAGCTGTCAAGACTCGTTTAATTGCGTGATAGGCTTGCAGTGCAAGGTATCTGCAGTTACATGAGTAAGGCAGTAGGTAATTGTGTTGATGGGCTTGCAGTGCATGGCATCAACTATTACATGACTGAAGAGATTGGTTTACTTGAGTGGGCTATCAGAAGTTCTGGGCCAATAGACATCAGGTAGACAAAACATAAGATGTTTTATCCGCAACCAAGAGTCATATTGGATGTGATTAGCAAGGTGTTGCTTACCTAGATAGCTAAGATTTGGGTGACAGCCAGTGGCTCGCTCGAGTTTTGGTGAAGTATGGATCTTGGATCATTATATTCTATTGAGGAAACATTGTTTTGAATATAATGCGAGTTTTCTTAATTGTTAAGATTTCTCATTTCCTGAATATCATAATTGAGTTTTCCTTTTCTTATTTCAGTTATGTCTAATCAGAACTCTTTCTTGTTGAGATCCGTCCTTGAGAAGGACAAGTTAAATGAATCCAACTTCCTTGATTGGTATCGGAACTTGAGAATTGTTCTCAAGCAGGAGAGAAAGGACTATGTCCTTGAGAAAGCTCTCCCCGAGAAACTAAGGTCCAATGCCTCACATGCAGTATATGATGCTTGGAATAAGCATTATTATGATGTGGTCGATGTGAGCCGTCTGATGAGGGATACCATGAACTCTGAATTGCAGGAACAATATGAGAACGTGGAATCGCCTATCGAGATAGTCACTAGCCTGAAAGCTATGTTTCAGGAGCAGACTCGAACTGAGAGATACCAGACGGTTAAATCTCTGTTTGAGTGCAAGCTACCAAAGGATGCTCCAGTAAGTCCTCATGTCATGAAAATGATAGGTTATATTGATAACCTGAGGAGACTGGATTGTTCTATTAGCCAAGAGTTGGCTACTGACATCATTCTGCAGTCCCTGCCGACGAGCTATGATGAGTTCATCAAGTACTACGTCAAGAATGTCTTGACGAAGACGTTGACTGAACTGCATGATATGCTCAAGACAGCTGAGCTCAATATCAAGAAGGGCAAAAGGTTTGTGAAACCTGGTAAAGACAAGGGTGATAGAAAGGCCGTCCAGATTATAAATCAGGACAAGCCCGGGTCTATCACTAAACCCAAGTCTGGCCCATCTGATGATGATGCATGCAGCTACTGTGGGGAGCCAAGGCATTGGAGGAGAAAATGCAAGAAATACATGGAAGATTCTATGGGAATAATGGAGATGTATGACACTCCTTATTCAGGTATTTGTGTTATTTCAAGTTCTATCTTATGGGTATTAGATACCGGTTGTGGTGCTCATGTTTGTTTAAATATGCAGGGCCTGAGCAACAGTAGAACATTGAAGAAGGGACGAATGGAGGTGTTCAACAGGAATGAAGCAAGTGTTGCTGCATTAGCTGAAGAAAGTGTCCATTTGTAGTCGCCTTCAGGCTTGGTTTTAGAAACTAAATTATTGCTATTGTGTATCTGCTATGAGCAGAAATGTCATTTCATTTTCTTGTAAGGATATGAGTGATTTTATTTTGATAAAAGACAAATATTGCTCTTTTGATCTTAATGATATGTTATATGATAGCACCCCATTAGAGAATGAGTTTTATGTCTGAAACCAATCTATGCCTGTCTATAACATAAACACAAATCGGTTCCCTAGCATTGCCGTTTTGGGCCACAGAGGATTCAAAGGTTCCATAGTGATGGGCTTTTGGGCTCATTTGATTGTGAATCATATGACAAAAGAGAATCCTGCTTATTGGGCAAAACGACTAAGGCCTCTTTTAATGAACCAAATGAGAGGGCCAACGAATTATTGGGCCTTATACATACAGATGTGTGCGGCCCGATGAGCAACAATGCTAGAGGAAACTTTAGTACTTCATTACTTTTACTGATGAATTTAGTATGCATGGCGATGTATACCTAATGAGTCATAAGTCGGAATCCTTTGAAAAGTTCAAGGAGTTCCAGAATGAAGTACATAATCAAATTGACAAAAGTATTAGAGATCCTCGATCAAATCGCGGAGGAGAATTTTTCTTCGATCCGATCGCGGAGGAGAATACTTAAGTCAATAGATAAGTGATCATCTGAGAGAGTGTGAAATTGTTTCACAAGAATTGGACCTTATTGGATATGGTTCGATCAATGATGAGTCACAAAGATCTTCCATTATCTTTTTTAGAAATACGCTCTAGAAATGTCTGAGTTCACACCAAAGAGGGTTCCATCAAAATCAATTGAAAAGACACCACATGAGATGTGGACTGGAAATGTTCCAATTTGTCTTTCCTAAAATTTGGGATTGTAAGGCTTCTGTAAAATGTTTAACAAGCCTGCACCCAAATCCGATAAGTGCTGCTTCGGATGGTTATCCTGAGGAAACCAAGGCTGACTACTTCTACAACCATTCTAAGAACAAAATGTTTGTTGCTAAGAACTGTGTTTTCCAGTGAAAGATTGTCTTTCCAAGAAGAACAGTGGGAGTGAAGTAAAACTCGAAGATGTTCGAGAATCACAGGAGACTACTCGACCTGTTCAGGAAGAGGAGTGACAGGATCTGCAAAGAGTTGTAGAACCTACACCTGTGGTGCTTGAAGTTCGCAGATCCGCAAGGATTCGTAACGATCACGAGAAATATGGATTTCTTATGACCGATTGTCATGACTTGTTGATCATTGACAATGACGAGCATGCGAATTTTGAAGAAGCAATGTTGGGCCCGGACTCCGAAAATGGCTTGGAGCCGATAGATCCGAAATGGGATCCATGTCAGAAAACCAGTTATGGTACTTGGTAAATTTACCCGATGGTGTAAAAACCATTGAGGGTAGATGGGTCTTCAAAAGAAGATTGACGTGGATGGATATATTAAGATATTCAAAGCTTGGCTGGTGGCTAAAGGTTTCAAGCAAATCATGGTATTGACTATGATGAGACCTGTTTCCATTCGCTATGCTTAAATCCATTCGGATTATACTAGCAAATGCCATTTATCATGGTGATGATATTTGGTAAATGGATGTGATCCAAATAATGCTGGGAAGGAATGCAAGCTTCATCGATCCATGTATGGATTGAAGCAAGCATCACGGAGTTGAAATCTTCGTTTTGATAAAGCTGTCAAAATGTTTGATTTCATCTGGAACGAAGAAGAACCGTGTGTTTACAAGAAGACTAGTGGGAGTGTAGTTGCATTTCTCATTATGTATGTAGATGACATACTTATTCTCGGAAATGACGCTCCGTTGCTTTAGTTTTTGAAACTTGGCTCGGAAGTTGTTTTTCAATGAAAGGCGTAAAATTCTTGGAATAAGAATCTATAGAGATAGATTGGGTAGGCTAATTGGATCGTGTCAAGATGCTTATGGTGATAAGGTCTTGAACAGATTCAGTATGCATGATTCCAAGAAGGGCCTTATACCAATGACTCATGGCATTAATCTTGGCAAGACGCAGTGTTTCTAGACACTAGCTGAGCAAGAACGTTTGAGTAGGATTCCAAGACTTTTGCAGTGGAACCTATCATAAATGTCATGACCTGCACTCGTCCAGATGATGCTTGTATTTTAAGCATGACGAGAAGATACCAATATGATCCAAGTGAAAGTCACTGGACAGTTACCAAGAATATTCTCAAGTATTTGAGGAATACTAAGGATAGGAGCTTGGTGAACTGAGGAAGTAATGGTTTTTGTTGAGATTGGTTAGACGGACAAAGACGATTTCCGGTCGGAATCTGGTTATGTCTTGTGTCTATATTGCGGTGCGGTTTGTTGGAAAGGGTTCCAAACAAAGCATCACAGCCTGTGGTTTGTTGGAAAGGGTTCCAAGCAGAATGACGCAGCCTCTCCCACGACCTAATCATGAGTTTCACCCTCCTGCTGTAGGTATTGGAAATATTAAGATATGATCTTAATTCTAGTGGGAGTTGTAAAGGATTTAGTTATGTTATGATATTCATGCTGACATACTACGGTTATGTCATAATGAAATTGTTTCATTTATTATTTGATTATTGGATAATCGAATAATAGTCCCAAAGTAATTTATGGCATTTTATAGGTCATCAAGTTGAGGACTTGATCATGAAACCCTATAAGTGTTAAATGACATAGATTAAATTTGTCCCTGGTCAAGGTTGTTAAAGTGGGACACTAACAACCACGTGAGACTGGCATGTGAGGTGACTGATGACTAAGTTTCATGGAGTCATTAATAAGAGTATTAAAGTCAATCACATAGATATATGTTAGAGAACATATGATCGGACATGATCCGCTAATGAGAACTCTACAGGATAGTTATATAAGTGTCATGAGAGGTTCTCATTACGACTATAGAGTATAGTCCTTAGACCTGAGTTCATCATGATTTCTTACATATGAATTGGTCCGCTTTGACTTTGTCAAACGTTATCCGTAACAGGTGACTATAAAGGCATTGATTGGGCGTATCATGAAGTATGTGAAGGAACAGGGATGGAACAAGATGGGATTTGTCCCTCCTATATAACAGGAGATAAATATCTCAGGGCCCATCGAAGATTTGATACTGAGGAATGTGTGGCCGCACTCGAACGAGCTGAATGTCAGTCGTTTGTATTATCAGTATAAATCGGAGTTCGATGAACATGATTTTGGTTGAATAAGGATGACACGGTACTTGCCTTATGCCATATCGAGATATATAGGCAAAGGGATTATTGGAATAGTTGATTCCAGTACAAGTGGAAGATTGTTGGGAATGTCCTGAAATCACACTTGTAATCACTCCAGTGATAGTTGTAATGTCGAGATTAGACATTCATATAATACTAGGTGATCATAATGTTTTGCTAGAAACCTCTGATGATCTATGAGTTATGAACTCATTGCTAGTATTATATGATCCTACAGGGTCACACACCTAAGCAAATAGGATGCGCTTTATATGGGAATAATCATTAATGTAATGATCCAGATAATGTGTATTTGATACACATTATTTTGTGTTTTAAAGAGTGCGTCGATCGCCACAAAGTGTTGTGTCGATCGACACGAGTTAAATCCGAAATAGGGATTTCGGTTTAACGACTTAATTAATTCTGATTCGGTTCAGGGTAATTAGGTTTTTTTTTCTCCAGGGCCTATATATAGAGATATGAGGCACGACCTGGAGGATAACTCTTTCTGATAGCCGTCACTCTGAAACACAAAATCCCTAAAGAGATCTGATCACCGGTTCTAGCATTCCGGCGGATTCCTATTTGTGTGCGTGTGGACTATCCGTAGAGGCATAGCGTTTGACGTGCTCCTAATCTCGATTCCCTGCTAATTCCGCTTCAAACTCCAGGTATAATCGAGATCCAGTTTTTCAGTTTATTCGTTTACAAACCCTAGATCCTAGGAAAAGGAACTGTAACGTAGGTGGATTAATAGAGATTAATCTGGATAACCTAGTACGAATTCCTACAGTTCAGGAGGCGGTTCACTCGATGCGACGTTAAAAAGGAGGAAAAGGTTGGATGCTACTCAAATTAGACCTCGAGAAAGCTTATAACCGCATACGTTGGGATTTTTTGGAGGATACTCTTCGTGCCGCGATGTTACTTTAAAGATGGATTAGATGGATCATGGAAAGTGTGACGAGTGCCTATATGACGGTGTTGTGGAACAGGGAGAAGACATCATCATTTAAATTGGAACGAGGGCTCCGCCAAAGAGACCCTTTATCACCGTATTTATTTGTGTTATGCATGGAACAATTATGCCATTTGATTGACGCTTCTATTGCTTTAAAGGAGTGGAAGCCCATCAACATGTCTCGCGGGGGTCTCAAATTGTCGCATATATGTTTTGCAGATAACCTTATCTTGTTTGTAGAAGCATCAGTGGTTCAGATTCGGGTAATCCGGAGGGTGTTGGAAAGGTTTTGCGTAGATTTGGGTCAGAAAGTGAGTTTAGCAAAATCTAAAATCTTTTTCTCAGACAATGTTCACCGTGATTTGGCAAAGTAGATAAGTGATGAGAGTGGTATCAAAACGACAAAGGACCTTGGCAAGTATTTGGGAATGTCGGTTTTACAAAAGCGTATTAATAAGGAGACTTTCGGGGAAATTTTGGAGAACGTTACATCACGGTTGGCCGGGTGGCGGAGTAGATTTTTTAGCTTTACGGGACGTTTAACGTTGGTTAACTCGGTTCCCTTATCAATCCCGGTTCATACCATGAGCACTATTTTGTTACCCGCAAGTATATTAAACAAGTTGGATAGTGTTTCGAGATCATTCTTATGGGGTAGCACAACGGAAAAAAAGAAGCAGCATCTAATTGGTTGGTCCAGTGTGTGCCGGCCCAAGAGTGAAGGTGGTTTAGGAGTGCGATCAACCAAAGCCATAAAAAAGCTGTGTTAGGGAAATTTGGATGGCGGTTACTAAAGGATACTACGAGTTTATGGGCTCAAGTGATCCGGTACAAGTATAAGGTAGGAGCTACGTCGGATACTTCTTGGTTAGTAGTTAAAGGGAGATTGTCGTCAACATGGAGAAGTATAGGAATGGGGTTAAGAGATGTGGTTTTACCAGGCTTAAGTTGGGTCGTTGGTGATGGGAGAAGGATTCACTTTTGGCAAGATCGCTGGATTTTGAAATCACCATTGATTGATTTGGTTGGTGGAAATATGCCGGAGGAGGAGAGCATGGTTTGTGTCCATGACTTATGGAGACTTGGGGAAGGCTGGGATTTAACTCGTATATCACCTTATATTCTAGCAAATGTTACATTACAACTGCATTCGGTGGTGATTAATAATCTTACAGGAGCTAATGATTGTATAGCTTGGAGTGAAGGAGTTAATGGGATTTACAGTGTCAAGACGACATATGTAATGCTAACAAGCGATTTTGAAAGGTAATTGTTCCAGAGAGGGTTTGAGGTTTTCTATGGCTAGTAGTCCATCAAGTTATCATGACCACTATGGAAAGCCGTAGGAGACATTTGAGCGATTCGAGTTTATGCCAAGTGTAGGGGTCCAATCTCAATTGAACCGCGCCTACGACTTGTTTAAAAGAATGATGAAAAAGCCGATTAGGAATATGGTCTATCTTTCGCAAGCAGACGCCAACTTCCAACTCTTCGACGACATGGAACACGCTACAGCAGAGGAACCTTTCGATCCCGTAGCCGAACGTGCTGAAATAATTGAGAACAAGGCGAAGCTAGGTTCTGCTTATGAGATCTTTGACGAGATTGCCGGCGAGTTGAGGAAGACACTAGGTATGAATTATGTGGTTCCCATTAATGTAAGGGATATAGCTGTTTCTCCGCGAGTCGAGATAGTCGCTAAGTCTGTTGGTATTAATGTAGCTTCGGGATCCAACGATGGTACGTTTGGCATGCGTTTGCTGGAAGCTGGCGAAGAAGTGAAGGAAAGCGAGTCGATCGAGACTAACAAGACTGCCGCTCTTGATCAGGAAGTTACATCAACTGATCTTTAGCACGAACCGGCTCCTTCTGAACAGATCCCCAAGACTGGCGGACCGATCTCTGAGAAGCCGACTGGTAAGGTGGCGAGTTCAGCTGTTATCGCCACAACTGACGGGAAAGAAGTAGAGGATGGCGGGCTGGTCGCCTAAATATGTTGTTTTTTTTTTTTTAAACTTGTTATCGCGTTAAGGTTTTAAGACTCGCTATTATGTTTCAATGCCTGGATGGCTTTATCCATCTTGTGACATTTTATCTGCTTGATTGATTGAGCAGAAATTTTGATGAATTCTGTTAAGATTCGGATTTCGAGCGACTTGTTTATCGCTTTAAGATTTGCCATGTTAGGCGAGGCATGTGATAGCTTGTAGGCGAGGCCTGTTATAGCTCGTTACTTTAAACAAATTTCGGTGTACAGATGAGTTCCACAGAATCTCTGACCCGATTATATTTATCAAGTTTGACCAGTGTTATGTATAACTGGGTTTTGCGAGATGAACATCCTGGTTTACATACATATTCCCATGAATATATCCGCTCCAATAATGAACTCTAAATTTATATAGCGCGCTTCTTATATCCGTTATGGATGTATAGGTAAACTTCCCGATGAAGTGTTATAAAGATCGCCATTATGGCCAATAATGATGACGAATTGGTATAGATGTCGCGTTTAGACCGTTAGTCGTTTGCAGATTGATTTCATCGTGAAAAAGTTAAATTTAAGAACTCGGCAATGCGAAGTCATTATTACATATTGAATTTTGGGAGTATGAATATACACACCCATTCCCCCTTCTTTTGAGGAAGGAGACAACTGAACCCGTCCGAAAACGAGCTGCCTACGTACCCTATGCAGGGATCAAGTCACCCCGTAGTTCGAGTCAAGAGACTTAGTACTTTTAGCAGAAGTACTTTTTCAAATGTCGCGCGTTCCAGGAACGCGGGATCATTTTGCCTTGCATGTTGGCGATCTCGTAAACGCCCGGACAAACCACCTTCATAATTTGGTACGGTCCTCCCCAATGAGCGCCGAGTTTGCCGGCATTCGTCTCAGCCGTATTTTGAAACACCTCGCGGAGAACGAGATCTCCTTCGTAAAAACGCCGAACTCGCACTTTGGAGTTGTAATATTTGGCTGCAGCGGTTTGATATTCAGTCATCTTAATGAGAGCTTGATCACGTCTTTCGTTGATAAGGTCAAGCTCGTCGAGCATGAGGAGGTGATTGAGACCTTCCTGTTCTGGAAGTAGTCGCCGACGAACTCCCGGAAAATATACCTCGGGAGGAATCATACACTCCGTTCCATAGACGAGGACGAAAGGTGTTTCGCCTGTAGCGTGGCGAGGTGTAGTTCGATAAGACCATAAAACACCTTCAAGTTCATCTGCCCAACGGCCCTTTTTAGCGTCAAGTCGAGTCTTCAATCCATGAATGAGTGTTTTGTTCGACGCCTCGGCTTGACCGTTGCCCTGCGGACAGCGAGGTATTGATTTACTGACTCTGATTTTCCACTTGTCACAGAAGAGTTCGAACCGCTTGGAAATAAACTGCGAACCGTTGTCAGTTACTATTTCGTAGGGCACACCGTGCCGGCAAATGATATTTTACCAGATAAAGCTTTCGACATGCTTGTCCTTGATTGACCCAAATGTTTCTGCTTCAATCCACTTGGAAAAATAGTCCGTTAGGAACATGACGTTGGCATTTTTTGCACTTAGCCGCAAACAACTCGCAATCCTTTATCATAGTCGGCCAAAAATATCCATGTCGTTTAATTCGGATGGCGAGTGAGCGGCCTCCAGAATGGTTACCGCAGGATCCACCATGAACATCGTGCATTATGCGGCGAGCTGCTTCCCCCTCGACACAGACGAGGAGTGGCCCAGACAGTCGCCATTTGAAGACCTCTCTGTGAAACAAAATGAAACGCGATGCCTGCGCCTTTAATTTGCGAGCCGCCCACTTTTCAGCCGGTACATCACCATCGGCAAGGTATAAACAAAATCGCTCAATCCACTTAGTGTCACAACCGTAAATTGTGGTTTCGTCGTCAATGGCATCCATTTCATGCAATGGTGGCGGTTCCTCGCTACACGGGTAAGCATCCTCTGGTAATTCTTTGAGTTGTTCGGGAAGAGGACCACGGTCAAAAGCTGTATTATCCGGATCGAGCTCGTTGTTTTCCTCCATTACATCCGGGATAGTATCTGCCACGACTGCTTCGGACTGTTCGAGGTCCATGGAGACTGGTTCGGCAACATCTCCAGTCCGGTCGAGGTCTATCGGATCTGCCACGTGACTAGCCTGCGAACTGTTGCTTAGACCCGCTCGCCGTTTTGCGGCTTGAGATCTTGTTATTATGTTAACTTCTTTGGTGACTGCGATACTTGGTTTTTCAATGAACTCAATCGGGATGATTCTTTGAAGAGCTTCATCCGGCTGTGCCGATGAGCCGAGTGAAGCGAGTGCGTCTGCTTGGGAGTTTTCTGCCCTCGGAATTCTTGTCAAAGTAAAAAATTCAAATTTAGCTGTTAATATCTTGACGAGGGCGACATAGGCTTCCATTCGCTCGTCCTTTGTCGCATATTCGCCGTTGACTTGGTTCACGACGAGTTGAGAATCCCAAAAAGCGTTTACCTTTATCATTTTAAGTGCTTTAGCCAATCGAAGACCCGCGAGCAAATCTTCGTACTCTGCCTCATTGTTCGATGCATTGAAGCCAAGGCGAAATGATTGTTCCAACGATTCCCCGTCTAGTGACGACAGCTGAATACCTACTCCCGATCCGTGCTTAGATGACGTGCCATCGACATGCAATTGCCAAATTTGGGATGGACCTTCATCGTCTGTCGAGGCTACCACCTCCGGTAGCTCGATTAGAAAATCGGCCAACACTTGTGCCTTGATTGTCGTCTTACTGCGATATTCGATATCGAACTCGCTCAACTCAATAGCCCACTTGGCGAGTCGCCCAGATTGAGTTGGGCTATGGAGAACAGCTTGTAGTGGAAAAGTACTTAGAACTACAATCGAGTGGGATTGGAAATAAGGTCGTAGCTTGCGGGTCGACATTATAACTGCGAGTGCCAATTTTTCCGTCAGAGGATATCTTGTTTCTGCATCAGTTAACGACTTGCTAACGTAAAAAACGGGCTTCTGTTCCATGCCGTCTGCGCGAACCAGTACTCCACTTACTGCGGATAACGAAACCGCGATGTAAAGATAGAGCGGCTCGCCCGTAATAGGTTTCACCAAAATGGGTGGAGTCGCGAGATACTGTTTCAAATCCTGGAAGGCTGCTTCACATTTCTCTGTCCATTCGAACGCTTGTCGGCCTGTCCCCTTTTTTTTGTCCTTAAGCGTGTCATAGAAGGGCAAACATTTGTCGGTAGAACGCGAGATGAATCTATTCAAAGTTGCCACTCTGCCTGTCAAACGTTGGACCTCTCTTTTCGTTTGGGGTGAGGCCATCTGGATGAGTGCATGTATTTGCTTCGGATTTGCTTTGATCCCACGACAGGTTACCATATATCCGAGGAATTCACCCGATGTCACGCCGAAACGGCACTTGGTCGGGTTTAGCTTCATGTTATACTTATTCAACAGCGCGAAGCATTCTGCGAGATGACCAACATGATCCTTCTCCTTGAGTGATTTGACGAGCATATCGTCGATATAAACCTCCATTGTCTTGCCGAGGTGGTCCGCAAACATCCTATTCACCAACCGTTGATAAGTAGCCCCAGCGTTCTTAAGGCCAAAAGGCATGACCTTGTAACAATAGATGCCGCGATCTGTAATAAAAGAAGTTTTCTCGCGATCACCAGGGTGCATAAAGATTTAATTGTAGCCAGAAAACGCATCCATAAACGACAGTAATTTGTTCCCAGACATGGCCTCGATGAGGCGGTCGATATGTGGAAGTGGGAAACTATCCTTTGGGCATGCCTTGTTTAAATTTGTGAAATCTATATAGACTCGCCATTTGCCATTCTTCTTCTTCACGACGACTGCATTAGCGAGCCAATCCGGATATTTTACTTCGGAAATTGAACCGACTCGTAAAAGTCTCTCTACTTCGTCGTTCACCGCTTGAGCTCTATCCGGCCCAGTCGCCTTCGCTTTTGTTTTACAGGTTTAAAGGTTGGATCGACATTCAACTCATGACTGATGATGCTGATATCGATATCGAGCATATCTTTGGCCGCCCATGCGAAAGTATTGACGTTCTCCTTAAGAAATTTGACGAGGTCAAGCTTGATTGCCTCGTCTTTTGTTGCGCCTATCTCCACGCATCTCTCCGGGAACTCGTCGTCTACGCAAACCAATGTGACCGGTTCGTAGGTCGGACCCGCATCGTCTTCTTCGCAGGTCTTTGCGATCTGTAATTGCTATAAAAGATCCGAGAGCTCTTTGACGGGCTCCCTATCGGTCTTCATCTTTTCTTGCTTCTCATTCGGAATCGCACCTGCCGCCTGACTCCTTAGTTTGTGCGCGGCCATGAAACAAGATCGTGATGCCGCCTGACTTCCTCTAATTGTTTTGATCCCGTTGCTTGTTGGAAACCTAAGGTAGAGATGGTATGTCGAAGCAACGGCACGCATCGAATTGAGCCAAGGAGTTCCCATTATTACGTTGTAAATCGCCGGGTTATCGGATACTGCGAACTCTACTACTTTAGTTACTCCTTCTGCACACACCGGACATTTGATCGTTCTGAGTGTCATTGTTGTCTCGCCGTTGAACCCAATCAAAGGTTTGGGATGGGCTTCTATCTGAGCGATATTGATTTCCATACGTTTAAGAGCATCTACGAAAATGATGTCCACCGTGCTTCCCGTATCAATCAAGACGCGAGCCGTGTCCCAATCGGCAATGAGTAGTCGAATGACGAGCGGGTCATCGTGAGGTCTGTCAATGTCGTCAACCTCTCGCTCTTCAAACTGAATGACGTCATTCGGAAATTTAGACGGGGTTGGCTTGTTTGCTCCTATCTCAGCACGTCGTTGGAAAGCTTTGATTAACGAGATGGTGTTTGAACAATAACGCGAGCCGCCCATGATCATATAGCAAACTTTTCGCTTCGGGCCGCCTTCACCCTCATTATCATTCCGCCTGTCTCGTTTGTTGCTCTCGTTATGGTTGTCTTCTGCTGCATCGTCGAATTCCTCAAGTTGAAAGTAACGAACACTTATATTTCCTCTGAGTTTGCCGGCGGCCAGCTTCGCTGCGAGTCGCGAACCGAGCACTCTGCAGTTAGCCGTTGAATGTCCGCTTGTTCGGTGAAAGTCGCAGTATGCTGACTCGTCGTACTGTGAGTTCCTCGTCCATGTATTGCCGTTACTGCGGCCTGGAGTGCTTCTTCCACGGCCTCGCCCTCTACCTCGACCATAGCTGGGCGAGTCCACCTGATAGTTGTGGGCACCATTAAAAACTCCCTTGTACTGCACAAAGTTGCCTTGTTGCTTTTTCCCTGTGGCCGGGACCTCCTGCGAATTAGGATTTCTGGCATTCTCGTACTTTTGGGCCAGAGTTCTGGTTTCATCTTCGTTTTTTGCGAATCCGTTAGCGCGATGGAGTGTGTCTTGAATAGACGAGGGCTCGTTAACTGTCATTTCCTTTCGGAAATCCGAATTATACCAAAGGACTTTCCTCAATGCGCTCATTGCAGATTTGTCGTCAATCCCTTTAACCTGAGTAAGAATCGCCTTGAAGCGTTTGATGAATTTTCCCAAGGGTTCGTTGGCAGCTTGCGACATGGTGTAAAGATCCGCCTCCGACGACCTTTGCTCGATTAAGATAGCGTATTGCTTTAGGAATGCTTCAGAGAGTTGCGCAAAGTTGTCAATCGAATTTCTCTCCATTCCCGTAAACCAATGGAGGGCTGCCCCCTTTGGATGCTCCACGAAGAGGAGACAAAAACCTATGTCCTTTTCTTCGGGTCGGAAATTAGCTCGCCCCATAGCGATTGAGAATGCTGTGATGTACTCTGTGGGGTCGCCCTTTCCATCGTAAATAGGGACCTTGATTTTCCCTTGGATAGGCGTGCCCTGGTTATTCGCTCGGTGAAAGGAGTAGTGCGAGCTTCCTCAAGAACCCGGTCAATTTCTGGTGCCTTACTGGTTGCGCGATGCACTTGTGACCGCATTTCCTTGAGATCACGGGCAGTCTGCTGCATGATGGCCCTGAGCTCATCCATCTCCCTCTGCTGCGCAATAGTAGTTCTGCGATTGGTTGGGGCTTCGGCTTGCTCCACCCATCGCAGATTCTCCGCGATTTCGTCGGCATCCAGACCTTAGACACGATGGATCCGTCTGCTGGATCATGCAGCTCCTTCGAATTCGCGCTCTTCCTCTGGATCATCTTCGACCTCAACGATGTCGTCAGTTACGCCACTAACGGGGGCGGTCCCATCTCTGAGAGGTGTTGACCAGGGGTCCTCGCGAGCTCCGCGAGCTGAAGTCGTGCCTGCCGGGGTGAAGTTGAGATTAGTCGGGGTAATGCGAAGCGCGGCACGGCAAGGAAGTCCTTGAGATCGACTTACTGTCGATAATGCACTGATTTCGGCGGTCAGGTTGCTGTTGATGGTTTCTGGTTTCTGAGATTGCTTGAGCAGCTGCTCGAGCATTCCTTTGAGCTAATTGTAAGCTTCCGGTGTGACCGAGTCGGCCGGACCGGTATTGATGGTTGCCTGGTTCCCTATCGGGACAGATCCGCCTGCTTCCCTTTCCAAAGTGGATTGGTCGTTGTTTACATTTGTCTGCCCATCCACAGTTGGCTCCGTTGGATCTGAACCACCGTCGGTAGCTGGGTTTTGCTGGTTCATTCCAGACATCTTTCGAGTTTGTCTGAGTGTTTGTTTTGTGTATGAAGCTTGGGTAGAAAGTCCCCTCCTTCTAGCGCCAAATTGTGTGAGCTGGAAATTCACACAATTGAATTTGTGAAGATTCTTTGGAAAGAGCTTCTAGGGTTTCAAACACAAAAACAGATTATGAAATAGGGTTTTTTCTCTATTAGCTGGAAAGCTGTATTAGTTTTTTATTAATGATTTTCGGATCCCCAATTATGAGGATGTATAGGAGTATTTATAGTAATCTAAGTTGGTTGGGCCAAGCCCAATAAGAAAAAGGAAAACTTCCTAAGTCTTCTTGGTTTTCCTTCTAGACCCAACTTCCAGGTCGGCTGGGCTTTAGATGGGCTTTGACTTTTGGCCGCATTGACTCTGACTTGCCGGTATGACTTCCCGAAATATCCGGTTAAACATATATTTAGTCGTTTTAGGTGAGTGATTCTTCTTAGGGGAGATTGGACCCCTACACCAAGTTTGCCGTGGAGGAAAGGAGTCGATTATTCACATTCTCCGTGATTGTCCAGCGATGGCGGGCATTTGGTATCGATTGGTTCCAAGACGATGAGTCGCTGCATTTTTTGCTAAAGCGTTGTTGGAATGGGTGTAAAGTAACTTGGGAGAACATGGCGCTGGAGGGGATAGCTCTTGGGCCACTTTATTTGCGATGGCGGTATGGTGGGGATGGAAATGGCGATGTGATAATGTTTTTGGAAATAATAGAAAATGTTATGATCGGGTTCGGTGTATAAGGGATGTTGCGAAGAAAGTGTTGACCGCTCATGTGTTGTTGGGTTGTAGCTCGGTTAGGGCAGTGAGAGAGGAAAGGATGATTGCTTGGATAGCACCAAGTGAGGGATGGATAAAGTTGTATACATATGGTACGTCGCGAGGTAATCCAGGATTGGCCACGGCCGGAGGAGTGTTGAGAAACGGGGATGGGAATTGGAGAGGAGGTTTTGCGTTGAATATTGTTATTTGTTAAGCATCGTTGGCAGAGTTATGGGGGTGTACTATGGTCTGGTTATTGCATGGGAACAAGCTATACCAAGACTGGAGTTGGAGGTGGATTCGGAAGTGGTGGTGGGATTTTTGAGGATAGGGATCAATGAGTCGCATCCGCTGTCTTTCCTGGTGCGTTTGTGCCATGGCTTTCTATCGAGAGACTTGATTGTCCGTATTCCGCATGTGTATAGGGAGGCTAACCGTCTGGCTGATGGGTTAGCTAACTATGTTTTTTCATTACCATTATTTCATAGTTTTTATTCTTCTTTTGAGGATGTTGATGCAATTGTTTTAGAGGATGCTAATGGTATTGCGCGCCCAAGAAACATTCGAATGTAGTAGTGTATAATTTTTCTAATAATCGATGGGGGGCACTTTGTCACCCATCCTCCAACCAAAAAAAAAAAATTACTCTTCAGAGTTTTTGCACTACAAAGTCACAATGGCAACATTTTTTTCTAAAATAATTTGAAAACGTCACCTTTATTTACGTTTGTATCAATGTAGTTAACTAGTCGGAGTGTCGACAAAAAAAAAAAAAAAGTGAACTAGTCGGAGTAGTATATTATTTCTCATAGCCCGCATGTAATATTGCTGACAGGTTTTTACTGAAAGTTGAATTTCAAACTTGAAAAATCGCTTAAATAATTATCCTGCACTCTGCAGACAGAAATAAATAATTACTCCCACACACTAACTAATTAATTATCCTCCAGAGACAGAATTACTTGTCTTTAGGTTTCCCATAAAATAAATAGCACTGTACCCTCATTTATATAAAATGCTTCTATTTTAAGGCTGAATCTTTAGTTTTCTTATTGACAATGAAAACAAGAGAAATGAGAATACTGTACTTCTAATATACTATTACTATAGGTTTCCCATAAAATAAATAGCACTGTACCCTCATTTATATAAAATGCTTCTATTTTAAGGCTGAATCTTTAGTTACGCTACTACAACACAAAAAAAAAAAACTAGGAATAAGATTTTCGTATTGAAGTTTCCAAATAAAAAAGTTTTCTTATTGACAATGAAAACAAGAGAAATGAGAATACTGTACTTCTAATATACTATTACTATATAGGTTGACAAAAAAAAAACTATTACTATATATAAATGCACATAGTGGTTTAATTTAATTTTGTTGAATGGTCGAGAGACTCGACAGCATATGACGTTTGCATAACATATTAGATATAGACATATACGTACCGGCAATAATTGATCTATACGATCAGGGCCGTCCCTAGTAGGCTATAAAAAAATATTGGTCTTAGAGCTCCGAATGATTTATAAATTTTAGGAGCTCCAAATAACCAAAAGTTAGTAGTAGTATGGTTAAAGTTAGTCACATATGCAAGCTACGCTGCCGAGTTCGAAACTCCACATATTTGTTGGGTTTTTTCTTTTCTTTTTTGGTTTTATTGTTGGTTTATTTATTAACCCATTTAACTTAACCCTAAGAATTCTAAATATGTTTTCTTCACGGCCGAACAATTAAACAAACCTGAAAAAACTATCAAACAAACCACCGAACAATCAACAAACCTTGAAAAAAGAAAACGGCAACAACAAAATTGAAATCAAATTTGAGCTTCACGATTCATCGTCTTCCTTGAAATCAAATAGAACAATCAATTTTATTTTCTGATTTTTCTTCTTTGTCTTCTTGTATCTTGTATTTTATAATCAGTTCTTTCTTTTTCTTTTTTTGATTTCAGATTTAATGGTGTGTTTTGTTTCTTCTCATGTTGATTGTGATAAAGTCTAATTTGCGATCAACTATGTCACAAGAAAGGTTGAATGGCTTGGCTATCATATCTATAGAGAGGGAGTTGGACAAATCGATTAAGAGAATTTAGTGAAAGAATTCATAGAAAAGAAATATATAAAGATATGTGATTGATTTTTTTTTTAGCGTGTTTTTGTTGGTTTTAATTTTGTTATCTTTGTTTTCGTTTGAAGTAATTTATATTGTTTAAAACTATTTAAAAAGTTTTTTTTTGACAAGAGCCACTTTATTTAATTTGTCCTGAGCCTCTACAAGTCTAGGAACGGCAGTGTATACGATCTAAAGTTTGTTATTTAAAATCATCGACCTATACTTTAAATTGTTTCCTACTATTAATTAGGGTACAATAATTTAACACATTCATATTAATAAATTAAATAATTGTGGACAAGAGAAGTCAGAAGAGGAATGCTTGTTTCGGCAAGTATGTCTCTGCCTCTTTGATTACAAAATTTATGAAAATGTAAATAGCATTATGAAATCTCCAATAATCATTGTTATGGCTTGTGTGTTTTTAATATACTTTGAAATTAATTGTTGTGCATCTATATTTAAATTTAATTTACTACATATTGATGCAATTAAATTAAATTAACGAATGCAGGGATTGCTGAAACTGTTGGTCCAATGGGATGCCATTAACTGACAACACAAAATTAATAAAGAGAAATTCCCTACGATGCCACCAAACAAAGTTTTTGTTCCTTAGATACCATTAATTTTTAAAAGTTTCTTAGATACCACTTTTATCAAAATTTCCAAAAATACCACAAACACAAAAATTGATTTTTAAAGGGTGTAGAATTTAAATTTTTGAGTTTGGGTTAACTATTGTACAATTAGGGTATAGTTTTAGGGGGTAGGGTGTAGGTTTAGGGTTTAGGGTTTAGTTTTGATCATTTAAAACTAATTTTAATTTTGTGGTATTTTAGGGTTTAGGATTTAATTTTTAAAAATTAATGGTATCTAAGGAACAAAAACTTTAAAAAATGGTATCTATGAGAATTGCCCATTAATAAATTGGTCGATGAACGTTTTCCAAAGTTACACTTATGCAAAGCAATTCCTTCCATTATTTCAGCACACCTCAGCTGATAGGTCATTCATTCCAATGATACTTCGATCCGAAACTTTAGAAGCTCGGATTGTTCGGTTTGAGAAAAATATTGCTGAATTAGACAGAATTAAAGTTCAAATATGGCAATTGGTTCAAGCGAATTTCAATTGTAATCGCGATTGACATCATGGGCTTGTTTAAGGAAGGAAGAGGAAATTGGAAATTGTTTCGGATTATTTTTCGGTTTTGGAAATTGGAAATCAGGGAGTTTTTGGGTTGTGTATCAATTGTTTTCAATGACTCAAGTGAATGTGCAACAAGGGAAAGTTAAAGTGGTCCGAACAGCAGTCGTGAAAGTAGCCTCACTAGGAATTGAGAGAAGGATCAAAGAATTCGGGTTGACCCTTATTGGACGTGTATGGAATCCGATGTTCCAAAACATGGATTCTTTGCTACAGAATATGCCGAAATTTTGGAGACTCGAAGACAAGGTCTCGGGAACGGATATTGGAGATGGTAAGTTTCATTTTAGTTTTCAGTCAGAGGAAGATATCCAGGAGGTGCTCCGTAATGGACCTTACCATTACGATTCTTGGATGGTATCATTGGTTCGATGGGAACCTGTGGTGGCCGAAGATTACCCATCTGAAATATCATTTTGGGCTAGAGTAAAGGGGATTCCGATCCAATATGGGGCGGCAGCTTCGCTATGGGCTGTTGGAGAAGCGATTGGGAAGGCAAAGGAGGTTGATGAGGATGCTGGTTTCATCAGGGTAACGGTTAATGGTTTTAACCCGTTAATCAAACACACTATCATTCCATATGATGATGGTAATGAAGTAAAGGTAACGATCGATTACGATAAACTGGCAAATCATTGTAAGCATTGCTTTAGGCTGTCTCATTTGGCGAGTTATTTTATCTACCGGGTTCATCTGGATTGCTTCAGGGGCAGAGTGATCTTCGAGCGGGAGGGCGGTAGGTTGTCGTTTCAGGGTTTGAGGCCGGTTTCTGATAGTCTCGTGATCTCGGCTATTCAGGCGGAGCAGATGTTAGAGCGGGGTTGCGAGGCTTATCTGGCGACGATTATAATGTCGGAGTCCAGTGGTGAGGTTGCTTTGGAGGATATCCGGGTTGTTCAGGAGTTTGAGGATGTTTTTCGATCGTTGGAGGGATTGCCACCATCTCGGTCCGATCCTTTCACGATTGAGCTTGAGCCTGGAACCGCTCCGATATCTAAGGTTCCTTACAGGATGGCTCCAGCAGAGTTAGCAGAGCTGAAGAAGCAGTTGGAGGACCTTTTGGGTAAGGGTTTCATTCGACCGAGTGTATCACCGTGGGGAGCGCCGGTGTTGTTTGTAAGGAAGAAGGATGGGAGTTTCCGGTTGTGCATCGATTACCGGGGACTTAACCGAGTCACTGTGAAGAACAGGTACCCTCTCCCGAGGATTGATGAGTTGCTGGATCAGTTGAGGGGTGCGACCTGGTTCTCCAAGATAGACTTGGCTTCAGGATATCATCAGATTCCGATTGCTAAGGCAGATGTGCGCAAGACGGCGTTCCGGACGCGTTATGGGCATTTTGAGTTCGTGGTGATGCCTTTTGGTTTGACGAACGCGCCTGTAGCCTTCATGAGATTGATGAACGACGTGTTCAAGGAGTTCTTGGACGTGTTTGTTATCATCTTTATCAATGACATCCTGGTTTATTCGAGGAGTTCCGAGGAGCACGAGGTGCATTTGCGTCTGGTTCTAGAGAGGCTTCGGGAGCAGAAGCTGTATGCTAAGTTGAGCAAGTGCAGGTTCTGGCAGCGAGAGATGGGTTTCCTTGGTCACATAGTGTCTGCAGAGGGAGTTTCTGTGGATCCAGCTAAGATTGAGGCTATTCGAGATTGGCCTAGACCGAGCAATGCGACCAAGATCAGGAGTTTCTTGGGTTTGGCAGGTTATTATCGGAGGTTCGTCAAGGGCTTTGCGAGTATGGCGCAGCCGATGACGAAGCTGACCGGTAAGGATGTTCCGTTTGTTTGGTCACCGGAGTGCGAGGAGAGTTTTACGAGGCTCAAGGAGATGTTGACTAGTACGCCGGTGTTGGCACTACCCGAGCCGGGGAAGCCTTATACCGTGTATACTGATGCTTCGGGAGTTGGGCTGGGTTGCGTTTTGATGCAGGAGGGTCGAGTCATTGCGTATGCTTCGAGGCAGTTGCAGGGTAGTGAGCGTAATCGGCCTACGCATGATCTAGAGCTGGGAGCAGTAGTATTCGCTCTGAAGATCTGGAGGTCGTATCTCTATGGAGGGAGAGTGCAGATTTATACGGATCACAAGAACCTGCAGCACATCTTTACTCAGCCGTTGCTGAACATGAGACAGAGGCGCTGGGTCGAGTTGTTGGCGGATTATGATCTGGAGATCATTTATCATCCGGGCAAGGCTAATCTGGTGGCAGATGCCTTGAGTCGGCGGAGGTCCGATTCAGCCCGCGAGCGGGATATCGAGGAGTTGGTAGGCGAGATTAGCACGTTGCGTCTTTATGCTTTCTCGGGGGAGCCGTTGGGCTTAGAGGCAGTTGATCGGGCAGATCTTCTTAGTAGGATCAGAGTGGCTCAGCAGAGCGATCAGATGTTGCTAGATTCGTCGCGAGCAGCAGGGTCTGAGTATGTTGTCTCTCTGAATGGGACGATTTTGATTCGTGGTCGAGTGTGCGTACCACGTGATGAGGTGTTGAGGCAGGAGATTTTGAGTGAGGCTCATGCGAGCAAGTTCTCGATTCATCCGGGTGCGACCAAGATGTACCGTGATCTCAAGCAGTATTATCATTGGGTCGGGATGAAGAGAGATGTGGCAGCTTTTGTGTCTAAGTGCAACACGTGTTCGTTGGTCAAGGCCGAGCACAAGGTTCCAAGTGGCAAGCTGCAGAGTCTACCTATTCCGGAGTGGAAGTGGGATACGATTACGATGGATTTCGTGGTCGGGTTACCTACGTCGCAGACGTACGATGCGATCTGGGTGATCGTGGACCGATTGACCAAATCGGCACACTTTTTGGCCATTAAGAAGACCGATGGAGCGGCTAAGTTGGCTAAGAAGTTTGTGCGAGAGATTGTGAGGCTGCATGGAGTGCCAGCCAGTATTGTTTCTGATCGAGACCCCAGGTTTGCATCTGAGTTTTGGAGAGCCTTTCAGGCAGAGATGGGCACTAAGGTGCACATAAGTACAGCTTATCACCCGCAGACTGATGGGCAGTCAGAGAGGATTATTCAGACTATGGAGGATTTGTTGAGGATGTGTGTTTTGGATTGGGGTGGTCAGTGGGCTGATCATTTGAGCTTAGTGGAGTTCGCGTATAATAACAGCTTTCAGGCGAGTATCGGTATGGCTCCTTTTGAGGCTCTGTATGGGAGGCCATGTAGGACGCCTTTATGCTGGACCCAAGTGGGGGAGCGCAGCATTCATGGGGCTACTTATGTTCAGGAGACGACAGAGAAGGTTCGTATTGTGCGTTTGAACATGAAGGAAGCTCAGGATAGGCAGAGGAGTTATGCGGATAAGCGTAGACGTGAGCTTGAGTTCTTGGTGGGAGATCGCGTGTATCTCAAGATGGCTATGTTGAGGGGTCCTAACAGATCCATAGCAGAGAACAAGCTCAGTCCGAGGTTTATGGGTCTGTTCCGGGTGGTGGAGCGTGTTGGACCAGTGGCTTATCGGTTAGAGTTACCACCGATCATGAAGGCATTTCATAAGGTTTTCCATGTGTCGATGTTGAGGAAGTGCCTGCATGAGTCAGAGGAGCTAGTGCCAGAGATCCCTGCGGATCTTCAGCTGGATATGACGGTTCCGGCGGTTCCTGTGAGAATCCTGGAGAGGAGGATCAAGTAATTACGTCGGAAGAAGATCCCGTTGTTGCGTATCCTATGGGATTGTGGCGGTTGCCAGGAGGAGACTTGGGAGCCGGAGGTAAAGATGAAGCTGAAGTTCAAGAAATGGTTCGACGAGTAGGTCGCCATTTGAGCTTAGTTTTCTTTGTGGTTCCAATTTCGTGTAGGCTTTGTGCCTGTAGTGTTTTTGGTTCATGTATGTTCGTTCGTTGTATCGATATACATTTTTCCTTGGAGGTTTATGAGATGCGTTTTCTTATATTTCTGAGTTATCAGTTGGTGTTTCTGATATATCTTTGTGTTGGCCAGTGAGGGCGTGTTTTGTGGATATTCTGGTGGGAGTATCGAGTATAGACCATGTGAGGTGACCTAGTCGCTGATGTTTATAGGCGTTTTTAGATTTTTATTACGATTAACTCATGTGCCTGTATTGGGACGGTGGTTCCTCTATAGTGCGGCAGAGGGGACGGAGGTTCCCTAGAGTGTGCCTGTATTGGGACGGTGGTTCCTCTATAGTGCGGCAGAGGGGACGGAGGTTCCCTAGAGTGTGCCTGTATTGGGACGGTGGTTCCTCTATGGTGCGGCAGAGGGGACGAAGGTTCCCTAGAGTGTGTGATGAGTCAAACGTAATAAACGTCTAAAGAACGTGTGTATAAACATAGGATTAGTTCATGGGTCTCTGAGATTGTGTGAGAATCTCTTGGGGTATAGGCCGGCGCGGGCCAGGGAGTCGTTCGGTGTAGACGTACCTTGTGGGATTCGAGGTCGAATCCATATTAGTGGGGGAGAATTATAACACCCGTGAACCAAAAATGGGATTTTTGGGGGTGTCGATCGACACTGTATGTGTGTGTCGATCGACACCGGGTGGTTTGCCTCGAGAATGTTTTCCAGGGGGTGTCGTGTCGATCGACACGGCGTGTCTGTCGATCGACATGAGGCCATCGTTTCTCGGTTTGTTTGGGCAGGGAGTGTCGTGTCGATCGACACAGGTCGTGTCTGTCGATCGACACGGGTTAAAATCAGATCTAGGTTTTTGGAATCTAGGGTTTCATATAAAAGGGTTCTTTTAGTTGTCTGTGGTGGCAGAGGAAAAAGAAGAGAGAAAAGAGAGGAAAAGGGAGAAAGGAGAATTGAGAGGAAATTTTTGTAGTTTTGCCCTTGTTTCTCGGTCCTATAGCGTGTGGTCGTGGGAGAGCCCTTGGGAGGTTGATTTGTGCGAGAATCGAAGTTGGAGCTTCGTGTTCTTCGTGTTCTTCGTAGTTCATCCTCTTTTTCTTCAGATCTAAGGTGAGTGCGCGACCATAGGTTCTTGAATTGAGGAATATATGTTGTACGTTTGTTGTTGTGTGTTTGGGTGGATCTTTGTGGTTGAAATCGCAGGTTTTGGTGTGGAGTTGAAGGGATTTCGCCATGAGAGGATAGGCCAAACTCGGACAGCGGGCTTGCTGTCGATCGACAGGATTGCTTCTTGTCGATCGACACGTGGTTATGAGCCGTCGATCGACAGGGTTGCTCCCCGTCGATCGACACGAGTTGTGCTGTTCCCGTTTTTCCGTTTTCTGTTGTTTGCTTGTTCCGTGCTTTTCTGATAACCCTGGTATTTCATGTATTGTTTAATTCAAGTAATTGGCCTGTAGATGGGACGACCGTCTCACTAAGTATTTGTTAAATACTTACGCAACTCGTTTTTCCCAATTGTGTTGCAGGTAAAGAAAAGGTTTGATCGCGGAATCAGGGCCAGAGGAGGGGATGATAGGATTTTGTGTGTATAGTCTAATTCTAGTGAACCCAGTGTTAGGTTGCTAGACTTATTTTGTGGAACTCCGGATGTAATATTGACTCTATTATCTGGAAGTTTGTTCGGCTTTTTGTGTGGTTGTATTGTTGAATGATTGTTAACCTTTTATGAAAAAAAAAAAAAAACTTGTGCGTCACAGTTTGGTATCAGAGCCCTTACGGTTCTAGGGCTAGTGGTGGTTGTGTTGAGCTGAGACTATGTGTGTTAATTGATTTTTGCGTGTTTAATCAATTCTAGTCTTAGTATCATCCTCTCCGGCCTTTAAAGAGATTTCGCGGTAAGTGGTTGTGTTTGTTTGTGTTTCCTAGGGTACTTATCTGCTGTTGTGTTGCAGTGAGATGGATACCCGAGCTAGAGGTCGGGGTAGAGCAGTAGCCCGTGGGGGCAGAGCAGTGGCCCGTGGGGGCAGAGTGGGTGGCCGTGGAGGCCGGGGTCGTGGTCGTGGTCGGGGACCAGTTGCAGAGTCGGCAGAGAGCGCGGCGCAGAGTGCATCCTCGGGTGGAGCAACCGCGTCAGAGTCCCAGTCGCTTAGTGCCAGTGTGTTGGCTGGTGCCGGTAGAGGCGGGGGAGTTCCAGTGGGCCCTGGTGAGGGTGCTGCTGTGGCTCCAGGTCGTGATGACCTGGTTGTGGGATTGCTGACTCAGTTGTTGGCACGTTTTCCGCCTGTGGCCCCTGAGCAGGCTCCGGGTGTTCCTCCAGAGGCAGGTTTGCAGCAGGGGGCTGTAGTGGCTGAGGGGCAGGTGCCATCTTACCTAGAGATTATGGGGCACATGCAGAGGATCGGTACGCCGTCGTTTGAGGGCCGTGTGGGTCCTGCGGAGGCGGATGAGTGGCGCTTGAGAGTGGAGCGTAACTTCAGATCGATTCGTTGTCTCGCGGAGTATCAGGTAGAGTTAGCCATTCACTATCTGTGTGGTGATGCGCATCTGTGGTGGCGAGCTATCGAGGTTCGGAGAGCGGTGTAGACCTGGGGTGAATTCTTAGCCGAGTTCAATGCTAAGTATTTTCCTCAGGAGGCTCGAGATCGTCTGCAGCTCAGTTTCATGTCGCTTCAGCAGGGAGGCCGTTCTGTACGCGAGTATGACGCCGAGTTTGGCAGATTGTTGGTGCATTCGGGCCGCGATATCGAGGATGAGAGGACTCTTATGCAGAGGTTTTTGCATGGACTTCGGTTGAGTATCCGGTCTCAGTGCAGAGGTGCCAGTTATGCCTCGAGGGCAGAGCTGGTAGAGCTGGCAGCAGCGATCGAGGAGGATCAGCGCGAGCAGGCTGGTTCTTTCGTGGTTCCGCGGGTGGTTGCTCCTGTTGCTCAGCCGGAAGTTAGAGATAACCACCAAACCGAAAACCTAATAAGGATTGCAAAGCTACACATCACCAAACTCGCTCATGGACATAGAGACGAAAGAAAAAACACAAACATCAAAAGAGGAGATTCCAATCCGATCTAAAATTTTAGATCTAGAACCATAGATCTAAGAAAAAATCATATCTAAAAATCTCCATCCATAGAGGCAAACCGATACTAAGCATAAGAAGAAGAATTAAAGCAATAGCATAACATGCACAACTCGGCGGAGCCAGCGGAGCTGTCAAAATCTGACGACAATTTTTTGTGGACACAAAGAGAATACAGAGAGTTTAGAGAGAGAAGTGTTACGACTTCGTCTTTCTTTCCCATCTTTAACTTATATATTTTAAACAAATATATTCAATACTTCTTTTATAATTGTTTCTAATGGATTTTACATTCGTATATTGTGATTTTATAATTAAATATGTAACACCCGGATTTTTTTTTTTTTTTAATCCTAAATCATTCTACTGCAGAAATAATCATAAATCAAATAAATCATTAATTCAACAACCATTATCAAACTCAATTCTAGAAATTCAACAATAACTATCCAGATTACGAAAACCATAAAGCTAGCAACCTAAACTGGGTTTGCTAGTCTAAACATAAACGTAAACAGAAGTAGAGCTCCTAATCATACTCTCGTCCCAGCCACGATTCCACGATCTCAATAATCAGACATGAGACTGATGTAAAGCAAGTGAGAGGATCATTTTTTGGAATACGTTCCAAGTAGTCCTGGGATTAAAACCTGAACCCGACGTACCCGACCCGATCCAAAAATATCTTACCCGAACCCGACCCGAAATTTTCAAATACCCTAATAGATCCTAAATACCTATATCTGAAAACCCGACCCGAACCCGAACCCGAACTTACCCAAAACATAAAAAAAATTGGGTACTTTTATAGAATTTTAGTCATTTTCGGAGTTTTTTTAGAAAATATTGTATAAAAATAACTAAAACATAGTAAATCAAAAAAAAATTAGGGTAAATCTAAAAAATAGTTTATTTTTTAGTATTTAGGGTAAAAATTACCTTAATGGATCCTATTTTAAAACTCAAACACGATCCGAACCTGAACCTACCCTACCCGAACCCGATCCGAAATATTCAAATACCCTAATAGATTCTAAACACCTATACCCGAATTATTCGAAATCCGAAATACCCAACCCGACCCTACCCGCTTACCCGAAATCCCAGGACTAGTTCCAAGGATAGAAAGATAATGCATTATATAACGATCTTTTTTAAGCACCATGCAGAAAACTAAAGTAAGACCATCTCCAATGTATTTCTCTATTTTCTACCCTAAAATAGGGGAACTCTATAATAGAGATGGATTTTCCTCCAATGTATTTTTCTATTTTTGCCTCTAAAAAAGAATATTCTAGAGTATATTCTCTTTTCATTTTATTAAATAATATTTTTTATTTGTAAAATTTACAAATTGACCCCATATATTTGATTCTTGCAAAAACCTTCAATAAATTATATTTTTTTAAATTAAACATTTATTATACTAATAAAATCACATTACATGAGATAAAATAATAAAACATAGTGGATTTTGATTTAACCATCACCATTACCATGATTTTCCCACAAATGATCAATAAGCGCATTTTGAAGTGAATAGTGGGCTTCTTTATCTTTGATTTTCTTGAATCGACCTATAAACTCTTGGAACCGAAGTATTAAATTACTACCTTTTGTTGTATGATAAAAATATTTATTATGATATAAATGTATAATTTTATATTTCATCATTTTCAGATTATTTAAGTAATGTACTATTATAAATTCATATATGAAATATTATTACGTGTTGCATGTTGCTTTACTATTCAATCAATATAACATTATGCATGTTGCTTTCTACATAAAAAAACAAAATGCTTTCGGATTCTTGTTTTTTAGTTCGTAAGTTAATAAAAACTGAATTTAAAGGACTAATTTGTAAATAAAAAAGTTTGACTCTAAAATAGAGGTGAAAATAGCTTTCCTCTATAAATAGAAGTGAAAATAGCATTTCCCTATTTTAGAGGTGAAAATAGAGATGGGTTGGAGAAGATTTTCCTCTAAAATAGAGTTTAGAGGTGAAAATAGGGATGGGTTGGAGATGTTCTAAAGGCTGAGATTTGTTTCAATATACAGTATAATATTATTGCTAAAGCTGAATGATTTTGCTTTTCCAAGATAGTGTTTTTCTCTATCTAAATAAAGTTATTAGATAATTACAAAAGAACGTAATTAGAAATTTAAACACTAGAATACAATATCGCCGTTATAATTTATATATTGGCGCATATTTTCAATCGAAATTATGATACTCTCAGTATCTCCTATATATTATTTGGGAAGTGATTTGTGAGAAGAATGTTATGTGTCATCTCCACAATCACTCTCACCAAAAAAATTGTGACATGGCTTGAGAAAAATATGACATGGCAAAATTTTAAATACTTATTACCTTTAAAGTTTTAATTATCACAAAAGTTTTTTGCAAATCTTATATTCAGAATCTTTTAAATATATTTCGAGAATCTTTGACTTCTATCTAAAAGAATAATCAAACTTAAATCTATAAAAATAAGATATGTGTATAACTACAACTCTAAATAAATTTCATAATTTTTTAACTTAAATCTAAAAAAATATTCGAATTTAAATCTAGAAAAATAGAAAATGCAAGTTGTAACATCCCGAAACCAAAATATGGATTTTGGTTAGGGGTGTCGATCGACACCAGGGCAGGGTGTCGATCGATACCAATGTTTTCGAGCAAAACCGGTTTGATTTAAATCATTCGGTTTGTTGCGCGGTTTAGGGACGGAGCCCTAGGTCGGGTTTTATAAAGTCCCAGCCGCAGAACACGACTTTGACAGAGAATAATCAAAGGAAAATTGTGTTTTGGAGAATTGAAGGGTGATTTGAGAGGAGTTAGTGATCCGTTCCTCGTGTTTCTCCCCGTAGAGACTGGTGTGAGTCCATGATAGCGTTTGAGGGTGAGTTCGGTGATTCCCAGCGAAGAAATCAGAGGGTTCAGGGCTGTTTGGTGTCAGATTCTTAGCCGTTCTTTCTCTATTCGCGTTTTCCCTTTTCATTCACGTAATCGAGGTGAGTGCGTGATAGTGATATGGAATTAGGTTATAAGGGATTTGATTGTTGTTTGTGACGTTTGACTGTTTGTTCCTGTGATATTCTGTGTGAGTTGGTTGATTTGGAATCGAGATAATCTCATGAGATGGAACGGAACTCGAGCCGTGAGAGGATTCGGCTTGGTTCAGGTTCTGCGAGAGGTGTCGATCGACACCTAGTGGTAGTGTCGGTCGACACCACTGTTTTATGATCGTGAGGATCGGTTGCTTGAGTGAAGCGTCGATCGACAGCAAGTGGTGGTGTCGATCGACACCCCCTGTTTTAAATATTGAATTTGTTTAACTATTGTGAACTGTTGTTTGATCGCGTAGAATTGATAATCTAATTCCTATTATATATCTGGTAGACGGGATGACCGCTCCACTTAGTATTTATTAAATACTTACGCAACTTTGTTTTTCCCTTTGAGTTGCAGGTAACAGAAATGCGTGATCGCGGAATCAAGGCCGGCGAAGGGGATGATAGGATGTTATTTATTTCAGTTTTAGTCTAGTGAAACCTGGTGTTTAGGTTGCTAGATTTTTATTATTGTTTCCTGGAATTTGGAATTACTGGAATTGAATCGATTTATTATTTTATGGATTTATTTTATGAGAATTCCGCGTTTGTTTAAAAAAAAAAAAAAATTGGGTGTTACATTTTGGTATCAGAGCCTAGACGTTTTTAGGACATTGAAATTGGATGAACTGAGACTATGTGGTTAATTGTTTATTGGTGGTTAGACAATTAAGTAGTTTTAGATCATCCCCTTCGGCCTTTAAAGAGATTCCGCGGTAAGTTGTGTTTTATTTGTTTGTGACTTCTCATTTGCTTATGTTTCATGTCCTGTGTGGAAGATGGATACTGGAGCGAGAGGTTGTGGCAGAGGCCGTGGTCGTGGTCGTGGCTTAGTGCCAGAGTCGTCTAGCAGCGTGGCTGCATCCCAGACACATCAGGTGGAGACCGCGAGTGAGACCAGTGCGAGTGTGGCTGTCAGTACCGGGAGAGGCGCCGGGAGGGGTGCTTGTGGTGGTGCTGTTGGTGCCGGGAGAGGTGCCGGGAGATGGAGTGGGCCCAGGTGGGGGTGCTGCTCCGGCTAAGGGTCGAGATGATGTCATCGTGGGACTTCTGACGCAGCTGTTGGAGCGGTTTCCGGCGGCGGCTCTGGTACCGGCTCCAGCAGTACCTCCGGTGGTGGAGGGGCAGCAGAGAGCTGCAGAGGTTGAGCAGCCGAGAGCTGTGGTTGCTGAGCATCCTCCCTATCTCGTGATGCTGGGACAGATGCAGAAGATTGGTACGCCTTTCTTCACTGGCAGAGTTGGGCAAGAGGGGGCCGATGAGTGGCGCTTGAGAGTGGAGCGCAATTTCGGTCGATCCGATGTCCTGCAGAGTATCGGGTAGAGTTTGCTGTGCATTATTTGAGTGAGGATGTGCATAGTTGGTGGAGATCTATGGAGTCCAGGAGGGCTGTTTGGACTTGGGATGAGTTTCTGGGCGAGTTCAATGCCAAGTTCTTTCCTCGAGAGGCTTGGACCGCCTGTAGATGAGGTTTATGGAGCTGTCTCAGGGAGCGAGTTCAGTTCGGGATTATGATACCGAGTTCAGCAGACTTCAGGTTTATGCTAGTCAGGGCATGACTGATGAGCGGACCCTTATGCATAGGTTCTTGCAGGGGCTTCAGATGAGTATCAGGACCCAGTGTCGGGGTTTGGTGTACGCCTCGAGGGCGGAGTTGGTGGAGCTTGCTGCTTCGATTGAGGAGGATCAGCGTGAGCAGACTGGTCCGGTGGTTGTTCCATCAGTGGGGGTTCCATCTGTAGCTGCTCCTGCTGTTCAGCCGAGGAGACAGCAGCAGCAGCAGCAGTATTCTCGGAGTTCTGGTTCTGGCAAAAGCGGCAAGCCTGCACAGGGTCAGAAGAGGAGATTTGACGAGGTTTCTGGAGGAGGCCCGAGCGGTCGTACTTGTTATGGATGCGGGAGCATGCCAAGGGTAGTGGCATTCAGAGCAGTGCGGGTGAGCTTTTGGGTCTAGTTAGAGTGGCTGGAGGGGGATTCCTGGCTACTTCCGGCCGAGCTAGAGCAGTAGATGTCGGTCAGTCGATGCCGGCAGATTTGATGATTAGTCCGGTGGAACTTTACGACGTGATTCTTGGGATGGATTGGTTGTCGTTTCTTAAGGTTCATTTGGATTGTTTCAGAGGGAGAGTAGCTTTTGAGCGAGATGCGGGGAAGTTAGTGTTTCAGGGCGTGAGACCTACTTCCGGGAGTTTGGTAATATCGGCTATTCAGGCTGAGCAGATGATAGCGCGGGGTTGCGAAGTTTTTTTGGCGGTGATTTCTATGCCGGAGTCTGGTGGTGAGGTGGCTATCGGGGAGATCCGAGTTGTTCGGGATTTCGTGGATGTTTTTCAGTCGCTGCAGGGATTACCACCGTCTTGGTCAGATCCTTTCACGATTGAGTTAGAGCCGGGACAGCTCTGATTTCTAGGCTCCTTACTGGATGGCTTCAGCAGAGTTAGCGGAACTGAAGAAACAGTTGGAAGATCTGTTGAGTAAGGGTTTTAGTGCGACCGAGAATGTCACCATGGGAAGCGCCAGTTTTGTTCGTAAAGAAGAAAGATGGGAGTATGCGTTTGTGTATTGACTATCGAGGTCTGAACCAGGTCACTGTGAAGAACAAGTACCCTCTCCCGAGGATTGATGAGCTTTTGGATCAGTTGAGGGGTGCTACTTGGTTCTCCAAGATAGATTTGGCGTCGGGTTATCATCAGATCCCAATAGATAAGGCAGATGTTTGTAAGACAAAGTTTAGGATGAGGTACGGGCATTTTTAGTTCGTGGTCATGCCTTTTGGTTTGACAAATGCGCCGGCGGCTTTCATGAGATTGATGAACGACGTGTTCAAGGAGTATCTGGATGTGTTCGTTATCATCTTTATTGATGACATTCTGGTCTATTCGAGGAGTCCCGATGAGCACGAGACTCATTTGAGATTGGTTTTTGAGAAGCTTCGAGAGTAGAAGCTGTATGCCAAGTTGAGTAAGTGCAGTTTTTGGCAGAGGCAGATGGGATTCCTTGGCCATATTGTATCTTCAGAGGGCGTTTCAGTGGATTCGGCGAAGATAGAGACTATCAGGGATTGGCATAGACCGTGTAATGCTACCGAGATTAGGAGTTTCTTGGGTTTGGCAGGTTCGTCAAGGGTTTTGCGAGTATGGCTCAGCCGATGACGAAGCTGACTGGTAAGGATGTTCCATTCTTTTGGTCGCCGGAGTGCGAGGAGAGCTTTGCGAGGCTCAAGGGGATGTTGACTAGTACGTCGGTATTGGCATTACCGGAGCCGGGGAAGCCTTATACCGTGTACACAGATGCTTCAAGAGTTGGTCTGGGCTGTGTTTTGATGAAGGAGGGCAAGGTCATTGCGTATGCTTCGAGGCAGTGGCAGGGTAGTGAGCGTAATCGCCCTACGCATGATCTTGAGTTGGGAGCTGTAGTTTTTGCCGTGAAGATTTGGAGATCGTACCTTTATGGTGGGAAGGTGCAGATCTTTACGGATCATAAGAATCTGCAGTATATCTTCACTCAGCCATTTCTGAATATGAGGCAGAGGCGCTGGCTTGAGTTTTTGGCGGATTACGAGCTGGAGATCCTTTACCATCCGGGTAAGGCTAATCAGGTGGCTGATGCTCTGAGTCAGAGGAGGGTTGATTCGATTTGGGAGCAGGAGGTTGAGGCCTTAGTGGGCGAGATTAGTACCTTGTAGTTGTGTGCTATTTCGCAGGAGCCTTTGGGATTAGAGGCTGTGGATCAGGCTGATCTTTTGAGTAGGATCCGAGTAGCTCAGGGGAGCGATCAGGTTTTGGTTGAGGCGTCGAGGGTCGCTGGATCTGAGTATATTGTCTCTTCGAATGGGACTATTTTGGTTCGCGGGCGGGTTTGTGTGCCCAAGGACGAGATATTGCGGCAGGAGATTCTGCGAGAGGCTCATGCGAGCAAGTTTTCTATTCATCCGGGTGCGACTAAGATGTACCATGATCTTAAGCGGTATTATCATTGGGTCGGGATGAAGAGAGATGTAGCTGACTGGGTCGTGAAATGCGATACGTGCCAGTTAGTGAAGGCAGAGCATCAGGTTCCGGGAGGGAAGTTGCAGAGTTTACCCATTCCTGAGTGGAAGTGGGATATGATCACTATGGATTTTGTGGTCGGTTTACCTACTTCGAGGACCTATGATGCGATTTGGGTTATTGTGGATCGGTTGACTAAGTTTGCACATTTTCTAGCCGTTAAGAAGACCAATGGAGCTGCGGTTTTGGCAAAGAGATTTGTGCGAGAGATTATGAGGCTACATGGTGCGCCAGCCAGTATTGTATCAGACCGAGATCCTAAGTTTGCGTCTGAGTTTTGGGGAGCTTTTCAGACAGAGATGGGCACAAGGGTGCATATGAGTACAACGTATCATCCGCAGACTGATGGTCAGTCAGAGAGGACTATTCAGAACTTAGAGGATCTGCTCAGGATGTGCGTTTTGGATTGGGGTGGTCACTGGTTGATCATCTGTGCCTGGCTGAGTCTGCGTATAACAATAGTTTTCAGGCGAGTATTGGCATGGCTCCTTATGAGGCGCTTTATGGGAGGCCGTGCAGGACACCTTTATGCTGGACCCAAGTGGGGGAGAGGAGCATTCTGGGTGCGAGTTTCGTTCAGGAAACGACGGAAAAAATCCGTGTTTTAAAACTGAACATGAAGGAAGCTCAGGTTCGTCAGCGGAGTTATGCTCATAAGCGGCGGAGAGAGCTTGAGTTTTCAGTGGGAGATCGTGTGTATCTCAAGATGGCTATGTTGAGGGGTCCTAACAGATCCATAGCAAAAAACAAGCTGAGCCCGTGTTTTATGGGACCGTTCCCGGTGGTGGAGCGAGTTGGACCGGTGGCGTATCGGTTAGAGTTACCTCTGATCATGAAGGCATTCCACAAAGTGTTTCATGTGTCTATGCTGAGGAAGTGCCTCCATGAGTCAGAGGAGTTGGTGGCTAAGATCCCGGAGGATGTGCAGCCAGATTTGACAGTTCCGACAGTTCTTGTGAGGATTCTCGAGAGGAGAGAGAAGGTTCTGCGCCGGAAGAGGATACCGTTGCTGAGAGTCTTGTGGGACTGTAGCGGTACAGAGGATGAGACGTGGGAGCCAGAGGCAAAGATGAAGTTGAAGTTCAGGAAGGGGTTCGACAAGCAGGTCGTAACTCGAGCTTACTTGTATCTTTGTGGTTCCAGATTTGTGATAGCGTGGTTATTGTTGTTTTGGTTCATGCATTTTTCGTTTTGTTTGTAACGATATACATTTATTCGGAATTTATAAGATGGAGTTTCCTTATTTATTTTCCATAGCCTTATGAGATGGGTGGTTCTTATAAGCATGTTGTTGATTGACCAGTTTGGGTCATGTTCTCAATGATATTTCGGGTGGGAAATATTGAGAGAGGCCAAGTGGGGCATATCTAATCATAGATGTTAGTAAACGTTTTCTTTCGAATTTAATACTCTAGGGATAGTGGTATTCCCGAATAACTCATTACAAATTTTAGAAGACAGTAGGTCTTCGGCGGTCTACTCGTGACTGGTGGATCTCAACGTAGTACCGGAGTTTACTTACCGATGACGGGTGGGTCACGTAATAGTATAGTGGGATGCTTACTTATCTATGATAAGTGGGTCTCAGGATAAGTATCAGGAGATGGTGGGTCTCTTGAAGGGAGTGAGTTCCCTGCATTCTTTTATGGAGTTATTGGTCTCCAGAGGCTTGCTTGAGACGAGTGGGTCTCAGTATGAGTCTAGAGGGAAAGTGGTTCCCGGTATACCATTGGTGGTTGGTATATTTGTTGCTAAGGGATGCGTCCCGAGAGCAAGGTAATGAGTTAGGAGTAATAAATGTCTAGAAAACGTGGGTATTAACATAAGAATTAGATGAGGGTTTAGGGATCGGGTGAGGATCTCTGATATGATGGTTTGCGGGATTCGAGGTCGAATCCAGAGTAGTGGGGGAGAGTTGTAACATCCCGAAACCAAAATATGGATTTTGGTTAGGGGTGTCGATCGACACCAGGGCAGGGTGTCGATCGACACCAATGTTTTTGAGCAAAACCGGTTTGATTTAAATCATTCGATTTATTGCGCGGTTTAGGGACAGAGCCCTAGGTCAGGTCGACAACACTGTTTTATGATCGTGAGGATCGGTTACTTGAGTGAAGCGTCGATCGACAGCAAGTGGTGGTGTCGATCGACACCCCCTGTTTTAAATATTGAATTTGTTTAACTGTTGTGAACTGTTGTTTGATCGCGTAGAATTGATAATCTAATTCCTATTATATATCTGGTAGACGGGATGACCGCTTCACTAAGTATTTATTAAATACTTACGCAACTCTGTTTTTCCTTTTGAGTTGCAGGTAACAGAAATGCGTGATCGCGGAATCAAGGCCGGCGAAGGGGATGATAGGATGTTATTTATTTTAGTTTTAGTCTAGTGAAACCTGGTGTTTAGGTTGCTAGATTTTTATTATTTTTTCCTGGAATTTGGAATTACTGGAATTGAATCGATTTATTATTTTATGGATTTATTTTATGAGAATTCCGCGTTTTTTTTTTTTTTTTAAATTTGGGTGTTACACAATTATAATTCGAATATCAATTTGGCCACAACAAACTAACACTCTAGCCGCTAATTAAACATACATCCCCTTCGTCTTTGTAAATATATACATCCCCGTTCATTTAGTCTTAAGTCATCTTTTTATTAACAAGTTAAATTTATCTAATGCGTTTTTCTATAATTATCTAAATAACTTCAGAAAAAAAAATTAGTTTGTGTTTCTAATAAAAAGTTGCTTTAAACCAATATCAATATCACATGAATTCTTATGGTCAAATAGAGATATTTTGATGTCAATCTTTTATAAAAAGAAACTTAACTTACATATAATAGATTGTACACTCCATTATACATTTTAATTTGAGTACCGACTACCCGTTTATGGATATGATATGATAAAATGGTAAAACTAAAATTCTGTAAATTCATACAATTAATTAAAATATCATTGACAGATAAAAAGATAACAATAAAAATATCAACAACAATGTACATACTAAAAATAAAAATCATATATATATTTCTCTAAACAGTAAAACTAAAAACAATATTAAAAAAAGTTTATCCGCGTCATACGCGGGAGAGTCACCTAGTAAACCATATAACACAAAATCTGATCACCCTAAACTGAAAAATCTAGACCTACTTTTCCACTTGAGTCTTAGTGGATGAACTGAATGGATGAACTTAACATATGATTTGTAAGAAACAAAATAGAGTATACATGATGATTTATAATAACTAGGTGAATATCCGCGCATACGCAATCCAATCTTTTCATTAACCATTCTTTTCTGATGACCAGATTCAGCAAGTCAGTCTGCCACTTGATTACATTGGCATGAGACTTGTTTACATTAAATCCCGGCAAACCTCTTGCTGCCCAATTGGAGAATGTTTCCCTAAGAAGATCTTCTTGACAAATGTGTTCCTAAATAGGGGGTGATTAGTTCGGCAGTCGCTGTAGAATTTTTGCTGTAAGTGTTTTTTGCTGCATATTTTTTTGCTGTAGATTTTGTTGTTGTAGATTTAGAAGTTGTAGCTGTAAGTTTTTAGCTGAAACTATTCTAAAATAAAACACGATTGATAAGTATATAATATGTGATTTAGTTTTAATTTAATTAGTATGTGCAGATAAAAATTATTATAATTTAGAAATTTATTGCTATTTTAAATATATAACATAAATTTAGTTAAAAATAGCAATTTTATATGTTAACTAAATTTATTTTATATATTTAAAATAGTAATAAATTTCTAAATTATAATAATTTTTATGTGCACATACTAGTTAAATTAAAACTATATCACATATTATATACTTACCAATCATGTTTTATTTTAGAATAGTTACAGCTACAACTTATAAATCTACAACCAAAAAATCTCCAAAAAAAGCTACAATCAAATAAATTTTACAGCCCAACAAATAAGACTTTAACTTTTTGACAAGCTACAACCAGAAATTTTTTTTTCTTTTTTGGCTGTAAATTTAAAAAAGAAAGATACATCATAATTGGTAAAAACTGTTAAGAATTAGATCCCAAAAGAAAAGAAAAGCAAAGAAACATAGTAAAAGATTGTTTCTCTCTGTTGTAGAGAAAACACGACCAAAAGATGACTTTTATGAGTAACAATCTTTTATTAATGAAAACTTGAGTGAATTATTACAACACAAACAAAGTGTTTATATAGACGTGAGAGTTACGACCGAACATACACAAATTGTAACTCTTCAGTTGTAACTTTCAATACAAGTAACAACTCTACTTAAAAGACATGACTCTACAACATACACCCTTTCACTTAACATACATAATTACTAATGAAATTAATAATTATAAAACCTAAGTTCAATTATTCACCAACATTCCTCCTTAATTGAGTTACGGTTTCACTCCACGATTGTTCCTTAGTTCTTCAAATCTTGTGCTAACATCAAATATGTCAACACCCCATTCTTAAGAGAATTTCTCGTTGAAAAATTTTCTTTATGTGCAAGTAATGCATTTGCCTCCGATTTATTCCATATAAATGGAAAACTCTTGTGTTTCATCTTGATATTCAATATCTTTCTTCATTGAGGATCATCTATGAAACATCGATTAGCTTTAAACAAGACTCCATACCCATTTGTTACAGTTTGAGAAACACTTAACAGATTCCTTCCGGCACTAGAAACACCTCTTTGATGATCTTCTCTCCTTGGCTTGTCATCACTTGGATATTTCCATTCCCTGCTATGATTACTCGTTGACCATTCCCCACTTTAATTCGTATTTTGATACTCTGATCAAGAGTGATGAAGTATGAGACTTCCTTGGTCATGTGGTTAGTACATCCACTGTCAACTAACCATGTTTCATCATTTACTCTTGATGATGTTTCCTCTTTGACTGCACTAAACAGCATGTGACCTTCATCTTCTGTTTCTTCAATACTTAGATCCACACACTCGGTCTTTCTAAGTTTGCAGTTCCTTGCTAGATGTCCTGGTTTGTTACACACGAAACACTTTCTTTCATTGTTTACAAACGTTTGTCAAGAGACACCTTGGTTCTTCGTTTTCTTCAACCAGCATTCACGTTCATTGTGATTGTTTCATTTGCAAACACAACATCATTGTCGGTCTTCTTGTGATGATTATCTTCACTTTTGTTTCTTCCTTTTGAAACAAGCTTTTCTCCATAGAACGCTCCTTCCGTTGATCGTTCTTCTCGCACTTCTGCACGCTTCTCGTGTGCTCTCAATGTGCCTATTAACTCAGTTACCGGCAACAAAGTCAAATCCTTCGTTTGCTCTATCACAGCCACAATGTTGTCAAATCTTCCGGGAAGAGATATGAGAATTTTCAAAACAATTTGGTAGTCTGTTTTCTCTTCTCCATGAACCCTTAATTGATTTCCCAAATCAATTAGTTTTTCTGTGAAAACCTTTATGTTATCACCTTCATCCATCTTCAAGTTTTCGTACTCTCTTCTCAACGATTGCAAATTGATCAATCGTACTTGTGGAGATCCTTGAAATTCATATTTCAAAGCATCCAATGCTTCTTTTGATGTAACCGCTGGTGCTATCCGAGAGAAGATTTGATCCGACACGGCTGTTTGCATAATTTGGAGTGCCATCAAATCCTTTGATAATTCTTCCTTCCACTGATTTCTCAATCTCACGTTTGCTGAAGTTTGATCTTCTTGCACCGGTCGGTTTGAAATTCCGTTCTCCACCACTGTCCACAATTTTCTCGTCTTGAGAATTGTCGTCATCTTCATTCGCCAAAAATCGTATTTATCCCCATTGAATATGGGAATCACTTGTTGCGATGTCGCTTCCATGATCTCCGGTTTCTTTTGATCTTAGTTTGGCCCTTGAATCAGAAAGGCTCTGATACCATGTTAAGAATTAGATCCCAAAAGAAAAGAAAAGCAAAGAAACAGAGTAAAAGATTGTTTTGTAGAGAAAACACGACCAAAAGATTACTTTGATGAGTTACAATCTTTTATTAATGAAAACTTGAGTGAATTATTACAACATGAACAAAGTGTTTATATAGACGTGAGAGTTACGACCGAACAGACACAAATTGTAACTCTTTAGTTGTAACTTTCAATACAAGTAACAACTCTACTTAAAAGACATGACTCTACAACATACACCCTTTCACTTAACATACATAATTACTAATGAAATTAATAATTATAAAACCTAAACTCAATTATTCACCAACAAAAACTAAAGAAAAGTTGTAGTTTTAGGAAGAAAGTTACAACATGATTGGTAAAGATTTTGTATATTTTTTTAAAACGTGGTTGTAGACTAAAATTAAAGCTCAACCAATCACCCCCTAGGTTTTCCATGTTTGAATCTACTCTTTTATCAGATCTTTCGTAATTGTGAGTCACCTGCACCAACATAAGATTTCAAAATTAACCTTGCTAACTTTGTAGAACACTTTTACAAATACATATTTATTATCCGAAGTTATACTAATATAAGCTTCCAAGCAATCCACAGAGAATGTATCAGAAGAAAGTATTAGGCAGCTAGTAGATTCTATCTAACACATTAACCAAATCTGTCATGATTTTGATAGTCAAATTTAAAACAAATAGAAGAGTACGTGGTTTTTTTTTTTTTTTTGCACGCTTGGACAAGTAATGGGGCAGGAGGCACTATGGCAATTTGTCTCTACATTTAACCTACAATGTCTACCAAGGAGACATAAAGAGAGCTTGAGACCATTACCTACCTGTATAAACTTGTTCTATTATAGACATGTAAACCACAAACCACACATTGAAAGTGAGAAAAAACTTGTGCGTCAACATCAAGGAAAAGTAAGTAGCATTAAGTTTCAGATTTTCTTGTCTTATTACTTCCTTAAGTACATTAAGGAAGTAATGCTTTTATAACGTATCTTCTACTGAAGAACTCAGACATCTGAATATATCACAAAACATGATTTCAACCATTTTTGAGTTCTACTTAGTCTCTTAAGAATTTTGAAATCCGAAATAAAAATTGGTTATTGATGTTAAGAAAGATCAAATCGTGGTTTGTTTCCCATAATTTTGAAAACCATACCTTTTCTTTGAATATAGGGATCATTAGAGCACTCCCAACGGGGTCTCTCACTCAGTCTCTAATCCATTATTAAAAAAATAAAAATAAATAAAGAAACATGAGAGAAAAGGAGACGTATGTAGAAAAAGAACCAAAAGAACCTGTTTCTAAAATTTGGAGAGACTTTTGTGTCATATGTCCCTCTATAATTGGTTTGATTACTTTTTAATAATTTAGTATTTAAATAAATAATTAAATAAAAATATAACTATTAAAATAATGCAGATAGAGACTTATCATGTCTCTTAACCGATGATCGTGCTCTTAGTGGACTTGACCACCAGTGGTATTGAGTTCAAGCTTCAGTAAAAAGGCATTCTAGTGACTGGAAAAGCCTTGATAGAGGGAGCCTTTTTTCCTTTCCACCAATTGTTACGACATCCATTGCATTCTCATCTCATGTGGCTCACTGGGCCACAACCATGTTCTTCTAGCAAAACCTATTGAATGCCAAACCTATAAATCCAAGAAATTTTTGAAAATGAAATTCGAGCAATCTAATAAAAATGTTTAAAAATCTTTAATTTGAAATCTCAGCATGGAGGCAAAGAAAGTAAAGTAATACGGATGAGAATCCAAACCTATGGATAGGGTAATCAGTTTCTTACCATCTTACATGACTCATTCGACACCATAAACAAATTCTTTATAACCTACTCCTCGACATTCATTTCAAGATATGTACGGTAACCATTTGCGGAAAGCCTATGGACTTTTTTTTTAATTCAAAAAGTTTAGGCGTTGCACCACACCCTTTAACCTTGAAAGCTAATTGAATACAATCTATAAGACAAATAAATAATATGATATTAGATAGACTTTTGAAATAGCGGACAAAACCAAACATACATAATTTTAAACAGCCAGAGGTTGAAAGATATCTATACTTCTACTGAAAAACTTTCTTGGATTGGTTCATTAAAATCATTAGACCATCAGGAGTTGTCATACATACACAAACACATATACTAAAAAAAAGCCATCCTAGATTGTCAAGCCAAGAGAACAAAGATTAGGAAGGAAATGCTTGTATGCACTTGTTACCAACTATTTTTCCTCGCACACATTATTAATCAGGAGCAAATATTTCATTTACCTCTGAAACACAATAGGGATGAAATTCTATTTCCAGATAATATACGCATCAGAGAAGGTGGGGAGACTAATCAAAGAAAGTTGGAAGTTGTACTAATCAGACCCTGACATAAGTTAGTTCTATTACTTCACAAAACAATTCAAAAATACCAAAATCTATCAACTGTGAAACGGTTAGTTTCAGAGCTCAATACACAAAACTAGTTTTTACCAAAAAGGGCAACATCATACAAACAAGAATGACCACAATCAAAGAATATGAATGATTAAAACGAAATGTGAAGCAAATGCTTTACATTCTAGAGGATTCAGGAAAAAATATGGAAGCAAAAGGGTATATACAAGCGTTCAATATCGACAAATGAAATAAGTAAAATACCTCGATGAAACTGGTTCTTAAGTTGAAGCTTGGCAAATGCTCGATCGTTGAAACAACCAGGCTTTTTTTTTTTTTTTTTAAATCCTAACAATTCTACTGCGGAATTCATAACTCAAATAATCCAGCAATTAACGAAATCAACATAGACAATTAAACTATTAACTCACTGAAATTTAACTAATAAACATTTCCAATTCAATTCAGCATTTCTAGCAACCTAACCCAGGTTCTACAAAATTGCAATTCCAAAGCATAAAAACTAGAGATCCTAATCATCCTCTCGTCACGGCCTTGATTCCACGATCCCCAAACTAATACCTGCAACACATGGGAAAAAGAGTTGCGTGAGTATTATCACAAATACTCAGTGAAGCGGTCATCCCGTCTACTGATTACAAAGTAGGATAACAATGCCAATTACTACGCAATAGCCAACAATCCACAACGTTCAAGTTATTAAAAAAAAATAAGAACAATCCTTCAACAGTTCACAGCGTTTGAATTACCAAAATAAGAACAACAATCAAAATTTGCACAAAGCAACTCGGTGTCAAACGACACTACCACTAGGTGTCGATCGACACCACTTACACGACAAAAGCCAAACACATTAACACGAGGGGTTTCGATCGACACTACCTCTAGGTGTCGATCGACACCTCGACACAAAAACCGAAACCGACCAAAATCCTCACATGGCTCGGCTCCGTTTCCTTGACAATCATTAATCACAGCAAACAAAACGATTATCACATAATCCTCAATAATATCCACTATACTTAACATCAAATCAATCATAGAACCCTAACATTGGTTACCCGTAACCACGATCACGCACTCACCTCGATTACACGATTCGAGGACAAAACGGTTAAGAACACGAAAACAGCGACCTCGCAGCCTCTGATCTCAACCGAAAACACCGAGGAAACCTTTCTCAAAAACCTATAACATAAAAGTTGGATTTTCCCAAAACCCTTATTAAGATTTCAGAAACAGAACGACGCACTGGATTAAAACGATCATAGAGATCGGAGCTTACCTTCAAATTAAGATCGGAAACCCAATCTGAAAACTAGACCGACAGGGCTTTTAAACGGTACCAAGCTCGCCCTCTGACTCCCTCTGAAACGCCGGGAAAACACTTCCTAAGGAGACTGATTGAATCCCGAAACTGCACAGACCCCTTATGGAAAAACAATCATAACTCACAAACTAAAACTCCAAACGACAATCGGATTTCTTCTATAGAAAGCTAAGAGGAAGAAGAACAAACCTACGAAAAATCACGTCGATCAGACTCGAGTAGATCGACCGTTCCTTGCTTCTACCAAGACAGACGAACCTGTCTTCTCTTCCTCTCAATCTCCTCTCTCTCAAACTCTTTCTCCTTCACACAAAGCCATGAAAAACACTTTTCTTTCTGCCTCACGTGGCCACAAATCCCAAAGAACTTATATACGCAAGCCCTAGGGTTAAATCCCTTATCCGAGCCCAAAAACCGCGATTAAAACAAACCGGGAAAACAACCCAGAACTTAGTGTCGATCGACACCACCCCCTGGTGTGGATCGACACCCCTACCAAAATACTATAATTTTGGTTTTGGGATGTTACAATTCTCCCTCACTACTCTGGATTCGACCTCGAATCCTGAACAACTCAAACCACGGACCAATAATCCTGACCCATCCCGGCCAGAACCCCTCGAGATCACCATACTCGAACTCCGAAACCCGCAAAACCGTCTATAACAGACCGCAATCTCCTGACCCACTGGCCAACACCACTCGAGACCAACACATGATCCCAGAGGTTCAAACCTAATCTCATGCAAATGACCAAGTCTCTAGACATTTATTACTCTTAACTCATTTTACACCCCTCTTACTCGTAGGAACACAATCCTTTGAGCAATCGAGAACACATGGACCACTGACCCAATACACACTTATGGGAAGACCATCCCAAACAGTATACTGCAGAACACAATCTCCAAACAGTATACAGGAGAACACATCTCCACAAATGAGTTATTCGGGAACAACACCCCTAGAGTAATAAATTCTGAGACGCTCATAACATCTTCGACTAGGATTACCTCTTGTGGGTTAAACACGATATTCCCCACCTGGAATATCATCCCAAAGGACAAACTACCGGTCCACATCAATCAATAATGAGAACACATACCTCATCTCACCGAAATATAAGGAATCTCATCTTATAAATCTCAACAATGCATAGTCGTTACCACAGAACAAGAATAGGCCAATCAACAAAAGAACATAGCACCATGCTCACACAACCGAACTGGAACCACTTGTCGAAATACCACATGAACCTCAAATCCTTCCTTGCCTCAGGTTCCCAAATATCCACCTCTACGTAACACAAACCTGCAAAGCTTTTAACTAGGCAACTTTTCCTAACGTATCACTTTAATTCTCCTCTCGAGAAATCTCAAAGGTCTTGTCGTTACCGAAAAATTTGGCGAAAGTTCCACAGGAAATTTAGCCGCCAACCTCACCGAAGCACGCATGCACTTTCACAACATTGACACCTGGAGATACCTACGATCTCCTACCTCCAACTCCTATTCTGAATTCCTCTTATCAGCATAACTCTGATGCTAATCTTGAGCCTCCCTCTCGCTCAACTTAAAAACACAGATGCTTCCCGTCGCTCCCTGCACTAACCTGCACGCACCATGTTCCTCTCCCCCACTTGGGTTAAACATATAGGTGACTTATACCGCCTCCCATACAAGCCCTGTATGGAACCATCTTGGCATCCATCAGAATCCATCCAAACCATAAACCGCTTCCACTTGCTGCCACTTACCGCATACTGCGGTCCACTGACCAGTATTACCAAGTTTACACGCCCGAACCATGAGGTTCATGTTCCGTCTCATACTTATGCCATGCACGGAATCTGATTACTCAAACTTTTACCGACATCATCACACTCCCAGGACGTCTCCTTCGAGGTGATGATACCGATGCCACTCCACTCTCAGGACGTCTCCCTCAACCTCTGGCTATAATTAGGAAAAACACTTCCTATCGAGTAATCATCCCTTGCATGCACAAGCATTGGAAGACTAGAACGGTCCATTGGTAAAACCTGCTACCAAGACCCTAGCATATCATCGCCTCTCCAATTGAGCACTTGGCAATACAATGATCTTCCTTAAGATCTTTTCATGACCTTCAAAATACGCTATTAATCCTAGGTTTATTCGGCCGTAGCAGACATCTAATGCTCTTAACTCAAACAATAATCTAACACTCGCAAGACGCATCCTGGAGCTGTCAAGTAACAAACCGCTTGCACCTCAGGACGCATCCCTTGAGCCAGCAACACCCTGACACTCACATGACGCATCCTGGAGCTGTCAGGTAACATACCGTTCGCACTCTCGGGACGCATCCCTCGAGCCAACGATATCTGGGGAACACATCCCCACACGAGAGATCACATCTCCCCTACTTATACTAGGAAACACAATTCCCAAATAAGTAAGTCTGGGACCACTGTCCCCACACGAGAGAATACATCTCCCCTAGAGCAATAGATTCTACACGCCTATAAACCTCAATATTTAAGAACTGCCTCGAGTAGTCTGAATCAACACTTTGAATCCACAGAGTGCACCGCATAAAGCTTATTCCACTCTAGGCTTGAAGCCCACCACATCGTCTATCAAAGACCAACACCTGACCAAAACCTGGTCCACAATACTCGAGGTCTCCACCGACTCTCATAACCTGCGTACATAGGCCAACATCCTGACCATACCTGGCCAGAACCACAAGAGATCCTCACCTGATCTCCTAGACTCGCATCTAATCTCATGTTTATACACAAGCTTTCATAGATATTTACTACTCCTAACTCATTACCTTGCTCTCGAGATGCATCCCTTAGCAACAAATATACCAACCACCAATGGTATACCGGGAACCACTTTCCCTCTAGATTCATACTGAGATCCACTCATCCCAAACAAGCCTCTGGAGACCACCAACTCCATAAAATAATGCAGGGAACTCACTCCCTTCAAGAGACCCACCATCTCCTGATACTTATCCTGAGACCCACTTGTCACAGATAAGTAAGCATCCCACAATACTATACCGTGATCCACCTGTCATCGGTAAGTAACATCTGGTACTACGCTGTGATCCACCTATCACAAGTAGACCGCCGAAGACCCACCGTCTTCTAAATTGTAATGAGTTATTTTCGGACACCACCGTCCTTTGAGTAATAAATTCTAAAATGTCTATAAACATCTATGACTAGATCTGCCCCACCTGGCTAACTCGATACCCCAACACAACTACCCACGAAGACCATCACACTGACCCGACCTGGTCAAAACAATCCGAGATCAACTCCCGATCTCCGAGGCCCCCATCCAGTCTCAAGCATACTTACGTTCGCAGACATTAATTACTCTTACTCATTCATACACTGACCCACACAGGACACATCCTATGTCTTATCAGGCAAACATACCGCTCGCACTCTCAGGACGCATCCTTCGAGCCAACGGTATCTGGGGAAGTCACATCCCCGCGAGAGAACTCATAACCCTCGCTACTTATTTTGGGAACTCGCATCCCAAATAAGTATACAGGAGAACTCACATCTCCTCCGGAGAACTCACATCTCCGATAATGAATGAGTAATTCGGACCGCTGCCCCCAGAGTAATCAATTCTTAAACGCCTCTAAGCCCTTATTGACCAGACCTACCTCATATGGTCTAAGGTATGATATTTCCCACTCTGAAATATCAACATTACTAATAAGAACTATATAACTTATTAAACACAGGAAATAAATAAGGAAAAACTTCATCTTATAAATTTCCGAACGTAGAATCGTTACAACACCAACCGAAACTACAAAACCAAAAACAACAAAGCCAAAACTAAAGCTCTGAAACTAGAAACAAATCAAAAAGAAAGAACAACCGCAATCCTAGCCCTGCTCTCCCAGCTCCTCGATTGCCGCAAGCACCCCCACTAACTCCGCCCTCAAGGCGTACCTGGAAGCTCTGCCGGGCTTCTTCGGCCTCATCCGAAGTCCCGCCACGAACTTGCCCATCTGGGCCCGCTCTTCATCCATGCCGCTACTCGCATAGACTACTAGCCCGCTGAACTCAGCATCATACTCACGAACCGACCGATTACCCTGAACCAGACTCCTGAACTGCAACTCTAGCTGCTCCACCACCTCTTGGGGGAAATATTTGGCATTAAACTCGCCCAAGAATTCACCCCAAGTCCACAATGTCCGCCTCCTCCTGGCCTGGACTCCTGTCCACCAAAGATAGGCATTACCATCCAGAAATCCTACCGCCAGATCCACACGGTACTCCTCAGGACATCTGATAGAATGAAGCCTATGCTCTACCTTCAACCTCCACTCATTGGCTCCCTCTGGTCCCCCTCCGCCCGAGAAGGACAAAGGACCCATGCCTTGCATCTCATTAAACATGACTAGATACTGCTCTCTTGGGTCCATTACTGGAGCCTGCGCTGGTACCGCAACCGGTAACCGCTCCAAAATCAAATCCAGCATCTTTGCCAAACGATCCTCCGAATCTTGAGCTCCGCCCGTAGCATAACCCGCACCTTGGCCTCTGACCATACCAGCAATTCCGGTACTACCTCTGGCACCGGCAGTCCTAGGCGTCACACGAACACTGCCCGCTGAATCCTCCTGATACGTTGGCGAAACAGACTCCGACTCTGACGACTCACTCGGAGTCACCCACTCGAATGACGTAGTCACACGACCCCGACCACGACCTCGGCCTCCACGGCCACTAGCTCTGCCACCACGACTTCTCAGAATTCTAGCCATCACACACTGCACTTTCCAAGAGCACATTCTAAGATACTAGAATTCGCAGAATAAAGGTCAACAATCACATACCGTGGAATCTCTTTGAAGGCTCAGAGAGGATGATCTAAGACTCTACAACTCATAGAATTAACTAACTACTCATAGCCAATTCATGCCACAGTCTCAAATCAACAAATTACTAACAGCCCTAGAACCGTAAGGGCTCTCATACCAAAATGAAACAACCAGGTTTTTTTTTTTTTTAAATCCTAACAATTCTACTGCGGAATTCATAACTCAAATAAGCCAGCAATTAACGAAATCAACATAGACAATTAAACTATTAACTCACTGAAATTTAACCAATAAACATTTCCAATTCGATTCAACATTTCTAGCAACCTAACCCAGGTTCTACAAAATTGCAATTCCAAAGCATAAAAACTAGAGATCCTAATCATCCTCTCGTCACGGCCTTGATTCCACGATCCCCAAACTAATACCTGCAACACATGGGAAAAAGAGTTGCGTGAGTATTATCACAAATACTCAGTGAAGCGGTCATCCTGTCTACTGATTACAAAGTAGGATAACAATGCCAATTACTACGCAATAGCCAACAATCCACAACCTTCAAGTTATTAAAAAAAATAAGAACAATCCTTCAACAGTTCACAACGTTCGAATTACCAAAATAAGAACAACAATCAAAATATGCACAAAGCAACTTGGTGTCAAACGACACTACCACTAGGTGTCGATCGACACCACTTACATGACAAAAGCCAAACACAAAAACACGAGGGGTGTCGATCGACACTACCTCTAGGTGTCGATCGACACCTCGACACAGAAACCGAAACCGACCAAAATCCTCACATGGCTCGGCTCCGTTTCCTCGACAATCATTAATCACAGCAAACAACACGATTATCACATAATCCTCAATAATATCCACTATACTTAACATCAAATCAATCATAGAACCCTAACATTGGTTACCTGTAACCACGATCACGCACTCACCTCGATTACACGATTCGAGGACAAAACGGTTAAGAACACGGAAACAGCGACCGAAAACACCGAGGAAACCTTCCTCAAAAACCTATAACACAAAACTTGGATTTTCCCAAAACCCTTATTAAGATTTCAGAAACAGAACGATGCACTGGATTAAAACGATCATAGAGATCGGAGCTTACCTTCAAATTCAGATCGGAAACCCAATCTGAAAACTAGACCGACATGGCTTTTCAACGGTACCAAGTTCGCCCTCTGATTGATTGAATCCCGAAACTGCACAAACCCCTTATGGAAAAACAATCATAACTCACAAACTAAAACTCCAAACGACAATCGGATTTCTTCTATAGAAAGCTAAGAGGAAGAAGAACAAACCTACAAAAAATCACGTCGATCAGACTCGATTAGATCGACCGTTCCTTGCTTCTACCAAGACAGACGAACCTGTCTTCTCTTCCTCTCAATCTCCTCTCTCTCAAACTCTTTCTCCTTCACAAAAAGCCACGAATAACACTTTTCTTTCTGCCTCACGCGGCCACAAATCCCAAAGAACTTATATACGCAAGCCCTAGGGTTAACTCCCTTAACCGAGCCCAAAACCCGCGATTAAAATAAACCGGGAAAACAACCCAGAACTTGGTGTCGATCGACACCACCCCCTGGTGTCGATCGACACCCCTACCAAAATACTAAAATTTTGGTTTTGGGATGTTACAATCGTCGCCTTGACAAAAATGGAAGATCGTCAGTGAGACCATTATCACCGTGATTTAAGTTGTTGATGCTTAATCCCATAACCGAAAGCCAAACGGGAAAACCGATATGGCAAACCCCCTTTTCCTTTTTTTTGAGTTGGGGTTTTAGTGAATAGACATTCTGTGTATAGAAGAGTGAATAAAAAGCTAGCATCTAGGGTATTTGAACCCCTTGAGACTGAATCACGTAGTAAAAATGTACTTACCGACTTAAGTTGCCCCCGGAAGCTCATTTTTTATGGGAGCGGAAAGGTGTTATCAGCAAACAGTCCCAGTACAAGGTTGATTTTAAAGGCGCCGGTATTGTTAGGAATGATTCTTTACAGTCTTTGGTTCTCCACCCTTGCAAGTGAAAGACAACACCAAATGAGGCCTTAAGAGAGTAAACCCATCCAGGTGAAGTGTGACTCATTAGAAGGTTCTGGAAAGGGAACACGTCAGAAGAATAAAGAGAAGGTTGCACATGTTCATAGATTGACTATAAAGATCTGGTTGTTAAGATCCTTTTGTTTTTCATCAAATGGTTTGATCAACTTGTGAGTGAGGGAGAGAAGAGACTCCATGAATATCTCTTTTGTTTAGTGTTTATCTTTTGTGTTTGCATTTTACTTTGTATTTGGGATTTGGTTTCGGAAATAAAAGAGTGTTCTTGTTGATTTTTGAGTTTGAGATTACAAATCATACATAACCCAATCACGCATATGTTTTTCTACTTTTTAACACTTCGATTCGACATAAGAAAAAGTGGAGCAGGCGAAACAAATTCGAGGGTCATAATTATGACATAAATGATGCGGAAGCCGAGGCAAGACATCACACTCGAAAATCATGAGATTCTATCAACTTTAAAGCATAATCACATATTTGGAAATAGAGAACTAGAAAAAACAAAGTAAAGCGTCATCTCACAAATGATGTTAAAATCTTGAGATTAACTTAGCTTAGAGTAATAAAGTGGGGAAGAGAAACTGGAAGGTTGAAGAACTTGATTCGTCGATGGAGTAGAAGAGGATGAGTCACATTTTTTTTTTTTTTTTGGAAAAACACGTGTCAGTTTCACGCATAGCAAATTATTTGTTATAAATTATCAGTTTATCCCATTACTATTAAAAGCAAAATAGTTTTAGTTATAAGAGCTTAGGTTTTACTACACCGGAAGTCTATACAGTAGAGTAGACATCTTAATGACGTCTACTTTCAAACTGGAAAAGAAGTTTACATCGTAGTTATATCTGATATTTAAATTTATAAATTAAAAAAAATATATTTTTGTAAAACTTTCTTGTTCATAATTAAACTATAATAAATTGTGAAATATGAAAAATTAAATTTCACAAAATTGAAACAAATTAAAACAAAAAGACAAATAGCATTGAAAGTGAATGAATGAGTGAGTTACATGTTTTACACTAAAGTATAAATGGATACCATATATTCTACTCCAACAAAATTTTGTTAGATATTGAAGTGGTTGGTAGTTATTGTAACTTGATACATATAAGTTATATGAGTTTATGATTGGAATGGGTTTATGTTTAGGAATTCATATATATAGTTTAAGGTTTAGAGTAAATAACTTAATAGAAGTTGTACAGTAAGGTTTTGATTTACGGTTTATAATTTTTACATTTAAAATGTAAAACTTGCATAAAAGTGTTAAATTGTCCACATGTTAGATGTTTCAATGTTTGATACAAGTTTTTATTTAAGGACATGAATAATCCATTCGAAAATAATCAATTTAGGGTTTCGAATTGTAGACTTCATATGAAGTCTACTTTAATATGTAGACTTCATTTATAGTCTACTTTACTATGTAGACTGCATATGTAGTGTACATAGAGTTTAGAGTTTCGTTTTAGAGTAAAGGGTTTCAGATAGTATACTTCATATCCAGTCTACATTAACTAGAAATTTTAACCTAACCGGATAATTTAACCATATATATAACAAGTTAATTGGAATCCAACCCTAATTTTGTTAAAAATAAATGCCACAACCACACTCTCTCTCTCTCTCCAATGACGGTTTTTTGTTCTTTTCTTGTCGAAGATCTTCATCCTTTGTCGTCGTTAACCACCGCCACCTCTCCTTTACCGAGTTTATGTAGTTCTAAGTCACATAACTCTTTTTATATCTTATCCTTTATATCTTATCGTTCTTTCATTCTTTGTCTTTTTGTCTTCATATGTCCTCTTTTATCGGTGGTATATGCAGATCTGGCACAACATTTTTAACATAGTTATTTTCTCCGATCTGGTAAGGTTTCAGATCTAACTGGCAATTTTTTCATTTTTATCTTCAAATTTGTTTTACATATGTCCATTTACATCTATTTCAGATTTGACCAGTTCATCTGTTGATATATTTTTTTCAGATCTTAGGTGCATTCATTGTCACAGAGCCGACACACCGTCGTTAACATATTTATTTTCTCCGAACATGTAAAGTTTTCAGATCAGACTGGCAATTTCTTTTCATTTTTATCTTCAATTTTTTTTTACATTTGTCTATTTACATCTATTTCAGATCTGACCCATTACATCTATTTCAGATCTAACCCATTCATCTGTTGATATATTTTTTTAGATCTTAGGTGCATTCATTGTTGCAGATCTGAGTCACACTTCCTTTCGTCACAAGTAAGATTTGTGTGTTTTGTTTCGTTATTGTTGATTGTGTGGTGCTGAAATCGTAAAAAGCAGTCTGCAATGTAGTTGTCTAGAGAAATATACAATGCAGTCTACGTAAGAAGTCTGCAACCTAGACTTCACTAGACGTCTACTATCACATTTATAGACTTCAAATGCAGTCAACTCTGAGTAGACTTCAAATGAAGTCTACGCAATATGAGCTAACTAGTCACCAAATCAAAAAAATAGATTTACTCCATAAATATTTGTCTAAAACATGACCAACTCTTACAGTGGGTAGGAAAACAACTAACAACGCTTTTATTTTCTAAATATTTTAAGATTTGGAGTCCATATATATAACCATACACAATTTTTCTATCTCATGATAATCACCTAATATACATAACTAATTAGTTGTTACGTGTAAATTATAGTTACATTTAAATTAAAAAAATGGTTACGATTAAAATTATAAGGTTTTAACCTTACGGTTAACCGACGGTTTTAATACGGTTACGGTTAATAATAGTTACGATTAAAAAACGTTATATTTGTAAAATTAGCTCATATACCAAATTAACACAAATGAGAATTAATTCATATATTTACCAAATTATGTATTTTCAAGGTTGGCTCCTTTTCGGGTCGACTACATAAAGGGAATATTACTCATACAGATACTTATTTGAAGAGTTTTTACACTCAAGCATACTTATTTGTCTAGGTGTACTTCTTCCTTCTTCTCAAGATTTAAATCCCAGAATTGCCCTTCTTTGAAGACTGAGTAAAACTAGTTCAGAACGAGGACAACATCTGAACCGTCCATCTCTCCTACTTTAGTTATTCATCGGTGTGGACCCCGTCACTTATTTAGTTACTCAGACTTTTACATTTGATTAAATTGTTGAAAATAAAATCCTTAGATTTACTTTTGAGATGAGGTTCTTGCAAGGAGAATTCAAGCAATTTGCAGCGGTGGGAGTAGTTTGTAAATCGAGATAATGGTCGTATTGTGTTTGCAGCGCTGGGATTGGATTTGCAGTTGCGACCGAAGGGGACCTTCAAGTAACCCAAAAAGCTCGTTATAACTCAATTTAATGGTTTTTGGATAATAGAAGACTAAATATATCCGAAATTGTTATTGTGTTTCAAATCTCACATTGAATCCAAGTTGTACACAATTTTGTTTTCAAGTTTTTAAATCTCGTTCCACAATATTTTCTTTACGGAGACGGTGATAACAACAGGAAACGGAGATCAACGAGGTAATAACGATGCTGCTCCGGGTTTTCTTAAGACAATGATTATGATGTCGTAATTGAGGAAGATGAAACCATCCGATGAACCGGTGTTAAGCCAAAGCTTCAAAGTGAACGAGCTTGGCAAGGTTTTATTTACCATGGACAACCCAACCTCTAAGAAGAAGAAGCTCGTGTACAAGTTCAATGTCAAACCTCTCTCATTTGATAAGTTTTCCAATTTCTTTTCCATTTACAGGAAAACAATAAAATGGTGTTAGGACTTTTGTTCTTCTTTAAACAAGAAGTGAGATATATCTTTATGTGTGTTTTAATCGATCAATTCATTTCTTTTTATCAAAATTTTCTAGTTTCTGCCATACGTTTGGTAATCTTTCTTTGATAAGTCTTTGTTCTAAACTTTTGATCTTTCTATAGTGATCACTCTCTTATATATCTTACGGTGTCTTTTGCTTCTGGATTTGATATTGTTGCTTATGTATTGAATTGACAATGTTACAGGTTGAGGCGAAGAAAGATGTCCAACATTATAAATGGTCGCATATGAATGGTCACGTGTAGATGGTCACGTATGAATGGTCATGTGTAGACAGTCACATATGAATGGTCATGTAATGATGGTCACCTCTTCATGTATGATTCTTTTTTATTAAAAGGCACATCTTTGGTTTTCATGAATTGATACAGAGACTCTAGAAAAGTAAAATGTTCTGTATATGAGTGAAGCACATGAATTGAATACCCAAAACTTTAAAAAGTTTGAAGAGCTTGTTTATTGCACTTTTGGTTATACCTTGAGATCTCGTACATGGGTATTGGCCATATAGACCATGTACGTTTTTTATCAATTAATTCTTGAATCTAGCACAATGATTTAACAAAACCCAATCAATTTCACTTAGCTACTGGTTATTCAAGCCCACCTACAATTATGTATCTAAAAACACATAACCCAAGATTAAATATGTCATTATCGTGAAGTAGCTCGAGTGCTTTACAGGAAAAAGAGAAAGCTTTAGATATGGATATTATGTTTCTCGTCAAATCTCTTACTTTTAAGAAGAATGAATGTTTAATTGATTTTTGTTCAACAATGTCCACGTAATGTTAGATACATTGTGGAAACGTGAAAGAAGTAATGTATGTTAATTTCTAAACCTCTATCAATTCTGGTGAAGCTAATACATTAAATATTGATGGTCACGTAGTAATGGTCACGAATAGATGGTCACGGTTGGGATCACCATTAGAAGCTTAAGACAAGAACATGATTGAGATTGTTGGTTTCAAAGTTGAAATTGTTAAGATGGTCAAGGTTTTGTGGTTATACTTGAACATACACAATGGTTACGGCTCGGGTGGTCACGGTTTTGTGGTTACACTTGGTCATACACAGTGGTCATGGCTTGGATGGTCATAGTTTTGTGGTTACACTTGGATAATTTGTTGAGTTCAACATCTCACACAAACCAAACTCAATGGACACCTGTAACAATACAACAATGACAAACTCGATTTCAAGTTTACATGTGTTCACTAAAAAAGCTTCGTTTTTGTAAGATACATTATATATAGAGATAATAACTAAAACAACCTTGAAAAGTCTATTAATAACTAAAACAACCTTGTAGAGAAGTCACCACATGAAAAGTCTTTTAAACCTTGTGATGTTCTATTTATTACAGAAATGCCATCGAAAAAAAAAATTAGGTTTTGTATAAAAACAAATTCTCACATTTTTTTTTTTGATATCTTCATCGACGAAGAAAAAACCGTGAGCGACCCAACGACGACATAACCGTGTTTCTTTGTCTTCTCCGGCGATTTCCTCGTCTCCGGCGACTCCAAAGGTAAGTTTCAGGCTTCTCTCAACTTCTCTTCTCTTCGTTTCTTCTCTTCGTTTCTCTTCTCTCAACTGTGTTCTTGTGCTTCCGGCGATTTCTGGGTTTGTTGTTGTTCTTGTGCACTTTTCGAAAGTTTCGGTGCATTGACCAACATGTAATTACAATTCCAGCTTCGTTTCGGTGGTTTTGTTCCGATTCGATTTCTGGGTTCGTGTTCTTTGATGGTAGATTTATTGTTCTTTGATGGTAGATTTATTTTTCTTTGATGGTAGATTTCTGGGCATCGTCTTCTCCGACCAAATTTTTCATCGCCGGCGAGTCTCTTCGTTTCTGGATCTGAAAAGTCTTCAGTGTTGATAGATTTATTTTTATTTGATGATAGATTTATTTTAGTTTGATGGTAGATTTGTTTTTCTTTGCTGGTAGATTTATTTTGGTAAACATGGAGGTTTCAGAGGTGGTGGCGGAGAGACTTGAGGTTTAACGGCGGTTCTTCTGGGTCGAAACCAAGCTGTCTTGAACATCGTAGAATTGAATCGCCGTATGAGCAAAAGTCTTCAGTGTTGATAGATTTATTTTTATTTGATGGTTGATTTAATTTAGTTTGATGGTAGATTTATTTTTCTTTGATGGTGGATTTATTCTGCTGGACGTGGAGGCTTCGGAGGTGGTGACAACAGAAGCGGAAGCCGTGGATCTATTGGATTCGGCAGTGGTAATAGTAGTTTAATTTGGTAGGAAGTTTGTTCTGTCATGGTAGATTTATTCTATCTTCGATGGTATGGTAGTTTTTCTTTGATGGTAGATTTATTTTTCTTTGATGGTAGATTTATTCTGGTGGACGTGGAGGTTTCAGAGGTGGTGGCGAAAGAAGCGGAGGTCATGGATCTGTTGGATTCGACGGTGGTGGTAGTTTCATTTGGTAGAAAATTTGTTATGTCATGGTAGATTTATTTTAGTTTGATGGCATGATAGATTTATTTTTATTTGATGGTAGATTTATTTTAGTTTGATGGTAGAGTTGTTTTTCTTTGCTGGTAGATTTATTTTGGTGAACATGGAGGTTTCAGAGGTGGTGGCAGAGAGACTTGAGGTCTAACGGCGGTTCATCTGGGTCGAAACCAAGCCGGTCTTGAACATCGTAGAATTGAATCGCCGTGTGAGCAAAAGTCTTCGGTGTTGATAGATTTATTTTTATTTGATGGTAGATTTGTTTTTCTTTGCTTGTAGATTTATTTTGGTGAACATGGAGGTTTCAGAGGTGGTGGCAGAGAGACTTGAGGTTTAACGGCAGTTCTTCTGGGTCGAAACCAAGCCGGTCTTGAACATCGTATGTTTGATTGTAGATTTATTCTCTGTTCAATAGTATGGTAGATTTGTTTTTCTTTGATGGTAGATTTGTTTTTTTTTGATGGTAGATTTATTCTCTGTTCAATGTAATGAATTGACAGAATTTATGTACTCTAGAAATTTACTCGCTATATAATCTGTTTCCAAATGCCTTTAGCATCAATTATTATAACATTAAAATAGGAAAAACAAGTTAAAATTGAAAAGGCACACATAATAATAGACATATATTTAAGCTTCACTAGTGGTATGATTATGATCGTATTGACAACAATTAGAACACTTGTGTTCTTTTCTTGGCTGGTATCGCTACATCTCAGTCTCCAATGCACCTTTTATCCATGAGTCAGATAATAAGTCTACTACAACATTATTTAAAGAACCTAAGTCAGATAATAAGTCTACCACAACATTATTCAAAAAATCTAAGTCAAATAATAAGTCTACCGCCACATTGTTTAAATAACCTAAATCAGATAACAAGTCAACTACAATAGTGTTTAAAGAAGCTTAGTCAGATAACAAGTCTACCACAACATTGTTGTTTGAAAAACCTAAGTCACATAACAAGTCTACCATAACATTGTTGTTTGAAGAACCTAAGTCACATAACAAATCTACCACCACAGGGTTGTTTGAATAACCTAGGCCAGATAACAAGTCTACCACAACCATCGTCGGATAACAAGTCTACCACAACAATCTCCGGATAATAAGTCTACTACAACTATATGAACCTATGTCAGAAAATAAGTCTACCAATAATAAGTCTACCACAACTATATGACAACCATCTTCGGATAATAAGTCTACCACAACAATATGAACCTATGTCAGAAAACCAGTCTACCACAACTATATGAACAACCATCGTCGGATAATAAGTCTACCACAACTCTATGACAACCATCTTCGGATAAAAAGTCTACCATCCGAAAAACAAATCTACCATCCGAAAAATAAATCTACCATAAGGTAAACAGAAAAAATAACTCTACCAATGTTTTTCGGGAAATTGTTCTAGTAAACGAGAAAAAGATTGAATAAGTCTACCGTCAAAAATATTAAATCTACCACTCAGTATAAATCTACCACCATTTTAATAAGTCTACCACTACAGTCCACTAGTATAAATCTACCACCACTATAATAAGTCTACCAGTCGCAAAAATAAATCTATCACGCAAATTTAACTCTACCGTTAAAGAAAATAAATCTACCAATCTTCAGAAATAAATCTACCACTCACAAAATAAGTCTACCGCTCCAAAATAAATCTACCACTGAAAATAATAAATCTACCAATCACTCTAATAAGTCTACCATTCGGAAACATCTCTACCATCAAGGGAACAAATAAGTCTACCGTTCATATATAAATCTACCGCCCAAAAAATAAGTCTACCGCTCAACAAATAAGTCTACCGTTCTTATATAAATCTACCATCACAACACGGTAGATTTATTTTCCTTGGCGGGAATTTTTCCCGCCGATTCATTAATGGCAGTTTCGTAAATACGTTTTTTGTTATCAAGGCAAATAAGGGTAAAACAGGTAAAAATTCTCAAAAATACAACTTTCTCATGGGAAGGTTGTTTTTGTTCAAAACGAACTTTCCAAGGTTGTGTTAGCAAACTTCCCTTATATATATCGCTTTTTTGTAATTTTGAGATCAAAGCCAAGAAAAATTGAGAAAGTTGCATACATATAACATACAAATTGGCAATAGCCAAAATTTGCTAACCATTAAACACTAACCACTAATAACTCAATACAAACACATATTGACAAAACCATAAAAGAGTGGCCCTGAAAAAAAAAAAAAAAAAAAATCACCTTAAGAACAAGCATATATCAATTTTTTAGCTTGTTTTTGGCTCCACATATAATCTATGGCATCCATGGAAATATCGTTTTTCAAGTAATCTTCTCAACTAATATTGTAATTTGTCTTTAATCGTAAGAGAGAAACTATGCTTCTCTTGCTACTTACCTTCTTCAACGAGTGCCTTAATTTGCTTCAAACTTGAAATGGTTTCTTTGTAAAAGTATTGTTGATTCTGATTTTCTTCTCATCATCACAATTTTTTAAATCCTCTCTCCTCTTATCATTCATTGAACACCCTAACCTCGACAAAAAACCCAGATTTTAACAAAAAAAAAATCTAAAACATGTGTCTAAATCTAACTATTTCCAATACAAAATTTTCAATCCACAAACTGTGATTACAATTGCTAAGAACTCGGATTTCGTGAATTCGAAACCATGATAATGGGGTAGAAGATGAAAATTAAAAAAAAAAAACTCATAAGACATCGCAAATCGATCAAGAGGGGGTAACATGGTGATGGATTAGAGATCAAACACACCAGATCCACACGAATTGAAGAATCTAAGATCTCAAACTCCGGTTGAACAAAAAATTTAAGGAATGTCTAACAAATGTTATCAGATCTGGTTTCGAATAAACATTTAACCTCGAATTCGGATACCGTTTTGAATAGCCTAACAGGAAGCCTTGTATCATTTTCCACTATCAACTCTGCAGAATCTCTTGCATATCCAGGGAGCATTCATAAATAATTCAACATATATCCAAAAAAACTAGCATAAAACTCTTATAGTAAATACCATAAAACTTACCCAGAACTTCACTGCAATCCTCAACAAACTTCGTCATTAACACATGAATTACACCGTAAAACCACCAATTTCACTCAGTCGCCGCATGAGAACCACCGACACCCGAAACTGTAAATTAAAAACTTATTTATTTAACCCTATTACCAACTCCCAAAGGTAACTGTAAGTCAGTTACATGTCAAAGAGACAGGTTAAATTCTTCTAAACAATAACTCAGGGTCATTTTTCGTCTTTCAACATGCCAAAAGTATACCTACACATTGTAGTAGCTTTTTTGTAATGAAAGTCTTGGAAAGTACCTTTAACCGTAAATAACCCCTACATAAATAGACAGCCACTTGACATTTTTCTGTGGGCGTAATAATTAATGAATTATGCTAGCACCATTTCTCAATTCTCGGTCCAACTCACTCAGTGACCAAATCAATCACACGTACAATATATATATATATATATATTGGTGAAAATACGTACAATATTTTAATTATATTTGAAAGTTATTTATAATAGTCGTTTTCATTAGGGTTAATTTATTGTCTAACAATACAAAAAATTATAATTAAAAACCTAACAAAAACACTCTAAATCTAGTGGTTAGAGTATTGACACATAGGAAGATTTTGGATATAATTTTAGTTATAACTTTTTTTATGGTTAAACAACTAATTTTTTTTTCATTCAAGTTAGAGAAATTGTACTGCATACAAGGATAAATTATTAATTGGAAAAATACACACACTCTTTGACTTTTCATAAACCAAAATTACCCATACCTTCATTTTGAATTTTTTTTAAAATAACATATTTGTTATAAACTCATTTATTGTGAATGTCCATATATGATTATGGCCTTGTTCACCAAGTCTCTTCCCCTCCAAGTTATTACTCCTTCCCAAGTAATTGTATCCTATATATACATTTGTTCTCTATGGAATAAGACATCACTCAATTCTCATTCTCTCTTCTCATATTACAACACGTTATCAGCACGAAACCCTAGCCACTGAGCGAAATCTAAAAAATCTAACCACTGAGAAAACCCTAGCCGCCACCATCTCCCATTTAGTTTTGTATTCAATATCTCAAATCCGACCATCACGTAGTGCTCGGCTAATGATTGACACTATTTCCATTTTTCTGTTGACGACATCTCCGATCACACCGATTCATGAGATAAGTGTTGTACACTCTTAACTAATAATTATCTCATCATGTTCATATGTTAATGAATACGACTGTTCATGGTTTAATAGTTAGTCAAGTTCTTTTAATATTAACGTAGTAGCCTTTTTTTTTTAACATTATGTTATGTTTATTTGATTATAATCAGTCCATCCATATTAATTGTTTCATAATTGTTTTATTGCTAGATTGGTAAGAAACAAGCTAGCCAACGATGAACTTGCTAGCTGATGATGTCTCTAACTAGGGGTGGGCATAATTCCCGTTCCGTACCGAACCGTCCCGTTCCGTTCCATTCCCGACCCTATATTCCCGTTCCATATTGAATAATATTCCCAAATGGTACAAGTGAGTGATTCCCGTTTGGGAATGGGACAAGACGGGACGGGAACGGGAATTCCCGAAGTCCCATTTGTCCCGAAGTAAATATTGACTTGTATAAAATATATCTTAGTAGATATGAGTTTCTTAGTTTTTCATATATGTTACTATGTGAGTAATTTTTTTTTGTATGGTACAAATCATTTGCAAGAAAGGATTGATCCCAAAATTGTTTTACCTGTTGAGATTTGAGATTTGAGAGTGTTGGTTTACTTAGAATTTTATTTTATTTTAGTAAGACTTTAGTTTATTAAGTTGCAAGTGTTAGTCTACTTCAAAATTTATTTTATTTAATAAGATTTTAGTTTGTTCAATTGCACTTTGGTAGTACTATGAAACTGAAGTTTGAAAGTTATTTTAATTTATTGAGATTTTTTATGATTTTAGTTTATGATATTTCATTTTGCTATTGTTTTGAGATTTTTTTTTGAAAATTTTTTTTGTCATGTTTTTTCGGAAATTCCCGTTCCGTTCCTGTTCCGTTCCGTCCCGATCCTGTCCCGTTCCATAATATATATGGGACATAAATGGGACAAATATTTTGATTCCCAAATACCCGTCCCGTTCCCGTTCTCGAAAATTCCCGTCCCAAATCCCGTTTGCCCACCCCTGTCTCTAACAACGACGTTTCCGTCCGATTTCCAATCTGGATTTTCATCGAGATAAGTATTACTTCATTCTATAACTGGTTCAAGTTCTAATCTTAACGTAGCATGAATAAAGTCATTGCATCACGTCTCTTGTTTTATGAATTTATTGTTCTATTATGTTATAGAACGAAAATTTTCTTTGTAGTAGTATCTCTTTGGTTAGACATCCAAGTTTCATATGATTATTGCATTATTAACTTTAATATTTAACCATGTTCTGTTAAAATATTCGTAGCAATCTATATAATATATTATTATATGTCATGCTTTATGACATTCATTCATGAGATTATAACCCACTCGATTTTGATTCATGATCGACACTTGGCTAATTCATATATATTACACGGTCTGGTCATGATTTGCACTTAGAATCTCATGCTTAATGCGTTATTGCTTTAATCTCTATTGATGATGATGCCTCATATTTGTTCGGTCATTGATTTTATCGTTGTTTTAAATTGGTTTGATAAATCAAGGTTCATGCTTTATTCAGTTTATTCATAATCGTTGATTTGAAAGGTTTTTCATATTAGCTCAGAACTATCGGGTTAAATCCTAGATGATAGTTTATTTCATACGTGAGTTTTTGACGATGCGTTAAAACTGTCGAGTTTTTACAATAAAATTCATTAATCACATCTTGTTGATTGTGCTTCATTCCCTGAAGTGAATGCCAAATCTATTACAGAAAAGAAAATGATCATATTAGCCACAGAAAATGGCTATACATATAAAAGTGATCATAAGTGTCAAAAAAAAAAATATATATGTAAGGAATTATATTCTCACCAGAAATGAGAAAAATGGAAAGAAAAAAGAGAATTTTCTCTCATATGAGAATGAAAGTATCTAGTGTGAATACAATGTAAAGTGTATAAAGCTCATTAAAATCCTTTGAAGAGCATTTGGATTATTATATATGGAAACGCAAACATTGATGCATTATATTCCTCAAGTCTCAAAGTAAATAAGAAAATGATATAGATGATCCAAGTTGGGATATGTTTTAATCATGGAATGGAATTTAATACTTGATGGATGAACCTGAAGTTTCATCATCTCGAGGTGGGAAAGTTAAAGAGTTCCACATAAACAATAAGTGACATATCCCGGAGAACATGTTCACTACTTGACCATAAAGATCCACCAGTTCTTTGAGGAAAATAAAAAGAAAAGTATGATGAGATCTTGATGTTACTTAGAGCTCATTATGAGTCTACACATCTAAGACTAAGTCTATTAATAAATATGTCTCATTGGTTATACTCCATTCCCTGAAGCGAATGTGACATCATCATACACTAAGGAAGAAAAATGACCACTCAGATAGTATTCGTCGGTCAAATATATGTGAAAGTGGATATGAATTTAGTCAAGATCGAGTTCGATGAGTTTCTATCAAGAACTCATATTTTCACCAGAAGTGAACAAACAAAAAAAAAAGAAATTTGTGAGAGTACAATACACGGTAAAATAAAACATATCTATGAATGCTCTGGAAGAGCACATGGATATAAGTGTCTATGAGAATGTAATTGAAATAATTGATACATTCGATTCACTTAAGTCTCAACAGTAAAATAAATGATCCGAGTAGGATATGTTATTGATTCTAAAAAATGGGATTCATTTCAAGATCGATATAGCTACAGTGCTATCATCTCGAGGGGGAGAGTTAAAGAATCCCATATAGTATATGTGAAACATCCAGAAGATTATGTTTACACTAAAAATGAGATTGATGAATCCTTCATAAAATAAATTCATGGGATTTTGGGACAAATCATATTGAGATGAGAAAAAATAAATTCATGGGATTTTTGTTCTAGATTGTACTATACAAAGATTGTAGAATGAAGAAAAATAAATATGGTAAACCTGAAGTTTACTGAGAATAAAAAGTAAATCAGAACTTTACTAAGAATTTAAGTGTTTGGGTTAACCGGATTGGTCATCCTAGGTTAAATAAAGGATGCGAAATTTATAAAAGTGTGGATATTTCGTAAAGAACCAGAAGATTCTTTCTAGTCATTTATCATATGTTGATTGCTCATAAAGCAATATGATAGTGTGGCATTCACCAGTAAGAAAAAATAAACTGGAATCTGTTTATTTTCAGAAGTATATGCAAAGAGATATTTATGGGCTGATCACCCACTATGTGAATTTTAGATACTAGATGCATCGATTCAATGGACGCATTGATTCGATGAACACATCGACTAAATATTCACATGTTTCCTTGTCATGAAACTGCAACTTGAAGTTTGCAAGGTTATTTAATAATGATGGTGAATTTATGTTTAAATACCCATTAAAATAAAGTGTTGAACATCCAGAAGCTTATGTTTATACATAAAATGGTTTAATACCATTGTTTCGCATCAAGCCAATGAATAACTAATAGGTCTCCCTATCATTATTGGTTTAGGATCATAAACCAAATAATTTCCATCCGAAAGATGTTTGAATGTTAAAAGTGCTCCACCAGAGCATTTTAAGATGGGACCTCAGAAAGAGGATACAAAATATATATATATATGTTGGATATGAATAATTGTCTAGAGCTATCCCAGAAGGATTTTTATTGCTCGAGTCTCATATTAACATTTTAATGAGTTAGTTTTTCCAACATCAGGGGGAGAAAATCAACAGCTGGAAAAAGATATAAGTTTCTATGAATTATCAATGATCCTCGGACTAGAGAATGTACATTAGAAGTCCAAAACGATAATTCATAAGAAAAACTTGGCGTATTATTTGCCAGAAGCTTTGCTGATCCTAATAGAGTGATGAAATCACTTATACCAGCTGTATATGCTCTAATCAAAATTACTGTCCTAGAAGGACTATATCAAACTGCTAGTGAGTCTAAAGATCGCATGAAGCGTGATAGACCTATTTGGTTCTAAATATAAGAATCCTCAAAAAGAAAAATGAGCATAAATTGAGAATGACCAGATTGGGGAAATCTCTAAAGATCTCCATAAGAGAATGAATGATCTCTAGAAGAGAAAGAAACATGACAAATAAAAAGTTCAAGTACTTGACAATGAAAAGAGCTAGCTAGCTATGTCATGTTTGGAATAAATAGAACCAAAAAGCAAATTAACGTCGTAATATTTTGCATGCTATGAGCAGTTGATATTATGAAAAGAGGATCATAAAAGAAAGTCTATTGAAATGTGTACACAACGTAATGATTGGCCAAAGTGGAAAGGAAAATAGACTTGTACTTATAATCACTTGAAGAGAATTTTTTTGGACCAGGAGTCCATGCACCTGAAGTGTAAAACCAGTGAAAGATATTAAGTTTTGTGGAAAACGATAGTGAAATAGTGAAATTTTCACAAAGACAAAGATTGTTTTATGAAGAGATATATTTATATTCTCTTGTGGTGGTAGCAATACTTTTGAAGTATCTTATAAGTCTGGCAATAAGATATAGAACATTGGATGAGGAAATTTATATGGATTCCTTAATGTATATAATCCCTGAAGGATTAAAGATATCAAAATTATGTTCTTGAGAACTCTACTCGATCAAATGAAAAGAGAAAATAGGGCATAATTATGTATATGTGTACCCATATAGATTTCTCTAAAGATATTGATCAAAGTGATTCTTAATTTGAAGATCATCAAAACTCAGAGTTATCTGAAATAGTATGATGACAATAATTTATGCTAAATGATCACTTGATAATGAGATTTATATACAAATCCCGGAAGGATTTAAACTGCTAGAAGCAAAAACTCTTTTGTGGAAATTGCAAAAAATTGAATCGTTCTCTTTATAGAAGCAAAAAGTGATATATGAAAGTCTATCTCTATAATGAATATCTTACTTGAATGATATTAAGAGAATCATAGAGAACAATCAAGATGGATAATCTAAAAGATCTATAAGTTGCAGAAGAATGGCGATATACATGTTCTACATATTCATTCAAGCGAAACTTTGGCGAGCTTATTTCTCAAGACACTTCCAGCTGCTTCTTTGAAGAAACAAGTTCATCATTTGGATGCGTTGTCTCAAAGATCTCAAGTCATCTAGTCATCAGGGGGAGTAAATACGCGCTGCACCATGGTTTTTCCCAGTGGGTTTTCCTTGTTAGGTTTTCAATGAGGCAGCATCATTTGCGTATTAGGAGTTGTTTTAGATGTTTTAGATAATGGACATTCAAGGGGGAGTGTTATAAACCCATTTATTATGAATGTCCATATATGATTATGGCCTTGTTCACCAAGTCTCTTCCCCTTTAAGTTATTACTCCTTCCCAAGTAATTGTATCCTATATATACATTTGTTCTCTATGGAATAAGACATCACTCAATTCTTATTCTCTCTTCTCATATTACAACAATATTATATTTGTGTCAAAAAACTATATTTGTGTCAAAAAAAATATATTCTCATTCTCTCTTTCACATGCTTCTCTTTCTCATTTTCTCTTTTCTCAAGCACACTTTTCTTCTCAAAAACTTAGATGGAAACTCTCTCTCTCCCTTTTTTCTTTTTCTCTAAAACTCGGATCGAGTGTATTAAATCAAAACTGTTTTCCTAGCGACGACGATAACTTTGACCGACGAGAGTATCCAAATCTCTAGATCTCAAATCTAGTTTTGACGACGACTTTGACCGGCGAGGGGATCCAAGTATTTAGATCTTAGTCCTAAGAATCTTACTCTCCGCCATGAGCAGAGGAAAAAGCGTGGTGGTTTAGGCAAACCATTTTCACCTACATCAACGGCATCTTGTTGGTAGTATTAAGTCGTTGAGTCCAGTAGGAAAGACATACTACATCAACGGCATGAGTTACGCTTTATTGGCTTGGTCATATGAATCTGTCAGTTGCTTTCGAGAGCGTTTTGGCAAACTAGTCGGTGAGGAAGAAGTTTCGCTTCTTCGATGGGATACAACGCGGACACGTGCAAGTTTTGATAGTGTCCTGAAGAAGGAGATTAAAGACCATGGTCATGTAAGGTTTTAGGCTGAGTTATTCTTTATTTGATGACTGAGTTATTCTTTATTTGATGGCTGCGTTATTATTTATTCTACGGCTGAGTTATTATTTATGTGATGGCTGAGTTATGGTAATTTGATGGTTGAGTTATGATTTGTTTGATGGCTGAGTTATGATTTGTTTGTTTGATGGCTGGGTTATTCTTTGTTTGATGGCTGAGTTATTCTTTTTACGGCTGAGTTATGATTATTCGATGGCTGAGTTATGAGTTACTGTTGTAGGTGCATGTGAGGCATATGGTTTCAAAGGAGTTTGTAGAAGACATGTTTTCTCAGTGGTCGGGTCAAGACAATGACCCACAACTGAATAACCTGATAAGAGACCTACATTCTCGTAGGTATGTAGCAGGTGATTATTGGGATGTGCAGAGGAAAGAGGAGAAGAAAAAAACCAAGTTGGATGTAGTTCCTTATGACTCTGAGTCTGAGCCACCCAAAAAGGATGCGGCGGCTCTGAATACCATAGTCGCTACGCTGGACAAAATTGCGAGTAAGTTTGAGAGCCATGACTCTATGTTTTGGAAGGTTGACTCTATGTTTGAGAAGTTTGGGTCGAAGTTTGAGGCCATTGATTCCAACGTTGGAGAGTTAACCCGAAAATTTGCTGATATGGAGAAGAAAATTAGTGATTATGCCAAAGATGCAGTGGATGAGCGTCTGAAAGTTCTGGGTTTATCGGAAAGTGCCCAAAACTATGTTCCCAGCCCAAAAACGCAAACATTACCACGGCATAAGTCAGTTAATAGTCCAACGGTCCTTAACACGGAATCTAAGACCCCTGATATTGTTGTGTGGGCGTAAAACACTTCGGTTGATGAGCCGGCTAAGGCCGAAAGTCGAACTCCACAGCAGTATTTTCCAAAATTGAAGGCCGAAATTCCTAAGGGTACCCCTGATGAGCTTGGTAAGGCTGAAGAGAAAGCTGCGGGGTCGAAATTGAAGGCCGAAATTCCTAAGGGTACTCCTGAGGCGAAAAAGAATTTGTTTGGTAGTGGTCTGGCAGATTTCGTTTCTATTTCTCCTGCTAAGTCTCCTGCAAAGCAACCAGATTTACGACACCGCTCCAGGAGGCAAAAACCAATAGAAAAAGAGGTTGATTTGAAAAAGAAGGCTGATGATGCTGCTAAGAAGAGGACTGAGGCTGCTGCTAAAAGGAAGGAGAACGCTGCCAAGAAGAAGGAAGAGAAGGCAGCGGCTGATTTAAAGAAGAAGGAAGAGAAGGCAGCGGCTGATTTAAAGAGGAAGGAAGAGAACGCAGCGGCTGAGTTAAAGAATAAGCCGGCTGAGTTAAAGAAGGAGGTCCAAACAAAGGGTTTACGTGACGGTGTAATAAGAATACCTATTATTCCACCTACTCCTGGGAAGATGAAGGGGAAGACTGGAGGTGAAACTGATCTTGAGGATGTGACCGAGGAAGCGATCGCAAAAGGAAATGAATTGTTACCGGAGTCTGATGAGGACGAAGATGAAAGGCATAGGTTAGCGAGAATTAAGACTTATCGGGCGAAGGTTGTTCAATTAGCTACAACTGGGTTAGCAGCGAAGTCAAGTGCTCCTCCTACAGGAGTTTTTCCTTATGTTTTGGGAGACAAAGGGACGATGTGCATGAGGAAGGATGTTGAACCTTCATCAGCAATCTATGATCCTCTCTCACCTGTTGACCAGGATAAATTGGATAAACTTATGCAACATCTAAGGCCATTCGAGTATGGACTTTTACACCATTTTATTTTATTTTATACAGCTATTAGCAATATTTGCCTAAACTGACTTGTGTTTGATTGTTAGGGACATTCCACTGACAGATGGTAGAAACGAGGAAGTTAATTTTTACAGAATACTCATCAGTGAAAGAGCGCAGTGGCCGAAGCGTGATTATGGATGGTTGTTTGACACTATAAGTATAAGTTACGGCTGAATTATGATTATTTATGTCTGAGTTATTAGTTATTTAATGGCTGGGTTATGATTATTTATGGCTGAGTTATGGTTGTTTGATGGCTGAGTTATGGTTGTTTGATGGCTGGGTTATGTTTAATAATGGCTGAGTTATGATAATTCGATGGCTGACTTAATATTCTGTGTACAACATGTTGTTGCGTATATCAGAGTCCTCATCAAAAGGTCCATGGAAGATCCCAACCCATTTTATTCCAAGCGCATTGCCTTTATGGACCAATGGTTCCTAGGATCATGGATTCGGGATTTCAATCAGTTCAAGATGAAGCCAAAGATGTTCAAATTCAAAGACTCAGGTTATGAGTTACTCATAAACGGTGCGATTCCCGATGACCTTCAGACAAACAAAAAGTGGTTAGAAGATGTCGATCACTTGTACAGAGTTCTTCATACTGGAGGCGATCATTGGGTGGCGTTTCACGTGGATCTTCTGAAGGAGAAGATTGATGCCTATGATCCCATCATTGGACAGGTAACTCCTGAAAGTCAACAAAAAATGGTAGATGCATTTAGGCTGCTGATGCAAATGATCCCTGCAATGATCAATGCTGTAATTCTTGGCAAAAAAACCGGTTGCAAAAAAGAATTTGCGTTCATATGGAAAAGCGGCAAAAACATTCCCCAAAACACCCAAGTTGGCGATTGTGGGGTGTATTCACTGAAGTTTATCGAGTGTCTAGCGCTTGGTGTAACTTTTGATGGGATATGCGATGTAAATATTCAGGGTTTACGGGTGAAGATGGCAGCAGAGATCTTCGATGAAGGAGGACATGATATGTATGCGCAGTTCAACTGATTTACCAATTATGAACCTTCTATTTGTTTTTTTATTATTAGGATTTGACTGTAAATGGTAGTATGTTTTTTGTGTATAACTTATGGTTTTTATGATATATTACTCAGCCATTTAGTTTAGATAACTCAGCCATACCCTAAAATCGGAAATGTAATTTGAAGACTTATGGTATGTTTAGATAACTCAGCCGTGTCATTTAGATAACTCAGCCGTGTCATTTAGATAACTCAGCCATACCCTAAAACCATTTATATAAGATTTAAGACTTACAAAATTATAATTAAGCTCATTTTATTAATATAAAATGAATATAAATCAACTGAATGTGTATAGTTTCTTCAATTTATACAACTGAAATCGAAAATGTGATCTAACTTGATCTTGAGATATATGTTGTCTTACAAGTACTTCAAACATTACCTATAGATAATTAAGACCCAAAATCATATACAATAAACCATATACAATTTTTTCAATTGAATGTGTATAATTTCATTCACTTGAGACTATAAATCATATATTTTTTAAATGTTATACATTAAACCCTAAACCATGATCCCTAAACCCTAAACCCTAAATCCATAACTCAGCCGTGAAGTTCCTATAACTCAGCCGTCAAGTGTAAAATTTTAAATTGCGACGTTTCGTCTTCCAACAAAGTTGGTAGTAGTCGCGGGTTAACGAACACTCGTTTAGGAACGGGTGCCAAGAAACAGTTACAAAACCAATGAACTAAAGACAACACGCAAGGATTCAATGAACACTTCCCCAAAATTGGAACGGGTGCCAAGAAACAGTTACAAAACCAATGAACAGTCCTTTATATATATATATAATATCCAAATCCTCTTAACTTCCACTAGGATCATCCATATCCTCCAAACTTCCAAAAAGAATCTTCTTTCCTATCAAGTTTGTAGGAACCATGGTCTGGTTTTGGTTTGTTCTTGTACTGCCTATTCTAGCAATAGTTCTGTTGAAGAGGAAAAATTTCGGCAAACCAACAGTGTCTCTGAACTCGTTACCAAATGAGATTCTCGAAGATATATGTGCACTTGTTGGTTCTTCTTCCATTACTGACATCGAGAATCTAAATGTTGTGTCAAAGGCTTTCAGAGATTGTTGCAACAAAAGATGGGTTGTAGAAAGAGTAACACTTCGTGACGTTCCATTCCTGCTATGGTTTCCTCACACTTATGAAACATTTTACAAGTTTTTGGATAGGTGCTTAAGGAATGGAAACCCTGAGGCTCTATACCGGAAAGGTGTGTACAACTTTTTTGACATAGGTTTAAAAGTGGGTTGTCTAGATGATGAAGAAGGAGATAAAGGTAGGGCATGTTTAGCTAAAGCTGCAAAGAAAGGCAATGAAAAAGCTTGTTATGTATATGGAATGATTTGCATTGCAGAAGGAGCAACGAAAGATGAAGGTCTAAAAGTATTGTCTTCGTTATTCAAGCCTATGTTGTCAACGACAATGGAGGAGATGGAGAACTTGGGGAAAAAAGTTCGTGATGAAATTTGGTGGGGTGGAAGGCGGAGGATGAAAGAGCTCAAAGATAGTTACACTTATGGAGGTTGCAGTTGCAATGGTGTAACGAAGGACTTCATAAAAAGCAATTGTGTTTGGAATAGATATGGTGTTAACAAAGACATAAGTACTTCGTCTGCTATATTTTGTGAGATTTGTTTCTGGGATTATGTAATAGCAGATTTTTTTGAAAACGTGTAAGAATAAAATGTATGTGGTTTTTTGTTGAAAATGTATGAAACATTTTGTTTGAAATTTTGGACTCAGCCGTGTCATTTAGATAACTCAGCCATGTCATTTAGATAACTCAGCCGTGTCATTTAGATAACTCAGCCGTGTCATTTAGATAACTCAGCCGTGTCATGTAACTTTAATTAAATGTTTTTTTTGTGTTTATATAAAAGTATCAGCCGTTTTCAACAATTTTTGTATCTCAGCCGTTTACTCCTGATAATTTTTGTTTATATAAATGAAGTTAGCCATGTTATCCGTATCTCAGGTGTCTTAACCATAACTCAGCCGTATCGTGACGTTTCGTCTTTCTATACCATAACTCAGCCGTGTCATGACGTTTCGTGTTTCTATTTTGGGCGGGAAAAATCCCGCCAAAAATCCATAACTCAGCCATAATAATGAATCCACAACTTAGCCGTAAAGTAAACAAAATCCATAACTCAGGCGTATCTTAATACCATAACTCAGCCATAACATACAACAGTAAATGTTGAACAGTACATGTTGCAAGTTGACCGGATTAATTGTTGCAAGTTGACCGGCCAACAGTGCCGTTGAATAGTAAATGACCCGGATTAAATGTTGCAAGTTTCATTTGAGCCTATATATACTTGTTATATGGCACATTTGTATGTATCCAATTATCAAATAAAAATCAGAAAAGTCTTTGTTCTTCTTTTATATCAGAGCAATGCTCTTGGGTTTGTGATTTGGAGTATTCGGTTTTCAAAAAGTTTTTGAAAATTTTATTTTAAACTTGTTAAGATTAAATCGTTATAAGTGTGGTTTCCATTCCCCTTGTGCGCTTAATCTAACACATATTTGGGTGATTTCTCTTGCAAGCGAATGATTGCCTCAACTCAGCCGTTAAGTCATGAAGAACTTGAAGAACTGAAGGAGGAATTAGCTGGGTTATAATGTAATGGCTGATTTATATGTGTTCTAAGTAGGAATAGGTTATAAATGTAAGTGTGGTTTCCATTCCCCTTGTGCGCTTAATCTAACACATATTTGGCTGATTTCTCTTTTGCAGCGAATGATTGCCTCAATCATGGTGTTAAATCCCACATGTTCTCATACATGGTTGAAGTTACACCGGAACCCATTGGAGAAGAAAATTTTTCACCATCCCCGTAGCCAAACTTGAAGAATTGAAGAAGGAATTGGCTGGGTTATAATGTAATGGCTGATTTATATGCGTTGTAGGTAGGAATAGGTTATGGGTTATAATGTAATGGCTGATTTATAATGATTAAGTTATTCTGTAATGGCTGATTAATAATGCACTGGCTGATTTATGAATCAAATGAGCCATTTTTGGCTGATTTAAGAATATATGATGGCTTATTTATGAATGTATGATGGCTGATTTATATAGATAAGATAATACTGATATGGCTGATTTATAATGCAATGTCTTAAAGAGTATAAAGTGAACAACAAGATAACACGGTTAAACTTCAATGTCTTAAAGCGTGGTTAGCTGCGATCTAGCATCCTCTCTCCGTAACTCAGCCATAATAATGAATCCATAACTCAGCCATAATAATGAATCCATAACTCAGTCGTGTCACGACGTTTCGTGATTATATTTTGGGGCCCAAAAAACGTAACTCAGCCATAATAATGATTCCATAACTCAACCATAATAATGAATCCATAACTCAGCCGTGTCACGACGTTTCGTGATTCTATTTTGGGGCCCAAAATCCGTAACTCAGCCATAATAATGATTCCATAACTTAGCCGTATCGTGACGTTTCGTCTTTCTATACCATAACTCAGCCGTGTCACGACGTTTCTTAATTCTATTTTGGGCGGGAAAAATCCCGCCAAAAATCTCGAATCTATGTATTTAATGTGCCGATTTGACAGTGACCTATACACTCACCGAAGAGCCGCTACACCTAGCGTAGGTGTGCAGTGACCTATACACTCGCCGAAGAGCCGCCCAAAATCCCGCCCAAATGTCTTAAAGAATACAAAGTGAACAATCAAACCAAAATCCATCCAAAATCTCTATTTGTCTTGTTAATCGGGTTCTTAACTATCAAATAATATGGATTTGGGGAGGGGAATACCTAGAAGGTGTGGATGTGGGTCGGTTACAATTGTGCTAATGTCTAAGACAAAATCTAACCCGGGACGAAAGCTTTATCGTTGCGCCATGGGATCTGGGCCAAATCACGTATTTAAGTGGGTCGACGAAGCTCAAGATGAAGAATTGGAGATTATCGCTGAGAGGCATACGACTATGTCCGACGAAATTAGTGAACTTAAGGAGGACATCGCCGATATGAAGGCTGACATAAAGGAGATAGTGCAGATGCTGCAGTCTATGCTTTCTAAGTAGGAATAGGTTATAAATGTAATTGGCTGAGTTATAATGTAATGGCTAATTTATAATGATTAAGTAATTCTGTAATGGCTGATTTATAATGGATTAGCTAAATTAAGTAATTTTGTAATGGTTGATTTATAATGGACTGGCTGAATTAAGTAATTCTGAAATGTTACGGCTGACTTATGAAATGTTATGGCTGACTTATGCAATGTTACGGCTGACTTATACAATGTTACGATTCAGTTTCTTCAGAACCATTAATCAAATTGGGCTTTCTATACCATAACTCAGCCCGTAATGTAAACAAAATCCATAACTCAGCCCTAATACAACAAAAAATTAAAGCCATAACTCCACCGTAATACAACCAAAAATTTATACAAACTTTCTACATTGGACAAGTTCTTGCATTATGTCCAACCTGTTTACAAAGAGAACATGTGTGTTCTTTCCTAGGACGTTTCTTCTCAAGTGCAACTTCTAGAGCAGATTTCATCCTACCTTTCTTAGGCCTTCCTGATGGTTGACGAACAACCGGGGGAAAGCACGGTTGGTTAGCTACGTTATCTGGAACTTGGAGCGCTGAATCTTTCGGCATGATCGACTTAGCGTATGCGTTTACTAAATAATTGTTGTGATAGTAAGGACTGCATAGGGATATACGACATTTATCCCTGTACTCGGCAGCTGCAATTGCATGCACACATGGTAATATCTCCCTTTCGAAATGCCGGCATGTGCATGTTTTTCCGTCCAAATTCACAACATGCAAAGAATCCCCAGTAGATCCATATATAACTTCAGTGTGATAATCATCAATCCTTTGTGCCGTCAAAAGTCTGGCGGCAGTAACACAACCCTATTATAAATACAGAATAAAAAAATGTTATGGTTGACTTATGAAATGTTACGGCTGACTTATGCAATGTTACGGCTGACTTATGCAATATTACGGCTGACTTATGCAATGTTACGGCTGACTTATGCAATGTTACGTCTGACTTATGCAACCTGTTTACGGCTGACTTATGAAATGTTACGGCTGACTTATGCAAAGTTACGGCTGACTTATGCAATGTTACAGCTGACTTATGAAATGTTACGGCTGACTTACAAGTAGTTGTTTCTCGACACCACGCGAAAGCGTGGTTAGCTGCGATCTAGCATCCTCTCTCCGTTCAACAAACCAACTGGTCATCATAACCCGTATCGATTCTAATAGTCGAACAATGTTAAGACTTCTAGCATTTGACAGTGCATGGTTCATTGATTTTGCTATATTCGTAGTCATCAAATTGTACCTTTCGCCCGGGAAATGAACACGCGCCTACAGTCGGACATAAGCTCTTTCGAGGTAGGCATGGAGTTCAGGATTAATCGCTTGAATCTCCTCGTATATCGCAGTAAAATCAGTCATCCTACAACATCTTGCCGCTTTCTTCACGAGACGAAAGACATCTTTTCCGTTGTACGTTCCCAAAATGTTCTTATATAAATGATAAGTGCAAATTCCTCAAGAAGCCAACGGATACACATTCCCAATTGCTTTCCCTATCGAGTTATGCCTATCCGAGATTATCGCAAGACCCTCATCGTTAGGAATCGCAAGTTTTAGCTGCCTAAAAAACTAGTGCCACGAATCATCATTTTCAGTGTCAACCACACCGAAGGCAATTGGGAAAATCTGAAAGTTACCATCCTGGGCTAGTGCTAAGAAAAGCGTCCCTTTGTATTTACCTTTAAGAAACGTACCGTCGACAACGACAACTTTGCGTATGAAAGGAAACCCATTTACGCTCGCACCAAATGTAAGGAACACATACATGAATCTTCCAAACTCATCGATTTGAAGACGTGTAATTGTACCCGGATTTGCCCTTCTTATCTTGTATAAGTAAGAAGGCAAGTCTTCAAACCCAGTCTCAGGAGTTCCCATCTCGATTTCCCTTGCAAATCTTAGCGTTCTATGTGATTTCCAATAATCCATCTGACCACATGGAAAATGATACAAATAAGTCAGCCGCATCGTAACAATAAGTCAGCCACATCGTAACAATAAGTCAGCCGAAACATACTAGTAACTCAACCGTTAAGTTTAAATAACTCAGCCGTTAAGTTTATAATATAACTCAGCCGTTGAGATTAAATAACTCAGCCGTCTCGTTTATATAACTCAGCTGTTATATAACTATAAATCAGCTGCATCCTAAAATTAAGTCAGCCGCAACGTACTAATAATTACCTTTACACCAAATTGCTTCTGGATAGATATTCCGACACTCCTAGGTCGAACTGACGGACCAACGTCGCCGAGAAAGTCCTTGTACAACTCTCCTAAAATAGCCGCTGTTGCTTTTCGAGATCGACCAGAACGCTCAGTTACGGAACATGTATGATCCAAATCGTAAATACGAACATAAAATACTGGGGGATCCCCTAGTGTAGTAGCACGAACTCTCCAGAGACATCCACCAACCCAACACTTAACAACGGTGTATCCGAATCGGATACGTCTTTATCAAAATCAAATCGATCCCTCACCGTAAGAAGTTTCAGTCGTTCTCCAAATCGGCTTTACTTTCGTGTTGTTGCCCTACCGAGAGGTTTAGGGAAGACATATCTAACCTTGGAACCTCCGGATTCCCTTTGGATCCCCTCGTCGACAAGTTATGAGGTTTCTTCTTAGGAGGTAGTGTCGGTGAATCTTCGTCTTCGTATAAACTGAAGTTATCATCTTGAGATGACTCACCATCCGAGTCGTCGAACATATCAAATCGGCTGTCAAATTCATCATCTTCTTCGTCTTGTTCGCCTACTTCATTTTCTTCGACTACTTCATTTTCTTCGCCTACTTCATCTTCTTCGCCTACTTCATCTTCTTCTACTTCATCCTCCAAATTGAAAGCATCATAACGCCCATCGTAATCTTTGGATCTAGATTCAACTTCTGAGCTATAAGTGAATAAACTTTTATTATTCTGTCTCGCTCCGTCATTCCGACTAATTTCATTCTCCGTAATCTCCACACAAAGACGTAAGTGTTCAATTTTTCTGAAGCTTAAAAAAACTTGCAACTGTCGAGTATTGGAGAGGTAAACTGGTGGAGTATCGTGCGCCATTGTTTTCAAAGCTTTATTCGAGAACATGTAGCTTAGTTGAATCTGATGGCTCGACTCCTTTAATCCGTAATCATCGAGTACTATCTTCGCAAGTTCGTCTAGTGTTGTTTTCTCATCTAAATGCACAACTCTACACCCTCTACCGTCGGCGTTGAATACATATCTGTGTTTCTTAACCCAGTTATCGGAAACAATAATTACCGGATCCATAAGATCTCTGATGAATGAAAATAATGAAAAAGGTAGATGAAGAAGAATAAGAAGAAGGTCGTAGATGAAGAACCCTTGTAAGAGCTGATGACATGGAAAATAAGAGCTCATGACATGGAAAATCGGAACTGATGACATGGAATATCGGGAAGTCAGCCGTCAAACAAACACATAACTCAGCCATTAATAAATCAGCCATCAAGTATAATGTAAGTCCGCCGCAACATGAATAGTATTTCAGTAATTAATCTTTCGCTAATAAATCAGCCGTAATTAGGCTAGGAAATATTAAGTCAGCCGTATTGTCAAATAAATCAGCCGTCAAATGAATGCTATTCTAGTAATTAATCTTTCGCTAATAAGTCAGCCGTAACCAGGTTGAGTTATTGTTAACCCAGCCAATTACGGCTGATTTACTTAAGTCAGCCGTAACTACCTCTCATAAGTCAGCCAACCGGAGAACATAACTCAACCGTTTCTTATCTTAAACTCAGCCAATTTTCCACAAATCAGTCTGCCGTTGTATAACTCAACCGTAACTTGTGTTCGTTAGTCAACCGTTATCTCATAAGTCAGCCAGATTTCTGTAAATCAGCCGTAACTAATGGCTGATTTATGTTCGTAAGTCAGCCGTTATCTCATTAGTCAGCCAGATTTCTGTAAATCAGCCGTAACTAACGGCTGATTTATGTTTGTAAGTCAAGCGATCTCTCATAAGTCAGCCGTGTTTTTTAACTCAGCCGCAACGTAACCATAATTCAGCCGCAACGTAACCATAACTCATCCGTAGCGCTTTACGGCTGAGTTCATTAATACACGTCAGCGATTTCCTACGTGGTTGCTTACGTGGTTATGGCATTTTTGTAATTACGTTTTTTGTCACAACGTAACAAAAGGGCACGCTGGGTATTAAAAAAATGCCACTAATAAAAAAAAGTTTTATATGATTCTAGTCATATTACCTGATTTCTGTGGGATTTGAGTAAAGAACCCTTATATCTATTATCAACATGCCATATAAAAAATTGACCTATGTGGGTCACACATAAACAAGAAAGAGTATTACCGGTTGATCGACTCAATTTAAAGTATCATCTAAATTTGGATGAACCATGTAATGTCAAACATGTCCATCTAACATCGTTACTAACAAAATATGTCATAGTTTACTGCATCTATTACCTTTATTATGTGGATATTTTATGTTTTATTAGATTATAGTAATGTTTTTCTTCATCACTAACATTAGGACGTGCTATCTTAAAAGTGTGCGCATACATAAATAAGAGGTTTATAGGTTGATCGACTGTACTTGAACTATCCATCTATATTTAGACTCAACCAATTAATTTCAAATATGTCCGGCTAACTTTGTTATTAACCGAATAAATCGCCATTTTACCCTGTGTATTACTTTTATTATCCGTATATTATATATGTTGTCAGGTTAACACATTAGAAACAACAACAATCACATGAGTGCTACATTTAATGCTCTTCAATGACTCAGCTTTTTTTTTTGTTCTAATTAAACTACGTAGACTCTATTGATGCAAGTGGAAGCTATGTAATCCTAGGTAAGATCTAAGAGCATGCACAATAGTGATTTTTGTGGGTATCATAAACATTATTTTTGTATTAATTTTTATATTAGTTTATTGTTTGAGACTCATTATAAAACTGTTAATAAATGTGTTCCCAATGGTGAGACCGGTGTCGGTCTCATAAAATTTTTTTTTAATTTAAATGTTTGTAAAATGGATAAAAATCAAAGTATATATATGAAAATATAAGTTAAAAAAAAAGGTAATATTACAAACCGTTAAAATGTAAAATTGATTCGACAAACGTAAAATTGAAGAAAACATATATCATGATGAAAAGACAATTAAGTCGGCTCTAGGGGGTAGGGTGTAAGTTTAGGGTTTAGGGTTAGGTTTTGACCATTTAAAACTAATTTTAATTTTGTGGTATTTTTGGAACATTTGAAAAAAGTAGTATCTAGGAAACTTTTAAAAATTGGTTGTATGGTTGGAAAAAAACTTTTAAAAATGGTATTTATGAGAATTGCTCTTAAAAAATGTAATATAACAATCCGTAAAAACGTAAAATCACTCAACCAATTTCTAATCATAAAAAAAAAAATTATACCAGTGATTAAAAAAAAAAAAAACCATGCATCCAATCACAGTCAGCCACGTGTGTTATGATACAGTATCACCAGTCTCAGTCCAGTGATATTTATCATGCACAAAACCAGTGTCAGGTTGATTTTTTAATTATTTTTGGGTTCTTGATACTCTAAAAATATCATTGCTAAAGGTGCTCTAATAGATATTTGCTTCCCGCTTAAACCTTACTCCATGTGCCATCACCGAGGGGTAGAAACGACTCAACACCTTTATTTATAACACGATAAACAATTAACTGTACGTCTAATATTTTTGTTATCACATTTATTTCCGCCGCCTGACACAAAAATGTGTGGCGTGAAATGGTTTATATCCTACACTACAAACCCTATGCTATACTATATAAATTTTCATGCAGAGAAAAGATTTTTGGGCAATTCTCATGGATACCATTTTTTCAAGTTTTCCTTCCAAGGATACCACATTTTAAAAAAGTTTCCAGTCATACCATTAATGATTGGTAAAATGACTAAAATTTCCTCACTTTTTTAATTAGGTTTTATCTGATTAAAATAAAATTAAAAACAAAAAAAAAAGCTGTGTTCTCTCTCCGATCTTGCCGTCTCTTCTTCCTCTCGATCTCTCCGACGTCTCCATCTCCGATCTCACCATATCGTCGATCTCTCCACTATCACGTCGATCTCTCCACCATATCGTCAATCTCTCCACTATCACGTTGATCTCTCCACCATATCGTCGATCTCTCCACTATCACGTCGATCTCTCCACCACATCATCGATCCTTGCATCTCCGTCCCGTCTCGTCTCTGCCGTCGCGTGAATCTATCCATAGCATCTTCGCCCTCTCCGCCGTCGCGTCTACCTCTCCGTCGCCAGAAAAGCAAGGTATTTGTCATGTCGTATCCTCGATCTCTGGTTTTTCATTTCTAGATCTGTAAACCAAAATTGATGATGATTCTCTCAAAGAGGCTCTTAGGTTTCTTTCTTTTTTGTGCGAATTGTTTGGTTTCACTGCAATTCTGATGATGATTCTCTTTTGTGTAGAATTGCAATTGATTAGTGACAGTGTAAGGTTGTAGAAATGTAGGGCTATTCGAAATTGGTTTGAAAATGCAAAGTAATTCTGAAAAAAATAGAAGCTTTTTGTCTTGGTGTTTTGTGAATTTTTATCGCTTTGAGAAGTGGTTATTGGTGTTTGAATTGATATTGTTGTATATATTGTTCATTGAGAGTAACTTTAGACTGTTAGTAGCTGAAATTTTGCTCTATTGATGTGGTTTAGCTCTGGTGATGAATGAATGGAGATTTAGTGTTGTGAAATCTGGGTTTAGAAGCAGTTTATGTAGTATTCTCTTACTTGTGTCTTCTGTATTTAGGAAGCATTTATGCGGTTTCAGGAAGACCTTCCGAAATTGGTAATACCTTCCTAACTGTTCTATCTCTTTGTTCTTACAGGTCCAAAACATGGATGATGATTCATTCCCTATGAAGATTTCGTTGCCTGACCCCACGTTTGGCCTTCCACCTGTGAAAAAAGCGCTATCATAAATCAGTCCTCATCGTTTGATTCAATAGATGTTGTGGAGAGTATACTCTCTCATGTGGAGTTTATCCGAGTGAAGCGAAGTTTCCTTGGTCCTTTGATAAAGATGGGGCAGAGGAAAGATGTATTGGCCTTCTCTGCAAAGATGGTGCAGTGCATTCTGATCCGAAATCTCACGACGTCCAAGGAGAACGAGCTCTGGTTTCACTTTGCAGGTATAGTTTTGTTGTTTATTCATGTTTTTTCACTTCTGTTTTAAACAAAAATAAATGCGATTCTCATTCTCTATTATGGTTTCACTATGCAGGGCAGCCTATGAGATTCTCTATTAGAGAATATCATATGGTGACAGGCCTGAAATGCGCCGCAGAGTATACAGAGACTGAGCATACAGAGAATCAAAATTACCAGTGGGAAAATCTTAACGGAGGACACTCGTTGGCTGATTTAGAGAAGCAGTTGCGTAATACGGATACAATTTCAAAGGACGAGAGGTACTCTTTGGCAATGCTCTATCTCATTGAGAGCATTGTGTTGCCAAGACACAAAACTTACAAGTTCCCGATCGAGAACGTCCAGCGAGCACAAGATTTGGAGGTTCTAAAGAGTTACCCCTGGGGTAGAGACGGATACAAGGTTTTACTGAACTCCGTTAAGCATAACCTAAAACATAACGTAATCAGCAAGGCAAAGTATGATCTTCACGGATTCCCATGGGCGTTGCATCTGTGGATTTTGGTGTCTATACCACTGCTGCAATCTACCTTCAGTCAACTGGATGTGAACAGGCCGCGAAACAGCTTTATCTGTGAGAGATACGTCCAGACCCAGTCGCCAACCTTTGAGCAGGTTGTGCACCTGAAAGCATCAGACAATGTAAGACCTTACTGTCCTTATAATATGTTATTTACTTACTGTCCAAAAGGTCTTCCTAAATACAAAGGATTTCCTAAATTGTCAACAGAAACTAAAGATTTTTATTATGTTTCATTTAGCAGGTGAGAGTAACATGCATTCTACCGCCGCTTGATGGAGATGACGAAGATTCAGTATCACTAGAGGATAAGGAAGATGCAGAGCTCGAAGAGATGGCGAAGATGGTACAAAATGGTTACCGAATCAAGAAGGCGGATTGGGTCAACAAATCGATAGACATTTACGATGCACTTGAATCATGTGCACGACGGCCCGCTTCCTTTTTCGAAACAGAGACGTCACAACCAGCTAGCACGTCGGAAATGTCTACGCTTGATGCATTTTTCAAGCTCGTGGAAGACGGGATGAAGAAGATATGTGAACGTCTCTCGAGGATAGAAGATCACCTGAACATAACTCCAGTATGAAAACTTTCGATTTATTAGATTTCATGTTCTTATGATCTCATCCATGATCTTATTTCTTTATTAGTCATGTATTATTAAATTTCTCACTAAATAAAAATCTCATGATGTTGTTGTTCCAGAGTACTCATGAGGATCATTTCCCATACACTAACCCTGCACCAACCCAGCAAACAAATCACAATGATGAGGTAAAAACAATTTATGAATTTCTTGTTAAGTCTTGCAAATATTTGTTTTTAGGAAGCAGTTCTAAGTATTTAGGAAAGCCTTCCTAAATACATTACAAAACAAGGCTTACTGAATAACTTTGTTACTGTTTCAGGTAAATGAAGACATTCCTACTGAGATCACGTCCCCTAGGCATCCTCATACCAATCAAGAAGACCAAAACACACAGGTATGAATATTATTCTATATTGTTTGATTATTTACTAGTAATATTTTTATTTAGGAAGCAACTATACGTAATTAAGAAGGCTTTTCTAAATCTGACTTGTTTTATGTTACAGCATACTGGTGATGGAGATGATGTACCATCATACTTGAAGTATGCATCTGCTGTGGAAATTGCATCGGAAGAGCCTAAATACCGTTGGGCATGGTATCCAGGAAAGGTGTTGACTCCATCAAAGTTTAAAGACATCATCAAGTTCCAGGTTGAGTACGAATCGCGATTCGTTGACAAAGAGAAGACTCAGAGAATGAAAGCCCTCTTCCATGCAAATCAGCTCCGTCCTCCACCACCTTCTTTGGCTGTTGAAGGAGACAGTCCTTGGAGATTGATGCAAGAAGTTGAAGTCTTCGATCGTGGAGGATGGTGGAGAGCGACTGTGAGAGGACTGAAAACGGATGAGACGCTCTGTGTTTTGATGAATGATTCAGGGGAAGAACGCGAAGTTAACGAAGATAGTGTACGAGTTTACCAAGAATGGGTGGATGGTGCTTGGAAACCACTGCAAGAGGTAAATGAAGATATGACTACTGAGATCACTTCCCCCACCCATCCTCAAGAAAAGCAAGACAGCCAGGTATGAGTATTATTTGATTATTTACTACTGATTATTTTGATTTATGAAGCAGTTATATTTCATTAGGAAAGCCTTCCTAATACTACAACTTTCTTTATTGCAGCAACATAGCAGCACCCTTCCTCAAGAAAACCTTTCTACAAAGATCACTTCCCCCGCCCATCCTCAAGAAGAGCAAGACAGCCAGGTATGAGTTTTATTTGATTTTTTACTACTAATTTTTTATTTAGGAAGCATTTCTAAGTAATTAGGAAGGCTTTCGTAAATAAACTACAACTTTGTCTCACTGAATGACTTGTCTATTGCAGCAACCTAGTTTCCTAGAAACCCTACCTCAAGACAACCAAGACAAGGCCCATGATGAGGTAAGATGTTTTTTTGCTCTTTTACATTGTTTTTAGTAGGCATCATTAAATTTTTGACATTTCTTAATTTCTTTTGCTACTGTTGCAGGTAGCTAAAGATATTCCTGGTGATAGCACGTCCTTTAACCATCCTCAACCCAATCAAGATTTAGGAAGCTAAAGATATAAAGGTATTAACTGAATGTTTTCCTATTAATTTTGATTTAGGAAGCAGTTCTAAGTAATTAGGAAGGCTTTCCTAAATCGTCTAGAAATTTTGTAATTTTTCATTTGATTGATTATAGGGGAAGGGTAAGCAGGTGGATGGCTCATCAGATGCACCTTCTTTCAGCCTCTTCTTTACTCCACCAGAGGTAAGTTATAATGAAAATTACATTTTGCAAAAAATATGGATCTTGATAATTTTTCCTTTTGACTTGACAATAATTTTTGATGTGATGAAAATACAGGGGTCAGGGGATCATAGAAGCCCAAGTGTTTTGCATGATGGTGAAAAGAATGCTCCCAACAATCCTCCAAGCCCAACTGTTTCGCAAGGTGTTGATGAGAAAGACAAGAAGCGACCCAAGGATGGTAACAACAACAAGAAGCCAATGAAGAAAAGAAAATTCGATAAGTGTCCTATACCATTACTTCTGCTGACAAATGAACAAGCTACTGGAAAAGAAGGAGGTGTAGCGAAAGATAAAGAAAAGCAGTTTCTAAGGCGGAGCACTCGGGAAGTAGTACCAGCTAAGCTGACCAAGACTCCATACAAGGCTCCCAAAAATCCGGCTAATGTTGTAACACCTCAGCCACATCCAGTGTACCATCCATTCATGTCGCCAGATTTCCGTAAGAATCTTAAACTAGAAGAATGGAAATCTTCAGAAAACCCAAGGTTAGTGTACAACAAGAATCTTTCTTTTATTTTACTTTTGGAAAACAAGAATCCTTCTTTTATTTTACTTTTGGAGTAAGTGTTTTGTTACTAAATTGTTTTTATGGATTGTAGCATAATGAAGATTGCGGGCGGTGAAGTAAAACCTAGTTTTTTTACGACTCTAGAGGACCCAACAAGTCAAATCACAGTAGATGTAAGTATTATCACTTTACTAGTCCTTCATGAAAACTGTTCTTGTTACGTTTCATTTTAAATCCTATGATTAAACTTGTTTTTGTGTGTTGTTGTGTATATGTAGCATGTGGACGCAATGTTTCTACTGTTTGGTTTACGAAGAGAGCAAGACGCTCCGTACTTCCATAACAACCGGCTGCCAAAGGTAGTGTTTTTAGATACATCATTCTTCAGGCATTTGGCAAACCATTACGTGAAATTCAAGAAGGAGGTTGTTCGTGAACGTTTCCAGTTTGCGGATGAAATGATTGGAATTGTCAGAGGTGACATAGCTCCTAAAAAGAAATGGATAGAAGAAGTGGATGTGATCTATGGTGCGGTGTTAATACACAGACTCATGCACTGGTTTGGTTTGGCCATCAACCTCAAGAAGCGCTCGATCACGGTATTGGAATGCAAGAATCCGAATCAGGATATTGTTTTCATTCAAAGTCATGTGCAACCCTTTGCAGGTATGATTTCTTGTTTACAATTACATTTTTTGAAGCTTTGTTGTTTAGGAAATCCTTCCTAAATATTCAGGAATGATTCCTAAACAGTTTCCGAAATCCATATTTAGGAAGGTTTTCTATTAATTTCGGAATGGTTTCCTAAACAGTTTATAAACAAAAGTAATCACTTATTTTTGTCTTTGTGCAGAAATGTTCCCTTACCTACTTGCTTCTGTTAGTAAAGAGAAGGTTGATCTTAGACCATTCAAAGTTGAGGAGCTAGAAGGAAAATACACTCCTACGACAAAGTACATCTCCAATTGTGGTGTTTTCACAATGAGATGATCGAATGTCACTCGATGGGGATCCAAGATATGACTAATCTTGTTGACAAAGACACGGAAGACATGAGAACAAGATTGGCGAGTGAGATTTTCGTTGCATTTTCCACTCCATAGTTCTCTAGAGAGAAAAAAAACAAAAACTACTACCTTTTGTTAAATTTAAGTTGTTAGACTTCGGATGAACGCTGTGTGGGATATTCTCCTTTGAGGCTGCTACGTTTTTTAGTTTTTGTATTGTTACTTCTGGAGTTATTACATTTAGGAAGAAGTTCTATATGTTTAGAAAAGTCTTCCAAAATATTATGAAATAAAAAAAAGGCCCAAAGAGGAACCCTTCCTAAATTAAATTTAGGAAGCAGTTCTATGTATTTAGGAAAGCCTTCAGAAATATCCAAATATTATTAAATTTCAAAAATATATACAAATTGTTCACTCCATAATCTTAAACCCCAAACCCCCTAAAACTATACCCTAATTTAGGAATAGTTAACCCAATCTATTTTCTCTAAACCCCAATCACTAAAACCCCAAACCCCCTAAAACTATACCCTAATTTGGGAATAGTTAACCCAAACACAATAATTTAAATTTTAAAATTTATTTTCTTTAAACCCCAATCACTAAAACCCCAAACCCCCTAAAACTATACCCTAATTAGGGAATAGTTAACCCAAACCCAAAATTTAAAATCTATTTTCTCTAAACCCCAATCACTTAAACCCCAAACCCCCTAAAACTATACCCTAATTTGGGAATAGTTAACCCAAACACAATAATTTAAAATTTAAAATCTATTTTCTCTAAACCCCAATCACTAAAACCCCCAAACCCCCTAAAACTATACTCTAATTTGGGAATAGTTAACCCAAACACAATAATTTAAATTTTAAAATTTATTTTCTCTAAACCCAATCACTTAAACCCCAAACCCCCTAAAACTATACCCTAATTTGGGAATAGTTAACCCAAACTCAAAAATTTTAAATTTTAAATTTATTTTCTCTAAACCCTAATCACAAAAAACCCCCCAAACCCCCTAAAACTATACCCTAATTTGGGAATAGTTAACCCAAACACAATAATTTAAAGTTTAAAATCAGATTTTGAGTTTAGGAAGGTCTTACTAAACATAGAGGAACCCTTCCTAAATTAATATTTAGGAAGCATTTGTCAAAGTTTAGGAATGCTTCCTAAGTATTCAGGAAGGTATTCCTAAATATGAAATTAGACAAAAATAGATACAAGTTCAATCCATAGTCCTAAACCTTATCACCAAAGCCCATAAACTATACCCTAATTTGGGAATAGTTAACCCAAACACAATAATTTAAAATTTTAAAAAAACCCCGCAAACCCCCTATAATTATACCCTAATTTGGGAATAGTTAACCCAAACACAATAATTTAAAATTTAAAATTTTTAAAAAACTTCAAACCCCTCTATAACTATACCCTAAGTTGGGAATAGTTAACCCAAACACAATAATTTAAAATCAATTTTTGAGTTTAGGAAGGTATTACTAAACATAGAGGAACCCTTCCTAAACATTTGTCAAAACTTAGGAATGCTTCCTAAGTATTCCGGAAGGTATTCCTAAATTGAGTAAGAAACATACAGTTTGCAAGTATTTGAGGAGGAGACCTGATAAATTTGACAAAGATGGACACTATAATTGGTTTCACCTTAAGTAAAGTCCAGAACTGAATCAACATGAAAAATATAGTTCATAATCCATAAAAAATGTAACCATTTGTAAGTAGTAATAAAATGTCTCTCTTTTGAAATAATACAATAGAAATGAATCTCTCTTCATAACTCTCTATTGTGTGCACCTCTGCCACAAGCATACAACTTCATCATATAGGTGTTTTACAAGTTTGCTTGTTGTGTCCTTGTCCACCACATCTCCCGCATTTGTGAGCCTGTTTCTTCGAACCCGGTACGCCAAACTCACCAGCTCCCCTCTTTCTCTTCTTAGTCGGTCTGCCACTGCTTGGTTTAGTAGTAGGAGGACCACAAATGTATCCCCTTACATGTCCAGGAATCTCCCAGCTGTCGAGGTCTCCGCACGGGTGTATGCTCTCAGCGTATGCATTAACCCATGTCGCTGTCAAATTTGCGTCATCGACAAGACTGTTTTCATCCATCTTTGTACGTTTACAAGTAGCAATCGCATGAACACAAGGTATCTTGTCTATGTCAAAAACGCAGCAAGTACATCTCTTGTTCTTCAAGTGAACAAGAAACTTTTTCGACTCATCTTTGACCTCAAACTCGTATTCGTTAATTTGATAGACATCAAGCTTAAGCGCATCCTCAAACCTTGCTACCATCTCCTTCACGACATTTGGCGTGACTCGCTTGTTGTGTTTGGCTGCCAATACCCTACGCTCGTGAAACCAAGTTGATAATGTCAATCTAATCGTCTCAAGAAGGGACATTATCGGCAACTCACGAGGACTCTTCAACATTGAATTCAGCGACTCTGCAATGTTTGTAGTCATCATGTTGTAACGGTTTGAGGGAGCATAACAACGTGCCCACTTCTTGAAATCAGCGTCTTCAAGATACTTGGCCAAAACCGGATTTTTACTCCGTATTATGCCGAAAATCATGTGAAACTCTTGCTGAGTATAAGCATTCGCAGCTGCTTCGACAAGTTTCACAAATTTCCCATGACGAGGTTTTATGTTGTTAATGAGATGATACCTGCAAATTCCGTGATGGGCAGAAGGATACACTTCTTTAACCGCTTTGGCAATCGATGGCGCACGATCAGAAATAAAGACAAGACCCGAAGCATCTGGAATTATACTCCGCAAGGCAAGGAAGAACCAATTCCACGACGCGTCGTTTTCAGAATCGACTATCGCAAATGCTAAAGGAAACAAGTGGAAATCACCATCTTGTGCACTGGCTGCTAGTAATGTTCTTTTATATTTCGCTTTTAAAAACGTACCATCAACCGCAATCACTGGCCTCATCAAACCAAAACCCCTAATCGATTGTCCAAACGCAACAAATGCGTACTTGAATTTTCCAGCTTCGTCCTTATTAAGATAAATTTGAGTTCCTGGATTTTTCTCTTTAGCCATGTACAACCATTTAGCTAAATTGACATAGCTATCCTCAGAAGATCCTCTCATCAAAAATTCAGCGTTCTCTTTTCCTCTCCAAGCTTTCTTGTAATTGATTTGTGCGCCATATTCTTGTCTCACATGTTCTTGAATCTGTTTTGGCTTTAAACCTTCTTTCTTCTCTCCGAAATTGCTGCAAACTAGATTCCCAATTACAACCGCAGTTGCTTGCCTATGATTAGCATTCCTATGCGTCGTGTCGCACGTATGTTCGTGCACGTACTTCCGAATAACAAAACTGTCCGAATCAGCGACCCTCGTTGCACGCATCCTCCAAGTACATCTAACATCAACACAACTTAACATCACTCTTGTTGTGTCTGACCAAGGAGAATAGAACTCAAATTTCCATTTTAACGCCCACTTTCTCATCATTAGCATTAGCTCATCTTTGTTGTTGAAATACTTGTTGACATGTATATCATCAGCTCCTCTGGTTAAATACGAACACCCTACAGAGACAGGACCAGGATCTGGAGCTGGATGCACATCGTTTGGATGAGAACTCATTTCGGCTGTGGAACTGGTGGAGTCCTGCATTTCAGGAAGGAAACGTAAACATTTAGGAAGCTATTCCTAAATTTTCACAAAACACAAACACAAACAATTAAAAATCATGTAAGTTGTGTAATAGGAAAGCTCTTACATGTTGATTGGAATGCACAGTCGACACAGTTCTGCTAGAACTCCCATATATAAGGGTAGTTGATTGAGTGTTGCTTCCACCATTAGCAATATGGTCGCCAACAATCGCCACAGTAACTCCGTTACTTTTTTCACTCACCTAAACAAATAAAACAATGCGAATTTAGTATTAAAACAGAGGCTAAAACAAAAGGTAGGAAAAGTTTCCGAAATCCATATTTAGGAAGGATTTCTATTCATTTTGGAATGGTTTCCTAAATAGTTAGGAAGGTTTCCTGAACAGTTTCTGAAATCCATATTTAGGAAGGATTTCTATTCATTTCGGAATGGTTTCCTATATTGTTTATAAACCAAAAGCAGACAATGAAAATAGTTTCTAAAGCTATGTAGTTTTGGTTTTGCGACATACCGATACACACAAGCGAGTCGGTTCACTATCTTCTTGTACTTTCTTCATGAATGTTCGTAGTTGACGATCGTTTCGGATACAAACCGGTGGAGAATTCTCTAATCTCATTGTCTTTGAAAGTTCATAGGTCAACGTAATCTCCGTATCGCAAGTAAGACCAAGATCTTCAAGAACTATTCCGACTAGTTCTTTAAATGTGACACTCTCTTCGAGTTCACAAAGTGAACTTCTTCTCTCTTTATCGATACAAAACTCCGATTGATGCTTCTTGTCTACTTTCCATTCACCGCAAGACGCTAAAATCTCTACCATTTCTCCACTGAAATAAAGTAAAATTGCATAAGTATTAGAGAGAAATCTCAATCGCAACAATCCCATAAAGCACAGTTCGGAAACACATAAATCATACTCATGAAACGACACATTCCCGGTCCAAATTCGCATAAACAATGCACCTAGTGTTTCAGCTTGTAAATCAAAAACATTATAGAGTTTCAACTTGAATCTAATGCATCAAGAAGAACCAATTATACTATCAAGTGAACATTGCTATGACAATTTCCAATCCATAGGGAAACAAATTTTAATTCTTCATCACTGCATTTAATCACAGTCTAAGCTCAATTCAAAATCATTGTAATCACAGTGAAATCAAAAGATCTCCAACACGATTCTGGAAATTCAAAAAACAAAGCAAAAGATTCATCACTGCATATAATCACAGTCTAAGCTCAATTCAAAATCATTGTAATCACAGTGAAATCAAAAGATCTCCAACACGATTCTGGAAATTCAAAAAACAAAGCAAAAGATGTAGAAGAAAGACATACCTAATCGATTAGAGATCCAAAATCGTGGACTTATGAAATTGATTGTGATTCGAATCGTGCTCTCAAATCTCTCCGACGAAATCAATATCCCCGACGAAATCAATCCCTCAGACGAAATAAATCTCTCCGATCGAAATCAATCGTGCTCCCAAATCTCTCCGATCGAAATCAATCTCTCTGAAATGTCGTGAAGCCAATCGCAGAGCAATTCTCTTCGATCGTCACCAAACTCTCCGGTGACTCCGCCGCCGTCGTTGTTCTCGTCGGAGAAATGTAGGTTTTCAATTTTTTTTTTGCCAATCCCGATGAAGGAGAAAACAATAAGAAAATGAATAAAAAAAATAAAATGATTTCTCCTTCTCATTTTAAAATATGGGTACAATAGTCTTTTTACAACTATACTAATGGTATCTAAGGAACATTTTAGATTTAGTGGTATCTATGGAACCAAATTGTTTTTGTGGCATACAAGGGAATTTCTCTAGATTTTTTCAATTTTCCATTTTGTAGCCGGTCATATTGTTGGAGGAGATAATGGTCTTTTCCGTATACACGAGGTAAAATCAAACCTAATTTTCAACTTCTCATTGTTATTTCTGGAATAGGAGCAATTTTGTGAAATCCCAAATGAACCCAATCCTCAGGATTATATTCCAATAATCTTATTTTTTTTCTCGATTCTCCTCTGCTTGATTTATAGTCTTTCTTTTTTCTTCATTATCCTCTAATGAGAGTCCAATGCCCGATAATATTTTTCGACCATCTATAAAGAACAATCATATAAAAATACGAAACCGAATTAATTCCCGAACTAAACTTAAACACATACTTTGAGTTTACACAAAATTAGCTTAGTGACAAAAACTTCTGATTTATTCGGTGGATCATCTTCACGATCAGCATGCAAAATCAAAGGAAGGGTTAAACTTTTTGGTTGGAAGACAGTGGAACTTGATTCAGAACGATCGATCTTGCCTTTACGAACCAAGCAACTTCCATTGGAAGGTTTTATACGGGATTGTTGAGGAACCGAATCGCAAGATTCAATTGCAACACTCGAATCCATTTTCTGAAGAATAAGAGATTATTTGGGAATACTAATCGTCAGAGATTTTGTGGGAATACTAATCGATGATATATCGATGATTTGGAAAAATAAAATACTAAGACCGGGACTGACACTAATGCATGCGAATATAAAAAGTCAAGAAAAGGAAAGAAAATACTATCATTTTACTTTATTCTTCAGAATTATTTGTTAATAACAAATATATCGTAATACTAAATAGATTGATTTTTCTTCAACAACATTAACAAAATCTTAAAATATTTGTAAACATATAAACTTTAATCAACTTCGTTATCCATAAAATTTTACTTGAATATTTACAAAATTGTGATAAACAAACAGCTGCATGGTTGATTAGGCATTTTGTACAACAGAGTAGATATTGATTAGGCATTTTTTACAACGCAATAGATTAGGAATTTGTTAAATTAAAGATATTCATAGACCATAATTAATACAATTTTTATTTGATCATCAAAACATAGTTATGATTTAAGGAACGAAAGGCGAAGATGTTGTAGAAAGATGTATGAAACTCGTTATACAAAATGGTAATGGTGCTATTTTATCAAAACCAAGGATTTGCCATTCCGTGTAAGGAGATTGGAGGCGTCTTATCTTGTTCTCAAAAATAAGACGCTTCAACTCAAGACGGCGTCTTTGATCCAGGTTCATTGCCATCTGAAGTAATATGTCGTCGTACGTCCTACATGCTTTTCGATACTTTTGAATCAACTAAATGAATTAAGGAAAAAAAACATCAATTAGAAACGACAACACGACAATAACAACATTACATAACTTAAATTAGAGTCTAAATACCTTTCTTAAAAAAACTTGAGAGTGTTCACAATGTTGTGCACTCATTGTTAAGAGCATCGGTACATTCAAACCTCTACTTCTAAAATAAACAATTGAATTGTTCGTAGACTCATTAGAACTCTCAGACATCGTTATCACCAAACAAAACTGAAAAAGCAATTGGTAGGGATAAAAAACAGATCCAAAACTAAGAGATTGTGTAATATATTTGGCTTAGCTTTGGTTTGTATTTATATCAATAATTCCGCATTGTAAATAATGGGGTATACTTTCCTAACTACAAATCTGAATTAATGTCAGTGTCAATAAATGTGAGTTATGAACTCACATTTATTATTCGAGCTATCTACGCTATCCGAGCTATCTACGCTATTGTAAAGAGGCAAGAACAAATATTCTGAATTAACCAACGATGTAATAAATAATCTTAAGTCATATACTAAAATTTATAGGGAATGTTGATACTCTGAAGTAAATCAGAAAAATAGACAATATATATTGAATATTCTTTGACAAAAGAGTTCCTATTAAGTACTTGATTAATTATTTAATATTTACAAATATATACAAATATATGTCAGTTGCACAAACAAAAAAACAAATCTTTCAGTTGCCAAAAATATGTTTTTCAAACTATTTATGGTTATAAATACATTACGTAATTATTAACTTGTAAATTACAATGTATAAATCTTAAATGTTTTAGGAAACTTTATTATATACAAAATTGTTTGAATCTTCATATCATTTACAAGTATATACAAATATCTTTCAGTTGCACAAACAAACAAAAAATCTCTCAGTTGCCAAAAAATATGTTTTTCAAACTATTTATGGTTATAAATACATTACGTAATTATTAACTTGTAAATTACAATGTATAAATCTTAAACGTTTTAGGAAACTTTATTATACGATATTTTCACGTATATTTATAAAGTTTGATTATTGTCACATCAATATTATTAATCGATTCAATTTTTTATAACAACATTAAAATGGTAAAAAAAAAACTATTCCTTAATTAGCTGCTTCGTTCTGATCCTTCATCATCTCCATTGCATCTTCAATAATCTTTACTTTTTCCATAAGATTCTTCACGTCTAGTCTGGTTATATTAGCTCTTATTGATTATTTTAGGTAGTGTGATTTGAGGCATACTTCGTTCCATTTGAATTCTTTATCGATTTTGGTCTTCTCCTCTTCACAAATTCTATTGTAAGAGAACTTTAGGTTATGTAGCTTTAGAAATCTTTCCCAAAGGAACTTGAATTCTTCATCTTTGATTTGGCGATTTTTCTCCATTTTCACTATGAACGCCTTTGTTTCTGTTAAAAATTCTTCCTTCAATTGCTGTAATTTCGTTGGATCCATTTGTGTAGAAGCAAAATTGAAAGGTTAATGTATGGAGAATTTATGTGTTTTACTGAAATGGGAACTTTTTATTTGCAAGATCTTATTTTAATACGCTCTACACATGTTAAGGCAAATAAATAATCATTTCCCGAGACAATAAAGTGTTGTCATTCAAACATCCAATCAAACTGAAATGGTTCACTTAAGAAAGTGGTATAGTTTTTTCAAAATATTTGATTTGTTTGAGACGGTAACCGAGACTAACGCATGAGAAATATATAATCAAACTTGGGAATATAAAAAGTCATGAAATAGAACACAATACTAATTTTACGTCATTTCTAGTAAAATTATACCATTTGTAGTCATTAATTTCTTGTAAGTTCTGTTGAGATATTAACTGATCGTAAAGATTATTTGTTAATACCGAATATATCATTAAATTATTTGTTAGTGGATTGAATTTTATCTAACAACATTAAAAAATTGTAAAATCTAAAAAGATATATTCCTTAATGGGATTCTTGGCTATCAATATATTTTAGGTTTACACATCCTCTTAAACCATAATCAATTTTTTTGTTTTTTTAGATATACATATCCTCTTAGACAATACTTTAAGATTATTAATTAGAAATCTTTTGAAAAGATATAATAAATGTCGTATCTCTTGTAAATATTCGGAATACAAAAAGAATATATATATTTTTTGGTAACTAAATTTAATAGATTTTCTGAATAAACAAAAATTGTAAACAAATTCAGTAACTAAACTTTATAAATAAGCTTATATTTCCGATCTTTCAAACAATTTGAGGAACCACGTTCTTATAGATAGAAATTCAAATAACTAATATTATGTTTTCCAAATAAAAGTACAAAAACAAATAAAAACGACTACTAAAAGTATTAAGCAAAATACAATAAAGGCCGAATAAGTTCAAATATTACATCACACGATAAGAGAAAAATGATTAAGACATAAGGATGAGTAAATCATTGAGCTTGATCATTCAATGGTAGCCTAACAAAAAAAAGGATACATAATCAATAAGAAAAAATATAAGGAAGAACATATATAGTTTGTAAATAAATTGATTAAATTACCATTTCTTAAACTCGTTAACTTCTTCAATCGGAAGATCAAAGAGAATCTGAGAACATGGACCTTTGGCTCGAACACTCAATCGACCTACATACATTTGGGTAACTACTAAATTCTTCCAAGATATATAATATCTCAATCATCTTTAAAAGAACATGTTTAACTAACCGTTACTCAAACGTTTGACACAAAAGAATTGCAACACGAAAATCATATATTGCAAGATTTCCAAAGATAACACAATCGAGTTCTAGACCACTACAAAAACAAAATCAAATATATAATTCATGGTACCAAACCTAATATATATAATCCAGAAAAAATAAACATACTTCATGTTGCGAATTGTTAGGTCAACACAGTTCAAACTTCCTCCATAAATCAAGTAATACTGATCATGTTCAACATACATCATTGGTGACACATGCGTCACCAATCCAATGAGGTCTAGAAAAACAAAATAAAAATAAATAATCCTCTTGAAGGGCAATACATTACAATCATTTAGAATTAATTTTTAAATAACAAAAATTAAGTGATACATACCGAGAGAGACGTTCTCATTGATCATCCCAGCAAATATACTCTCAAATGGTGCAAAATCAAAGAAATGACCAAATGTTTGATGAGTACAATTTGTGATTGATGTGGTATCGAGGATATTAATCAAAAACAAATTGTTAATGTTCTTGCTGGGATTTGGATCAACAACAACTTTAAAACCAACAAACGTTTTCCATTCACCTTCTTGAACATGGTTAGACAATAACCCTATCCGATTTCCATCATACACGGCTTCGATTTTTCCTCCCTACAAAAAAATTGATAATAATATTTTAATGATAATAATCTGAACAAAGCATTAAAACTAATTCAAGTGATTGATGTTATAAGAAAAAAAAAACATATACCAATCTATCACCAAGAATAAAATTGATTTTTTTACGGTTGTATACGTTTTTAGTAAACCATTTGCGCAAGACTTTAACATGGATTATAGCAATGAAAGAGGAATTAAGGTGTAATCGAGAAAGAGGGTAAGAGTAATCCATAGTTTGTTTTTTTCTCTGGAAGATGAGGAAGAAGATTGATAAGTCAAATAAAAGGAAAATACAAATGATTTAAGATTGGTTTATATACTGTAGAAAAAGGGTAAGTGAATATATTATTGTGTAAAAGTATTTATGGTCTAAAAAATATATCTTTCGTAAAAAGTCTTAATAATTACTTTTTAAAAGAAAAGTCTTGGTAAATAACAATATTTATGAACATGCAAAAGACTACTGACGGCTCACGCCACAATGATACTGATTTGTTGTGAGTTGACAACAAACCTACTTTGTTACATAGTTGAAGGTAATTTATGTTCAACAATAAATTTGTCAACCTATTAATTATTCAAACATAAAAAAGCTTATACGTGCATTTTGGAAACATTATTTCAAGGGTAATTTATCAACATTACATTTGGTGTAATTGGTTAGGGTAGACTTTGAATGTTTTGGAGATGGTTGCACAAAACTGTTTGATATGTAAATAATAAATTAAAGAAACACTTATATAGTTTATATTTATAAATAAGATTTTACTGCACACAATCTTTTACAATTTAGAAATAAAGATATTATGTTTGCGTGTTGTTATGGAAGAAATAACATTTGATGGTCGTTTGTGGTGCTCGAAGATTCTTTTCGAATACGATTGTGTATATATAGTTTTTTTGTTATTATTCTGCATATCTAATGTTTAGCGAATCGCGTGGTGATTACTATTTTCCTATAATGTAGTTATGACTCATTTTATTATGGAAATGTACTTATTCAAAATATGAGACTTAATATTTTCTACTTATTCGTATTAAATATGAGAAAATTTTAATTTCCTACTCCAACTTAATCTTGAAACAAATAATTTTCTTCGATTATCAGTTATTTAATATGAAAGATTAAGTACATATAGTTATTATTAACCAATGTCTAGTACCAAAACTGCTTAACATGCGAATACACAATTCCAAACACTTAAAGATTGAAATAAGAATGACTGTAATATCCCATGGTTATTATTTTAATAGCGTTTAACTCTTCCTATAATATCTATGTCATTATTTTAGCAGCGTTTAACTCTTCCTATAATATAGCAGATTCACATAATTCGGTTTAATGTCTTTGTTATTAAATTGATTTTCAGCGATGTTTTCGGAATTATCTAATGGATTAAGTTTGTGGCCATACCCAAGAATAATTAGATTTTAATAATAAGTCCATACAAAAATACATGGACCTTGTCCAAAAGCCTAGCTCGCAATTCAGAAGTTCGAAAGCTATAACAACCAAAAAAACATCTTATTTGGAAAATGATAAGATCATTAAATGCTTAATTAGTAATTACAACATCCGAAACGACGTGTCTGGTTTTGTTTAAGTCTCAAGTTGTGTTATTCATGGCTATTTAATAAGTTATGCCTGTTTACACTCTTTGTAATAAATTAGTTGACCTTAACGTCAATCAGAATTTACTAATTTGTTTCCTACACACTTTCCATTTCACGCAAGATAATAATAACTGTTTTTTTGGTCTCTATACTTCGGAGACGAATTGTTTTTTCTTTGCGTGTATTTATAAATTTTCAAAATGGAAGATGTTACGGAATCAAAAATTTCGGATCTTTATCCTAGAATGAGAAGTACTATCATTCGTGTGAAAGTCATAAGGAAATGGCTTGTTACCGTAGATGAACATGAAAAGTATCTCACTTTCATTCTAGGTGATGAAAATGTTGTTTTATTTATATATTTTTATTCTTTTGAATGTTTGAATAAGCAGTATATACTATGGTGGTTGTTTGACTATCATTTTTATTTAATTTAGGGTTCTAAGATTGAGGCTTTGTATAGGAGAAATCATCCTGACCAAGTTAACCGTTTTGTCAAGGAAGGTTCTTGGTATTATTTTGATGATTTTCAGGTCTACGATGCTTCATCCGAATATTTGATTGTGGAGAACCCTTTGAGAATCAGAATTTTCAGTTATACAACAATTAGTCACTCTTTCGACGTAAACCAAGATCCGATGTTTAGTTTCGTTCCTTTTAAGAAAATTATTGGAGGTGAGAAAGATGACAAATATTGTGTTGGTAAGTGTTTGTATTACTATATTTTACTCATTTAAATTTTATATTATTAATTATGTTGTTATTTGTTATAAGAAATTGTAAGATTAATCATTTACTTTCACATAGATTTGATCGGTGCTTTGGTAACCTCTTATCCCATGGAGTTCCTGGAAGATGAATACTGGGAAGACATGTAACACCCGCATTTTTTTTTTATTATTCTCAAAATCATCAAGTACGACATATTAACCAGCGGAAGACAATAAACCATTAAACCCAATTACTGAATAACTCCAATCAATTCCAGAATTCCAATAACAATTCTATTCCATTCTAACAACCTAAACAACAATTCTATCACAACGGAAACCGTAACATATAACATCCTAATCATCCTCTTCCTCTGCCATGATTCCGCGATCAAACTTTCTTATATCTGCAATACAATTGGGAAAAATGAGTTGCGTAAGTATTTAATAAATACTTAGTGGAGAGGTCATCCCGTCTACCAGATATATAATAGGAATTAAATTATCAATTCTACGCGAACAATCAACAGTTAATCACAATTAAACAAATTCAGTAAATTAAACAGATGGTGTCGATCGACACCACCACTTGGTGTCGATCGACGCTTCATAAAAGCAGACGATCCTCACGATCACATTATAGTGGTGTCGATCGACACTACCTCTAGGTCTCGATCGACACCTCTCGGGAGAACCTGAACCGAGTATGATCCTCTCGCGACTCGAGTTCCGTTCTATCACCCGATCAACACAATTCCAGAACACAGCAATCACACAGAATCCACATAGAACCAATTCCAAATCTCACGAATAATCAATCAATCAATCCTAATAACCTAATTTCTTTACCCACGATCACGCACTCACCTCGATTAAGCGGTTCGAGGAAAGAACGGCTAAGAACACGAAATCCGCGACCTCACAGCCTCTGATATCAACCACAAACACCGAGGAACCCTTCCTCAATTACCTAGAAGACAAAAACTTGGATTTCCCAAAACCCTAAATCAGACTTCCAGAAAACAGAACAATGCACTGGACTAAAACGATCATAGGGATCTGAGCTTACCTCCAAATTCAGATCGAAAACCTAATCTGGAAACTAGACCGACGGGGCTTTCCAACGATACTTAGATCGTTCTCTGATTCCTTCTGAAACGCCGGGAAAACACTTCCCAAGGAGACTGATTGAATCCCAAAACTGCACAGACCACCTATGGGAAAACGATTATAACTCACAAACCACAACTCCAAAAGGCAAACGGCTTCCTCCTGAAGCTAGCTGAGAGGAAGAAAAACATATCTATGAAAAATCACGCCGATCAGACTTGATTAGACCGACCGTTCCTCGATTCTACAATGACAGTCGAACCTGTCTTCTCTTCTTCTCAATCTTCTCTCTCTCAAAGCTCTTCTCCTTCACACCAAGCCACAAAATTCTCTTTTCTTTTTGCCTCACGCGGCTACAAACCCCAAAGAGCTTATATAGGCGAGCCCTAGGGTTCCGCACCCTAAACCGAGCCAAACCGGGCAATTTAAAATAAACCGGCCGAACCGACCAACATTGGTGTCGATCGACACCAACACCCGGTGTCGATCGACACCATCACCACAAATCCATCATTTGGTTTTGGGTCGTTACAAGACATTTTTGGTAAAATATTACAATTGGAAGAAGTTGTTACTGATCAATATGAAGTGAGTCATAAATTTTTATTTTGTGTTATGATCATTTACACTACTTGTACTGGTAGTAATGATGATGATTTATATATGTTTGTAGGCAAGAATTATTAGAGTGTGTTTTATATGAAATATTGCTTTTGAGTTTGAGAAGAAATTGGAAGAACATAATAATCCATCTGAGCTGATATTAGTGTTGCAGTTTTTCCGGGTGTCTCCTAAAGACAAAGGTATGTTTGAATATTGTTTTCGTTTATGTACTTTATAAAGTATAATCCATTTAGCAGTTTTTTTTTCATCATCGACAGGAATCGATGGTGATTATTATGTTCACAATTCTCAAGCATCAAAAATTTTATTCGACCCACAAATACGTGAAGTTACAGAATTCAAGCACTGGTAATTGTTCTTTATCAAAACACAATGTTCGTTTATTTTGTTAGTTTATATACGTTATTCTGTCAATAATATGGAAAACAATTAGTGTATATTTTAAGATTTTGAAAGTTTATGTCTGAATATAATTTATCATATATGTGTTTCAGGTTACCATCTACTGTGAATCCAAGTCTCAAAGATTATCTGTGGCCTCCGACAATGTAACCAATTTAGATTATATTGTTAAAATGAACGCAAATCTATTTTAATAACTTGTATTGGGAAAACATGTAGAATAATTTTAAGTTTGATTTTGTTTTATATATTGTAACTATATTAACATCAGTTTTAAAACGAATTAGTTTGTAAATAATTTATATAAACCATGTATTTGCAAAATTTAATATTCAAAAGGAATTAAGAAGAATGAGATCAACAATAATTGATAATTATTAAAATGACAAATTTAACAGAGCTAAATCTTAACCTGTAAAAATCCCAACCTGCAAAAATGACCATGATTCAATTAGCTATAGTTTATATAATATTATAGGAAATTATAGAAACTGATGAATATTACTTTCAAACCTGCTAAAGTTTTAACTGAAGTTTGGCGAACACTTCTTTATATACAACATTAATCGTCTTTGTACATGGTTTTCCATGTTTGTCTAAGATTAACACCTTCAAACCTTTCTTAGATGTTACTCTAGACACTACAACATATAGTTGCCCATGTGAGAAACACAACCTCTGCAAATATAGACCAACATTATCCAAAGATTGTCCCTGGCTTTTGTTAATTGTAATAGCATACGCAACTCGTACAGGCAACTGTCTTCTTCGCATTTTGAAAGGAAGCTTAACATCCGATGGTGTTATTAGTAGCCTAGGAAATATGCACAATATCCCCAACTTTATCTCCTGTAATGACCACATCTTCAATAGTGAATTCAGCCATTCTTGTAATTTGTAGCCTTGTCCCATTCATCAAACCTTCTTTTGGATCTGTGTTTCTTAGCAACATAACAGGACATCCAACTTTCAATCTCAAAACATGACTTGGCATTCCAGCCATGTTTATGCTATTCAAAAAGTCTGTAGTGCAAAGAGGATTGTTGGGAGAGCTTGTGTCAGCAGGATCTAAGGAATCAGAACTTAAGAATATTCTTTCCTCACCTATGAGTTGATTTTCATAACATTAAATTAGAATATCAATGTATTTGTAGTTTAAATTCGGTAAGAAACATTAAAATGAAAATAGGTACTAACCTTCCAAGTGGTTTAGCATATGCTCATTTATCATATCGACATCGTCGTTGATTGGACATAAAATAGCTCTGGATTGGTAAAACTCAAGATCCGGTAGGGATTTCTTGTGTAGAAGCCTTGGATCGCAATAAACCTCTCTGGTGATAGTTTGAATAGGATCATCTGCATGACTAATTAGAAACTCTTCAGGTATGTCTATGAGAGCTTCCCCGTCATTAGGCTCAGCAAGTTTTCCATCACCGACTTTTAATATCCACTCTGAAAATTCTTTAGCATCTTTGGCTTCATCTGGAGGAAGTGTTTTCTTCATAAGACGCATATTTTTGGTCAAATTGTAGACTGTGCAATGATCCCAAATGTAAGATGAATTAAGCGCAGACATGACTACGTCTGTCCTAGTACCACCATTTATGACAGGTAAAATTTGTCTGAAATCCCCTCTAAATACAATGTTTTTTCCTCCAAACAACTTGCCCACACATTTCCCGCATATGTCATTCAGGCTTCGATCGAGAGATTCAAAACAATATCTGCTCATCATGGGTGCTTCATCCCATATAATCAGTTTTGCTTCCTCTATCAACTTTGCTTGATCAGATCCCTTTACTATTGAACAGGTAGAGCCTTCATCGGGGGTCAATGGTATACCAAACCGAGATTGAGTTGTCCTCCCACCTTGTAACAACAAAGATGCAATACCGCTGGAAGCAACATTAAGTACAATGTTACCTTTTGATCTCACATTAGCAGATAGACTCCTCCAGAGGAATGTTTTACCAGTGCCACCAAATCCGTTCACAAAAAAATACATGTCCTACTTCATCATCAACGGCTGAAAGGATTTCATCATATATCTGTTTTTGCTCCGGGGTCATCTGTTGTATCCATTTTGCATTATCTTCCCTGAGCTTTGCACGGTCATACCTTTTCTCATCCTCAATCAATGCATTTGATTTATCTTCAAGATTTTCTGTCAAAGAAGGCATAGACCTGTAGAATCCTAATGAGCTACCTCTACTTCTTAAGAGCTTATCAATCTCATGGAGTGCAAAAGACTTCTTCTCATCATCACTCAACAAAAGATCTGCAAGAAATATATACCATGCAGCATTAGTTTACGACTGCATAATATAGACACACTATATACAGATTATTGGATTATGGAAATTAACCTGGACGATGCCATTCCACTCGTTTTTTCAGTTGAAGGTCGTCTGATAGTAATTCCCAAGTATTTTCCCATACAACCTCTGGCTGTGTTAAACTATCTGACTCAAGCATAACCACAAATGTATTGCGAAGTTGTATAGCAGTCGTCCACATGCTTGACCTGCGTATATCATCAATATACTCCTGGTCATCATCCAATAGACCCAATTTCTCGCATGCTTCCTTGTATGTGGCGCATACGGCACCTGACATAGTTCTAAGGTCCTCAAAACTTGTGGGCCCTTGCGGGTAATTGAGAAGTACTCTCATATAATAACCATCTTCTATCCTCCGTGGAACATGGTTTATCCTTCCAAGAGTGCGTGCTCTTTTTTTCCTCTGCCTGAATAGCCTCTGTTTAGAGTCATATATAAAAAAACTCTGGAATCTCTTCATAAGTTTTTTGCTTGGCTGATTCATTAGTTTTATTCAACTCAAACCAAGCTAAAAACATAGAACCTAGTAGTTCTTGCCGATCCATAACCTTTTGGATTTCGTCATCACCTTTGAAATATATGAATTGTTTGCCCTCTTGGTGAAAAGATAACCGCTGGACCGATATGGCTCGAATATGTATTGCATATTTCATTATTCTCCATGCAGCTTCACATGCAGAAACGTACCTAAAGAATAGACATTATCAATTGTTAAATGACTAAACTAAAAAGTATAGTAAATTAATAAAAATACTATATTTGAAATGGCCATTGTACCTGCAGTCAAAGTAGTCTTTGATCTCATTCCTCTTATTTGTCTCGATATTATTAAGGGGATCTTCCTTGTCTGCATGATTCCCTTTGGAACCACTCTCAATAACAACCGAAACACGATCTGGCCCTTTCATAATATATTTAAATAAATACTTAACAAATCCAGATTGGTTGCACCATTCGACATTTATATGAGCTCTGTAACGCAACAATAGATACTTGTTATATGGAATAACAAATCTGTTATTCACTTCAACCTTTTTCTTCTCCACTACATGACCTGACTTCCTTCTATGGTAAAGAGGAAAACCATCTTCGTTTATTACCGTTTCTTCAATAAATTTCTTTAGAAAATACTTAGAACATTCACCATCTTCCATACATGGGGCATTCTTATTATCTTTTCCGCATGGACCATGGAGCATGCACTCCTTGACAATTTCATAAAGGTCTGGTTCTCGCTCTGGATCAGGAATTTCCGCACAAATGATTTTTTCAATATCTTCCGGCCCATATATTTTATGTTTTGGTTCCATCCATATCAATATGTGAGCATGTGGTAGTCCTCGTTTTTGGAATTCAATAGTATACATTGCTGTAAAAATAAAAATGCCCAAAAGAAAGAAGATAAGTTATAGAGTATATGGGCATTATCCAAATATTAACTTGCAAGAAATTATAGTGTAAATGATACTTACAACATATGGTCTTCCCAAAGATATGTTTTTTTGTAATATCGTCCATAAGGGAGTCACGTTTCATTTTAAAAATCCTGCAAATGATTTCTGGCCTGTCATCAGACTTCAAACCACGTTTCTCGCAAAATCTAGTGATCTCAGGCCACTTCGAATTGCATGTGAACGTGATGAATAAATCCGGAAAAGCCATATTTCTTACATACGGACATTGCATCTAGATACATATTTCTCATGTACCTTGGACCCCCTACAAAAGTGGCTGGAAGATAACAGGCTTTCCCTTGTTCATTAAGGTCAGTGTTACCTATCTCTGATGCCTCAACAACAGAATCATAATTTGCAGCTCTAATACTTGAATTGTTCATCCTTAAATATGACAGTCGGTTCGTTTCGATTATTGTGAATGCATCAACCAAAAACTGTTGGAATAGCCTTCTACAATATAAAAGTAGCTGAGACTCGTTTGATATTTCTTGTATGCGATAAGCAAAGAACTATCGCATACTTATCGTCTTCTTATTCTTCGGGTCTCCTTTGACAATGCCAGTTGTAAAACCATCCGTTCCTCTAGGAAATAGAAGAGAATATTGCAAAGCAAGATAGGAAATATGAACCTCACTTATCCTCTGGTACTGTCCAGATCTTTCGTGAAGTATAATATCACGGGTTGGCATTTCCATTTGAAAATCTCCAGGAATGATGGCAGCACCTTCGGATGTCGATGGGTCACAATAGGTCCGCCCGTCCTTTTTACGATCACTGATAATTCTCATATGGAAGGTCTCCTCAGGTTTCATCTTACAGCGGTCCCTTGCGCACCTGAACTGCTGGACATAAGGGTTCACCTTATCTAACATGTCAATGATACTTTTGATGATTTCCTCTTTCAGGGGTGGCTTCTTTTTGTACTTCTCAGCTGATTTCCCATGACTGTAATTAAAAATATAACTGTTATTACTAATGGTATAGTAATATAAAAGTTTATTATAATGTGACAATAATCAAACTTTATTGTGGAATGTTTGTTATGCTTAAAACACCTCATAGCTTCTTGTCGATGACGCACTTTGTTCTCGGTATCCACAATATACATCTAAGAAAACTTGGGAACTTCTCCTGGTTAACAAACTAAATATTTTATCTTGTGATAATTCTCTCCGTGAATTGTAAACATTTGAGGACCTCTTCCAGGCGCAACACCTTCATGTACCTTCCCTCCAAGTGATGTGAATGAAAATATCATGTTGTACGCCCTTATGTTTTCTCTAAAATGTCTGCTAAGTGGATCATCACTGGTTAGGAGAACACGTAAAAGTTCTGGCCAATCTTTAAGTGCAGATAACTTCACTTGTCCCTGTAAACAACATTCTGAATATACCGGTTTCTTACGTGTGTTACATTTGTTCAACCGCTCCCCAATCCAAAAAATAGCTCTACAATATTCATATGCGTGATTTGGATCACCATGATCAAAATAGGCTGAAAGCAAGGCAAAAATATGTATAAAAATTGAATATAACTATTAGTACAATTGATGAGTATGAAGATTATACCAGATTTGGAATGATTCAGATTATGCGAAGATCCAGGTCTTCCGGAGAAAGTCTTCTCTAACATTTTTGTAATTGAGTTAATACATTTTACACCTGATAGAAGTTCATCTGTAATAACATCTTCTTCATCTTCATTTTCGGATTGTCCATCGACAGTATCTTCATCAGTGTATATCATATCATCCTCTCCATCTTCTAATTCAGCTGAAACATACATTACCAAATTGGCATGGAGATAGTGTTTATGTATTTTTGCTTTACTGTAGTTAATATAAAATTACCAGTAACGGGGTTAAAATTATTTCCATCCAATGGATGTGATATGGCAGAATGCTGGAACCTGCCACTTTTAGTACATGGTGTCCTAAATGAATCATCTGCCTGGACTGTAACTTCTTCAAATGGATTGTCAATTTGACTGACTGTAAAAAATTTCACACCAAGTTTTTTAACTTCATTATTATCAACAAATACAAATGAAATTAATTATAAAGTGTTATTATTTCTATAAAACATACCCGGAGTAGGGAATCCAGTAATTCCATAGGACATGTCTATTAAGTTGGCATTGTTACCATTCAAGTTTTTAGAAATTGGGGTGATAAAAGATGGGTCTTCTTGTATATGAACTTCGTTTATACTGCCATCAGTTGGTGTCACTGTAACACAAGTAGCATATAATTTTAATGACCAACTATGATTAATTTTTTTGCAAAAATATTGGACCTACTACATGAAATTAAAACTTTTTAAGTGTTACAATAAACTTACGAAAGTTGAATTCCCTGGCTTGCACTAAATTGTTGCTTGATGCATATAGTTCTGATGTTGTATACCTTGAAGTTATATTACTACATGGTGTACCTATACAACGCTAATGATAGTTTTCATCAGGTACGACTATTTGTGTGCTAATTTTTTTGTAGATATATACGTAAAAACATAAAGGCATCAAATAAGAACAAATGTTATTAACCTAGTATAGTTAGTCCAGATACATGACTAGGAGATTGATCTTGAATATTACACCGACTAACAGCCAATCTGTTAGACAGCCTAACTGTGATGTCATTATTGCCTGATATGAGAGTGTTATTCAGGGCAGATTTAATGTTATTTGCTGCACAGGGGACTTAAAAGGCAAAACATAAGTGAAAATAAAACCAATAGATTTATAGTTTTACCATTATTTCTGAATTCGATTTGAGCATGTTCGATGGACTCATTTACTCCACTGGCATGCCCTAATGTCAAAAGTATATAAACATGATTTATCAGACATACTCAAACAGAAATCAGAAATATTGTTAAACCTACACGGTATTCGTCCAACTAATGATTTTAGCGAATAATGTTTTTGATAAAAGGGTTTGTAAATTTACATGAGGTTTCCGAATATTTAAATCCAACCAAGTTTGATTTGTTAACCGGTATATTTGTCAAATTTTGGAAAACTCTGTCCAAGCTGCGTTTGACACCCACATCATTAAAATCACGAATTGACAAACTCTTATTCTCTGAAGTTGGACTCCCTCTTTGTCGTTTTTCATTTCCTTTTTGTGTACATTGATTTTCCTTTAGGATAAAATCTTCTTTCCTTCGCTTGCTCATTTTGGGGAATAAGGAAGATATATTGTAATCGGAACTGTGTTATAATGCAAATAACACAGACATGCTAGGTTTAACTAATTTATATAGTTTTGTTAATACACGAAATAATTTATATGGTCTAAGATTTTTTCCGTGATTTATTGACTTTACCGTTATTGAAAATGGTTACTATCCATAAATATATTTGGAAAATAAATAACACACGTAAAATATTTAGAAAGTACTAATAAATTGATTTGATAGAGTATCGGTAAATAAATATTCGCCGCGTTTAATGAGTGCATTCAAAACGGACACCAAAAAACAAGTTAATCATTATTACGTGTGTGAATAGATATGATTAAGTTCAAAACACACCGTTTCTGGTTTTTTCCTTTATATTTGAGAAGTTAATAAGTCATTTTATAACCAACGTCTTCCTAACAAATCTATCTCACTTTCTCTGCGTTTTCAACGGTTAAATTCTCCTGCGTTTTTCAATTAACAATGGCAGCAAACTTACCGGAAGACCATGTAGCGGATCTTAATCAGAATGGTTACGGAACTTGAAGAATCAGAGTGAAGACGTTAAGAAAATGGTATTCACCATTAAGTAGAAATCGCCGAAATATGGAGTTGGTCCTCTGCGATGAAGAGGTAATTCAAACAATCTACCATGTCAATAATCATTTACGATTGCATGTCGGAATTATTTATTATCAATTAATTTCGGCCATTGACATGCATAACTTAGAGTTGGTTAGTTGGTATGAAAACTGCTTAAGAAAATAGTCAGATTCTTATAATAATATTGATATGGAACATACACAACTTATTATTTTCTTTTTTAGATTTTCACAATTATTAATGCACTCAGAAATTAGCCTTATAAGTTAAAACTCATTTTAAACATGAAACATCAACATATTGAACTGGTCCTCTTTTTATTTGTTATTTAATGCATAACATATGTATGTTGTATTGAAAATCAGGGGGATAAGATCCATGCTATAGTACCCCACAATTTGGTACAAGAAAATGACAATAAGCTTCGGGAGATGGAGTGGGTTATCATTAGAACATTTAGCGTTTTTTGCGCAATTGGTGTCTCGGATGTTTCCTAATAATCATAAAATTATTTTCACGGACTGGACTCATGTCAGTCCGTCCATCCTCATCAACAACAATTTGTTCATCGATTTAAAGATTTACGCATCGGTGATAACCTCCAACTTACGGAACTACCTCTTGGGTAAGATGTTTGAATAAAAAATTTAGGACCAAATGATTATTTATACACTAACCAAATGTATAATTTTAAACACCAACAACATGTTTAATGATTGTAGACATTATTGGAACGGTGGTACACTACGGGAACGTGAAATACAACAATAGCATCGAGTTTGGACCCAACTATCCAAGATTCACATTTAGGATGAAAGATCAAAGGTAAATGATTATTGTTTTCTTTCATAATTCATGACAATCATTATGGAAATTGTCCTTGTTGATTTATATACGTTGCAAAATGTATATGTAATAGGAATGACCATATGATATGCGTTGCTTGGGGTGAGAAGGCGATTAAAATGAGGAAACGTTTTATTGCGATTCCTGAGGATGAGCGTATCATTTGTATCCTGAGGTGGTGAAAAATTGATCCATGGACAGGTTTGTAGAGCGTCATCTAAGTTTTATACATAAATCTTTGTGACTTTTGATATAATTCTAACAAAATATTTAACTATATAGGAACCAAAATTCATATTGTCGGATCCAAGAGCTATGCTATGATCAATCCAGATATCGAAGAGGCTCATAACTTCATGGAAGAGTAAGTACATTTAAAAAATCAATGCTATATTAGATATGATCTATTCAACAAAAAATTATAATTATATTGTGTTCACACCGTTTTTTATTTGTCATTGACACAGGCTACAAATGTCAGACGCGTCTTCAACAATCTCCAACCTTTTTGAGTGAAAATCCCTCTTATGAAACTCCCTCAATGAATATTTTATTTTAGTTTTTATTTTATTTTATGTTTTTATTTTAAATCTGTATTTGTGAACAAATTATGTGTAACAATATTGTTTGAATTCCTTAGTTGTTTTTTTATCTTTTATGTTCCTAAACATTCCTTAGTTGTAAAATAAACGTGCCATTAAACATAATTTTCCTTTAACGACTATTAGTCATGTAAACTTGGCTCCGGCATTTTATTAAATGTGACTTAAAACACAAAAGACTAAAAACACAAACTCAAACATGATTAAAACATAATAACAATTGTCGGAGGAACAAACTCATCATCATTAGCTTTAGCAGCGAGAATTAAATCAGAGATACACCCAGGTATCGGTGCAATCCGATCAAATTCCAACTCAATCCATTTTGTATAAGGAGACTCTAGATGCCTAATCTTTGATTCGATTGCCAACTCTTCAAACTCAAGGCGATCAACCTCACATAAGAGACGCTTTTTTTTTTCAAGCACCTTCTCATGCACAAGACATGCCTTATGATACTTCTTCTGTAACTAAAAAGAGAACAACGGATTAGATACTGCTAAAATTGGTCCTACCTACTCAACTAAACTATGAGAAAACAAATACCTTCTTGAGAAAATAATCACAACGTGTAGAATGCCGAGACCTTGTAATCAAAATTTGCGGAATCTTTAAACCAGTCGGGACAAAAGGTTTTGGAGACAAAGAACACTCCGATGTTGAATAATCAGACATCCTTAGTTCTAATGAAAAACTAAAAAAATGTAGAAAAGGATGGAATAAATAAAATTGAAGAAGAAATAACAAATATATATATATATATATATATATATATATATATATATATATATATATCAACGGTGTTCACGTGAACGTATATAGTACCAAGAACAACAATCAAAAGTATAATGATAGACCAATAGACGTGATTCACTTTCCAAAAGTAAGATATGTGTAAAAAGAGAAATTGAATTGTCTATTCAATTTCAATTGTCAGGAAAAGAAACCACGTCAAAATAAAATCTAATAACACATTATAAGTATTAATAGATACTTTTTTATATAAATGGTAATAAATTGAATCGTTGAATTGTCTATATCTCTTTTTATACTAAAGTTGATAGAAATTTAATATAATTACACATTATAAGTTCTAATAAATAATGAAACAATTATGCGATGGAAAGAGTAAATAAAATCAATAAAAGGAAATTTTTTGATCAATACTAATAAAATCAAAGATGCTAACATAATTCCAAAAACATAGATTTATGAAAAGTATTCAAGAAATAAGATCATAAACCAAGCAAAGTATTAGTACTGATAAAACCAACAATATTCTCTGAGTTTTAATAAACTCAATACTTAACCATCGAACTTGTTCTCCAAGTTTTCAGTAACATCTCTCCTCTCTAAGCATGACTTCTTGGTGGTGGAGTTTTCACCCTTCTCATCCTCTTGGGAATCAGCACTAACTCTCTTGGAAGACGGTGTGGAGCTCAACATCGGAGTCCCACTGTCATGGACTTCTGACCAAACATTACCACCGGCCCTCTAGCAAGATGCAACAAAAGAAGTTTAAATTAGTAGCTGATACCGAAATTATGACCCTATTTGATGACCAATTACATAGTAAACAATAAAGCTCTAACTAATTACCTGGTCAATAGTTTCGGACTCACTATTCTCTGGCTGCATTTCAGAATGTAATTCAGAACCTTGGATTTTTATGATTTGCTGCTGATCGAATATCTTTGAGACTTTGTATATATCATTTCCGCCTTTGATGTTATCCATCTTCACTTCAGCGAGGAATAGGTAGGTCCTTCCAACACAATCCTTCAAACATTGTGGAATGGTAGATGGATCTTTCATCTGTCAAAATATTGAATGTGTTATTTAATTGTTCCATATTTGAATGATTTTTCATGTACAAATCAGATCTCCAAAGAAATTACCTCTTCATAGTTCCCATTCAAAAGCTCAGAAGCAGACTTTCCCACAATTGTTTGTGCTGGTGTATCCCACAACAAAAATTTTGCATTAGTGGTATCATCAAACACTTCGACATGCATTTTGAACCTGAATTGATTATATTAAAAGTGGAATTTACACCACACCAAATAACGGAGCCCTTAAAGTATTAAAATGAGAGGAATATTTTACCTTGGAAATACATTAGGGGTTTCCATCGAGCAATGATCACACCAAAAGGTAGTCTTTTTTTCCTTGGAATCTTCCTCCTTTGGATTTTTAAGGGCTGTATTTTTACATTTCTTGCGTGTAAAATAATACCAACACTAGTCGATATCCTTGGCTAAAATTGTAGCCGACACTTTCCACTTACCCACCTTTCCAATTACAAAACCAACATAAATGTTTTTAAGATATTATAGAACTTTACATAAACTTAATCTAGATGGAGAGATTATTGTGATCATAAACCTTGAGAAATGGTATTCATATAAATTGTTACCTCAGTACTGCTTATGAGCTCATAGATTGTACACTTCTAAAACTGGTTCTGTAACACCCGCATTCCCTTTTTTTTTTAATACTAATTCTCAAGACTCATCAAGTATAACACATAAACCAGCGGAAGACAATAAACCATTTAAACCAAATACTTTCAGTAACCGAATAACCCAATTCAATTCCAGAATTCCAATAACAATTCTAATCCATTCAAACAACCTAACAACAGTTCTATCAAATCAGAAACCATAACATACAACATCCTAATCATCCTCTTCCTCTGCCATGATTCCGCCATCAAACTTTCTTATACCTCGACTACGGATCGAATACGGAGAAACGACGAAGAACGAGAGAAGAACAACGACGAAACTGATTCGAACGAGGACTCTCTCCTCTGGAAATCGACGAGACTCGCTGATCAACGACTCACGCACACAAACGAGCCTTCACCGAGAAGAAAACACGAAGAACGGCTCTAACACGAATCAAAGCACTCGATTCTCCCGAAAACCTCTCAAAAATCCCTCTTTTCCTCTCTTTTTCTCCCCTCCCCGCGGCCACGAACTGCAAGAACCTTTTATAAGCGATCCCTAGGGTTCCGCACCCTTAACCGAGCCAAACCGGGCGAATTAAAATGAACCGGCCGAACCGACCAACATTGGTGTCGATCGACTCTAACACCCTGTGTCGATCGACACCATCACCAAAAATCCAACATTTGGTTTTGGGTTGTTACAATTCCCCCCACTACGAATGGATTCGACCTCGAATCCGAACTCACTGGTCACCAAGACCCCAACTTCATGACGCACTGCCGCCTATCCTGTCTATCTCAGACTATACTCCTGATCCAATCATGATCATTCACCCGCGAGACCATCACCCGCACCTCTCAGACCGTCAATCCCATCCCAAACCTTGACAATTACCATTCGTCTCCACATCGTCTACCAAAGACTAACTCCTGACCCCAACCCGGTCAGCATCACTGACAATTACCATTCGTCTCCACATCGTCTACCAAAGACTAACTCCTGACCCCAACCCGGTCAGCAATACCCGAGATCATTACTCTTGAACCCTGAGGCTCACAACCCATCTTACTAAGGTTAACATCTCCGTCCAAAACCCGACCAAATTTGCCTGGATCGTGTCGCTTGATTGGTAGCGCAATAATCAAACAAGAACATGCACGACCAAAAATGCCACATTCATTACCAGGGTCATCTGACTTGAAGTTCTAAACGTAATATCAACCCTAGCTTTGACTTCCACAAACATCTCTAACCACAACCGGACAAACCTCGTCCCGCTGGAGAAATCCTTATCTCCCAATCGCCATTCAGGAATAATCCTCATTCTCTGGAGAAATATCCATCTCGCACAAACACACTCAGGGAAATCTTCATCCCTCTGGAGAAATCCTTATCTCCTAATCCTACTCAAGAACAGACCCTATACTCTGGAGAATTACTCATCCCCCAAAACTATACTCAGGGAAATCCTCGTCCCAATACGCATACAGGGAAATCCTCATCCCTCTGGAGAAATCCTCATCTCCCAAACAAGTATACCGGGAAATCCTTATCCCTCTGGAGAAATCCTCATCTCCTAAACAAGTATACCGGGAAATCCTCATCCCTCTGGAGAAATCCTCATCTCCCCCAAACAAGTATACCGGGAAATCCTCATCCCTCTGGAGAAATACTCATCTCCTAAACAAGTATACCGGGAAATCCTCATCCCTTTGGAGAAATCCTCATCTCCTAAAACCGCACTCAAGGAATTCATCATCCCTCATACATCCAACCAAACCTCCGGTCACACCACAACATGCCTCCGAGATCACAACCAGCAACTCCTATGCAGTATGCATGCATTTCCTCAATCTCGGAATCACATCCTGACCCCATTCCCAAGTCAACTCTGAACAACCCAATCGCCCAGGGTGTTCTCTAAGGTTTCTCAAGCATAGACAGTTTTAAATTCTCATAAACTCTGACTTCCGACCTACTCAACTCACACAGAACTCTGCCTGAAGCATCACCTGCACCCGGATCTCTCGCCGCACCCGTAGCTCTGGCACTAACTCTAGATCCAGCTAAACTATCCGGCACACTGACAATGCCCTCTGATAACTCCTGATACGCTGGCGAATCGACCACCTGATCCGATGACTCTCTCCGAGTTTCCCACTCGAATGACTTAACCACACGACCCTGGCCTCCACGGCCACGACCCCGGCCTCTACGGCCACCACGAACTCTTGGAACTCTAGCCATCGCACACTTCACTTATCACACGAACATTCTAAGAGACTAGAATTCACAATCATTAACACAGACAATCACTTACTGCAGAATCTCTTTAAAGGCTTGAAGAGGATGATTCCTAAGACTACAATTGACTAAGCACACATAATCAATTTAAACACATAGTCTCAGTTCATCAAAATCACTACTAGCCCTAGAACCGTATAGGCTCTGATACCAAAATGTAACACCCGCATACCCTTTTTTTTTATACTAATTCTCAAGACTCATCAAGTATAACACATAAACCAGCGGAAGACAATAAACCATTTAAACCAAATACTTTCATTAACCGAATAACCCAATTCAATTCCAGAATTCCAATAACAATTCTAATCCATTCTAACAACCTAACAACAGTTCTATCAAATCAGAAACCATAACATACAACATTCTAATCATCCTCTTCCTCTGCCATGATTCCGCGATCAAACTTTCTTATACCTCGAATACGGAGAAACGACGAAGAACGAGAGAAGAACAACGACGAAACTGATTCAAACGAGGACTTTCTCCTCTGGAAATCGACGAGACTCGCTGATCAATGACTCACGCACACAACGAGCCTTCACGGAGAAGAAAACACGAAGAACGGCTCTAAAACGAATCGAAGCACTCGATTCTCCCGTAAACCTCTCAAAAATCCCTCTTTTCCTTTCTTTTTCTACCCTCCCCGCGGCCACGAACTGCATGAACCTTTTATAAGCGATCCCTAGGGTTCTGCACCCTTAACCGAGCCAAACCGGGCGAATTAAAATGAACCGGCCGAACCGACCAACATTGGTGTCGATCGACACTAACACCCGGTGTCGATCGACACCATCACCAAAAATCCAACATTTGGTTTTGGGTCGTTACAGGTTCCAATAATCGTCCCTCGCAATTGTATTACCCTCGGCAAGATGCGTATTGTCAACCAATGTCAACCTTAGACAAACATGCCCAAAAATATAATCATAATAAAGTATAACTAAGCAAACCCAACATGAGTACACTAATATATATACCGTGTCATCAAAGGCTCTGCTTCCTTGATATCAGGATTGATAGTTACTTGACTACATTCGCCAAAGGCGTTTGTCATACTGCGAACGTCTATTCATGGTATAAGTAAACCACATTATATTAGGCGTTCCAAAAAGTATACATTTTATTCAAATTTGTTAATTACCTCGAAACTCATTAATTTTACCCCACCGGAGCAGTAAAATAACTGGTTCGCCGTCTGCTTTTTCCCACGCAGTCATAATCGTCTCAGCAAAACCAGCCCATAATGTACACGAAAGACGTTCACCCCTAATGAATAATTATGTTTAAACAATCACAACTAAATCTATATATTTGAAAATATACGGTAAAATAATACATTGTTCACTTACTCGGAATCACATATCTGGAAATCAACTTTTTTGGTCATATTTCCAAGGACTTCGTGCTCCTTAACATCTCCAACTTCTTCGAGTTGTCCAAGTACATCTAACGCATAAAACAATATCAACACAAAGACTGTATTAAATGCGTTACATGAGATAAATGGAAAACAAATATATATATATATAGATATATTTATGCTGGAGTGTTAATTACCTATCATGGTATGGGAAGGTGCCTTATCGTTGAAAACATCTCTAAAGTTGACCAGGTCCAAGTACAGGTCAGATGAAACACTCATACACCTGGTTATGAGTGTTTTTTCATAAAACGCCAGTTTGTACTGATGTTTGGTCATCCGATACTTACCAACCTGTTTGTTGACCTAGAAATGTTCAATGCATCTCCATTCATTTAAAACCATATACCTCAAAGCTTTTGAGAACTGCTGCTTTTTGATCGAAGCGTGAATGAGTGTTCCCTATGAAATATTTTGTTCTTTAACTTTTAATTATGTCATGGAAATAATGTAAAATTGTACGTGCCAAAAATAAATAACATATCGCTTCATCAGCCAATATTACGTGCATAGTCTCCCCTTGGAAAGAGGATTCCTGCTTGTAGAAATGTAATATCTTCACTTTGATCTTCCACTCCGTTTTAAAAGGTTTAATCTGCGATAAGGGGGTGATTGCATTTAGAGTGGTCATGATGAAAGAACTATTTCTTAGGGGATGTAGGATGAGTGTAGGGTGAGTGCGATGTAAGGGTTGCTTTGCTCCAATTATATAGTGCCAGTGTGTGGTTATGTATGGAAATTCAATAACCTTAAAAAAAAACTGGATCAATCGACAAAGGAATAAAGATTTTATGGTTGAGTGAATATAGATGTACCGCGATATTTAGAGGATATGTTTAAATGATTCGGAAATCATTTTCATTTCCTAAATTTTTCAAATTCAGTTAATGCAGTACGATTAGTATATTTTGTGAATATCGCGATACTAATGAATCAATGCATTTCCTACTTTACTTGTGTTTGTAAAGTAGTACGCACGCAAATTACATAATTGTTCTTGGACATAAAAGCACGTATATTTAGCGATAAATATATATGAGTCCAATGGAAATTAGATAAGATACATTAATTCGCATAAGATTGTTATATTCTGTGAATATAGTGATACTAATGAATCCCGAAAATCACGTTCGTAAATTTGGTATAACGCAAATTAGGAATTATTCTCAAAATAAAAGCACGTATATTTAGACATAAATATATATGAGTCGAATGGAAATTAGATTAGTTGCATAATTTGTTTTTTATTTACAAATTTAGGTAATATGTACAAACTATTAAGAATCTTTACATATAGCAGAACAGTAAAAGTTAAATTATCAAGTAACAAATATTTACATATATAAATTTTTTTTAAATCTTTACATATATAAACGGATCTAGATTTTATCATTCGAATAATTTTAGAAATCAAAGGAAAAGATTGCTTTATATGATAATCAGAGCAAATGATAAGAAAAGTTGACAAAGAAGGATTGTTTAATTTAGGAGCTTAAGGATTTAGTTACAATAAGAATTTAATTAATTCTGATGTAATTCATTCTTATTAGCAACAAAACTAAAGTTTGTAATATAAAGTATATATAAAAAAGGGTATACAGTTTGTAGTATGGTAAAATATTATTCATTCAAAATACTGCAAAATGTTGAAACAGAATACGACAACATGTTATCGATGTTTATTATTCTAGTAGAGTAATAAAAAGATTTGAAACAGTTCTTTTGAAGTTATTATCATCCTTTACTCTTTAGACGCCGTGTTTGAATCATCTTTGATGTCACACTTATATAGGTACTTGTAGAGGTATTTGATAGAATCCGTTTGACTACGCTCGTTCGCCTTAACTGATTCAGCGAGGCTTGATCGCTGCAATGATTCACCAAGATCGTGAAAAGAAGATGAGAAATACATTTTCTCATTCAACAATATAAAATCCAAAATATACAATTCTAAAACATACAATATCATGGGATAGACGCCAGTAAAAAACTTCGCTGTATAATATGACATTATAATCATTAGTTGGATGATACTCTTTTACATAAACTGATGATACGAGTGGCACTTCCTGAATCATAATGAATACGGGATTATATAAAAGAAAAAACTAATTTATATATGATATTAGGATAAGAATTTACCTTCACTGGAGTGACAGATTGATTTGAATCCACCTTTTCATTAACATACGGAGAAGCCATTGATCTAAAAATACGAAACAAACAGAAAACATTATAATATATGAGATTAGGAAAAGAATTTGGTAGAAAACGTGAGACTAAAGATGTGAATCGCCAAGTTGAAAACAATCTGAGCACACTGTATGATAAAAAAAAGTAGTTAGAATTCCGAAATTTATAACAAATATTAAGCACCTTGCATAAAAGATGGAACAAATGACATAAATCTAAAAGAGAATGCTATCGACGGCAAAATTTTAGTAGTGCTATTCTTTGATCAAATCTTATTTATAAGCTGAAATATTTTAGGTTAGAAATGAACATCTTTTTCGGTAAGATATTTAGCATTTACTTTGACTTTGTATGCAAGTTGTAGGATTTTCGTTACTATGGAAAATTAAATTAATTGAAACATTATTGCATTATATTTAGGAAACAACAATAACAATGTGATTTAATAAAGATTCTCCATATATTTAAACAACATTAATTTCGTGTTCTCGTTCATCAAAATCCGTTTGGGCTTCAATGAGCCCAATAAATACACAAACATGTTTATTCTGATCCATCAAGCGTTTATGTCAGAAATCAAGCATTTTGAATAATTACACAAATGCCATTAATGAAGGATCCGCGTGTTTATCCGACTCCAACTGGGTTTTTCAATTGGATCCTGCATATTTCTTTCCGAAATTGCCCTTCCGAATTTTAGAAAGTGGATTTTTGAGTGGCAATTGGAGTAATTAAAGATCTAATTTTGCCCAAACATTTTTTTATACTCTTCGATTAATTGTATTGATAGATAGATTTGTTCGTAGCGAATAATATTTTACTTTCATCCATATAATAAAATGTTAAATTAAAAGAAATGAAGTGGAGATATGTTTTTATAGGAAAAGTAAGCATTCATAAATGAAATTAGATCTGGGGAAAAATAAATAGAGAAAATTACTCAAATCCCATGGAACTATTGTTATATGACTAGAATACCATATATCTTTCAAAAATTACTCAAATCTTTTCACACCCCTAGTAAATTACGATAAACACCCTTGATTAGTTTTTCTTAATTGAAATTATTGTTAATTAAAAAATGAAAAACAAATCCACTTCAGCAAGAAATAATCGTGATCATATAAGAGGGAAGTTTCAAAAGCAGAAACGTTTATGTGTGCCTTCTCAAAGAAAAAAAAGAAAAAAACCACATTGTTTCTTTCGAAATCGTCTTCCCCGAAAATCGCCTTCGTCTTGAAATCGTCTCGTCTTCACTGAAATCGTATCGTCTTCGCCGAAATCGTCTTCTCCGCAGTCGTCTGTAATCGTATTCTCCGGTATGTTGTTGCTGAGTTAGTTTTTTTTATTGCGGCTGAGTTATCAATTATATTGTGGCTGAATTAGGGTTTAGGGTTTCTGAGTTATAAATTATGTTGTGGCTGAGTTATTAATTATGTTGTGGCTGAGTTATCAATTATATTGTGGTCGAATTAGGGTTTTTCGGCTGTGTTATGGTTATATTGCGGCTGAGTTATATATTATGTTTTGGCTAAGTTAGTTTTCTATTGCGGCTGAGTTATTTAAGTCTTTTGTGATCAGATGGAACAACATCAAGCACCTGATTACCCTCGAAGATCAAGACGCGCTGCTAATCTAGAAAATAAAGTGCTTAATCACTATTCCTATATGGGAGATTTCGGTTTTGTTAAAGAACAATTAGGACGTGAGGTGTGGGAAGAACTTAAGAAGTTTCCTGTTGGAATAATTGCTAAGCTATTTGATGGAAAATGCGGGTGGTCTGCTAGGACTGTACACTATCTACTGTGTAGACATCTGAAAGTAGAGAAGAAGGAGATTTGGAGTGTGGTTGGTGATCAACCTATCAGGTTTGGCTTACTGGAGTTTGGTGAGATCACTGGGTTAAACACAGATCCAGTGCCAACAGAAAGTATTGAACCTGACCAATACAGAGAGTTCTGGGAGGAGTTGAATGTGCCGCATGGGTTTGGACCCAAGCCTGATGAATTGAGGGCAGCAGTAAGAGGCTGTCGGGCCTGGAGTTTTGAAAAGCGTAAATGGTTAGGGCTGTTAGTTCTTCAAGCCATGGGAATTTATGCTGGGCATCATAATTCTAGGACACCGTTTGAAACTGCAAAAAGAGTATTCGATGATCAAGCCATGATGACTTATCCATGGGGTCGGGCTGCATTTGAAGCTCTTGTTGGTAGTATTAAGTTGTTGAATCCAGTAGGAAAGGCATACTACATCAACGGCATGAGTTACGCTTTATTGGCTTGGTCATATGAATCTGTCAGTTGCTTTCGAGAGCGTTTTGGCAAACTAATCGGTGATGAAGAAGTTCTGCTTCTTCGATGGGATGCAACGCGGACACGTGCAAGTTTTGATAGTGTCCTGAAGAAGGAGATTAAAGACCATGGTCATGTAAGGTTTTAGGCTGAGTTCTTTATTTGATGGCTGAGTTATTCTTTATTTGATGGTTGAGTTATTATTTATGTGATGGCTGAGTTATGGTAATTTGATGGTTGAGTTATGATTTGTTTGATGGCTGAGTTATGATTTGTTTGTTTGATGGCTGAGTTATGATTTGTTTGTTTGATGGCTGAGTTATTCTTTTTACGGCTGAGTTATGATTGAGTTATGATTTGTTTGATGGCTGAGTTATGATTTGTTTGTTTGATGGTTGAGTTATTCTTTGTTTGATGGCTGAGTTATTCTTTTTACGGCTGAGTTATGATTATTCGATGGCTGAGTTATGAGTTACTGTTGTAGGTGCGTGTGAGGCATATGGTTTCAAAGGAGTTTGTAGAAGACATGTTTCCTCAGTGGCCGAGTCAAGACGATGACCCACAACTGAATAACCTGATAAGAGACCTACATTCTGGTAGGTATGTAGCAGGTGATTATTGGGATGTGCAGAGGAAGGAGGAGAAGAAAAAAAACCAAGTTGGTTGTAGTTCCTTATGACTCTGAGTCTGAGCCACCCAAAAAGAAGCAGAAGAAATATAAGAAACACGAGGGTGAAGCTGCTGATATAGAGAAGAAGGAGGATGCAAAGGGAAAGGGTTTAAGCGAGGATGCTGCGACTCTGAATACCATAGTCGCTACGCTGGGCAAAATTGCGAGTAAGTTTGAGAGCCATGACTCTATGTTTCAGAAGGTACACTCTATGTTTGAGAAGTTTGGGTCGAAGTTTGAGGCCATTGATTCCAACGTTGGAGATTTAACCCGAAAATTTGCTGATATATGGAGAAGAAAATTGGTGATTATGCCAAAGATGCACTGGATGAGCGTCTGAAAGTTCTGGGTTTATCGGAAAGTGCCCAAAACTATGTTCCCAGCCCAAAAACGCAAACATTACCACGACATAAGTCAGTTAATAGTCCAACGGTCCTAAACACGGAATCTAAGACCCCAGATAATGTTGTATGGGCGAAAAACACTTCGGGCGATGAGCCGGCTAAGGCCGAAAGTTGAACTCCGCAGCAGTATTTTCCAAAATTGAAGGCCGAAATTCCTAAGGGTACCCCTGATGAGCTTGGTAAGGCCGAAGAGAAAGCTGCGGGGTCGAAATTGAAGGCCGAAATTCCTAAGGGTACTCCTGAGGCGAAAAAGAATTTGTTTGGTAGTGGTCTGGCAGATTTTGTTTCTATTTCTCCTGCTAAGTCTCCTGCTAAGCAACCAGATTTACGACGCCGCTCCAGGAGGCAAAAACCAATAGAAAATGAGGTTGATTTGAAAAATAAGGCTGATGATGCTGCTAAGAAGAGGACTGAGGCTGCTGCTAAAAGGAAGGAGAACACAGCTAAGAAGAAGGAAGAGAAGGCAGCGGCTGATTTAAAGAAAAAGGAAGAGAAGGCAGCGGCTGATTTAAAAAGAAAGGAAGAGAACGCAGCGGCTGAGTTAAAGAATAAGCCGGCTGAGTTAAAGAAGGAGGTCCAAACAAAGGGTTTACGTGACGATGTAATAAGAATACCTATTATTCCACCTACTCCTGGGAAGATGAAGGGGAAGACTGGAGGTGAAACTGATCTTGAGGATGTGACCGAGGAAGCGATCGCAAAAGGAAATGAATTGTTACCGGAGTCTGATGAGGACGAAGATGAAATGCTTAGGTTAGCGAGAATTAAGACTTATCGGGCGAAGGTTGTTCAATTAGCTACAACTGGGTTAGCAGCGAAGTCAAGTGGTCCTCCTACAGGAGTTTTTCCGTATCTTCTTGGAGACAAAGAGACGATGTGCATGAGGAAGGATTTTGAACCTTCATCAGCAATCTATGATCCTCTCTCACCTGTTGACCCGGATAAATTGGATAAACTTATGCAACATCTAAGGCGATTCGAATATGGAGTTTTACACCATTTTATTTTATTTTATACAGCTATTAGCAATATTTGCCTAAACTGACTTGTGTTTGATTGTTAGGGACATTCCACTGACAGATGGTAGTAACGAGAAACTTAATTTCTACAGAGTACTCATCACTGAAAGAGCGCAGTGGCCGAACCGTGATTATGGATGGTTGTTTGACACTGTAAGTATAAGTTACGGTTGAATTATGATTATTTATGGCTGAGTTACTAGTTATTTAATGGCTGGGTTATGATTATTTATGGATGAGTTATGGTTGTTTGATGGCTGAGTTATGGTTGTTTGATGGCTGAGTTATGATAATTCGATGGCTGACTTAATATTCTGTGTATAGCATGTTGCTGCGTATATCAGAGTCCTCATCAAAAGGTCCATGGAAGATCCCAGCCCATTTTGTTCCAAGCGCATTGCCTTTGTGGACCAATGGTTCCTAGGATCATGGATTCGGGATTTCAATCAGTTCAAGATGAAGCCAAAGATGTTCAAATTCAAAGACTCGGGTTATGAGTTACTCATAAACGGTGCGATTCCCGATGACCTTCAGACAAACAAAAAGTGGTTAGAAGATGTCGATCACTTGTACGGATTTCTTCATACTGGAGGCGATCATTGGGTGGCGTTTCACGTGGATCTTCTGAAGGAGAAGATTGATGCCTACGATCCCATCATTGGAGAGGTAACTCCTGAAAGTCAACAAAAAATGTTAGATGCATTTAGGTCGCTGATGCAAATGATCCCTGCAATGATCAATGCTGTAATTCCTGGCAAAAAAACCGGTTGCAAAAAACAATTTGCGTTCAGATGGAAAAGCGGCAAAAACATTCCCCAAAACACCCAAGTTGGTGATTGTGGGGTGTATTCACTGAAGTTTATCGAGTGTCTAGCGCTTGGTGTAACTTTTGATGGGATATACGATGTAAATATTCAGGGTTTACGGGTGAAGATGGCAGCAGAGATCTTCGATGAAGGGGGACATGATATGTATGCGCAGTTCAACTGATTTACCAATTATGAACCTTCTTGTTTTTTTATTATTAGGATTTGACTGTAAATGGTATGTTTTTTGTGTATAACTAATGGTTTTTATGATATATTACTCAGCCAATTCGTTTAGATAACTCAGCCATACCCTAAAATCGGAAATGTAATTTGAAGACTTATGGTATGTTTAGATAACTCAGCCGTGTCATTTAGATAACTCAGCCATACCCTAAAACCATTTATATAAGATTTAAGACTTACAAAATTATAATTAAGCTCATTTTATTAATATAAAATGAATATAAATCAACTAAATGTGTATAGTTTCTTCAATTTATACAACTGAATGTGTATGAAATCGAAAATGTGATCTAACTTGATCTTGAGATATATGTTGACTTACAAGTACTTCAAACATTACCTATAGATAATTAAGACCCAAAATCATATACAATTTTTTCAATTGAATGTGTATAATTTGATTCAGTTGAGACTATAAATCATATACTTTTTAAATGTTATACATTAAACCCTAAACCATAATCCCTAAACCCTAAACCCTAAATCCATAACTCAGCCGTGAAATTCCTATAACTCAGCCGTCAAGTGTAAAATTTTAAGTTGCGACGTTTCGTCTTCCAACGAAGTTGGTAGTAGTCGCGGGTTAATGAACAGTCGTTTAGGAACGGGTGCCAAGAAACAGTTACAAAACCAATGAACTAAAGACAACACGCAAGGATTCAATGAGCACTTCCCCAAAATTGGAACGGGTGCCAAGAAACAGTTACAAAACCAATGAACAGTCCTTTATATATATAATATCCAAATCCTCTTAACTTCCACTAGCATCATCGCATCATCCATATCCTCCAAACTTCCAAAAAGAATCTTCTTTCCATATCCTCCCACTACTAGAAAACAGTCCATTTGTGACTACTGTTTGTGACTGAAAAATCAGTCACTAATTTTTGTGACTACTTTGAGACTCATAAGTGACCAATTTGTGACGACACTAAAATCAGTCGCAAAACAGTCGCCAATTTGTGACTGATCAACTTCGTCATAAAAGCGTAACAAATTAGCGACGAATTTGAGACAGACATTCGTTGGTTTTCATGTAGTCGCAGAGTAGTCACAAAAGACAGACTAATTAGCGATGGATAAAGTGGTCACAAATTTGCGACTGTTTTGTTACCATCAAAGCAGTCATAGATTAGCGACTACCATAAAAGCATAACAAAATACCCACTGATTTGTAACAACAATATTTTTAAAATTGGTTTGGGGTTTAGGGTATAACAGTCTCAATTTCGTCACAAAATACCCAATGATTCGTGACTAAATTTCGACTCAAATATCCTGTTGCGACTAATTTGTGACTCTTTTGCGACTCCATAGAATTCTGGAAAATGTTGAGGTTTAGGGTATAGCAGTCTCAATTTCGTCACAAAATACCCACTCATTTGTAACTACTTTGCGACTCGAATATCATTTTGCAACTATTTTGCGACTCATTCTCCACTACCTATAATATTTTGACAAATTAAACACCATATGGTAAGTGTATATTACATATTTCCGTGTTTAGAACTTAATCAACTATAATAGGGATTCAAAACAACACAAACAAATTTTTCAAAAATTTGTCTATCCACAAATGTTTTGTGAAGAACATGAAACTCTTATAAGTTATCTCTTACATTTGATAATTTTCAAGATTCAACTATGTTTACTTGATTTCTACTTTTTTAATTGATAAAATCAACCAAAAGATCAAGAAATACAAGGGAAATTGATTGGAAACTGTAATAGATTAGTGTGTTTGGTCCAAATGTTTAGGGTTTAGGGTAAAGATTTGTCACTACTAAATAGAGTCACAAAAGAGTGACAAATTAGTCATAATATAGTCACAAATTTACCAAAATATCTGAAATTGATTGAGCGGAAAACTAAAAATTTTGGAGCCTAAAATTGTTTTGGTTTTTGCGGCTAAGTGTTTGCCCAAAATATAAAACATACTAATTTTTTCTTTTATCTCTTCGTTTCCTTATCTGAGAGATTCACGGAGGGAAGAAATCCAAAACTTTTCGTCGATTCGATTCGTTTTCCTCTTTCGAAACCCAGAAACTCAAACCTAGAAACCCTAGATCTGCATCTCTCTTTCTCTCAGTCACTCAAATCCCTTTCAATCTTCATCTCTTTTCTTTCAGTCACTCAAACCCAGAAACCCTAATTCTTGCAACTCTTAAGATTCTCTAATGGTGAAAGTGGATTTTCAAGGGAAAGGTACAAGAGGAGGCGGTTCTGCTTCTGCTTCTGGTGGTAGTGGAAGAGGCGGAGGCGGTTCGGCTTCTGCTTCCGGTGAAACAAAAAGACTATCAGCTTCTGCTTCCGGTGAAACAAAAAGAGTATTGGCTTTTGCTTCTGGTGGTTCTAGAAGAGGCAGAGGAAGAGGCGGTGGAATGTTCGTAATGTTTGTCTTCTCAACCACGCTCTCAAATCTCACTCCGACCACCAATTAACCAAAAATCTGATCGAGAAACGAAGGTATAATCACATCACTCTGCTTCTTCTTTGGGTTCAAATTCAGTTATGTGTTGTTTCTGTTCGATGATTATTAGGAAATTGATTGAAGCCATCGATGAATACGATGGAGATGACGCTCTCTCTCCCTGGATCGAGTTAGTTCCTTTCTTCTTTCTTTATTTTTTATTTCACAAAATCAATAATTGGGTTCTTGAAATTGCAAGTGTAGGACTAAATTGTTTGTGCTGATTTCATGGAATTGAAATACAAGAGCTACTTGTCTTTTCTTGAACCAATGTTTATGTACATGAGCTACTTTCAGGTGTATAAAATGGGTACAAGAAGCTTTTCCACCGGGAGGAGAATGATCGGGACTGTTAGTGATATATGAGCAATGTGTTCGTAAGTTCTGGCACTCGGAACGTTACAAGGATGATCTTCGATATCTCAAAATCTGGTTGGAATATGTAATGCTCTCTTTCTTTCCTTCTTTCTTGTTTTGAAGGCGGAACATTGCGCTGATGCACAAGTGATTTACAAGTTTTTGGAAGTCAATGAGATTGGAAAGACATATGTTGTGTACTACATAGCTTATGCTTTGCATATGGAGTTTAAGTCCAAGGTGAAAACTGCTAATGAGATTTTCAATCTTGGAATCTCTAGGTAACCACAATTACCTCATGTGTTTATTGGTCCTCCTCATAGTTCACATTTGATTTCTGTCTGAAAGTGGAAAACTTGTGTGTAGAAATGCAAAACCAGTGGAAAAGATGAAGGATGCTTACAAGAAATTTATACTAAGAACAATGAGAAGGTCTGAAACAGCAGATGAAGAACCAAAGGAGAATGACGTACCGTCAAGAAGCTTTGGAACTATATTGTCTAGAGGATATAATAGTAAGTAGTAGCATTAACTTTACTTTGAAATTACTAAAATGTTTTGATTAGCTCTCTGACATGAGATAATTGTCCAAATCCTCTTAATTTCCACTAGCATCATCCATATCCTCCAAACTTCCAAAAAGAATCTTCTTTCCTATCAAGTTTACAGGAACCATGGTTTGGTTTTGGTTTGTTCTTGTAATGCCTATTCTAGCAATAGTTCTGTTCAAGAGGAAAAATTCCGGCAAACCAACAGTGTCTCTGAACTCGTTGCCAAATGAGATTCTCGAAGATATATGTGCACTTGTTGGATCTTCTTCCATTACCGACATCGAGAATCTAAATGTTGTGTCAAAGGCTTTCAGAGATTGTTGCAACAAAAGATGGGTTGTAGAAAGAGTAACACTTCGTGACGTTCCATTCCTGCCATGGTTTCCTCACACTTACGAAACATTTTACAAGTTTTTGGATAGGTGCTTAAGGAATGGAAACCCTGAGGCTCTATACAGGAAAGGTGTGTACAACTTTTTTGACATAGATTTAAAAGTGGGTTCTCTAGATGATGAAGAAGGAGATAAAGGTAGGGCATGTTTAGCTAAAACTGCAAAGAAAGGCAATGAAAAAGCTTGTTATGTATATGGAATGATTTGCATTGCAGAAGGAGCAACGAAATATGAAGGTCTAAAAGTATTGTCTTCGTTATTGAAGCCTATGTTGTCAACGACAATGGAGGAGATGGAGAAACTTGGGAAAAAAGTTCGTGATGAAATTTGGTGGGGTGGAAGGCGGAGGATGAAAGAGCTCAAAGATAGTTACACTTATGGAAGTTGCAGTTGCAATGGTGTAACGAAGGACTTCATAAAAAGCAATTGTGCTTGGACTGAATATGGTGTTAACAAAGACATAAGTACTTCGCCTGCTATATTTTGTGAGATTTGTTTCTAGGATTATGTAATAGCACAGTTTTTTGAAAACGTGTAAGAATAAAATGTATGTGGTTTGTTGTTGAAAATGTATGAAACATTTTGTTTGAAATTTTGGACTCAGCCGTGTCATTTAGATAACTCAGCCGTGTCATTTAGATAACTCAGCCGTGTCATGTAACTTTAATTAAATGTTTTGGTTGTGTTTATATAAAAGTATCAGCCGTGTCATTTAGATAACTCAGTCGTGTCATATTATCACGTATCTCAGCCGTCTTAACCATAACTCAGCCGTATCGTGACGTTTCGTCTTTCTATACCATAACTCAGCCGTGTCACGATGTTTCGTGTTTCTATTTTGGGCGGGAAAAATCCCGCCTAAAATCCATAACTCAGCCATAATAATGACCCGGATTTAATGTTGGAAGTTTCATTTGAGCCTATATATACTTGTTATATGGCTCATTTGTATGTATCCAATTATCAAATAAAAATCAGAAAAGTCTTTGTTCTTCTTTTATATCAGAGCAATGCTCTTGGGTTTGTGATTTGGAGTATTCGGTTTTCAAAAAGTTTTTGAAAATTTTATTTTAAACTTGTTAAGATTAAATCGTTATAAGTGTGGTTTCCATTCCCCTTGTGCGCTTAATCTAACACATATTTGGGTGATTTCTCTTGCAAGCGAATGATTGCCTCAACTCAGCCATTAAGTCATAAAGAACTTGAAAACTGAAGGAGGAATTGGCTGGATTATAATGTAATGGCTGATTTATATGCGTTCTAAGTAGGAATAGGTTATAAATGTAAGAGTGGTTTCCATTCCCCTTGTGCGCTTAATCTAACACATATTTGGGTGATTTCTCTTTTGCAGCGAATGATTGCCTCAATCATGGTGTTAAATCCCACATGTTCTCATACATGGTTGATGTTACACCGGAAGGAGGATCTACTCTAGAACAGAGATTCAATGGTGGAATGATGATGACGATGACATTGATGATGATGATGATACAGAGATTTAGGGTGATTTCTCTTGCAAGCGAATGATTGCCATCCCCGTAGCCATACTTGAAGAATTGGAGAAGGAATTGGCTCGGTTAAATTCCACAAGTTCTACATTGGACAAGTTCTTGCATTATGTCCAACCTGTTTACAAAGAGAACATGTGTGTTCTTTCCTAGGACGTTTCTTCTCAAGTGCAACTTCTAGAACAGATTTCATCCTACCTTTCTTAGGCCTTCCTGGTGGTTGACGAACAACCGGGGGAAAGCACGGTTGGTTAGCTACGTTATCTGGAACTTGGAGCATTGAATCTTTCGGCATGATCGACTCAGCGTATGCGTTTACTAAATAATTGTTGTGATAGTAAGGACTGCACAGGGATATACGACATTTATCCGTGTACTCGGCAGCTGCGATTGCATGCACACATGATAATTTTTCCTTTTCGAAACGCCGGCATGTGCATGTTTTTCCGTCCAAATTCACAACATGCAAAGAATCCCCAGAAGATCCATATATAACTTCAGTGTGATAATCATCAATCCTTTGTGCTGTCATAAGTTTGGCGGCAGTAACACGACCCTATTATAAATACAGAATAAAAAAATCTTATGGGTGACTTATGAAATGTTACGGCTGACTTATGCAATGTTACGGCTGACTTATGCAATATTACGGCTGACTTATGCAATGTTACGGCTGACTTATGCAACCTGTTTACGGCTGACTTATGAAATGTTACGGCTGACTTATGCAATGTTACGCCTGACATATGCAACCTATTTACGGCTGACTTATGAAATGTTACGGCTGACTTACATGTAGTTGTTTCTCGACACCACGCAAAAGCGTGCTTAGCTGCGATCTAGCATCCTCTCTCCGTTCAACAAACCAACTGGTCATCATAACCCGTATCGATTCTAATAGTCGAACAATGTTAAGACTTCTAGCATTTGACAGTGCATGGTTCATTGATTCCGCTATGTTCGTAGTCATCAAATTGTACCTTTCGCCCGGGAAATAAACACGCGCCCACAGTCGGACATCAGCTCTTTCGAGGTAGGCATGGAGTTCAGAATTAATCGCTTGAATCTCCTCGTATATCACAGTAAAATCAGCCATCCTACAACATCTTGCCACTTTCTTCACCAGACGAAAGACATCTTTTCCGTTGTACGTTCCCAAAATGTTCTTATATAAATGATAAGGGCAAATTCCCCGAGAAGCCAACGGATACACATTCCCAATTTCTTTCCCTATTAAGTTATGCCTATCCGAGATTATCGCAAGACCCTCATCATCAGGAATCGCAAGTTTTAGCTGCGTAAAAAACCAGTGCCACGAATCATCATTTTCAGTGTCAACCACACCGAAGGCAATTGGGAAAATCTGAAAGTTACCATCCTGGGCTAGTGCTGTGAGAAGCGTCCCTTTGTATTTACCCTTAAGAAACGTACCGTCGACAACGACAACTTTGCGCATGAAAGGAAACCCATTTACGCTCGCACCAAATGCAAGGAACACATACATGAATCTTCCAAACTCATCGATTTGAAGACGCGTAATTGTACCCGGATTTTCCCTTCTTATCTTGTATAAGTAAGAAGGCAAGTCTTCAAACCCACTCTCAGGAGTTCCCATCTCGATTTTCCTTGCAAATCTTAGCGTTCTATGTGATTTCCAATAATCCATCTGACCACATGGAAAATGATACAAATAAGTCAGCCGCATCGTAACAATAAGTCAGCCGAAACGTACTAGTAACTCAACCATTAAGTTTAAATAACTCAGCCGTTAAGTTTATAATATAACTCAGCCGTTGAGATTAAATAACTCAGCCGTCTCATTTATATAACTCAGCCGTTAAGTTTATAATATAACTCAGCTGTAATATAACTATAAATCAGCCGCATCCTAAAATTAAGTCAGCCGCAACGTACTAATAATTACCTTTACACCAAATTGCTTCTGGATAGATATTCCGACACTCCTAGGTCGAACTGACGGACCAACGTCCCCGAGAAAGTCCTTGTAAAACTCTCCTAAAATAGCCGCTGTTGCTTTTCGAGATCGACCAGAACGCTCAGTTACGGAACATGTATGATCCAAATCGGAAAATACGAACATAAAATGCCGGGGGATCCCCTAGTGTAGTAGCACGAACTCTCCAGAGACATCCACCAACCCAACACTTAACAACGAGTGTATCCGAATCGGCTTTACTCTCGTATCGTTGCCCTCACCGTAAGAAGTTTCAGTCGTTTCTCCAAATCGGCTTTACTCTCGTATCGTTGCCCTACCGAGAGGTTTAGGGAAGACATATCTAACCTTGGAACCTCCAGATTCCCTTTGGATCCGCTCGTTGACAAGTTATGAGGTCAATTCTTAGGAGGTAGTGTCGGTGAATCTTCGTCTACGTATAAACTGAAGTTATCATCTTGAGATGACTCACCATCCGAGTCGTCGAACATATCAAATCGGCTGTCAAATTCATCATCTTCTTCGTCTTGTTCGCCTACTTCATTTTCTTCGACTACATCATTTTCTTCGCCTACTTCATTTTCTTTGCCTACTTCATCTTCTTCTACTTCATCCTCCAAATTGAAAGCATCATAACTCCCACCGTAATCTTCGGATCTAGATTCAACTTCTGAGCTATAAGTGAATAAACTTTTATTATTCTGTCTCGCTCCGTCATTCCGACTAATTTCATTCTCCGTAATCTCCACACAAAGACGTAAGTGTTCAATTTTTCTGAAGCTTAAAAAAACTTGCAACTGTCGAGTATTGGAGAGGTAAACTGGTGGAGTATCGTGCGCCATTGTTTTCAAAGCTTTATTCGAGAACATGTAGCTCAGTTGAATATGATGGCTCGACTCCTTCAATCCGTAATCATCGAGTACTATCTTCGCAAGTTCGTCTAGTGTTGTTTTCTCATCTATATGCACAACTCTAGTCCCTCTACCATCGGCGTTGAATACATATCTGTGTTTCTTAACCCAGTTACCGGAAACAATAATTACCGGATCCATAAGATCTCTGATGAATGAAAATAATGAAAAAGGTAGATGAAGAAGAATAAGAAGAAGGTCGTAGATGAAGAACCCTAATTTGTAAGAGCTGATGACATGGAAAATAAGAGCTGATGACATGGAAAATCGGAACTGATGACATGGAATATCGGTAAGTCAGCCGCCAAACAAACACATAACTCAGCCATTAATAAATCAGCCATCAAGTATAATGTAAGTCCGCCACAACGTGAATAGTATTTCAGTAATTAATCTTTAGCTAACAAAATAAGCCGTAACTAGGCTAGGAAATATTATGTCAGCCGTACTGTCAAATAAATCAGCCGTCAAATGAATGTTATTCTAGTAATTAATCTTTCGCTAATAAGTCAGCCGTAACCAGGTTGTGTTATTGTTAACCCAGCCAATTACGGCTGATTTACGTAAGTCAGCCGTAACTACCTCTCATAAGTCAGCCAACCGGAGAACATAACTCAGCCGTCTCTTATCTAAAACTCAGACAATTTTCCACAAATCAGCCCGCTGTTGTATAACTCAGCCGTAACTTGTGTTCGTTAGTCAGCCGTTATCTCATAAGTCACCCAGATTTCTGTAAATCAGCCGTAACTAACGGCTGATTTATGTTCGTAAGTCAGCCGTTTTTCTCATAAGTCAGCCAGATTTCTGTAAATCAGCCGTAACTAACGGCTGATTTATGTTCGTAAGTCAGCCGTTATCTCATAAGTCAGCCAGATTTCTGTAAATCAGCCGTAACTAACAGCTGATTTATGTTTGTAAGTCAGGCGATCTCTCATAAGTCAGCCGCGTTTTTTAACTCAGCCGCAACGTAACGATAATTCAGCCGCAACGTAACCATAACTCAGCCGTAGCGCTTTACGGCTGAGTTCATTAATACACGTCAGCGATTTCCTACGTGGTTGCTTACGTGGCTATTGCATTTTTGTAATTACGTTTTTTGTCACAACGTAACAAAAAGACACGCTGGGTATTAAAAAAATGCCAGAAATAAAAAAAAATTTTATATGATTCTAGTCATATTACCTAATTTCTATGGGATTTGAGCAAAGAACCCAAATAAATAATATATTTGGAGTTTTGGACAAAGCAAAGAAACAAGGGAATCGGATGCAGGAAACGCGAAAGGAAAGCAAGAGGCAGATCACATTCACCGCACAAACTCACTTGTTCACTCTCTTCATAGATTCACTTCCTTGTCCCTTCTCCCTTGGGTTTCACTATAAATCGACAACCGTGGAGGAAAGATGAGGCGGCGGCGGCTAGCTAGACGGAGATTATCGAGTTGGATATGGCTTCTCCTTGCTACTTTCTTCGTCGTTGGATTGGTTCTCTTCATGGTTCAGCATCATCACCATCAACAAGATCCATCTCAGCTAATACTTGTATGTCTTTCTTTCTCTCTTTGATCCATTTATTTCTCTCTTTGATTCCTATGTCTTAAGTCGATTTCGATGGATGCTTGTCATGGATTATTAATTGCTGAGATTTGGGGTTTTGCTCCGGTGCAAAAATTGTGGATCTTGTGATTGTGAATTTACTGCAACTTTAAATCCTTATCCAATTGGGCTCTAACTATGGAATCAGTGAAGTTGACGAGTTGATGCTCTTTCGATTGAATGATTATGAACCCATTACCAAATGGGAAGATTTCTCATGCTTGCTTATTGGTGTTTCTTTCAAGTGAATATTTACTTTCATGCTTCATAAAAACAGAGCATTCCTTGTTTCCAATGCATGAAATAATCTCTTGCAAGTTTCTTGATAAACCTTTAGGTTTTTTGTTTCTGTTTAATCTAAATACAAGAAAGACTCGGTACTCGGTAGTTGATTGTCGATAATTTGAAAGATGATGACAATGTTGAATGCCATAGCTTAGAGTTCCATATGGGAAGGAATTGTGTTAATTTAAGCTCTCTTATATCACAAGTTGATGTTGATTTCATTTACTAGAAGATAAACTGGAATCGGATGAGCAATCATAATGGATTTTCTCCAAGTTTTTGAAAGATAATATCAGTGGAACACACAATCCAAGTGTCACGAGAAGTTTGTTATGATTTCTTAGCTAGGCCAGGACTTGAGTACATAACCTTTTCTTTATGAATTTTGCGTCTTTAGGAGAGCTTACTCTCATCTTTTTGTCTTTGTTAGGAGAGAAACACAAGAATCGAGAATGCATCCCCTCCCCGTTTAAACTTCATAGATGAGGTAACAAGTGCGTCCTCGTTCTCTAGGCAGTTAGCAGAGCAAATGACGCTTGCCAAGGCTTATGTGTTTATAGCCAAAGAGCACAATAATCTTCATTTAGCTTGGGAATTGAGTTCTAAGATCAGAAGTTGTCAGCTTTTGCTCTCAAAAGCAGCAATGAGAGGACAACCTATTTTATTAGATGAGGCTAAACCAATTATAACTGGCCTATCAGCTCTTATCTACAAGGCTCAAGATGCACATTACGACATAGCCACCACAATGATGACGATGATATCTCACGTACAAGCCCTTGAGGAGCGTGCAAACGCAGGTGCGAAATTGGGTTTCCTAAAAAAGGTTTCGAAATCGAGGGTTTTTCTGGGTTTCAAAGGCGTGGCTGGTACTGTCTCTCATCATCCTTAATTTTTCTTACAACCTTATTGAGATTTGTCTCATGAGGATTAAAAATTCGATTCTTTGACAGGAAGCATTGGCTCCAAGGATTATCAGCTAATGACGTTGTTCTTGGACTAATTGTAGCTAACACTGCTGTGTTTTTGATGTGGCGGCTTTTCGACAAACAATTCATGGCAAATAACTTCATGGTCAGATCTCAGAGCTTACAACTTTTGTTTGCTTACTGTTATGGAAAAAAATGGGCTCTAGATGTCTTTAGGAAATGTTGTTGATAGTATCAATGGCTGTTTTTCTTCTTCATTTTAATGCCATTGATCATCTTTTGGGCAGATATCGTTGGATAATTTCAGGAGTGGACGTATACACACTCTCATCACTTCAGCTTTCAGTCACTTTGATTTTGGACATATCATCTCAAACATGATTGGACTCTACTTCTTTGGCTCCAATGTATACTAATTTGAAAAGTTTTGGTAGAGATACTAAATTTCTATCTCTAATTGCTTACCTATTCATGATTTCAAAATCTTCTCGTGCTAGATTGCTAGAAACTTCGGCCCTCAGTTCCTATTGAAGCTGTACCTCGCTGGAGCGTGTGGGAGCCTAAGCTAGCACAATTAGATTTGTTAGGCTTCGAGAAGAAGCAGAGACTTCTAGGGTAAGCTAGGACAACATGATATGAGAAAAGAGTTTTGTTATTGCTTTGAATGTGTTTGAGTACAAGATTTTGTATCAGGTTGCGAATGCCTTCTCAAGGGCTTTTACATCAACTCTAAGGCGGCTAAACATTCCTAAGTCTTCGCGGATTCCATCCTTGCTAAGGTCGGTTGCATCAGAGTGGGCTTCGTATCTGGATCGGGCTGAAGGGCCAAGCCCGTGGTCGGACCTCCGTGGAGCCGAACCCGTGCTCGGACCTCTGTGGAGCCGAGCCCGTGGTCGGACCTCCGTGGTACCGAGCCCAAGGTCGGATCTCCATGGTGCCGAGCACGCAGTCAGATCTCCATGGCGCCGAGCACGCAGTCGGATCTCCATGGTGCCGAGCATGCAGTCGGATCTCTATGGTGCCGAGCACGCAGTCGCCCGCCTGGTCCCGGTTCGTTCCTGCTTCGCATAGATTTATTCGACTGCCACATGTTCTGCATCGCGGGAAGACTCAGGTGTTGTTGCGCCTTCTTCATCGAGAGTCCGGAGGGCCATTTCTTTAGTCGTCTTGTCTTTGGACGTTAATGTTGAGCGGATGAAAACCGACCCCAACAGTTAGCCCCCCAGCTCGATAGTGTTAGAGATAATAGTGCCGAGTTAAAGATGTATTGGGTATCAGCGTTAACGTTCAAAGTCATGGTGTTGTTAGCATAACCACTCACACAGCAGTAGAGGGTGACTTCATACTGGAGGTTTTAAGACTACGTAAGCATTCTGAAGATTTCAAGACTTCCTGCTTCGTCTGCTGAAGCTGCTGCGTTTCTGCATAAATTTTTTTTTCTTTTCGAAGGTTTTAAGACTTCGTATTTCCTATGGAGGTTTTAAGACTCTGTGTCCCGAATGCCGATGGCGAGGTTGCCATCTGTCTGTCCGAGGATGGGGTCGCAAACCGATGAGGATGAGGAGGTCGATGACTGACTGTCTCCCCCTAGTTTATTTTTTGCTCATGAATGAGGCTCGTTCTTGGTCAATTGCTCATGAATGAGGCTTTGTTTGCTCATTAATGAGGCTTTGTTTGATCACGAATGAGGCTTTTTTTGCTCATGAATGAGGCTTCGTTTGCTCATGAATGAGGCTTCGTTAGCTCATAAATAAGGCTTTGTTAAGTAGAGAGAACGCAAATGCGCTCACGCTCTTTATCTGCCAACGTTGCTGTTAGGCTTTGCAGAATGGTACTGTTCTCTAGACACGTATGTCCGAGAACAAGTACCCCCTAAGTTTTACCAGCGTGCATACTGGGTTTTCGAATGACTTGTTCAGGGTACATGCCGAACAAAATCATTGGCAGCTGCTTTTTACCAACGACGCTTGTTGGGTTTCTAAGTGATTAGTTGGGTTCGTCCGCCCCAATACTGAACACTGATATTTATATAGCGCGCTTTGGATCCAATGCTGGATGTCATTGTGTTCGTATTCCCACATCATCGCTGTGGCCAGCAGCAATGAATGCAGAACGACTTTACTTGATTGAAGCTTTGAGAGGTCCATGAAGGATGTAGCTGTTCTCGTGATGAGGTTTGTGCCAAGTGTTTGAAGTTTCTGGTGATGATGTAGTCAAAGAGTAGAGTACGGGTACCCCACTTCCCCCCCCCCCCCTTTAGACGAAGGAGGGAAGTCTGTAGCCTCGTCTAGAGAGATTGAGCTTGTCCGAAGACAAGGCTTTGAAAACACCTACTCCCCCCCCCCCCCCCCCCCCCTTAAGGCGGAGGAGATCAGTGGAGCTCGTCCGGAGACAAGGCTTAGATAAAACACTGACTCCCCCCCCCCCTTAAGGCGGAGGAGATCATGTGGGCTCATCCGGAGACGAGGCTTATGAAAACACCTACTCCCCCCCCCCTTAAGGCGGAGGAGGTCAGTGGAGCTCATCCGGAGATAAGGCTTGTGTAACGCGTAATCCCCCCCTTTTTGACGGAGGGGGCCAACTGAACTTGTCCGGATACAAGCTGCCTACGTACCCTTTGTAGGGATCAAGTCGCCCCATAGTTCATTGCAAGAGCTTCTAAAAGGGTGGTGGCGTCACAGCGGACTGGGTGGTTTCGCCCGCTTGCTTGGTTTTCCCGCCCCTCTTAGCGCGGACTTCCTCTTCGCTTCGAGCGAAGTCTGTAGTGCGGTGGAGAGCGTCTTAGATGGTCGCGGGTGGGTTGACAGTCAATTCCTGCCAGAATGGAGAGGGGCATCGGAGCGCTCCTCTCAAGATCTCTAGCGCGGACGTGTTGGTAACATCGTCCACCTTTGACAGCATGTGCTTGAATCTTGTCACGAAAGACCGCAGGGTTTCATTCTCACCCTGCTTGTTTGTCCACAGCTCCGCATCATAGATCTTTCTTTTTGCAAAGATGTTGTAATCCTGCACAAACATCTCTAAGAGTTGATTGAGTTCTTCTCCAGCTTGTAGAACCACTGGAGGGCAGGTCCTTTGAGGCTCTCTACGAACAGTTTGCAGTAGCCGATGTCCTTCTCGGCTTCTGTGAAGTTTGCCCTTCCTAAGGCGACTTCGAATTCCATCAGATGGACAGCAGGGTCGGTGGCTCCTTCATAGATTGGAAGCTTGACTTTTCTGGGGTCGGAGATTTGAGCCCTCACGACCCTCTCAGCGAAGGGTGTGTTCCGTGCCCTCTCGAGCACATAGGCGATCCCAGGAGCCTTCGCCGTGCTCCGTTACATTTGTAGTTGGGTAGCTTTTAGGTCAGAGACGACCTTATCTAATTGGGCTTTCAGCGCAGCGACCTCTTTGTCTCGGGAACCTCGTGGAGCCCTGCGCTCCTGTTCCCTCTGGTACAACTCTGCTATGGAGGGCTCTCCTTCTCCGTCAGCCCTGGCGCTGTCGCCAGCAGTGTTCGTTCGGGCACGTCTCCGAGGAGGAGGTTGATCGTCGTCAGACACCTCCACAGCATGCTCGGGGGTTCCATCGGTGTCCCCATCTCTTATGTTGGTCCGAGGCGTGTTGATGCGGGATCTCTTGCGCTTTCTTCGTGAAAGCGCCTGCAGCTTGCTTGTCGTCGCCTCGTTGAACCTCTTCTGCTCATGCGCCCGCTTGACGAGCGTTTCCAGCATCTGCTTGATCTCCGTCATGTCTGATGGGTTGCTAGCAGTGTTGGGTGCAGGAGCTTCGACGGAATTCTCCTTCTCCTGGTTGCTCCTGCGAGACGAGGACTCCTCGCTGCTGCTTGATTTGCTGTTGTCGCCGGTCATCTTCCCAGATCTGGTGTAACCTAGCTTTTTTCTGTGTCAGAAATTCTCTATTCCCCTTAGTCGGTGCCAAATTGTGGGAGCCTAAGCTAGCACAATTAGATTTGTTAGGGTTCGAGAGGAAGCAGAGACTTCTAGGGTAAGCTAGGACAACAGGATAGGAGAAAAGAGTTTTGTTATTGCTTTGAATGTGTTTGAGTACAAGATTGTGTATCAGGTTGCGAATGCCTTCTCAAGGGCTTTTACATCAACTATATATACTATCTCTAAGGCGGCTAAACATTCCTAAGTCTTCGCGGATTCCATCCCTGCTAAGGTCGGTTGCATCAGAGTGGGCTTCGTGTCTGGACCAGGCTGAAGAGCCGAGCCCGTGGTCGGACCTCCGTGGAGCCGAACCCGTGGTCGGACCTCCGTGGAGCCAAGCCCGTGGTCGGACATCCGTGGATCCGAGCCCGTGGTCGGATCTCCGTGGTGAGCCCATGGTCGGATCTCCATGGTGCCGAGCACGCAGTCGGATCTCCATGGCGCCGAGCACGCAGTCGGATCTCCATGGAGCCGAGCACGCAGTTGGATCTCCATGGTGCCGAGCATGCAGTCGCCCGCCTGGTCCCGGTCCGTTCCTGCTTCGCATAGATTTAATCGACTGCCACATGTTCTGCATCGTGGGAAGACTCAGCTGTTGTTGCGCCTTCTTCATCGAGAGTCCGGAGGGCCATTTCTTTAGTCATCTTGTCTTTGGACGTTAATGTTGAGCGGGTGAAAACCGACCCCAACAGAGCGCTTGGTGACTCTGTTTTCTACTTGATTCATCATGCTTACTTGGTTGCGACGTCGCCTAAGGTATATAGAAACCAGCATAAATTAGTTTCCTTTATCTCAGATCATGCTAGCTCCTCTTGTAAATTTGCTTGATCCCTTTCTACTTGAATTAAAGTCTTGTGTGGAAAGGCTTTACCTTATTTGTATTTGGCAACTAACGATATGCATTGGACAGGGCCAAGGAGCTTTCACGAGGGATCCATCAAGAACCCCTGGACTGGTATGTTTTGAATCTCATGGTTTTATGTAGATTGCACACTTGGTCAGATCCTGCGTACACTGAAATTATTTGATTACAATATCCGACCTTCGAACGTTTTGATTCTTGAGCTAATTCTTCCAACTTAACTCTCGACCTCTTTTTTGGTCTATGTCAACATGAATGATTTAGAACTCTTTTCTTTTGGTTGCCTAAAAGGGTGCGAGTGGAGCCGTGAATGCAATCATGCTGCTCGATATCTTCCTACACCCTAAAGCTACGATATACTTAGAGTTTATCATTCCAGTTCCTGCTATGTTGCTTGTAAGTTTTAAGCTTTCAGGCTCAATCATTTTCAGCTTAAAGCTTCTCTTCTCAAGTCAGCTAAACTTCTCTCTATTTTATCTTTCAGAGAATCTTCCTCATAGGAAAAGACATATTAAGGATAACAGAGGTAACATAATAAGACATTGCAAAACTTCAGAAGAAACAATCAGTTAATGTTTCTTAACCAAACAACTTGGACATTTTGTAGGGGAACAGTAACATTTCAAGTTTGGCTCACTTGGGAGGAGCGGCAGTCACAGCCGTTGCTTGGGCTCGGATTAGGAGAGGTCGCTTCCGTTACTGAACCTGTCATCGGACCTTGCTTAATTCTGGTCTTCTTTAGAGAAGAAATCTTTCTTTAGATGATTTAAATAACTTTGAGACCATATTGTGGCTCACAATATGATTAGATTTTATCCAAACAATTTGGTCTGTCTTTTGTGTTACTGAACCTACCCTTATGACTGATCCACTTTGAAACATCAATCTTAATTAGATTAGTTTGTTATGGTAATATTGCTTTTTACCGCCAAAAGGGAGACATTAGTTGCAGAAACGTAAGATGAAATTTTAAATAAGAAAAAGCAAATAATATTGTTCACTAGAATATCTGAATATGACTCGCGCGATGCATGAGTTTTATTTTAAATTTTTAATAAATTTAGAGACAAACAATATGATTTATCTTATTATTTCTATTTGACAAAATCAACTAATTCTTTGTAAACAAAAAATAATAATTGACTTGAAATTAAATTAGTTGATTCTCTTATCTATATTGCATGGACATAGAAATATAAAATGATTTTCAACTATTTCAATATTGATGGTTACTATTTGAAAATATATATATTTATTGGTAACTTTATTAACTACATAAATTTGACAATTGAATAAATTATGTTATGTAAATAACTGGTTAAACTTTTATAGTAAAATAATTATCTATTATACAACCTCTTTCTATATTATGATTACTTATCATCTTTTTTTTCTTTTTTAATTTCTCTTTTGTATTTGCATATATAAAGAATTAGTTTTTACTTCTTGACGTACTTTTGTTAGATATGAATATGTGTTTTTCATCGAAAAATGTTATGTTGGAATACATTAGCCCATGATGAGGTATAACAATTTTTTTAATCATCTATATTATTTTACATATGAATCAATAATCTTTTATATACTTTATAATATATACATATATTTAATAATATATAAAATAAAGAGACTGATTATATTAGTAAAAATCAAATAAGAATTGACATACACTTATGTAATTTGTATATAGTATATGAGTTAATACAAATGTAAGGTAATGTTTTTAGGAACATTAAACGTAACTTAAAAACTAATAATTAATGAACTATATAAAAAAGTAGATGACACATCTCATCCTCTCATAACGTTGGTTTGTCTAAATCTTAAAATATTATATATGATAATTAAGAAATTTAAACTCAAGAAATTTTAGCTATTCAAATATTTATAATACATTAGTTAAATACATGAAATAATTATAAATGCTATTTAATTTTAATTTAAGATATTGTAGTTAATGTAGTAGTAGTATTAATTTTAGTAATTAATTACATTTGACCAAAAAAATAAATAATTAAAAATATTTAATTTAGTAATTAAATAGATGACACATGTCATCTTCTCATAACTTTGGTTTGTGTAAACCTTAAAATATTATATAGATTGTTCTTTTCCGCTATCATGATAACGCCCTAAATTGTTCGGGACTATGGTTTTGGAACAATGTTGATGGAATCAAACCGCTGGTCGTACGACTCTCTTGGTTTTTTCAATAGATGAGACGAAATGGAATTGAGATGGTGGCTATTATGCTAGTTGTATAACTCTCTCAGAATCACCAAGTGAATGGGGATGGATTTGTGAATTTGATGGATCGAAGAAAGCCACTCAAGGGTGTGAAAGCCCTTGTGATGAGTTCACAAATCTATTCTCAAGGAATCACACACAAGAGACATAGATTCAAATGTTTATTAAGTAAAGACATCTCATCTAATTTAGATAAACAAAACAAAAAGCATAAGCTTTAGAGAAAACTCTTTTTTCCCCAAAAATTTCTAAATTATATTTACAATGAAACAATAGAGCTTTTTATACCTCTTACATGAAAATCTTTACAATAAATTACACTAATAAAAATATTTACATTTAAACAAAAGAGAATAATAGGTAAATCAAATAAGTCTTTTTCCACCAATTTAGCCTTTATGTTGAATGAGAATCCTTGAATATTTTGTGAAGTTATGAAAGATGAGATCCTTATAATAAAATTTGTATTGACGACCTTGATTTACTCCTTTTTTTTGACTCCATCATATCATGTGTGCCACAATCAACTTGAAAAACCTTATGTACATGCGGTTTATACATGCATGGGGAAAAAACAAATTCCTAACCGAAGCTTTTGTTCTATATTTTATAAAACAATAAATATAAACCCTCATTACTATTCGGCTCAATTTGATATAGTTAATTGACTCTAAACATTTTTTTCAATTTAGAAGATTTTTTTTAAAGAAAAGATTTGTGATTCGGTTTTGAACTTGTGATTACAATATGATCGGATATGAAAACGAAAAGTTTGGTTTTTTGAGTTGACGTTCTCTCACTAATTTATCCAAATATGAAAAATATTCGTCACTCTAGTCGTCAAATACACAAGGATGGTTTAATTTAATATTCGAGAGTGAGAGGAAAAGAGAGAAAAATCTCGAGATCAGAAATTCACACTAAAACCGAAGAAAGATAAAAGAAGAAGAAAGGAGAAGCACCTGAGGAATTGTTGAGGACGAGGCCCATTTTTATGTCTTTTTAACGTTTCCATACCTTTGCTAAAGTTTTCTACTTTGGGACTAAACTTTTCTATTTCGGGAACGTTTTCTCTCTTCCCATTCTATTCGTTTTTGTTTTTCAATTATGAAAAAGTAAGGGTCAATTTGCAAACTAACCCAAAAAAAATTATAATTCAGAAAATAACAAAAACTAATATAAGTGGCTATATATTAAACCATTGGATATATGTTAAATAGTTGGAAATTTTGTTATAGCTTTTTTAGGTGTCAATGGGTTAGCGAACTATGCGTTTTCACTACCGTTAGGTTTTCAATTGTTTGATTTCGTTTTGTATAGCGTTGATTTAATTTTGTTAGAAGATGTCGACGGGATTGCGATCTCGAGACATGTTCAAATGTAATTTTCTTTTTTTATTATTAATAAATGGGAGGAAACTCCCTCTGTTCTACCAAAAAAAATCTTTTTTATGTGTTTTTCTTGCCACTTTCCCAAAAAGTAATTACTACAATAAATTATTCTTTACAAATTCCATAAGAATGAACATAACTACTAGGCCCTTGCTGACGTATGTCTCAAGTGAGACGAGTGAAAGGTTCGGATGGAGAAACAACAAAACGGCTTTAGCTCTCTTTTGTTGATTCGATTCAGATGGAAGGGGATGGATCGACGGCACCACAAAGAGTATGAACAATTCTTTGATACAATAAGTACTCTCGTTCAAGAGGGAATCCGCACACAAGAACAAGAACACATAAAAACTCTTACGACGGTGTGTAAGAAAATACGATTCTCTTTATTGATAATAGGTTAAAACATGACTACAATGTTGCATATGCGATTTTATAAATAGTCCTTCAGTCGTGACCTTCGAGGGTCGAGATTCAATCTCAAAGAAAATGAAAAATTACACCAAAAGAAATAAAAAGGAAAAAAACTAGACGAAACATGGGAAACTTGTGTTTTTCTCACAAAATTACAACTCTAAAAATTATGAATAAATGAGAGAGAGTTAACGTGATTTCCTCCATCAAAAATCAAGTAAATATGGAAAATAATAAAACTGGAACTTACCTTATTAGTTTCAAGGAGGGGCCAGGCTTGCTTTGTTTCAAGCTCTTCATGTATTCCTTTGTTCTTCAAGCTAGTTTCCATACCATGTTGTTTTCGTGTAATTCATTTGAGAAGAGGCTGTTAGGGTTTTAACCAATCTAAGTGCTTTGATCTTAACTTGACTTGAGATGAATTTAAGCAAAACATAAAACACACACGAAACTTTTAACCCAGTTCCCTTTCGGTACCTCTGGGGAGGGGATCTTTTGCCCCTCAACTTCACTATTAATCAAGAGCTTTACACTTCCTCTATTAGCCTCTAATAGAGGTTTCTCTCTTTGTTACAGGTTTGGGAATAACAAAGGAGAAGAAACTAGAAGGAGACTACAATAAAGAAGCACAACCTAGAAGAACAAAAGACAAGACTTGAACTCTCTTTGTTCTTCAACTCTCTTAGCTTCTTATTATCTCTCTCTCAACTTCTCTCTGTTTCTCTTGCTCTTGTTTTCGGATAATCTTCAAGCCTAGAAGACGTCCTCCTTATATAACCAATGTCAGCATCACTGTTTCCTTTTTACTCTTGATATTGCCTCTTTTGTAATTTCCTTTTCCCATTATAAATTTCCTTTGTTAAGCCAAACTTTCACCGATATGGATTTAGTATGGACTTCTTTCACTTAAACCCAAAAGCCCATATCTCACAATCTCCACCTTGGGCTTTTGGTCTCATTAAGTCCATCTTCCAATAATCTCCATCTGAGGCCCAAGTCCATTTACCTCTTGTCTCCTTTCTCCAGATCACGACAATTTTTTTTTTTTCCGTTTCCCATGGCCAGAAAAAGTTGAAACCCATATCAACATCTCTGCAACTCCGGTGATTGATCTTCTTTGCCGTCTTCGAGAGCTCTCCTTTTTACCATGAAGAAAACACAATCATTGATCTTATCCTCTTTGCCTCTAATGGTGAATCGATGTGATTCTGATCTGGAGTCTTTGCGTCACGCGGCGGTTACCTCCGATGGTCATCCATCGACGACCATAGCCACCTTCTCTTTTGGCTTTAAACATCATGAGACCATAGAAATCTTCTTCCCTTTCTCGTTTCACCGCAGCTTTCGTTTTTTTTTTTGTCAGATTTCGACAAATCAATTTTGGCAATTTCCTCTGATGTCGACCTTAACAGCTATCATCTTTATTTCGGGTTCAAGAAAATCATTGAGAGATTCGCGATTCTCTCTCGGATTTCCTTTCCCAATTTTGAAATCAAAACCCAACGCCATGATAGTTATGTAAGCTTGACGACGTCTCTTCCTCACCAATCTTCTTGTAAACGCAGGTACTCATTATCTCCATCCTTTATGCACTTTGAGATAATTAATCTCTAATCCCTTTTTCTCTTTGATTGATAGTGAACCCTATGCAATTTCAACATGAAATTTGCATCTTTCGGTGATTTCTTTGTCACCAATCCTTCTTCTTATCTCAGGTACTCCCAAACTCCTTTTCATCTCTTTATCATGATGATTTTGAGCTTGCCTTCTAAGATTTCAGAACCTGTGCGAAACCCTTGACATTTTCGCAATTTGTTTCTTATTACAGCCTCCGTAACGAAACACAACGTCCCCTTTGTTGTCTTGATGAATCCATGTAACCCTTTTGAACCATGAATCATCTTCTCTGCAGGTTCACCAATCGAACAACCATTAAACTTCTTCTTCTCCTTAGATAAATTCAGGTAACCCTTTTGAAACCTGAATCATCTCCATGTCTCTATTTCCAATGACTTTTCTTTGAGACTTTGCGAGATCATGACTATGATTTCACAATCCTTAATGCAGAAGCTCCACCTTAAACTAATGTCTCTTCGCCATAGCTTCAAGATCCTCAAGGTATCGTACATACCTAAATTTCCTCTTCTTGTTCAAAACAACTTTTATGAAACTGCTTTCTCTTAGCCTTTGCTGACCCATATGAGTTTATGTTCTTAAACCATGAACTCTAACTCTAACTCTTGTTTGCTTGATTCTGAAAATAACACGTTTCTTTCAAAGAACATAAACTCATGATTCTTTGTCTCCCTTTTACTTTTGATTTTTCCATTATCTCTATAACCATAACCAAAAAACTGCCTTGTTTCTTTTCTCTGTCTCTGCGAGATCGAGACCTGGATAATGGAGTTACCTGGAGCGTCTTTCTTCTCCTCAGATGACGTTGAGAAGATCACAGCAGAGAATCTTCAAGCCAGGTACGGCTCTTGCTTTATTTCCTGCTGGAACCTTGCTTAGTAGAATCTTAGGTAGAACCAAACCTCTTTTAGGAACTGTGTCCTTGTTATAGATACTTCCATCCTGTGAAAAACCCTTTGCAGCCAATCTCTCTTTCTGCCTTTGGTTTTCAACTCCTTGTATCTCTAGTTCTTCTTTTAAGATTCACTTACCCTGAACAAACTTCTGTTTATCAGACTTATCTTTAACCACCCAAGTCTGATTTTGGTTAAGAGATTCCATCTCTTCTTCCATCTTATTTTTCCAGTGCATCTCTTCTTTGTTGTTCATCGCCTCATCTGTTTTAGTCTTTTCTAAAACAGCAAAAGAATAAAATCCACAATCATCATCTTCACCCTTAGATGATAATGTGATATCTCTACTTACTCCATCTTCAATAAACACATCATCCTGTGAAGATTCTGCCTCAGATTCTTCATTGCTCTCCTTAGACTCAATCTCTTCTAAAATTTCAACTTCTTCTGAAATTTCAGATTTTTCTGATGAAGAAGAGTCTCCACCTTGAGCTGATGAACTTTCTATGTCATAACCATATGGAGTAGGCCCTTGAACTAGGTTCTCACTGAAAGTCACCTTCTTTGACTTCTTCTTTCTAACCTTGATCTCAACCCCACAAACATCCACTCTAGCTTTTGCAACTGTGCCTTGTAGGTAATACAACCCATCGTGATACTTCCCTGATATCACTTTCTTATGACCCTTGTAGAATTGCACCACGAAGTTGCTTCCTTTATATCTGCACCCTGACTTTTCTAACATCCCATATGAAATCAGATTTCTACTCATCTCTGGTATGTACCTAACATCAGAGAGTATTACTTCTGAACCATCTAGATTCTTAATTCTGATTTTCCCTATTCCTTTGATGTCACAGTGGGTGTTGTTTGCCATTAGAACCTTCTTACCATTAACTTCCATGTAATCAAACAACACGTCCTTGTCTGATGTAATATGGTAAGAGGTTCCAGAATCCATGATCCACTCCTTTGATGTGTCTAGAGCACAAACAGTCAACACCATAGGATCCTTAATCTCCGTAGCAATGTTAGCAGTATCTTTCGGTCTGTAAGATCTTCTTTCTGGGCATTCTCTCTTCCAGTGATCTTCCTTTCCACAGATAAAACAACCTGTCGTTGTTGTTTTATTAAACCGAGGCCTTGACTGAGATCTACCTCTGCTGTTAGATCCTCCTCTCCATTGCTTATAGCCACCATTATCATACTTCTTTTGTGATCTACCCCTTGACTCCACATATAGTCCTGAACCTTCTAGCCTTGACTTGTCCAAAAGTCCTTTGTTCCTTAGTTCCGTCTCTTTGGCATAAGCTGAAGTGATCACTTCATGAACTGTGAGTGTTTCTTTCCCTGTGCCGTATTTCAAAGTATGAACTAAGGGTTCATATAGAGGTGGAAGACTTGTAAGTAGTTGTATAGCTTGATCCTCATCACTTATCTGAATCTTGAGACTTCCAAGGTCTGCTATAAGCTTTAGGAAAACATCAACGTTCTCTTCGATCGACTTGTTTTCCTCCATCTTATATCCTGCGAACTGCTGTTTTAAGTAAATACGGTTTGGCAGCGACTTTGTCTGATAGTCTCGCTCTAGAGCTTTCCACATACCAAGGGCTGTAGTTTCATGCATCACCTTCCTTAAGATTTGATCACTTAAACATGTTGCTAATAGATTTCTTGTTCTTAAATCTTTTTCAGCAAATAGTGGATCGATCTTCACCTGTGTGACCTGCTTGACTTGTGGCACCGTTGGCTTATCATCAGGTTTAGCATCTTCTGCACTTACTGGCTTAATCGTATCACTTGTTGATGTTGTTGGTACCTCCTCTGGTTCCTTCAGAACTGAAACTAAACCTAGTATCTCTAGCTGTCCTAACAGCTTGAATTTCCACAATCCGAAATCTCCTTTGCCATCAAACTTTTCCATCTCAAACTTTCCTTGTGTTGGTTCCATGTCTAACTGATTTATCTTCTTACTTTGTTTTCAGGAAAAACAGAAGATCTGAATCAAAAGACAACACGCAGCGGCTCCTCCTTGAAGAACAGATAAGCTTATCTTTCTTCCCTTAAGATCCTCCTTAGCACTAGCAATAAACCTGGATTGCTCTGATACCACTTGTTAGGGTTTTAACCAATCTAAGTGCTTTGATCTTAACTTGACTTGAGATGAATTTAAGCAAAACGTAAAACACACACGAAACTTTTAACCCAGTTCCCTTTCGGTACCTCTGGGGAGGGGATCTTTTGCCCCTCAACTTCACTATTAATCAAGAGCTTTACACTTCCTCTATTAGCCTCTAATAGAGGTTTCTCTCTTTGTTACAGGTTTGGGAATAACAAAGGAGAAGAAACTAGAAGGAGACTACAATAAAGAAGCACAACCTAGAAGAACAAAAGACAAGACTTGAACTCTCTTTGTTCTTCAACTCTCTTAGCTTCTTATTATCTCTCTCTCAACTTCTCTCTGTTTCTCTTGCTCTTGTTTTCGGATAATCTTCAAGCCTAGAAGACGTCCTCCTTATATAACCAATGTCAGCATCACTGTTTCCTTTTTACTCTTGATATTGCTTCTTTTGTAATTTCCTTTTCCCATTATAAATTTCCTTTGTTAAGCCAAACTTTCACCGATATGGATTTAGTATGGACTTCTTTCACTTAAACCCAAAAGCCCATATCTCACAATTTTATTGTGGGAATTTCAAGCCCATGTCCAACTCCTCTTATTAGTATGATATTGTCCGCTTTGGGCTCAAGTGGCAAAGCCTGCACGGATTTGTCTTTGGGTTCCTTCCCAAAAGGCCTCATACTAATTTAGTTGGACACTACTTATATACTAGACTATTTTTGTCTAATCTTCGGATGTGGGACTTGGTTTGTAATCCCAACAAACCTCCCCTCAAACCAATGACCACACAAACCAGTGTCCTCCCACCTCCAGCGAACTTGGCACCCATCTTGTACCGCCGTAATCTCCAACGGAACCCGCCGCCTAACCTCCGCATAGTCAGGAGGACTTTCGACACAAGGCACCGGCACCCCTTAATCGCGAGGTCACCTTGAGGGTTCTCCTCCCACACAGAACTTGGCCCATACCCACTTCTCCAGGTCCATCTTTTCGGAACCTAGGCTCTGATACCAATTGTGGGAATTTCAAGCCCATGTCCAACTCCTCTTATTAGTATGATATTGTCCGCTTTGGGCTCAAGTGGCAAAGCCTGCACGGATTTGTCTTTGGGTTCCTTCCCAAAAGGCCTCATACTAATTTAGTTGGACACTACTTATATACTAGACTATTTTTGTCTAATCTTCGGATGTGGGACTTGGTTTGTAATCCCAACAGAGGCGATGGTTCATGTCAAAGTCAAGTTGTTGTATCATGAGCTCGTGTTGCTTTGACTTGAAATCATGTACGGGTGGTTGCTTGAGTGAGTTGAGGAGTGTTAGTGCAGCTGTATTAAACTTCTCTTGAAACTTCCTAGTGCGTGATCATGTAATTGGTCCATTTGTCACTTCTGGTACAACAGATAAGGGGTCTTTAATTGCTTCTTCTTCAACAAAACTCTTCATGATCTCTTCTTCTTTATCATGTAAGTCTTGTACAGATCGCTGGAATCGATGTCCTCATCATCACCACCCTCTCAAAAAGGTTCTAGCCTCAGAACTACTTCTCCTACTTCAAAAGGACTAAGTTCAGTAACATTAAAGCTTGGAGAGATTTTTGAATCACTTGGTAGCTCGAGGCGGGAAGCATTGTCATTGATGCGTTTCAGCACTTTGAATGGTCCATTGCCTCGTGGTGCTAGCTTGGAACTCCGCTGGATAGGAAATCGCTCAGATCTCATGTGTAACCAAACCTAGTATTTGGGTTTTAAGATAACCTCCTTACGATGCTTATCCGCTTGTTGTTTGAACTTCTCTGTTTTCTTTTCTAAATTTTCTTTAACAGTTTTGTGTAGTTTCTTCACAAGCTCGGCCTTGCGGTTTCCATTTTGATCAATGTGTAATCCATGTGGTAATGGTAGCAAATCTAGTGGTGTTAGGGGTTTAATCTCACATACAACTTCAAATGGACAAAACTTAAAAGCAGAGTGAGTAGCACGATTGTAAGAAAATTCTATGAATGGTAAACAATCAAGCCAATTATGTAAGTTTTTACCAACCGTGGCTCTAAGTAATGTGGATAAAGTACAATTTACTACCTCGGTTTGCCCAACAAACCTCCCCTCAAACCAATGACCACACAAACCAGTGTCCTCCCACCTCCAGCGAACTTGGCACCCATCTTGTACCGCCGTAATCTCCAACGGAACCCGCCGCCTAACCTCCGCATAGTCAGGAGGACTTTCGACACAAGGCACCGGCACCCCTTAATCGCGAGGTCACCTTGAGGGTTCTCCTCCCACACAGAACTTGGCCCATACCCACTTCTCCAGGTCCATCTTTTCGGAACCTAGGCTCTGATACCAATTGTGGGAATTTCAAGCCCATGTCCAACTCCTCTTATTAGTATGATATTGTCCGCTTTGGGCTCAAGTGGCAAAGCCTGCACGGATTTGTCTTTGGGTTCCTTCCCAAAAGGCCTCATACTAATTTAGTTGGACACTACTTATATACTAGACTATTTTTGTCTAATCTTCGGATGTGGGACTTGGTTTGTAATCCCAACAGAGGCGATGGTTCATGTCAAAGTCAAGTTGTTGTATCATGAGCTCGTGTTGCTTTGACTTGAAATCATGTACGGGTGGTTGCTTGAGTGAGTTGAGGAGTGTTAGTGCAGCTGTATTAAACTTCTCTTGAAACTTCCTAGTGCGTGATCATGTAATTGGTCCATTTGTCACTTCTGGTACAACAGATAAGGGGTCTTTAATTGCTTCTTCTTCAACAAAACTCTTCATGATCTCTTCTTCTTTATCATGTAAGTCTTGTACAGATCGCTGGAATCGATGTCCTCATCATCACCACCCTCTCAAAAAGGTTCTAGCCTCAGAACTACTTCTCCTACTTCAAAAGGACTAAGTTCAGTAACATTAAAGCTTGGAGAGATTTTTGAATCACTTGGTAGCTCGAGGCGGGAAGCATTGTCATTGATGCGTTTCAGCACTTTGAATGGTCCATTGCCTCGTGGTGCTAGCTTGGAACTCCGCTGGATAGGAAATCGCTCAGATCTCATGTGTAACCAAACCTAGTATTTGGGTTTTAAGATAACCTCCTTACGATGCTTATCCGCTTGTTGTTTGAACTTCTCTGTTTTCTTTTCTAAATTTTCTTTAACAGTTTTGTGTAGTTTCTTCACAAGCTCGGCCTTGCGGTTTCCATTTTGATCAATGTGTAATCCATGTGGTAATGGTAGCAAATCTAGTGGTGTTAGGGGTTTAATCTCACATACAACTTCAAATGGACAAAACTTAAAAGCAGAGTGAGTAGCACGATTGTAAGAAAATTCTATGAATGGTAAACAATCAAGCCAATTATGTAAATTTTTACCAACCGTGGCTCTAAGTAATGTGGATAAAGTACAATTTACTACCTCGGTTTGCCCATCTGTTTGGGGGTGGCACGTGGTAAAGAAACGAAGTTTGGTTCCAAACTTTCGCCATCGAGTCTTCCAAAAATGGCCCATGAACTTGGTGTCTTGATTGGATACAATAGTGCGGGCTATGCCATGCAAACAAACCACTTCTTTGAAAAACATATATGCTATTTGAGTAGCGTCATTTATTTTCTCAGATGGTGTGAGATGATCCATCTTAGAAAACCGATCCACAACGACGAAGATGGAGTCTTTATGCCTAGTCTTGGGTAAAGCTAACACAAAATCCATAGAAATGTCCTCCCATGGAGAGTTAAGGATAGGTAAAGGCATGTAAAGTCTGTGTGGATGTGACCTGGATTTGGATTTAAGACATGTGATGCATTTGGCGCCGAACCGTTCAACATCTCTTCTCTTATGAGGCCAGAAGAAATGCTCCATTAATAAAGACAAGGTCTTATTAATGCTGAAATGCCTTGTTAATCCTCCTCCATGTGATTCCCGTGTGATGAGTTCCCTCATTGAACCTTGTGGTATACACAGTTGCTTGTTATACTTGATCTGCATAAAGATCAAAAAGATGAGTTTGGGATATCGATCAACTGCAATGATCTATATTAGAATCATTCCAGCAAAACCAATACACCAAATCATATATGGCATAAGTAAAAACAAAAGAAAATAATACAAAATAAGTTAAAATAATCAAATTAGCACACTTCAACAATTCAAGAAAGTGTAAAGTTAGAATTTAACTATGAAAATAATACAAAAGAAATCGATTAATATAATTTGATAACACCATTAAAAAACTCATCCGATGATTTGCCACGAACCGCCCATGTAACTATAACATAGAAAACTTATAAATAGTAAGAATTGTTTTGATCGAACGCTAACTTGAAAATATTAGTCTTTTTATGTTAAGAATTTATTCATAAATTTGATTTTGTCGACTCCAGGTTCCTCCTGTTGTCGCATAAGGAATCTCCCTAGCAAAAAGCTCGTCTGCCTCCCACCAGTGGGAATCACCAATAGACCATTACTCCCTGGATTCTCTGGTCCCTTTGGCTGGTTCGAAACAATAAAATCTTCTTCGATCGTCCATCACGGCAGAAGAAACAATGACAAAAGCAATTCAAGATGCGAAGGAATGGACCCTAGCACAAGATCCTTCACCAAAGAATTTTACAGCTTAGCTAAACCCAACTCAATCCACTATGAAGAGCTCTATAACTTGTTATTCAGACGCGGCATGCCAAGGCTATTCTAAGATTCCATGTACATACTCGGGGATCTACAATTCCGACGAAGCATCATCGCACAAAGATCTATGAGCTTTCAAAGGATTGTAAGCCCTTTGATGACCGAAGCTATTGCAATTTGTGGAGCCTTGCAAATCGGGGAATTCCAAACATTAGTTTCTATTCTAACTTGAAGCGGCTAATCAATCTCATCACCTCCCACACACCAACAATCGGAGATTTACGGTGTGCTTCATGACATCAGAGCTCTAGCCGGAAATCGACAAATCTCCTCTTTTCTTTTTACCTCATGAATAAAAAACTCTTTTGCTGAGAATTTGGCTAAATTAGATTTATACCAAAACTCGATCGACATCGTTTTAGAGATTTTTTTAGCGATAAATATAATTTTTTTTCTTCTTAAATTACTATTTTTCTTAACAAATTTTGTAAGGGAAATTTTGCTAGTTACCTAAATTAAATTATACTTAAATTAGTTTCCTAATTTACTAATATTGAGCTAATTAACCCTAAAATCTAAATCAATCTTTATCCAAAAGAAAGGGATATGGATATTCTGACATTTTTTATTTTTTTTGGAAACAAACAATCTGCGCTTTTAAAATCATTTATTAGGGGAAAGAATAAAGCTAAGTAAGGAAGAACGAGTGAATCAAAACATCAGGAGTTAAATTATTAAAAGTATAGGTAACAGAAAAGCCCAGGCCATATATGTCAACATTTCTCTTTTTATCACGCTCTTATCTCTCCGTCCCTCTCTTCGTCTCAATCTAGGTCAAGCGAAATGTTCCACCCGCCACCCAATCTGCAAACCCTACAATATCAGATCCCAGGTTATTTGCAAAATGCCTTTAAATATTTTATTGTTTGTTAAGCATTTAGCCAGGATTAAGTTGTATATATCAGATCGTCGTAACTTTGTGTCATCAGATTGTTGTAGTAATAATCAGAGGTCATTGCTGCTTTGTTTGTTAAGCATTTAGCTAGTATAGATCGTTGTTCAATTACATCAGATTGTTGTATTAATAAATCTATTTTCAATCTAATTTGTTTTCAATAGAGATCAATGCGGCCATCACAGCATCTGGCAACGATTGGCTTACTGCCACAAGGTGGAGAACTATGTTTCAGAATGAAGCTTACTTTCTGGCTGAGAACTCTATGCGTATACCAGTCAACACAACCGGACTTTGGAAGGTAGATGCTGACAAGTACAAAGACAGAAATGTTTGGGAAGTTCCTAGCAGGGGAACAACACTACGAGGCAGAGACAACAATGGGGTACCGTATAAATTCAACGTCAGGCGTGGTCATGGACATCTTGTTAACAGAGCTCGTCTACGAAGGGTTGTGGTCAGAGACAGAGACAATTATGAGTATTGCACGTTCGTGCACTACCGGAGATTCTGACGTGAAGATTTACTTGCTAGACCTATCTTATGGCTATGAGTATTGGACTTACTTGCTAGATCTATCTAATAGATCTGTATTTTCTTTGCTAGATCTATCTAATAGCTATGTATTTTCTTTTGTAAGACTCGTGTTTGAGATTTATCTTCAAAGACTATGAACTATTGTTTCAAAATTTTAGGCTCTTCCAAGCTCTTCCAAGCAGTGTGGCTGCATTTCATAAAAGAACAAATGATTATGCCGATGTTGTATATCATAGAGATATGTCAAACTGAAACCTGTGTCTAAAAGGCGCGCTTAGGCTCATAACAACACTTCCTCGCCTCCGTGCGGCTCTTTAAACTCTGACTGAAACAGAATCAGAAATTACTTTGTAAACCTTCTGATAGTACATCTGAATTTCTCTCGGGTCACTCTTCGCCAACTTAGATTCTGTAGTCTCTTCCTCGTAAAAAAAAAACAAAGAAAATCAAGAACTAGTATCTCAATACTCAATAAGCAAAATCGGACAGACACAACTCGAACAAGCATTGTTAATTTGCATACTCCAATTCATCAAAGATAAAAAGGATGTCAAATCATGTGAACTATATACCGTCTCTAATTTGTGCAACAGATAGGTTTTAAATTGTCGAACGCCTCGTCTACTTGATGCTGGATCCGCTCAATGAACCATCTCAAAAGCATGGAAGTGACCTAGTCACAGACAATCAAACCTAACAAGGTGAGAAACTTGATACTCTGCATCCAAAAACCACAATTTCAAACTGAAAGACTGAAACAGAATCAGAAGTTACTTTGTAGAAATCAAGACTAGTATCTCAGTACTCAATAAGCAAAATCGGACAGACACGACTCAAACAAGCATTGATAATTTGCATACTCCAATTCATCAAAGATAAAAAAAAGACGTCAAATCAAGTGAACTATTACCGTCTCTGATTTGTGCAACAGATAGGTGATGTTGGATCCGTTCTATGAGCCATCTCAAAAGCATGGAAGCGACATAGACAATCAAAATTAACAAGGTGAGAGGAAACTTGATATTCTGCATCAAAAAACGACAATGCTTCTCAAATCCATCCTGAGATTTCTTCATTTCAATCAAAAATCATATGCAGGACTTATGTAGATGAAACTAAAACACTTGCACATAAAGCCATATGAGTCAGGTAGCTCCAAATGCATTGGGGTCAAAGTATAATATGCAAATCCAAAGAGAGAATTCAACCTTAGGGAGTTCCATTATTGCGGCTGGTTGTAGCTCCTAGAGCGTACAGTGGAACAATGTTGTAGAGCCCATACTGTTCCTTCTTTTTTGCAACTTCAATGGCGTACCTAGTGTGTCTACATTCCAACAACAACATAAATGTCAAGTGCCACAATCACCCTCTTCATCTATTATCCAGGGATATCAAGAAAAACACTAACCCACCTGTTCGTCCATCCACTGTCTTTAGAACATCGTACAAGACGATCGCTATCTGGTAAAGCTTGGCCATCTCCTCCCTATAGTGACAACATCAGTAAAAGCAAAAGAGTTAGGAGACATCATTGTAAATCTTTGTCATGTAACGACTACAACACATAAGAACAGGCATCTCACGGTGTCTTTTTCCCTTCTCCTTCTTTTAATATCATTTAAGATGAAATTCATACCCAATTCGCTTCTTCGGCAAGAAAATTCCGATCTGACATTCCTGAATTACAAGAACAGGGGATTGCATCAATTACTATAATTATAGAATCTGACAATCTGGAAATACAAGAACAGGGGATTGCATCAGCAAAAACGGTAGAACAGAATATACAGATCTGAACATTTTTGTTTTGTTTTTGGTCAATAGATCTGTACATTACAGAATAAACGAATCAGAGAAAAAGAAAGATCAAACCTTATTGAATCTTAGATCGGCAGAGAGAGATGCTTGAAAGTTACACAAGTGAGCAAAGGGCATTCATTTGAATCACGTTTGGATGAATATAGAGAGAGGGGATTGAAAAGTCACAGAAGAGAGCAAATTGAATTTCGCATGGATGAGAGCGAGAGAGAGAGAGAGAGAGAGACAGAGCACAACTTGAGAAACGGTTGGACATGACGTATGTGCGGATTCGAAGTTAGACCTACCTCAAGTTCCTGTTTTACCCCTACATTAACTTTCACTTTAGTCGGCGAGTTGACTTTCGAACGGAATGCTCAATTGATTGTTATGGGCTTGACGAGGTGGAGAAATGAACGAGGCTGGCGTTGGATTACAATAAGCACTATTAAGCACTTTTGGCTTTCTCTTATTGAATTTGTTGTTCTTGTTGTGTACTAGCCAGGGGATCCTTTCATATGTACTTGTCATCTTCGATGGTTTTAGAGGCTCTTTTGTTGGTTTTAATTATCCTAATAATTACCCATAAAAGTTACAACATATAATAGAACCACAAATGAAATGAAGCTAAAACCTTGACCTGCTTGTCGAACCACTTGTTGAACTTCAACTTCAACTTTGCCTTTGGTTACCAAGTCTCATCCTCAACACCGCTACAACCACACAAGACTCTCCACAAAGGTATCTTCATACGACGTAGAATCTTAACTTTCCTCTCAAGAATCCTCACTGGTCTCGCCGCTACACACAACTCAGACTGAAGATCCTCCAGAATCCTAGCTACCATCTCCTCCGACTAATTCATGCACTTCCTCAACATCGACACATAGAAACCTTATGAAATGCTTTCATAATCAGAGGTTACTCTCTCTAACCGATAAGCCACCAGTCCAACTCGTTCCACGTGTTAGGAGTCATAGGGCTCAAAGTGTTCGGAGTCAGGGCGTGTCACACCTCCTTTTTGGCACGATCACGAACAACGACTAATCGATCCACCTTAACTTTTCGGGAATTGAAAGTCAATCAACAACACAACCAACACGAATCACAACCTCAACAAGATCAAAAGCTACTAGTTATCCTTCTCTATCACCTAAGACTCACCAACAAGGTTTCCCTAAAACCAAATTAGAATTTTCAAAAAATAGAACGGACGTGCTGATTTAAAATGACCACTGAGGACGGCGCTTACCTCGGAACCATTATCGCAAACATGATTCAGATTCTAGACACAAAGAGCTTTCCAACGACATAAAGATCGTTGCATACACATCCGATTGACAAACCGATTTGCCTCACAGCTAGCTAAGTGCGAGGAGCCCTAACCCATAAAATGTCCCTCTGATAAGATCTGATCTTCATGTCCGTTTCTCCTCTCTACCAAAACAGAACAGAACTACCTCCTTCTCACAAATCCATTCTCTTCCTCAAGAAAACTAAAAAACTCTCATTTCCACTTAAGAAACATGTTTTATCACTCTGAAAATGACTAGCAAATGCGTCTAGAAGCTTCTATATGATGACCTAGAGTTCCACACCTGAAACCGGACCAAACTTGATGAGGTCATCGTAGAATACATAGAACCAGACCATAACACACCAAGTATACCGGAAGTTAGAGAAGTACCAATAACTCGTTCAAGGCAAAGAAGGGTTCAGCAAAGTTGTAGAGACTCTTCTAAACACCATGGAACTCGAAGAGATGCTAAGGAGAAATCACGAATCTGATCTTCTATAAAAGAGCCCGATGTACCTGATGTGAAGCTAATAGAAGATTTTGCATGTCTTAGCTTCAAAGAAGTCGTTACAGCCAAACATCAAGGTAAGTTAATCTCTATGATAGGTCCATAAGCTCATAACAACAAGAAGACCTCAAAGGTCACACCTGAACGTCAAGATACACTTCATGGAGCTATTACGGGGCATTTGGAGCATGAAGACGAGCTGGAGAACACTCAAGTGGAGGAACATGAAGATCTTTAGCAAACTGGCTTCAAGGGACTTCAAGAGGAAGATCATGAAGAAGATTCGGAGCTAAACCAACTAGAATCATATAATATCGCACCAAAACAAGCCAAGACTCAACTGAACCGGTTTTGGACCTTTACACGACCAAACCAAGTAATTTCAATTTCATTTATTCATGCAGGTCCAACCGAATCTCATATGCAGCATGATTGAATCAAGACTGAAAAAAATAAGAAGGCAAACAAATAAGAAGACCTTTAGAACAACAAAGGAAATTATACTTAACAAAAGTGAAAAAATAAGAAGGCAAACTATTTTCATATAAAAAAAATATTGAAAGTATTTACAGAAAATATATTGTAAGATTAAATAATTTAGAACGTTGTGTTTAGTAATTTTATTTTGATCAACAAAATTTTTTTGAATATAACTATAAGTGGAGGAAAAATCTCTATGGTATAAAGCAATTGCAAAAATATTTTAGATATAATATTCGGTGAAAATTTAAAGTATAAAAATTTCACATACTTTATTTAATAAATTTGGTTATACTATATGTCACACTATAAATATTTAATTAGGTAAAGTTGTATCGTAAAGAAACAAACAAATAGATTGCAGGAGGTGATCTTTCCGGGACAGAGTTGGGCCATAGGGGATGGGAGTAATCTCCACTTTTGGACGGAGAAGTGGCTTGATGGTGAGACTATTTTGAGCGGCGAAGTGGGGGAGTTACCACCTGAGCATGAAACAGTGTTTGTGCGAGCTGGAATTTCACACAATTGAATTTGTGAAGATTCTTCGTAGGAGAGCTTCTTTAGGGTTTCAAACACTTAGAAAGAAATAGAATTAGGGTTCTTGAGATTGTTCTTATTAATCAAGATCAGAGCTGTAAACAGTGTTTTTATATGAAATTTCGGATCCTCCCAAATGAGGGGGGTACATGCTTATTTATAGAAAAAATAGGGCGGTATGAACAGTAACACGCTACTGTTCATACCGCAAGTGGAATACTAAAGAGTTGCTTATTGGGTCTTTGATGGGCCTTCGACAAATCGCTAATGGGTCCTTAATGGATCGCTTAACGGGCCTTCGTCTTCTGAGCTCGATCGCTGAGCCGATTCAACGTATGTTTAGCTGTTTGGTTTATTGATTCTTCTAGGGGAGTTTTGACCCCTACAGTTAGCCCCCCAGTTCAACAGTTTTAGTAAACTAAAAGTGTTGAAGTAAGGGTGTCCCAGAATCGATTCCCGTTTAGACCGTAACGAGTTGAAGATGGCGTTGATGAGTTCAGGAGACGATTTGGCGAGCCGCCTAAGGTGATGTTTAAACGATTTGACTGCAGATTTGCAAAGTCGCGAGCTGGTCGAGTAAAGCATGAGATCGTCTGTGGAAGGGAGACGATGCGAGACCGCGAGTCGATCGTGTGAGGAGAGATGTCGCGAGGTTGCGGGTTGATCGTTTGACGAGAGATGTCGCGAGGTCGCGAGATGATCGTTTGATGAGAGATGTCGCGAGGTTGCGGGTTGATCGTTTGACGAGAGATGTCGCGAGGTCGCGAGTTGATCGTTTGACGAGAGATGTCGCGAGGTTGCGGGTTGATCGTTTGACGAGAGATGTCGCGAGGTCGCGAGTTAATCGTTTGACGAGAGATGTCGCGAGGTTGCGGGTTGATCGTTTCGACGAGTGGCGATGCTGTTGTGAGTCGCTCGCTATGCGCGAGGCGATTAGAAGGATACACGACAAATTTGCGAGTCGCTCGCTATGCGCGAGGCGATTAGAAGGATACACTACAAATTTGCGAGTCGCTCGCTATGCGCGAGGCGATTAGACAGACATGTCGTATATTTTCGAGGCGCTCGCTATGCGCGAGGCGACTCGAGATGCAATCCACGGGGTGCCGAAGTGAAGACAATTGTAAGGACGCGAGCCGATTTGATATAGAGTGTCGCGCGGTCGCGATCTTTCCTGATGGAGAGAGCGACCCGATAAAAATGCGAGGATGCGACTCGATGAACTTTGGGGGATATCGCGAAATCAAAGGAATCACTGAGGATCAAATTCCCGAGAATACAAGTCCTGAAGTCGCGCTCTTAAATCAGTAGCGAACTCGCGAGGTCGCGATTTCGGCTAAAAACGACGTTGCGGGACTTTGAGTTAAACTGATTTTATTTCGAAACCAAGACCCTTTGAGCCCAGATTCTCGGCCCAATTTCAAATGAGGCCCACCTCGATACTCGAACCGTAAATCGCCTATATAAGGAGGGATGTTCCTTAGAGATCTCTCATAATTCTCATTTCTCCGAAAATCAGGTTTGCTCTCTCCCTTTTTTCTCTCGTTTTTTCTTTCAAGTTTTGGGGTTTTTAGCTGTCCCATCACTTCGCCGCCGCCGTGTTCTTCATCGCCGCCGCAGTGTTCTTGAGAGGAAAATAGAAGAAAACTTTTCTTCCATCCAAAAAACAATGTCGTCAACAAGTTCATTCGAGTCCGCGAGATCTGACGAGCTCGCCGAAAACAAAAACTTGATCTGGGCTTATTCTGCTAATAGCGAGTCGATCGTAGATGCGAGTTCGAGTTGTGGGAGGTACTTTGGTTTTGAAGATGCGAGCCCTTCGGGTCGCGAGGAGGTACAATTTTCTGGGCGAGAGGATCAGACAGGAGGCCATTCTCCTCTTGCCGACTTGTTCACTTATCCATCTCTTGCCCTAAGGCAAAGTCGCGAGACGGGGGAATCTGCTTCATCGATGCGAGCCGCGCAAACCGACCTCGCAGAGGGTGTTGGAACCTCGCACCCCTCGCAAACTGGCGAGGCCTTCGATACTAACGAGCAAAGGCTAGTCGTGGAAATTCCACATCTTCGTGACGAGTCGCTTAGTTTTGCCGAGCCGATTGCCCGAGTAAAAATCGAAGAATGCAACTGGGGGTACAATCCCCTCGTATAAGCAGAAAGATTGGATGCCTGGGTCGGATCTGGATTTGCCCAGATCGTTAAGAAGAAAACGAAAAGGTCGAGGCGAAAGCAGCGACCACCTCTAGGTTCGTCATGGTGCGATGAGGATTCCCTCGCAGACCTTCGTCTAGAGTGCGGGATCCCTGATTCGGTCGAGATGATCGTGCCAGCCGTTGGACAGCGAGAAGACGACCCGCCTGCCGGCACTTTCACTGCGTACGAGTGCTGGTTTCGGAGCTGCTATCTTACATTCCCCATCCCCGCGACGATTCTGCGATACGTGCTGGTTCATCGCATCGCACTCGCGCAGATCAATACAAGAGGAGTTCGTCAACTGGTCGGTCTTCTGACGCGAGCCGCTGAATGTGGCGAGCGCATTGGGGTTCGTCATCTTCTTAATCTTCTTGATATCCGTAAGAACAAGGACCCGAGTGGCAAGAAGCTTTATAATGTGGCGAGTCGAACCATGTATAAGATTTTGGATAACTTTCCGAACAAGGACCACAGTTGGCGAAAGTATTTTTTCTTCGTGCCGATTACAACTGCGTCCGCCGAAGAAGAACACGCGGTGGTGGCGAAGTGGGGGATTCTCGGTAGAATTCCTTAGAATATTATCGCGCGAGCTGTTTTCTATATATGCCTTTCTTAACTTTTTGTTCAATTGTTTTTACAGCTCGCAGACCGCTAGGAACTCCAGTACCCGGAATCTCCGATTTTTGCAAAAAGCTAAAGGCTCGGAAGTGTCTTTGGGAGCGCCACTTCAATCTTCGGAGAGTCATATCAGCTCGCGAGAAGTCTCTTCCGCGACCTCGCCAAGCAGAAAGCCACGAAGGCTAAGAAGAAGGTCGATCCGACGACCACTATCGTCGAGACGTCCGAGAGGAGTGTCGACAAAGTGGACACTCCTGTTGCCGAGGATGGCGAGGCGGCTGCTGTAGCCGCGAGCGGTGCTTTGGCTGTTATTACTTCACAGCCAATCACCATTACTGACGAGCTCGCCGAGCCCGAGCTTCAGCTGAAACGCAAGAGAAAACACTCTGAAGCTGACAAAGGCAAGGGGAAAGTTGGCGACAAGAAGAAATCTCGCCGTGAGCTGCCGACTCTTTCTCCAGGCGCATCCATTCCTCCGGGTCCGCGATCTGGAAACTCCGCCGATCTCTACAACGATCCCTTAGCCGCTGCTGCCTTGATTGCTAAGGTCACATACCCGGGTGATAACATGCCGATCCCGGAAAGGCTAGTAAAGAGCGAGCTCTACAAGGAGTTCGCGTGTCGTCAGGCTAAGGTAAATTCCACCTTGTTTTCTCTGTTTTCATCCTTGCTTCATTTCTCATACTTTCTACTCCTTTGCAGACTATCGCTCATTTCAATAGGTTGATCATATCATATGATCAAGAGACGAGGTCCAGGCAGCTTTTTATAGACGAGGCTCGGAAGAAGGAAGAGGCCGAAAGGGCGCAAGTCGCGGCCCAAATCAAACTACTCGCCGATGAGCGAGATATGTACAAGAAAAGCGACCACGACATGGGCGTACATCTCCAGAGAGTCGGTCTCGAGAAGGAGGCGGCCGAGAAAAAGTATGCCGATTTAGAGGCAAAGTTGTTTGCTCTGAGGGCGAGCCGCGAGAGGGACATTAAAGCGGCCGCTTTGTCGGCGAGGAGATCCGCAGCCGCCGAGGTTCAGGCTAAACTAAACAAAGCTTACGAGCTGTTTCGTAAGCTGATGAGAAGGCCGATCACAAGAATGGTCCATCTCGCACAGGCGGAGTCGAATCTTCAACTCCTTGATGATATGGAGAGTACTGAAGAGCCTTTCGATCTCGAGGCCGAACGCAAACTTCTGGTCGAGAATATGGCCGCGCTTGGGAAGGCCGACGACGTCTTTGATGCGATGGTCACTGAGTTGAAGAAGATACTAGGTAAGAACTACGTCTTCCCCATTAGAGTAGCGGATATAGTTGTTTCTCCGCGAGTCGAGGTCAGTGCTAAGTCTATTGGTATTCATGCAGCCTCGGGGTCAAACGACGGGTATCTGGGCATGCGCTTGCGCAGTGCGAGCGAGGAATTAAGCGATAATGATTCAGGCGAGTCGGACGAAACTGCTGCTCCGATCCCAGCTTTAACAACCGAAGTTATGCGCGAGCCGACTCCTCTAGAACAAGGGCCGAAGATTGGCGAGGAAGCGAGTTTGGCTATTGGTGCTCAAGCTGAAGATCGGAACATCGAAGAAGGCGAGCTGGTCGCCGAGGATCGAGAGGATGAAGATCGCGAGCCCGTCGCCTATTCTTAATATGTAGTAGATTTTTTAGGATTTATCGTTTCTTCTTTTGTTTTGCCAAAATTTTTGAACTTGTCTTTTGCTCAAGTGCCTGGATGACTTTATCCAACTTTGACATTAACTTTTTGTATGCCGAGTTGGTCAACAAGTATGAATGAATGTTTAATTGGCAAATTTATCACTGTTTGAGATTTGCCGATATTGGCGAGGCTTGTCAAAGCCCGTCGGGTAAGATGCACAACGGCGAGGCGGTTTTAAGACGCTTAGGGGCGATGCGGTTTTATGACGCTTAGAGGCGATGCGGTTTTAAGACGCTTAGTGGCGAGGCCAATGATAGGGTCGCCGCAAAATTTGCCATGTTTGGCGAGGCCTGTTATTGCTCGTCAGCAAAGCCTGTTTTAGTTTGTTACTTCAAGCAAATTCAGTATACAATGTATCTGATTTATATTTGCCTAAGTTCGACCAGTTGTTACGTATAACTGGGTTTTGCGAGATGAACATCCTGGTTTACGGTCGTATTCCACTGAATACATCCGCTCCAGTGATGAACTCTAAATTTATATAGCGCGCTTTATCCGTTTATGGATGTATAAGAAAACTTTTTGATGAAGTTTTATAGATCGTCATTATAGCTAGTAATGACGAGTTGACATATAGGTCGCGTTTAGACAGTTAGGTCGTTTGCGAACCGATGTCATCGCGTTTTAGACGGTTAAGTCGTTTAGCGAGTTGCTTAAGATTTTAAGACTTAAGGCTTTTGGTCGCGTTTAGACACTTAGGTCGTTGCGAGTTGCTTAAGATTTTAAGACTTAAGGCTTTTGGTCGCGTTTAGACACTTAGGTCGTTGCGAGTTGAACGAATCGTAATAAGACTTGGTTAAAACCTTAAGTCGTTACATATTGCGAGTGGGAGTATGAATATACGGACCCACTCCCCCCTTTTTTGAATAGGGGGCGCAACTGAACTCGTCGGAAGACGAGCTGCCTACGTACCCTGCGAAGGGATCAAGTCGCGTCGGTTCAAGTCTTATGACTTAGTATTTTTAGCAGTAATATTTCTTCAGATGTCGCGCATTCCAGGAACGCGGGATCATCTCGCCTTTCATGTTGGCGATCTCGTAGACGCCTGGACGAACCACCTTCGTGATTTGGTAAGGTCCTTCCCAATGAACGCCGAGCTTGCCGGCATTCGTCTCGGCTGTGTTCTGAAATACCGCGCGAAGGACGAGGTCTCCTTCGTAAAAACGCCGAATTCGCACTTTGGAGTTGTAATATTTGGCGGCTGCTATTTGATACTCGGTCATCTTGATAAGGGCTTGATCGCGCCTTTCGTTGATGAGGTCGAGCTCGTCGACCATGAGAAGATGATTGAGACCATCTTGTCCTGGAAGGAGTCGTCGGCGAATTCCTGGAAAGTGAATCTCGGGAGGAATTACGCACTCCGTTCCGTATACGAGGACGAAGGGTGTGTCGCCAGTAGCGCGACGAGGCGTGGTTCGATAGGACCATAAAACGCCTTCGAGTTCATCTGCCCAACGGCCCTTCTTAGCGTCGAGGCGAGTCTTCAAGCCGTGAAGAAGTGTCTTATTCGATGCCTCCGCCTGTCCATTGCCTTGTGGACAGCGAGGTGTCGACTTGCTGACTCTGATCTTCCACTTGTCGCAGAAAAGTTCAAAGCGTTTGGAGATGAATTACGAACCGTTGTCGGTCACTATTTCGTAAGGAACGCCATGTCGGCAAATGATGTTTTTCTAGACGAAGTTTTCGACGTGCTTGTCCTTGATCGACCCAAATGCCTCGGCTTCGATCCACTTCGAAAAATAGTCTGTCAGGACTACAAGGTATCGGTTCTGCCGAGAGGGATGGAGCGGGCCGACAATATCCATCGCCCATCGTATGAATGGATAAGGCGAGGTGACCGAGCTTAGAAATTCCGTGGGCTGGTGGATGAAAGGACCATGACGTTGACACTTCTCGCATTTTGCCGCGAACAACTCACAGTCCTTTATCATTGTTGGCCAAAAGTATCCATGTCTTTTAATCCGGATGGCGAGTGAGCGACCTCCCGAATGGTTGCCGCAGGATCCACCATGAACTTCGTGCATGATCTTGCGAGCTGATTCCCCTTCAACGCAGATTAGGAGTGGCCCAGACAATCCCCATTTGAAGACTTCTCCGCGGAGTAAAACGTATCGAGATGACTGCGCCTTTAACTTACGAGCCGCCCACTTGTCTATTGGCACTTTGCCGTCTGCGAGGTATTCGCGGATATCGGCCATCCACTTTGTGTCGCAACCATAAGTCGTTGTCTCATCGTCGATGGGTACGTCGACGATTTCGTGTTCTGGTGGTGGTTCCTCGCTACATGGATAGGCATCTTCAGGTTGTTCTGCGACTTGTTCGGGGAAAAGGCCACGGTTAAAAGCCGTATTACTCAGGTCGAGCTCGTTGCTTCCCTTCATCACATCCGTTGTTTCGTCTGGTGCGATTGTGTCAGGCTGATCGAGGTCCATCAGATCCGCGGCGGGACGAGTAGGCGAGCCGATGCTTTGGTCTGCGTTCCGCTTTGCAGCTTGTGATCTCGTAATTGCGTTGACCTCTTTGGCGACTTCGATACTTGGTTTTTTGATAAACTCAACCTAAACTATTCTTTGAAGATCTTTATCCGGCTGTGTTGACGAGCCGAGTGATGCGAGGGCATCAGCTTGCGAGTTCTCTGACCTCGGAATCCTCGTTAAGGAAAAAAGTTCGAACTCCTCAACTAAGGATTTGGCGAGGGCGAGGTATGCCTCCATGCGCTCGTCTTTTGCCGCGTACTCTCCGTTGAATTGATTTACGACGAGTTGGGAGTCGCAAAAGGATTCTATCCTTGTCATTTTAAGCGCTTTAGCCAGTCGAAGACCTGCGAGCAAAGCCTCGTATTCTGCCTCGTTGTTAGACGCTCTGAAGCCGAGGCGGAATGGTTGTTCCAAAGATTTGCCGTCTGGTGATGATAATCGAATGCCCACTCCCGACCCGTGTTTAGATGACGAGCCGTCGATGTGTAACTGCCAGATTTGGGACGAGTCTTCGTTTTCCGCCGAGACCGCCGCCTCCGGTAATTCGATTAGAAAATCGGCCAACACTTGTGCCTTGATAGTCGTCCTACTGCGATATTCGATATCGAACTCGCTTAGTTCAATAGCCCATTTGGCGAGTCGTCCGGATTGAGTCGGGCTATGGAGAACAGCTCGCAGCGGAAAAGTACTAAGCATGACGATCGAGTGCGATTGAAAGTAAGGTCGAAGTTTGCGAGCCGATGTGATAACCGCGAGTGCTAACTTCTCTGTCAGAGGATATCTCGTTTCCGCATCGGTTAAAGATTTACTGATGTAGAAAACCGGCTTCTGCTCGGTGCCGTCCTCGCGAATTAGAACCCCACTGATCGCCGAGGCGGAGACAACGATATAAAGATAGAGCGGTTCGCCTGCTATGGGTTTTGTCAAAACAGGTGGCGTCGCGAGATATTGCTTCAACTCCTTGAAGGCCGCTTCACACTTTGCCGTCCACTCGAAAGCCTGTCGAGCCGCCCCCTTTTTATCCTTGAGCGTTTCATAAAAAGGCAAGCACTTGTCAGTCGACCGCGAGATGAATCTGTTCGATGCCGCGACTCTCCCCGTTAATCGTTGGATTTCTCTTTTCGTTCTAGGCGAGGCCATCTGGGTGAGCGCTTGGATTTGTTTTGGGTTCGCTTCGATTCCGCGACGAGTCACCATATAGCCGAGGAACTCGCCTGATGTTACGCCGAATCGACACTTAGCCGGATTGAGCTTCATGTTATACTTGTTTAATAGCGCGAAGCATTCCGCGAGGTGGCCGACATGATCCTTCTCCTCAAGCGACTTGACGAGCATGTCGTCTATGTAGACTTCCATTGTTTTGCCGAGGAGGTCTTCGAACATTCTGTTCACCAATCGCTGATAAGTAGCCCCAGCGTTCTTAAGGCCGAAAGGCATGACCTTGTAGCAGTAGATTCCGCGATCCGTGATGAAAGATGTTTTGTCGCGATCGCTGGGGTGCATAAAGATTTGGTTGTAGCCAGAAAAGGCGTCCATAAACGATAATAGTTTGTTCCCAGACGTTGCCTCGACGAGGCGGTCGATATGAGGCAGGGGGAAGCTGTCTTTTGGGCATGCCTTGTTCAAATCCGTGAAGTCTACGCAGACTCGCCATTTGCCGTTCTTCTTCTTTACGACGACTGGGTTAGCGAGCCAATCCGGGTATCTGACTTCGGCAATAGATCCGGCTCGCAAGAGTCTTTCGACTTCATCGTTTACTGCTTGATCTCTATCTGGGCCGAGTCGCCTTCGCTTTTGCTTTATAGGTTTAAAGGTTGCATCGACATTTAGCTCGTGGCTGATTATGTCGATACTGATCCCGGGCATATCCTCGGCTGTCCACGCGAACGTGCCTACATTTTTCTTAAGGAATTCGACGAGGTCGAGTCTGACGGCTTCGTCGAGCGTCGCTCCTATCTCTACACATTTTTCTGGGAACTTGTCGTCTATGTGAACCGATATGACGGGCTCGCATGTCGGACCCGCTCCTTTTTCCTCGGCGGATTCCGCAATCTGTAGTTGTTATAAAACGTTGGAGAGTTCTTTGACGGGCTCCCTATCTGTTTTAATCTTTTTGCGCTTTTCGTTTGGGATCGGGGTCGCCGATTGACTCCTTAGCTTATGCGCGGCCATGAAGCAAGATCGCGATGCCGCCTGGCTTCCTCTGATAGTTTTGATTCCGCTCTGGGTTGGAAACTTTAAGCAGAGATGGTATGTCGAGGCGACTGCTCGCATCGAATTGAGCCAGGGAGTTCCCATTATCACGTTATAAATTGCCGGGTTGTCCGAAACGGCGAACTCGACTATCTTAGTCACTCCTTCAGCGCACACAGGAAGTTTGATCGTGCCGAGCGTCATTGTTGTTTCACCGTTGAATCCGGTCAATGGCTTAGGATAGGATTCGACTTGAGCGAGGTCGATTTCCATACGTTTAAGGGCGTCTATGAAAATAATGTCGACCGTGCTTCCGGTATCGACCAAAACGCGGCCCGTATCCCATCCTGCGACGGAGAGTCGGATAACAAGCGGGTCGTCGTGAGGTTTGTCAATGTCATCGATCTCATTCTCTTCGAATTGGATGACATCGTTTGGGAACTTAGACGGGTTTGGTTTGTTCGCCCCCATCTCAGCTCGTCTCTGGTAAGCTTTGATCGACGAGACGGTGTTTGAGCAATACTGCGAGCTGCCCATGATCATATTGCAGATTTTTTGTTTCGAGCCGCCTCGACCTTCGTTATCGTTTCGTCTGTCGAGGTGGAGCTCGTTATCGTTCCGCCTTTCTCGCTTATTACCCTTGTTACTACCTACTGACGGACCGTCTGCTTCCCTTGCATCGTCGAACTGCTCGAGCTGAAAATCGTCGACATTTATGTTTCCTCTAAGTTCTCCGGCGGCTAGCTTCGCTGCGAGCCGCATGCCGAGGACTCTGCAATTAGCCGTCGAATGCCAGCTCATCTTATGTAAGTCACAATACGCGGATTCGTCGAACTGTGAGTACCTCGTCCAAGTGTTGCCATAACTGCGACCCGGAGTGCCGCTTCCGCGACCTCGCCCTCTTCCTCGACCATAGCCGGGCGAGTCGACCTGATAGTTATGATCGCCTTTAGAACCTTTCTCGTGAAGCAGGTAGTCGCCTTGCTTCTTCTTTCCTGGAGTCGGGGCTTCCTGCATAGAGGGAATTTTTGCCTTGCCGTACTTCTGGCTTAGGACTCTGGTTTCGTCCTCGTTCTTTGCGAAGCCACTGGCGCGATGAAGCGCATCCTGAATTGACAAGGGTTCGTTAATGGTCATTTCCTTTCGGAATTCCGAGTTGTACCACAGGGCTTTTCGTAGCGCACTGGTCGTCGATCCCCTTCACTTGAGTGAGCACTGCCTTGAAGCGTTCAATGAATACCCCTAAGGGTTCGCCGGCCTCCTGCGATAGGGTGTAAAGGTCAGCTTCCGACGATCCGCGCTTGATCAAGATGGAGTATTGCTTCATGAAGGCCTGGGAGAGCTGTGCAAAGCTATCAATCGAGTTCCTTTTCAATCCCGTAAACCAGTAGAGGGCTGCCCCTTTGAGGTGTTCCACGAAGAGGAGGCAGCAACCGACGTCGATCTCGTCGAGCCGGAGATTTGCTCGTCCCATTGCGATTGAGAAAGCCCTTATATGCTCCGCGGGGTCGCCCTTTTCGTCGTAAACAGGAAGCTTGAGCTTCCCTGGATCAGACAATCGTGTCTTGGTTATTCGCTCGGTGAAAGGAGTTGTGCGAGCTTCTTCAAGAACACGGTCGATCTCTGGCGCTTTGCTTGTTGCGCGATGGACTTGCGATCTCATATCCTTGAGATCGCGGGCCGTTTGCTGCATGATGGCTTTGAGATCATCCATCTCTCTTTGCTGCGAAGCGATAGTTCGGCGATTGGTCGGGGCTTCGGCGTGCTCCGCCCATCGCGTATTCTCCGCGATTTCACCCTCTTCTCGGCTTTGGATATGACTGGCCGGCCGACTGTGTCGAGCGGCTCCGAACTCACGTCCTTCCGAATCGTCTGCGATGAGGACGGCCCCATCTCTGAGGGGCGTTGGAGTATTCTCCTCGCGAGTCCTGCGAGCTGAGGGTGAGACTGCCGGCGAGAAGTTAAGGGCGATCGGGGCGACGCGGAGCGCGGCATTGTGCGGTAGTCCTTGAGGCTGGCGAGCCGTTGACAAGGCTCTGATCCCGGCGGATAAGTTGCTATTGATAGTTTCTTGATTTTGCGAATGCTTGAGCAATTGCTCGAGCATTGTTTTGAGCTGGCCGTAAGCTTCCGGTGTGGCCGGGTCGGCCGAGTTGGTGCAGATAGCACGGTCTCCTACCGGGATGGATCCTTCTGTTTCCGTTTCCAACGCGGATTGGTCGATTACGTTGGTTTGCTCATCCACAGTTGGTTCCCTCGGATCGGCCGAGTCGGTCGCAGGAGTTTGCGGGTTCGTTCTTGACATCTTGCGAATTTGTCTAAGTGTTTGTTTCGTGTACGAAGCTAGTTGTGCGAGTAGATCCCCTCCTTCTAGCGCCAAATTGTGCGAGCTGGAATTTCACACAATTGAATTTGTGAAGATTCTTCGTAGGAGAGCTTCTTTAGGGTTTCAAACACTTAGAAAGAAATAGAATTAGGGTTCTTGAGATTGTTCTTATTAATCAAGATCAGAGCTGTAAACAGTGTTTTTATATGAAATTTCGGATCCTCCCAAATGAGGGGGGTACATGCTTATTTATAGAAAAAATAGGGCGGTATGAACAGTAACACGCTACTGTTCATACCGCAAGTGGAATACTAAAGAGTTGCTTATTGGGCCTTTGATGGGCCTTCGACAAATCGCTAATGGGTCCTTAATGGATCGCTTAACGGGCCTTCGTCTTCTGAGCTCGATCACTGAGCCGATTCAACGTATGTTAAGCCGTTTGGTTTATCGATTCTTCTAGGGGAGTTTTGACCCCTACAGTGTTGGTTAAGGATTTATGGTCACATGGTGTGGGTTGGAAGATGGATCAAATTGCTCCTTACGTATCGGAAAACAAGAATCTGGAACTAAGCACTATTGTCGTTGACACTATTTCCGGAGCTAGGGATAGTGTTTCGTGGAGTAGAAGCTTGGATGGGTCTTTCACTGTCCAATCGGCGTATTCTTTGATTACTCAGAGTGGAGAACTCATACCACAAATGGAGGCTTTTTCTCTTGGATTTGGAAAGTGAAAGTCCCAGAAAGAGTAAAAATGTTTTTATGGTTGGTTGGGAATCAAGTAATAATGACGAATGAGGAGCGTCACCGGAGACATATTGGAGATTCGGTTGTTTGTTCAGTGTGTAAAGGCGGGATAAAAATGAGTTTACTTGTTCTTTGAGATTGTGAGGCAATGAAGGGGATTTGGGTCCGTATTGTTCCTTATCGCCGACAGCAAAGCTTCTTTAACCAAACTTTGCTTAAATGGATATATGCTAATTTACATGAAGGGCAGCGGGTGAATGATACTCCATGGGCTACGATGTTCATGATGGCGCTTTGGTGAGGATGGAAATGGAGATGTGGAAATGTGTTCGGTGAAAATCGTCCATGTCGGGACCGGGTCCAATTCATCAAATCTTTAGCTAAAGAGGTGGAGTTGGCAAATAGGGCTAGAGATGATGTGGGAGTAGCACGGGCTCGGGTAGTGAGACTGATAAGATGGAATCCTCCATTGCATGATTAGATTAAGTTGAACACGGATGGAGCTTCTCATGCAAATCCCGGACTCGCTATGGCCAGAGGTGTGCTACGGGATGCAGAAGGTAGATGGTATGGTGAGGTTTGCAGTGAATATTGGCCGATGCTCGGCACCATTAGCAGACTTGTGGGGTGTTTACTATAGATTACACATTGCCTGGGAGAAGCGTTTTCAGAGGGTGGAGTTGGAGGTTGATTATGAGCTTGTGGTTGGTTTCCTTAAGACATGGATTTGCGCGTCGCATCCGCTGTCTTTCCTGGTATGTTTGTGCCATGGCTTTATCTCGAAGGACTGGTATGTCTGTATTTCTCACGTGTATAGAGAAGCGAATCATTTAGGGGATGGTTTAGCTAACTATGCATTTACGTTACTATTTGGTTTTCTTTTTTGGAGCATGTTCCTATTGATTTGGACTCGATTTTGAGAGCGGATGCTCTTGGTGCTGAGAGCCCGAGAGAAGTCATGATGTAATTTTATTTTTAGTTTAATAAATACTAGGAGATATTTATCTCCCGGTTCTTACCCAAATAATGTCAAACCAATCATAAGAAATGAACAAACAAGTTAATCTATAACCAGCTTATAAAGAAAAATATAAGTGGAAAGTGTTACTTCTAATAAATAGAAAATGAACTAATTTAGCTATATTTAAGACAATTATTCCAATTATATATAACTAAAGGGGAAATAAGAGAAAAGAAAATCAATGAGTAAAAATTACAAATATCTTTCTAATAAAGTAAATATTATTGTCTTTATGATTTTTTATTTTTGTAAACTACGTATTTAATTTTATGAAACTCGCACTATTGGTTATCCAAAGTGGCGGTAAGTTGTTTTATCATTTTCATTTTAACTCAAAGATAAAATTTAAAGGTCACTATAAGAGCATGACGAAATAGAGGTTCTAAATACTTCACTTAATAAAAGGAGAAAATGTAAATATAAGTCTAACATATATCATGTGATATAAGTGCAATTAATATCTTCAAAACAATAGGAAATAAAATTACTAAGTTGATGTATGAAACTTTCACACATTTTTAGCCATATAAAATACAATGTATTTTTAACTTTAAATAACTAAGATTTTTATTCAACAAATATCTTCAAATTAGCAATGTTACTAATCAAAAGTCATAATAAAGATTGTCTAAAAACTAAAACAATATAATGAATAGAAAATAAAAAAATTAATGTTAAAATAATATAATATCTATAGTACCCTAATTTGTAGGTAAGATGTATAAAATATATGATATTTTATATATGTAGCTAACAAAGTTTTAAACATTGAAATACATTTTCAAATAGTAATCATTAATATCCAAATGGTTAAAAATCACTTCATAATATCATATTCATATAATATTATATAGACAAGAGAGAAAAACACTAATTCCTTTCAAACCACAATCATTACTTTTATATTTTATTATATCTATATGATATTATGAAGTGATATTATGAATATGACATTTTTTAATACAAATTTAGCAAAATAAAATTTTAATCAAATTTAGAGGGCCCAAAACTTTTTTTTGCCCACAGGCCTATTCTAATCTTGAGCCGCCACTTGATGAATATTATGCGTCTTGGTATGTTATCATGTCTTCTCTAATCCTAATTTATGCCTTTTCTTTTTTTTTTTGCAGGAGAGATTTATCCTTACTGCCTTATATTGGTTTGGATGAGTTGGATTTTTGATAATCGGAGCTGTAAGCCTTGCCATACGGAGGAAGACTAATAATCATATCGTGGATTATAATTTTGGAAATTGAAGGGTTGGATATTTGGAAATGAGTAATGATTTGGAAATTTGGAATTTGCACAATTGAAAGATTTTTCCTACTTTTTGTGGTACATTTATGGATATCACAAGTATCTGGAACTTAGAATAAATATTCTGCCTTTATCAATACAAAAAAAAAGCCATATCATGGATTTAAATGGATATGAATATTAACTAAAATTTATAAACTTATACTAAATCATAAAAATCAGACTCGAATTTATCAAAATTCATCGCAATAATTAATCATATTTCTCAACTGATAATAATAAATACAACTGAACAAAGTTATTTATTTAAAATACAAATAAACGGATAAATCATGAGTATTTAAGGTTTTAGGGTTTAGGGTAAAACAACACATACAAAATTTGATACAAAGGGTTTGACTTTTAGAATAAATGAGTGTTTCATATACGTATATACATTTATGCTTTATGGTTGATTTAGGATTTATGATTTTTTGCTTTAGGGTTTGAGATTTTTAGGTTTATGGAACTCCATACATACTAAATCAAAACTAAACCCTAAAACCAAACTGCAATCCCTAAAATAAAACTTTTAACTCCCAAAATTATATCATAAGCTAGTGTTTGAAATGCAGCTTTGACTTTTATGATAGTTTAATTTAGGGTTTAGGGTTTCAGAATATACTTTTGGGATTTGTAGTATATACAATACATAATTCTTTATTAAAAAAACATAAATTATATATAATTTTTTTTATGGTATGTATATTTGACTTAATTGTTTCTTCGATTAAGGTTTCTTCAAATATATCTTTTTTTCTAGTTTGATATATATACTATGTTTTTTAAGATAAATGAGTGGTTCATTTAGGGTTTAGTTTTTAGGAGTTATGGATCATAAAACACAAAACAGAATATTATAAAGTAAAAATGAGTATAAAACGAAAAAAATTATAAGCTCACATATATAAAAATTATAAACATTATAAACTACATAAAATGTTTTTAAAAACGTAACACAAAAAACATGAAAAATACACTTGAAGGATAAGAACCAATTACAAAAGATCATTAGGATCTATGACATGGGTGTTTAGAGGAAAAGAACCAATTAGATAAGATCACTAGGATCGAATACTGAGCTAATCTCATCCGTTCACTCATTTTCATACCCTTAATAGATCAAATTTGTTCGTCCACTTGCTACCTTTATCTTTTAACATAAAATCTTCTTTCTTTTCTTTTCGTGAAAAAGAACGATACTCTAGATCTCTGACTCTTTGTGTTCTCCTTGTTTACTCGGTCTCTGACTCGTCAACCACTCGGCTCCTTCATCATCATCTCCGATACTTGTTGGGGTCGGTTTTCACCTGCTCCACATTAACGTTCAAAGTCAGGCAACTGAAGAAATAACCCTCCAGAATCTCGATAAACATGGCGAAGTAGCTCCTAGGTCTTCACGCGAAGCAAAGCCAGTAATCAAGGAAGCTGTCTGGGCAAGGTGGAGGACCATACAAGACTTGACGAATGGAGGCGTGTTCGGTCCAACGGAGCCGACCACGGCCTCGCCGAAGCCAGACGACCACGGCCTCGGCCCAAGGGCCGACCACGGCCTCGCCTAATCTAACCAACCACGGCCTCGCCTAGGCTGCTGATCATATCCTCGGTCCAATACAATCTTTGGCCCAATGACATTAAGATAGCCCGGTCCAGACACGAAGCCCACGTTGATGCAACTGACTCAAGCAAGGCGATTCCGCGAAGGCTTAGGAGACTTAGCCGACTTAGGAAGCTATATATACATCTTTGTACAAACCCTAAGGGGAGATATACACAATCTTGTACTCAAACTTTTACACAACAATCAAAGAAAAGCTCTTACTCATCTCTTGCGACCTTAGCTAATCCTAGAAGTCTCTTCCTCTTCACGAACCCTTACAAATTTAATTGTGCTAGCTTAGGCTCCCACAATTTGGCGCCGACTAAGGGGAACCAGAGAGTTTTTGACACAAGAAAGCTAGGTTTTGCAACACCATCAAGATGTCTGGCAGCAATACCACGAGCAGCGAAGGATCCTTGTCTCACAGAAACGACGAGACAAAGGAGAACTCCGTGGAGAACACCGCGCCTTGCGCCGCTGACAACCCAGCAGATATCACGGAGATCAAGCAGATGCTTAAAATGCTCGTGAAGAAAGCACATGATCAGGAGAAGTATAACGAGACTACGACGAGCGAGCTGCAAGCGCTCAAGAGAAAGAAGCGCAAGAGGTCCCATGTCCGTCCAACACGTCTCAGCTTCAACTCGCCTCGATCCAATCAAAGGGATCAGGACGAGGAGCTACTGCCTCGGACCAATCACACGGGTCAAGAAAACTTGCCTCCACCACTGCCTCGTCGGGAATCTGACGAAACTCTCGAATGTGTGGTAGAGAAATCGGACGAGGACCAACCCCCTCGAAGACGAGCCCGAACCTACACAGCTGCTGACGATACTAGGGCTGATGGAGAGGGAGATCCCTCCATCATTGAGCTCTATAGAAGGGAGCAGGAGCGCAGAGCCCCCCAAAGCTCCCGCGTTGAAGAAGTGGCTACGCTGAAAGCCCAGTTAGACCAGGTCGTCTCTGACCTGAGGACTACCAAGCTGCAGATGTACCGCAGCACGGGAAGGGCTCTTGGGGTCGCTTACGTGCTGGAGAAGGCACGAAACACCCCTTTTGCTGAAAGCATCTCGGGGGCCAAAATCTCCGATCCAGGAAGAATCAAGCTTCCAAGCTATGAAGGAACCTCTGACCCCGCTGATCATCTAATGGAGTTCGAGGTAGCCCTAGGGAGGGCAAATTTCAAGGAAGCCAAGAAGGACGTCGGCTATTGCAAGCTGTTCGTGGAAAGCCTCAAAGGGCCTGCCCTCCAGTGGTTCTACAAGCTGGAGAAGAATTCGATCCACAACTTCCACCAACTTTCTGAGATGTTTGTACAACACTACAACATCTTTGTTGAACGAAAGATTTACGATGTAGAGCTGTGGACCAACAAGCAAGGAGAGAACAAAAGCTTGCGGTCTTTCATGACAAGGTTCAAGCATACCCTGTCAAAGGTGGATGGAATCAGCAATACGTCTGCGTTGGAAGCCTTAAGAGGAGCAGTTAGGTGCCCGTCTCCGTTCTGGCAAGAATTCACCATCAACCCGCCAACAACGATTCAAGACGCTCTTCACCGTGCAGCTGATTTTGCCCAAAGTGAAGAAGAACTCCGTGCCAAGAGGGGTGGAAAGGCTAAGCAGACAAGCGAACCTTCTCAGGTTATAACCCCAGCTGCACCAAAGAGAGGCAATCCCGCCTTCGTCCAGTTTGAAGGGGGAGAAGGTGGAGCTCATAATTACCAAATTGAGTCACCTGGCTATGGCAGAGGTCGAGGCCGCGGTCGTGGACGTGGCAGAGGAAGCTTTACATGGGATAGAGACCCGAAGGAATACGATGAAAAATTGTACTGTGAATTCCACAAAGCAACTGGGACGACAGCTGGCCGCTAGTTGGGACGACAGCTGGCCGCTAAACTGGCCGAGGGCACTCTCAAAGGTAACATCAGCCTGTCAGATTTCAAGCTAGAAGAAAAGGCTCAAGATGCTACCGAGGTTCAGACGGAAAATCCCAGGCGACAGCGTCGTAGTGACAACTCCGAGAGCGGGAACCCGCAAGGCACCATCAACATGATCATGGGAGGATCGCAGTACTGTGCTGACAACATAACTGCGATCGAGGCTTACTAGAGACGTGCCGAAGTTTGTGCCAACATCTCTACATCCCCGAGGACAAAGCGTGCCAGCGATCCTATCACTTTTGACGAGGACGATGCCGAAGGTATTGACCATCCGCATAACGATCCTTTGGTGATCAACCTGTCTGTCTTCCACTTCAATGTTGCTCGAGTCCTCATCGACACTGGAAGCTCGGTGGACGTTATCTTCAAAGACACGCTCGAAAAGATGAAGATCGACCTATCACTCATCAGAGGGCAACCAAAACCTATAACAGGCTTCTCTGGTGAGATAACTTTGACAATGGGAACGATTCACCTGCCAGTCCAAGCTGGAGGCGTCAAGAAGATGGTGAACTTCACGGTGTCTGATCATCCCGCCATCTACAATGCAATCTTGGGAACACCACGGCTCAATCAGATGCGAGCTGTACCGTCAACCTACCACTTGTGCTTAAAGTTCCCAACCAGTGACGGCGTGAAGACAATCTTTGGCAACCAAAAGGATTCCCGCATGTGTTTCTTAGCAGCGCACAAGCTGCGCAATCGTGAAGAGAACAAGGACTCGAACCCAGGAACTCATGAGGAGAAGAAGGACGACTCGACTTCACAGGGTCGCGAAAGAAAGCAAAAACCAATTCTGATCAGGTAAAGAACCTGGCTAACCTCTTGTAGCAATTACAGATTGCAGACAGTTGTGCAGAAGAAGAGCAACCTACCTGCGAACCCATGATCTCTGTGTGTATCGACGAGCAACACCTAGAGAGATGCGTCGAGATCGGAGCTGCCCTTGACAAAGTGCTCAAAACAAAGCTAGTGGCGTTCTTCCAGAAGAACGTTAACGCCTTTGCCTGGACCGCTGAAGACATGCCTGGGATAGACATCAATGTTGCCAGCCACGAACTCAATGTTGATCCTATATTCAAACCAGTCAAGCAGAAAAGAAGGAAGTTGGGTCCTGAACGGGCAAAGGCTGTTAATGACGAAGTCGAAAGGCTTCTGCGAGTTGGGTCGATAACCGAAGTCAAGTATCCCAACTGGCTCGCCAACCCAGTCGTGGTCAAGAAGAAGAATGGGAAGTGGCACGTCTGCGTCGACTTCACGGACCTTAACAAAGCCTGCCCAAAAGACAGCTTCCCCTTACCTCACATTGACCGCTTGGTGGAAGCAACAGCGGGTAACAAGCTTCTTAGCTTCATGGACGCTTTCCCCGGCTACAACCAGATTCTAATACACCCCGATGATCGTGTGAAGACAGCTTTCATCACAGACCGAGGCATCTACTGCTACAAGGTGATGCCCTTTGGCCTGAAGAACGCCGGTGCAACATATCAGAGACTGGTGAACAAGATGTTCCAGGACCAGTTAGGAAAGACTATGGAGGTCTATATCGATGATATGCTCGTCAAGTCACTCGAGGAAGAAGACCACATCGCCCACGTGGAAGAATGCTTCAATCAACTGAACCTCCACAACATGAAGCTGAACCCAGCGAAGTGCAGATTTGCTATGACTTCTTGGGAGTTCCTTGGGTACCTAGTCACTCGCCGGGGCATTGAAGCCAACCTGAAACAGATCGATGCACTGGTCTAGATGGCTTCACCAAGGAATAAACGTGAATTATAGAGATTAACTGGGAGGGTGGCTGCACTCAATCGGTTCATCTCACGCTCTACTGATAAGTGTCTTCCCTTCTACAACACTCTGCAAGGAAACAAACAGTTTGAATGGTAAGAAAAATGTGAAGACGCCTTTAAGCAGCTTAAGGAATATCTGGCAACGCCACCCATCCTTGCTAAGCCAGTGACCGGAGAACCTCTCTTCCCCTACATTGCTGTCTCAGAGACGACAGTCAGCGCTGTCCTTGTGCGGGAGGAAAGAGGCGAGCAAGGCCTATCTTCTATGTGAGCAAAACACTCACAGACGCTGAGACAAGATACCCTCAACTGGAAAAGCTAGCACTGTCCGTCCTCATGGCATCAAGAAAGCTAAGGCCTTACTTTCAATCTCACTCAATTATTGTCCTTAGTACTTTCCCGCTACGTTCAGTTTTACATAGCCCAAGTCAATCTGGCAGGCTGGCCAAATGGGTTGTGGAGCTCAACGAGTATGACATCGAGTATAAAGGACGAACATACAACAAGTCACAAGTGCTGGCGGATTTCCTCATAGAACTCCCAGACGGCAAAGACTCCAAGGAGGTACAGCCCGGGATCTGGCAGCTGTACGTGGACGGCTCATCCTCAAAGAATGGTTCTGGAGTTGGGATACGATTAGTGTCGCCAATCGGAGAGGTCCTTGAGCAATCATTTCGACTTGGATTCAAAGCTTCTAACAACGAAGCAGAGTATGAGGCCCTCATCGCTGGCATGAGGCTCGCCCAAGGACTACGGATCGACCACATTCACGCGTTCTCCGATTCACAGCTGGTAACCAGTCAGTTCAGCGGCGAGTACATCGCAAAGGATGATCGCATGGAGGCTTATCTGAAGATAGTGAAGAACCTTGCTTCTTTATTCCAGGAGTTCACCCTTACAAGGATTCCCAGAGGTGAGAATATGGATGCCGACGCGTTGGCCAACCTTGCCTCCGCCACTGTTGCGCCAGACGATCCGGCTTTGAAGCGGGTCATTCCAGTCGAGTTCATTGAATTCCCCAGCATTCAAGAAGATGTGACATTTGCCATCTTAACACGCTCTCAAGCAGCAAAACAAGCAGGCGCCCTTGCTGAAGCAACCAACGAAGACATAGAGATGGTAGAAGCTCCCGAAGTCCCAGATGCTGACATGCACGACGCCGACGGCCCCGTCAATGACGTCCTCGTCGCTGATATTTCTGATACCAGTAGCTGTCATCACCCCTAAGCAATCCCAATGAACGAAGATGCTGAAGAACTAGAGTACGACTGCGACAAGTTATGGATGGACGAGATACGAGAATACATTACCGATGGCAAATTACCCAGTAGCAAGTGGGCAGCACGCAAGTTACAGAAGCAAGCCTCTCGTTATGTTCTACTTGATGCTAACCTCTTTAGATGGGGATTCTCCGATCCTATGCTCACCTGTATAGAAGGAGAAGAAGCAAGACGAATAATGGAAGAGGTCCATAGTGGGTCTTGCGGCAATCATTCAGGAGGCAAAGCGCTTGCGATCAAAATCAAGAGACATGGTAACTTTTGGCCTACTATAGTAGGCGATTGCATGAAGTTCTCAGCCAAGTGTGAGAAGTGCCAGCGACACGCTCCAAAGATCCATCAACCAACTGAAATGCTCTCTTCTGTCACTTCGCCTTTCCCATTCATCAGATGGGCCATGGACATTGTTGGACCATTGCACCCATCAAGGCAGAAGCGGTTCTTGCTTGTTCTAACAGACTACTTCTCAAAGTGGGTAGAAGCTGAAGCCTATGCTAACATCAAGGATGTCCAAGTGGAAAGCTTTGTCTGGAGAAACATCATATGTCGTCACGGAGTTCTATATGAGATCGTTACAGACAACGGTTTGCAGTTCATATCCAATCGGTTCGAGACATTCTGTGCAAAATGGAATATCCGATTTAGTAAGTCTACGCCTCGCTACCCTCAGGGCAATGGTCAAGCAGAAGCTATCAACAAGACGATCCTTGATGGCCTTAGGAAGCGCTTAGAGACAAAGAAGGGTTGATGGGCCGACGAGCTAGAGGGAGTTTTGTGGTCCCACCGCACCACTCCCCGCCGAGCAACAGGCGAGACTCCTTTCGCCTTTGTCTATGGAACCGAATACGTCATCCCGTCTGAAATCTGCTCGCCCGAAGTACGACGTCAGCTCTTACCTAGCAACAAACCAGTCAACCGGTCCATGCTGCTTGATGCGTTGGACTTCCTCGATGAGCGACGCGACCAAGCGCTTGTCAGGATTGCCAACTATCAGAGCGCAGCCTCGAGGTATTACAACTCCAAAGTCAGAGGAAGACGTTTCTACAAAGGTGACTTAGTCCTGCGTGAGGTGTTCCAAAACACAGCCAATTGGGAAGGCCCATACAAGATCACAACAGTCATTCGTCCTGGCGTCTACGAGCTCGCCACCATGACCGGCACTCCAATCCTCTACTCTTGGAATGCCACGCACTTAAAGAAGTACTATCACTAGTTTTCTCTCAAAAATGAACTACGAGGCGACTTGATCCCTGCAAAGGGTACGTAGGCAGCCTGTCCTCAGATAGGTTCAGTTGCCCCCCTTCGAAAAAAGGGGAGTTAGTGCTTCAATGAACTACGGGGCGACTTGATCCCTGCAGAAAGGTACGTAGGCAGCTATTTTCCAGACAAGTTGAGTTGCCCCCCTCCATCACAAAGGGGGGGATTACGCGCTTCATAAGCCTCGTTTCCGGACGAGCTCACTTGATCTCCTCCGCCTTAAGGGGGGGGGGGAGTGAGTGTTTTACTTAAGCCTCATTTCCGGACGAGCTCACTTGATCTCCTCCGCCTTAAGGGGGGGGGAGTGAGTGTTTTACTTAAGCCTCGTTTCCGGACAAGCTCATTTGATCTCCTCCGCCTTTGGGGGGGGGGGGGGGAGTGAGTGTTTTACTAAAGCCTCGTTTCCGGACAAGCTCACTTGATCTCCTCCGCCTTAAGGGGGGGGGGGGGGGGGGGGGGGGGGGAGATGAATCCCGGCGCCGGCATTCTCGTGACACGCCCTTACGCCTGCCACCGACTCCGGGGCTGCCAGGGACGCCGTCGCAACCGTCGGTGAAGACGGTGTCGGGACCACATCCTCTGTTCGGCTTGATGATGCGATCACGGGGTCAGTTCGGCTTGACGAGGCGACCACGGGGTCAGCTTGGCTTGATGACGCGACCACGCGGTCGGTCTGGTCGGGCGATGCGACCGCGGTGTTGGTTTGGCACAGCGATGCGACCACACGATCGGTCCGGGTAGGCAATGCCGAGACGTCTTCGGCTTGGGTCAGAAACACGGCGGTACCCTCGTTTAGGTTCGACGGCGCGACGACGGTGGTGTCCCGAGGTGACGGCACGATGTTGTCCTCGGTTTGACCCGGCGGCATTGCCAATTCACCATGGTCAACCGAACCAAATGTGGTTTGCTTTATAACAACAAATCTACCTACACACGAGTCAACAAGATAGATCAAAGGTCAAGAATTTTCATCCTCCACCAAGAACACACCTCAAGAACAAGCCTCTTTTATGGATAGTCTTCAAAGAGAATTCTCAAAATTAAAGGCTTTTCTTCCTAGAAACTAGGCCTAAGAGCTTGAATTCCTCAACCAAAACTCATGGGAACCAAGAGAAACGAAGGTTGTGCTTAACAACTAGCTACAATCAAGCCTCGTTTCCGGACAAGCTCACTTGATCTCCTCCGCCTTAAGGGGGGGGGGGGGGGAGTGAGTGTTTTACTTAAACCTCGTTTCCAGACGAGCTCACTTGACCTCCTCCGCCTTCAAGGGGGGGGGGGGGGGTGCGAGTGTTTTAACCACCAGTCTCCAGACGAATTCAGTTCCCTCCTTCGTCTAAAAGGAGGGGGAGTGGGGTACCCGTACTCTGCTCTTCCACAACAGCGTCACCAGAAACGCCAAGTACTTGACACAAGCCTCAACATGAGAACGGCAACATCATTCATGGGTTTCTCAAGGCTGCTGGCCACAGTGATGATGCGGGAATACGACCACAATGACATCCAGCATCGGATTCAAAGCGCGCTATATAAGTATCAGTGTTCAGTATTGGGGCAGACAAACCCAACTGATCACTCAGAAACCCAACAAGCGTCGTTGGTAAAAAGCAGCTGCCAATGATTTTGTTCGGCATGTACCCTGAACGAGTCATTCGGAAAACCCAGGATGCACGCTGGTAAAACTTAGGGTGTACTTGTTCTCGGACAGACGTGTCCAGAAGAGCAACACCAACTCACAAAGCCCAACAGCGGCGTTGGCAAACGCATGGCAAAAACACATTACAGCCTAAAGCACTCCTAAGTGTAGGAAGACATCTAAAGCGAGTACGTTACTCCAAAACCATCAAGGTTCATCATAAGAAACAAAAAGCTACACTCAGAGTCATCCTGCATTTGCCACAACGCAAGGATCCAAAATGGTAGCAAGGATACAAACCATCCATTACTACAACCAAGAGTCATCAAATCCGATAAAGGTCTTAGAAGCGAAAGTCATAAAAGGACTAAAAATAAACTAAGTCATAAACGGAGAAAGGTGGTCACTCATCGGCCTCCTCATCCTCATCGGCCACATCGTCATCCTCTGAGATGTCTAAGGCTTGCCTCACGCCAGAGACAAGCTCACCAAACACGTCACCAGCATCATAAATCGGGATCTTCCTCTCAACCAAGAGCATCTCCGCGGCATCTAGAGTCGGTCTGTTAGGCTTGCGGAGACGTTCGATGAACTCCAGGTTCGCATCAATCTCAGCGAGGTCCAGCATGTTGTCCTTCGCTGTCCTCCCAATCCTATCAAGGAACCTGGCAACCTTTCTGGCTCGGCTAGCAGAGCTACGAGCCGCCTCGTCCTTGGCCTCAGCGACGGCTTCTTCAATCTTGGTGTCCCTGAGATCCTCAACGTCCAATAGCTTACTCCTGAGCAACGCGATCTCCTCCTTGTCATTCGCATGTCTCAAAGACGCCCTCGACAGCTTGCCACTCAACTCTTCCTCCTTCTTCTTCACAGAAGCAACGTCGTCCTCAAGAGCTCGGTTCCTCTCAGCAAGCTCGATGTTGGCCTTCTTGGCCTTGCTGAGCTCCTTGTCACGAGAGCGAGAGTCCTCTTCGAAGCAAAATGCCAGTTGGTCCAGCTGAGCGGAAAGCTGCATACAGAGAAAAGCAAAGGGAATGATATTAGACCAAAAGAAGTCAAGTAACAATAACAAGCATAAGGAGGGAAAGAAACCGAACCTCAGAAACTTTGGCCTTCGCAAGGGCAAAAGCCCTCCCGCCGTAGCTGGGAGTCGGAGAGGACGGTACTGTAGCGTCTTGGCTCGTCAACCCGGCAACAAAGGCAGGAGAGGAGTTCGTCTTCTGTCGCTTCGGAGGTGCCCCATTGGGAGTACTTCTCACCTTTCCCTCTAGCATAAGAGCTCTCTTCCGCGACTGCTCACGCCGCTTCGCAATCTCGTCAGGGGTAAAGTCAAGAGCGTGAGAGCGCTGGACCGGTGCAGCAGGAGTCTTTGGCGCTGTAGTCGACGGAGCCCGAGTCTGCGAGCACGTCTTCGCTGGGACCGTGGCGCTCGTCGACACCGCCTTCGCCGTCTCCGCTCGCTGGTAGGCCGAAACCCTAGGAGCACCCCGTCTGAGAACCTTCCCTGGGAAGATCCTAGTGGACAGCGCCTTCTGGATCCTCTGGCGAGTAAAAGACTTCACCCAGTCACCGTTCCTAAAGGCAAGAACGCTTTGGATGGCCGCTGCGTCACTCCGACAGACTTTCAGAGATGCTGGCTTCACTGCAAAAAGGAACAACCTAGAAATTAGTACACGAAATGTGAACACGCTACGAAAAATATTTATGAGTATAGAATTACCTCTCTTCTCCCAGCTCTTCCTGACAAGGGAGATGCAATCCGGCTCAACGGTCTTCTACGAAATCTTGACAAAGAAGAATCGGTCCTCAAAGTGGTCGTCCTTGCTCGGGAACCCATCAATGAGCGTGCGACCCTGAACCGGAGAAACTAGATACCTAAGCTCCTCTGCGCGGCCACGAGGCCTAAAGTCCAGCAGGCAGGATAGCTGCTCGGTGCTAATCTCCACGTTACACTCCCTACTCAGCACGTAGATGCCGATGACATGCCTCAACCCCCTGGGGTTGATCTAAGCAAGGGAGACACCATTCGCCTCTAAGAAACGAAGAAGGAAGCCGGACACCGGAAACCACAGCAAGCAGTGCTCGATGAAGTTCTCGTACAAGGTGAAGTACCCCGGAGGCGGAGCGTCAGCTCGCTGAGTGAGATCGGGAACAACCAGCCTGATTTTGTCCGAAATCTCGCACCTCTCTCAGAGAAGCTATAGCGACTCCTCGTCAGAAAGAGTGGATCCCGGGGGATCCGGACGCGCTTCTTGGCCACCGCGGGCCGGCCACCCTCTGCAAAGGTGTCATCATCACCGTCCTCAGCATCGGAAGGGAGTGACCTGAAAGTAGAGGAAAAGTCTAACGACAGAGCGGCGTCGGCTGCACCAGCTGGGAGCCCCGGGTCCTCATCGTTAAGGGGGTAGGAGAGTCCAATCCCCCTGTTACGGGCCATCAAGTCCTCATTACCACAAGACCTCCTCTCCTCCTCAACCTCCGCTAAGTCGTCAAAAACGTCCTCGTTTCCCTCATCGGGTCCACCAAGACAAAGCCGTGGAACAGTAAGCTTGCTACGGAGATGAATCCCGGCGCCGGCATTCTCGTGACACGCCCTTACGCCTGCCACCGACTCCGGGGCTGCCAGGGACGCCGTCGCAACCGTCGGTGAAGACGGTGTCGGGACCACATCCTCTGTTCGGCTTGATGATGCGATCACGGGGTCAGTTCGGCTTGACGAGGCGACCACGGGGTCAGCTTGGCTTGATGACGCGACCACGCGGTCGGTCTGGTCGGGCGATGCGACCGCGGTGTTGGTTTGGCACAGCGATGCGACCACACGATCGGTCCGGGTAGGCAATGCCGAGACGTCTTCGGCTTGGGTCAGAAACACGGCGGTACCCTCGTTTAGGTTCGACGGCGCGACGACGGTGGTGTCCCGAGGTGACGGCACGATGTTGTCCTCGGTTTGACCCGGCGGCATTGCCAATTCACCATGGTCAACCGAACCAAATGTGGTTTGCTTTATAACAACAAATCTACCTACACACGAGTCAACAAGATAGATCAAAGGTCAAGAATTTTCATCCTCCACCAAGAACACACCTCAAGAACAAGCCTCTTTTATGGATAGTCTTCAAAGAGAATTCTCAAAATTAAAGGCTTTTCTTCCTAGAAACTAGGCCTAAGAGCTTGAATTCCTCAACCAAAACTCATGGGAACCAAGAGAAACGAAGGTTGTGCTTAACAACTAGCTACAATCAAGCCTCGTTTCCGGACAAGCTCACTTGATCTCCTCCGCCTTAAGGGGGGGGGGGGGAGTGAGTGTTTTACTTAAACCTCGTTTCCAGACGAGCTCACTTGACCTCCTCCGCCTTCAAGGGGGGGGGGGGGGTGCGAGTGTTTTAACCACCAGTCTCCAGACGAATTCAGTTCCCTCCTTCGTCTAAAAGGAGGGGGAGTGGGGTACCCGTACTCTGCTCTTCCACAACAGCGTCACCAGAAACGCCAAGTACTTGACACAAGCCTCAACATGAGAACGGCAACATCATTCATGGGTTTCTCAAGGCTGCTGGCCACAGTGATGATGCGGGAATACGACCACAATGACATCCAGCATCGGATTCAAAGCGCGCTATATAAGTATCAGTGTTCAGTATTGGGGCAGACAAACCCAACTGATCACTCAGAAACCCAACAAGCGTCGTTGGTAAAAAGCAGCTGCCAATGATTTTGTTCGGCATGTACCCTGAACGAGTCATTCGGAAAACCCAGGATGCACGCTGGTAAAACTTAGGGTGTACTTGTTCTCGGACAGACGTGTCCAGAAGAGCAACACCAACTCACAAAGCCCAACAGCGGCGTTGGCAAACGCATGGCAAAAACACATTACAGCCTAAAGCACTCCTAAGTGTAGGAAGACATCTAAAGCGAGTACGTTACTCCAAAACCATCAAGGTTCATCATAAGAAACAAAAAGCTACACTCAGAGTCATCCTGCATTTGCCACAACGCAAGGATCCAAAATGGTAGCAAGGATACAAACCATCCATTACTACAACCAAGAGTCATCAAATCCGATAAAGGTCTTAGAAGCGAAAGTCATAAAAGGACTAAAAATAAACTAAGTCATAAACGGAGAAAGGTGGTCACTCATCGGCCTCCTCATCCTCATCGGCCACATCGTCATCCTCTGAGATGTCTAAGGCTTGCCTCACGCCAGAGACAAGCTCACCAAACACGTCACCAGCATCATAAATCGGGATCTTCCTCTCAACCAAGAGCATCTCCGCGGCATCTAGAGTCGGTCTGTTAGGCTTGCGGAGACGTTCGATGAACTCCAGGTTCGCATCAATCTCAGCGAGGTCCAGCATGTTGTCCTTCGCTGTCCTCCCAATCCTATCAAGGAACCTGGCAACCTTTCTGGCTCGGCTAGCAGAGCTACGAGCCGCCTCGTCCTTGGCCTCAGCGACGGCTTCTTCAATCTTGGTGTCCCTGAGATCCTCAACGTCCAATAGCTTACTCCTGAGCAACGCGATCTCCTCCTTGTCATTCGCATGTCTCAAAGACGCCCTCGACAGCTTGCCACTCAACTCTTCCTCCTTCTTCTTCACAGAAGCAACGTCGTCCTCAAGAGCTCGGTTCCTCTCAGCAAGCTCGATGTTGGCCTTCTTGGCCTTGCTGAGCTCCTTGTCACGAGAGCGAGAGTCCTCTTCGAAGCAAAATGCCAGTTGGTCCAGCTGAGCGGAAAGCTGCATACAGAGAAAAGCAAAGGGAATGATATTAGACCAAAAGAAGTCAAGTAACAATAACAAGCATAAGGAGGGAAAGAAACCGAACCTCAGAAACTTTGGCCTTCGCAAGGGCAAAAGCCCTCCCGCCGTAGCTGGGAGTCGGAGAGGACGGTACTGTAGCGTCTTGGCTCGTCAACCCGGCAACAAAGGCAGGAGAGGAGTTCGTCTTCTGTCGCTTCGGAGGTGCCCCATTGGGAGTACTTCTCACCTTTCCCTCTAGCATAAGAGCTCTCTTCCGCGACTGCTCACGCCGCTTCGCAATCTCGTCAGGGGTAAAGTCAAGAGCGTGAGAGCGCTGGACCGGTGCAGCAGGAGTCTTTGGCGCTGTAGTCGACGGAGCCCGAGTCTGCGAGCACGTCTTCGCTGGGACCGTGGCGCTCGTCGACACCGCCTTCGCCGTCTCCGCTCGCTGGTAGGCCGAAACCCTAGGAGCACCCCGTCTGAGAACCTTCCCTGGGAAGATCCTAGTGGACAGCGCCTTCTGGATCCTCTGGCGAGTAAAAGACTTCACCCAGTCACCGTTCCTAAAGGCAAGAACGCTTTGGATGGCCGCTGCGTCACTCCGACAGACTTTCAGAGATGCTGGCTTCACTGCAAAAAGGAACAACCTAGAAATTAGTACACGAAACGTGAACACGCTACGAAAAATATTTATGAGTATAGAATTACCTCTCTTCTCCCAGCTCTTCCTGACAAGGGAGATGCAATCCGGCTCAACGGTCTTCTACGAAATCTTGACAAAGAAGAATCGGTCCTCAAAGTGGTCGTCCTTGCTCGGGAACCCATCAATGAGCGTGCGACCCTGAACCGGAGAAACTAGATACCTAAGCTCCTCTGCGCGGCCACGAGGCCTAAAGTCCAGCAGGCAGGATAGCTGCTCGGTGCTAATCTCCACGTTACACTCCCTACTCAGCACGTAGATGCCGATGACATGCCTCAACCCCCTGGGGTTGATCTAAGCAAGGGAGACACCATTCGCCTCTAAGAAACGAAGAAGGAAGCCGGACACCGGAAACCACAGCAAGCAGTGCTCGATGAAGTTCTCGTACAAGGTGAAGTACCCCGGAGGCGGAGCGTCAGCTCGCTGAGTGAGATCGGGAACAACCAGCCTGATTTCGTCCGAAATCTCGCACCTCTCTCAGAGAAGCTATAGCGACTCCTCGTCAGAAAGAGTGGATCCCGGGGGATCCGGACGCGCTTCTTGGCCACCGCGGGCCGGCCACCCTCTGCAAAGGTGTCATCATCACCGTCCTCAGCATCAGAAGGGAGTGACCTGAAAGTAGAGGAAAAGTCTAACGACAGAGCGGCGTCGGCTGCACCAGCTGGGAGCCCCGGGTCCTCATCGTTAAGGGGGTAGGAGAGTCCAATCCCCCTGTTACGGGCCATCAAGTCCTCATTACCACAAGACCTCCTCTCCTCCTCAACCTCCGCTAAGTCGTCAAAAACGTCCTCGTTTCCCTCATCGGGTCCACCAAGACAAAGCCGTGGAACAGTAAGCTTGCTACGGAGATGAATCCCGGCGCCGGCATTCTCGTGACACGCCCTTACGCCTGCCACCGACTCCGGGGCTGCCAGGGACGCCGTCGCAACCGTCGGTGAAGACGGTGTCGGGACCACATCCTCTGTTCGGCTTGATGATGCGATCACGGGGTCAGTTCGGCTTGACGAGGCGACCACGGGGTCAGCTTGGCTTGATGACGCGACCACGCGGTCGGTCTGGTCGGGCGATGCGACCGCGGTGTTGGTTTGGCACAGCGATGCGACCACACGATCGGTCCGGGTAGGCAATGCCGAGACGTCTTCGGCTTGGGTCAGAAACACGGCGGTACCCTCGTTTAGGTTCGACGGCGCGACGACGGTGGTGTCCCGAGGTGACGGCACGATGTTGTCCTCGGTTTGACCCGGCGGCATTGCCAATTCACCATGGTCAACCGAACCAAATGTGGTTTGCTTTATAACAACAAATCTACCTACACACGAGTCAACAAGATAGATCAAAGGTCAAGAATTTTCATCCTCCACCAAGAACACACCTCAAGAACAAGCCTCTTTTATGGATAGTCTTCAAAGAGAATTCTCAAAATTAAAGGCTTTTCTTCCTAGAAACTAGGCCTAAGAGCTTGAATTCCTCAACCAAAACTCATGGGAACCAAGAGAAACGAAGGTTGTGCTTAGCAACTAGCTACAATCAAGGATTGTTCCTCCTAAAGGCTAGATCCAAGAGCTTAGCTTCTCAACTAAAAGCTTATAGAGACTAAAAAAGATAGCTTGAGAAGGCAATTAGAAAACTCACCAAAAAAGAAAAGTGAATAGTAGCGACGCGAGCTCACGATCGGCGGTGGCGCGAGCTCACGGTCGGCGGTGGCGCGAGCCTCTGGTCGGCGGCGGCGTGAAGCTCCGGCGGCAGCGCTAGGTGGTAATGGAGAAGTGAAGAAGATGAGTAAAACCCTAGCAAACAAGTGGAGAAGAAAGGAAGGGAGGAGAGAGAAGGTAAAAAGTGAAACCTTATCTCTTTGAAAAGGAATTTTTTCTCTCCTTACCTCTTCAGCGGGTCCCAGCTCGGTTCAAAAACACTGTTCCCTCCAGAAATCATTCGACTGTCGCCCGGAGGCGCCGTTGATACCGGCATTCGAAACACGGAGTTTTAAAACCTCCACAGGGAATACGAAGTCTTAAAACCTTCGAAAAAAAAAAAATCCTTTCTGCAGAAAACGCAGCAGCTTCAGCAAATGAAGCAAGAAGTCTTAAAATCTTCAAAACGCTTACGGAGTCTTAAAACCTCTTGCGTAAAGTCACTCTCTACTATTGTAAAACAGGATAAGCAAACACCTTGACTTCAAACGGTAATGCCGATATCCAATACATCTTTAACTCGATACTATTATCTCTAACACTACCGAGCTGGGGGGCTAACTGTTGGGGTCGGTTTTCACCCGCTCCACATTAACGTTCAAAGTCAGGCAACTGAAGAAATAACCCTCCAGAATCTCGATAAACATGGCGAAGTAGCTCCTAGGTCTTCACGCGAAGCAAAGCCAGTAATCATGGAAGCTGTCTGGGCAAGGTGGAGGACCATCCAAGACTTGACGAATGGAGGCGTGTTCGGCCCAACGGAGCCGACCACGGCCTCGCCGAAGCCAGACGACCACGGGCTTGGCCCAAGGGCCGACCACGGCCTCGCCTAATCTAACCGACCACGGCCTCGGCCCAAGGGCCGACTACGGCCTCGCCTAGGCTGCTGATCATATCCTCGGTCCAATACAGTCTTTGGCCCAATGACATTAAGATAGCCCGGTCCAGACACGAAGCCCACGTTGATGCAACCGACTTAAGCAAGGCGATTCCGCGAAGGCTTAGGAGACTTAGCCGACTTAGGAAGCTATATATACATCTTTGTACAAACCCTAAGGGGAGATATACACAATCTTGTACTCAAACTTTTACACAGCAATCAAAGAAAAGCTCTTACTCATGTCTTGCGACCTTAGCTAATCCTAGAAGTCTCTTCCTCTTCATGAACCCTTACAAATTTAATTGTGCTAGCTTAGGCTCCCACAATACTTTGTCTCTAAGCTCATGCGTTCTCCTCCATGTCCTGATGTAAAGATAGTTAAAGAAGGGTTAGTCACTCTTCCTCCTTTCGATTCTAGTTTGTATTATTGTTTTCGTTACCTGATTCGATTCGATTCGATTTCGTTTTGTTTAGGCAAGTTATAATCAAAGCTCGGAATCTAAAATCCGGTGCTTATTTCATCCCGCCAAAATCATTCTGATCTCGGAGATTCTACTTTAGCAACTGAGGTATTGTTGATTCTAATTAAAGATTCTGATTTTGAGAAATTGTTGTTGTGTGATTAGCTTGATTTTGCTGTGTTATATTCTTGATTAGCTCAAAGAAACTTAAATTATGTGATCTATTGTGTAAAGGGTTATGCTAATTATTGAACTTTGTGTAGAATCAGTGACCTTTTGATAACCGGAAATGACTGTACTGTTTATGTAATATGAAGCTCGGTATAGTTGATTCTTCGTTGCGTGCAGCTTTTATTTTATCAGTTGCAATTTTAGCACTTCTTGCATATTTTTTTGTAGCATCTCGCATTTTTATTGATTATGTGTGTTGATTTCTTTAGGTGATTAGTTTTTGTTCTTGCTTTTGTTTGTAGTTCTCTTTGTGTTTCTCAAATTCGATTTCCTGTGCAAAAATATCAAAACTCCATTTCTTAAATCTCTTGTTTCATTACTGTAAGATAAAAAGAAATCCAGTTCCAGATTGTGAAAACCCAAGTCCATCATAAGGGGAGATTAAAAAAGAAAAACTTGGTTATGAACTTATGATGTTTAAGGTTGTCTTCTTTTGCAGATATGCATTTGGTGGATTTGATGGATCAACAATAGTTACGAGTTTTGATACATTTTATCCACAAACAAAGACATAGATATATAGAGAACCAGTGAAGGAATAAAGGGGATATTCAGTGGCAATTGTTGAACTCGGGTTTGAGCACTACACTAAATTTGTATTGGAGGTTTAGGATTCTTTGTAAGAGAATGGGGTAGAGCAGGTATCAAGCAGGTAAAGCAAGTTAACAAGTTCGAGCAGGTGATCGAATATGTGTTTCGAGCGGGTTTTTGTGAGTAGGAACAATAATCTAGAGACAAAAGAATTATATTAGCTCCCAAATGTGGTGTAAAAAGCATGGGTTGTACAAATTATGTGGTACAATTATATATAGTACTCCTATTCTACGGTTGCATGTGCATATGGTTAGAATTTAACCATATGCTAGCAAAAAGTAACCCTTCATTAATCATAAAGCAACCAACCAAAGGTTAGCTTATTATCAAAGGAGTTGGGTCTTGGACCTTGATGGGGTGAGAGCAGGATTTAGCACTTGGGTTAAATCTAGGTGTAACAGTAGCCCCCCCCCCCCCCCCCCCCCCCCCCAAGTCGATGAATCGGGCGTGTCGAGTTCATCGAAGTCTTGTGTGAGCAGCAGGTATGAGAGCGGAAAGGTCCAACTAGCCATCTTGTTCGGCAGATGGCTTTCCCTCGCTTGGTCTTGGAGTTGGTCGACATTTAGACGAACACACGGGTGTGGAGGCGGTCCCAATATAACTTCCATCCTAGTGACTCTGGCATGCTCGGATCAAGTCGTCTTGCACTCCTGATTGCGTTGACCTGAGCCCGCGCGTGAGGAAGATTTTCCTTTCTCAGCGCATCGAATGGCTTCTTCACGTCTCGAGGAGGGGCTAAAGTGTCCTATTTGTCAGTGTCGATTCGCTTCTCCTCGACACGTGCCTCCTTGATCCCCGCTCCCATCATGATTGTTTTTTACATGGTTCCAAAGGGATTAGGGTGTTGGCGCTGATTCGACACACCGCTTCCTTGATTCCCGCATCTGTAATGATGATGCCTTTTCTCGGTTTCCTATATAACCGCATCTTGTTCTCTCCTCTTTGCACTGTGATCTTGATTCTGGCGGTCTTCGCTCAGGTAACCTCTTCTCATCCTTTTCTCTTCTTTTCTTCGATTCTTTGTTTTATTTTTGGTGTTGGTTCAAGTGACTTCGAACGGAAATTATGTCATCTGAGGACTCTTCCACCAAATCTGAGAGCGATGCGCTGGTTTGAAAGAATCAGAAGAAAGTAGAGGAGATCGACGTTCTGGTTTCTCCTTCTCACGCCGTCGAATCTTCATCCGATAGGCATGGCTCGGATGAAGAAGTTAGATCGGCCGCCTCGTCCCGCAGCCGTACTGGGCATATGATCAGGCGGAATGATGGTTCTTCCGAGGAAGATCATCTTCTGATTAGCCAGAGGAAGGGCAAGAAAGCCGCAACACAGGAAGAACTGAAGACTGCTCGGGCAAGGAAAGATCAGGCTGCTTGGGAAGAAGCTAGTCGCAAAGAGAGGGAGAAGAAAGCAAGGTGCAACGAATAAGTTGAGGCTTTGGAGTCGGTCCCGGTCTTTGGCTTAGGTTCTGGTCTTTGCCCCCATATTGTACTAGGTTCTCATGATGATCCACCTTCGACTTCTACTCAAGATAGCGTTATCCATTATAGTCGTGAGCTAATTTGGTCTGCCATTCACGTCACCATCCCTGATCCTTGCCAGAGGCTGTGGTCTCCTCCTCCGAACCATATATGCGTCTATGAATGTTTTTTCAGTCAAGGGGGCCTCAGTTTTCCGATCCCTCCAGTTATCATAGAATGTTGTGCTTAGCGGAAGTTGTCTCTATCGTAGTTAACTCACACGGGCTTCCGGAACTTGATGTCGATTTTGACGTTGAGTTACGAGTGTGGTTGGAAGGTTACCTGCAATCATTTCGAAGAAGCTTGTAAGGTAGCTCGGATGGATAACTTTGATTCTGGTTGCTTCCAGATAAAGATGAAGCCTGGGTTCTCGCTAGTGACCAATTATACAACCAAACCAATGGCACCTGGCAGGAGAGGTACTTCTTCATCGATATAAATGAAGACTCGATAGGAGATTATACGGGCGAGATCCGTATAGGCTAAAATAAGCATATTGGTATGACTCCTTTTCTTATCTCTACGTTCTAGACTGATCGTTGATTTCTTCTCTTTCTCTTGCAGATAATACGACAAAGCCACTTTCGAAGAATACTTCCAAGTGCGTAACCAGTTTACTTCAGCTTTACAAACCTTAAGACTAGCTGTCTTTCCTCGATCCTCGGATTCATCAGGTCTATCGCCAAATTATCTCAGGTTTGATATCGTTCCGAGTAGTATTTCCTAGTTTGTCCCTCGTCTGTCACTTAGTTTCTTTATTTTATTGCTAGGCAATCCGCGACTTGGACTCGATACCTCTGTGTGTGTCGCCTCCGTTACTCATAACGTCGATAAGAGAAAGATAGCGAAAGTGGCTCTCAAACAACCTTCTCCTCCTTGGGTTAGCTGCTCCGGGCGAGCGGCTTTGTTTGACACGAATAGGCCCACTAGTGAGTCAAGCATGTTGCTTCTGCAAAGGCCAAGAAATCTGCCCTTACTATCAGTAAGGATGATACGCCGATTAGGTCGCATCGAGTAACGGCCGATGAGGAGACAACTAGAACTATTTTGAAGAAGCGGTCAAGGGACGTGAGCGCCCCAGTCATCACCAAACATGGCGCCAGAAAGGATGTTGCTGCTATGTTTGCCCATATTACATGTAAGCATTCTCGGACAGAAGACGCAGGGTTGCCTCGAGCTTCTGAGGAGGGGGTAGGAATGATGACTCCGTCGAAGAGATCAGGAGATATGGAATTGATGAAGAGGTTAGAGATGAAGGAGCTAGGAACAAAGAGGTCGCTGAAGAGGAGATGAATGACCGTTCTGTTGAGGATGCGGGACATGGTGCCGAGTTAAGTATTGAGATTAGGGAGCCAAATCTCCCTTATCTGGGCTCAGCTAAACCCTTTTCCCTTGACAATTTTGAATACAGATTCAAGGGGTTCGGAGATCATATTGTGGATCATCCTCGAGAATATGGGAAACTGCTCAATCTTATCCAAGGGGGTCGAAAGAATCCTAATCCCGAACTAGATGATCTGGCTAATCCGCAAGGTTATTGCGAGGATGCAGTGAATATTATACACATAAGTTGTCTTCCTCCATGCCGTGAAGTTTGTTTTATATACTCGTTAATCATCGATTCTACATCCTTTTGCTCGCAGAGTGTGATCGACTATAACTCAATTTAGAGGCGGTTCAGTCTTGCGGTGAAGAAGAATAGTGAGCTAGAGAGGAAGTAGGAGAAGGATTTTGCTCAACTTGAGCAGCTCCAGAAGGAGGTCGAATCTTTAAAAAGGAGAATGCATCCTTAGAGAATTGAGGAGGGCCAACAAAAGAGATTGAGCAGTTGAGGAAGCATGCTAGGGAATAGGACGCGATGGTGAAAGACCTTCGTAAGCGGTCAGAAACCGAGACAAAAGAGAGGAAATATACGGAGGAAAGGTTTATCCATGTTAGGGAGCGTCTCAAGGGGCCCAAACAAGCTAACACTGGGTAAATGATTATGTTTGATCCTAGATGTCCCGCTTGAGAGACTCCAGGCGGGAGCTTGGTCTTCTATGCGCCTGGTTAGCCACCGAACAGGTTCACGCCAAACTTATCAACCAAACATAGACTTCTCTTACTCGGGCTCAAGAGTACTTCTCTGAACAACAAGAATATCGTCATCTTAACAGCCTGGCGAGTCAAGTCAAGACTCAGCTTGATGATTTGGACATGATGGCGGCATCTGGGGCCGTGGTCGCTCCAGGGGATAGAGGGGAAGTTCAGACAAAATATGATGGCTATGTGAGAGACAACGAGGCAATGGAATTGATGGTCTTCTCCAATCATGACTATGAGTTTGTTCCCGAGCCGTACATCCTTCCAGAGAGTTCTGAAGGCGATCGTGCTCCTTCTCTGTTTAGGGATGGGGAATATGAAATCGAGGAGTCCTGGGCGCTAGAGGCATATAATAATAATGAATACATAGAGCATGAGGAGTCTACTGATGCCGCAGGGAACGTTACTCCTTCAACGCAGATCGCTAATCCCACCGAGGAGGTTCTCATGGATATTGCCGCAAATCCTCCAAGGTCGGTAATGTTTGCTGACCAATTTGTTTCTAATGCTATCTTGAAGGTTGGTTTTGGTCTGACCGAGGAAATTGCTGTCAGGGTACTCGAAGGGCCTGTACCGGCTTGATAAGAAACTGCTCAAACGTCAGGAAAAGATCCGGTGATTGGTGAAGACCTCGATCCGCTCTCGACTCCTGTTCCTGCCATACCGCTCCAGTCCGAGAAACCTTGAAGATACCGCTCGATCCACTCCTCTATTTTCTCTTATTGTATTTTGTTAAGCCGAGTGTGGCTTTTGACTCAAAGTTTGTGTAATAATGATTCTACCCTGGGCCGACGAGGGCTCGGGTTAACTTTGATTCCACATTGGGCCGGTGAGGGCCCAGGTTAACTCTTCTCTTTTCCTGAGGAACGGATCCTCGGGTTTTATGAAATGATATTTACGTTTGTATTATGCTGCTAAGTTTGATACTTAGGCATTTTAAGGTTTGCATGTGTGGATCTGACCAGATTGGTGAGTTGGATAGTCAGATAAGTTTGTCTGCAAGTTAAAACCTAACTTACGATGAGATTCGTATCGTGGCTAAGTTTGCGAGGATGCTTGGCTTATAATTACTTAGACATTCCTAGGAAAACGTATAGGTCGGGGCCTGACTTAGATTCCTATTCGGGTAAACTACTCGAAATAGAGAATCGTAGATTATTTCACTACTGCATCTATGGGAAACGCGAGTGAGTATAAGCTGCCTACGTACCCGTTAGACAGGGATTAAGCCAAACGTAGTTCAAATTACAAGTAATAGATAAATACTGCGTTCGGAAATGAGCAGGAGTACAAGGTACTCGGCGATAGATATGTACTACGTTCAAAAACGAGTAGGAGTACAAGGTACTCGGCGATAGATAGGTACTATGTTCGGAAAAGAGCAAGAGTATTAGGTACTCGGCGATAGATAGGTACTGCGTTTGGAAACGAGTATGAGTACAAGGTACTCTTTTTTTTTTGTAGTAGTAGTATCTCTTTGGTTAGACATCCAAGTTTCATATGATTATTGCATTATTAACTTTAATATTTAACCATGTTCTGTTAAAATATTCGTAGCAATCTATATAATATATTATTATATGTCATGCTTTATGACATTCATTCATGAGATTATAACCCACTCGATTTTGATTCATGATCGACACTTGGCTAATTCATATATATTACACGGTCTGGTCATGATTTGCACTTAGAATCTCATGCTTAATGCGTTATTGCTTTAATCTCTATTGATGATGATGCCTCATATTTGTTCGGTCATTGATTTTATCGTTGTTTTAAATTGGTTTGATAAATCAAGGTTCATGCTTTATTCAGTTTATTCATAATCGTTGATTTGAAAGATTTTTCATATTAGCTCAGAACTATCGGGTTAAATCCTAGATGATAGTTTATTTCATACGTGAGTTTTTGACGATGCGTTAAAACTGTCGAGTTTTTACAATAAAATTCATTAATCACATCTTGTTGATTGTGCTTCATTCCCTGAAGTGAATGCCAAATCTATTACAGAAAAGAAAATGATCATATTAGCCACAGAAAATGGCTATACATATAAAAGTGATCATAAGTGTCAAAAAAAAATATATATATGTAAGGAATTATATTCTCACCAGAAATGAGAAAAATGGAAAGAAAAAAGAGAATTTTCTCTCATATGAGAATGAAAGTATCTAGTGTGAATACAATGTAAAGTGTATAAAGCTCATTAAAATCCTTTGAAGAGCATTTGGATTATTATATATGGAAACGCAAACATTGATGCATTATATTCCTCAAGTCTCAAAGTAAATAAGAAAATGATATAGATGATCCAAGTTGGGATATGTTTTAATCATGGAATGGAATTTAATACTTGATGGATGAACCTGAAGTTTCATCATCTCGAGGTGGGAAAGTTAAAGAGTTCCACATAAACAATAAGTGACATATCCCGGAGAACATGTTCACTACTTGACCATAAAGATCCACCAGTTCTTTGAGGAAAATAAAAAGAAAAGTATGATGAGATCTTGATGTTACTTAGAGCTCATTATGAGTCTACACATCTAAGATTAAGTCTATTAATAAATATGTCTCATTGGTTATACTCCATTCCCTGAAGCGAATGTGACATCATCATACACTAAGGAAGAAAAATGACCACTCAGATAGTATTCGTCGGTCAAATATATGTGAAAGTGGATATGAATTTAGTCAAGATCGAGTTCGATGAGTTTCTATCAAGAACTCATATTTTCACCAGAAGTGAACAAACAAAAAAAAAAGAAATTTGTGAGAGTACAATACACGGTAAAATAAAACATATCTATGAATGCTCTGGAAGAGCACATGGATATAAGTGTCTATGAGAATGTAATTGAAATAATTGATACATTCGATTCACTTAAGTCTCAACAGTAAAATAAATGATCCGAGTAGGATATGTTATTGATTCTAAAAAATGGGATTCATTTCAAGATCGATATAGCTACAGTGCTATCATCTCGAGGGGGAGAGTTAAAGAATCCCATATAGTATATGTGAAACATCCAGAAGATTATGTTTACACTAAAAATGAGATTGATGAATCCTTCATAAAATAAATTCATGGGATTTTGGGACAAATCATATTGAGATGAGAAAAAATAAATTCATGGGATTTTTGTTCTAGATTGTACTATACAAAGATTGTAGAATGAAGAAAAATAAATATGGTAAACCTGAAGTTTACTGAGAATAAAAAGTAAATCAGAACTTTACTAAGAATTTAAGTGTTTGGGTTAACCGGATTGGTCATCCTAGGTTAAATAAAGGATGCGAAATTTATAAAAGTGTGGATATTTCGTAAAGAACCAGAAGATTCTTTCTAGTCATTTATCATATGTTGATTGCTCAGAAAGCAATATGATAGTGTGGCATTCACCAGTAAGAAAAAATAAACTGGAATCTGTTTATTTTCAGAAGTATATGCAAAGAGATATTTATGGGCTGATCACCCACTATGTGAATTTTAGATACTAGATGCATCGATTCAATGGACGCATTGATTCGATGAACACATCGACTAAATATTCACATGTTTCCTTGTCATGAAACTGCAACTTGAAGTTTGCAAGGTTATTTAATAATGATGGTGAATTTATGTTTAAATACCCATTAAAATAAAGTGTTGAACATCCAGAAGCTTATGTTTATACATAAAATGGTTTAATACCATTGTTTCGCATCAAGCCAATGAATAACTAATAGGTCTCCCTATCATTATTGGTTTAGGATCATAAACCTAAACCAATGGAGTTATGCGGTCCGATGGAGTTAGGTCCAAAAGTAGAAGAGGTTACGAATGGTTCTCAAGTGGTGAAAGAGGAGGAGAAGGGTTAGAAATTTCCTCGTAAAAGATCGGTAAAGAGGTCGTTGCACATGACTGATATCACAAATAAAAATACATCTGGGAACCAAAAAGAATTAGGATCCTCGGGTGGTGTTATTCATGAATCATACAAAAACGCAGTTTGAGATGGGAGATCTTTCCGCAAAGATGGACACAAGAATGGGGGGGGGAGGGAGGGGGGGGGGGGTTAGGGATAATCAGTTGCGAGGCAGTCATCAAGGTGACATTGGTTTTAAGGGAAGTCGAGGAAGAGGCTCAGCCTGGCCGGCTCTGTTATATCAGGCCAAAAGAGAGGCTTCGGGCCAAATCCGTAGAACTATGGACAATGGTGTGTCTCAAGACCCATCCAAGATGGATATGTTGAGTAAAAGTAAGGGTAAGGAGCAGGACGTTACTAGAGAACACGAGATGCATACGGACATAAAGAAGGCAAATACGGATTCGATTGTAGAAGAGGGAGAATTGGGTTTAGAGGATTATGACATTGAGGAAAATGGTCGGTTGCTTGTAGAGCTAACAAGCCAAGGGAACACTTTCATGAATGAGGAGGAAGGTATGATTACATCTCTTTTACCTTTGGCTGAGGAAATAGAATGTATTAGTAAGGAATTAGATGAATGCTCAGAGGCTGTCTCTGTTGATTCACGAGTTGGGAATCGGAGTCCTAAGGTGTTACGAGGGATAAGTAGTAGGAAACGAAAACTTATGTTACTAGCTTCTCCTAGGAAAGCTATTGGTAAACGGATTTTATCGAAACAGGTTTCGACGGAGAAACAACGGGGGATAACCAGGAATTCGGAGGCATCTACGAGGAAGATGAAACCTACGGTGCGGAATATGCGCAACGTGATGACAGGGAAGGTGGTTCTCCCGAAGCCACCGGCTAGAACGTGAAGGTCTTGAGTTAGAACTGTCTAGGTCTTAGTGGTGACTTGACAGCTGATTATTTAAGAGATGTATGGCGAGAAAATAAATCGGATATTATATTTCTTTCGGAATCAAAAGAATGTTTCAGTTATTTGGAAAATTTGAAAGTTGAATTTGGTTTTAATAAATTGTTTACTGTGGAACCAATTGGTTCGAGTGGCGGTTTGGCTCTCTTTTACAATAATGAAATAAATTTACAAGTAATTTCTTCGGATACTCGAATTATTGATGCAAGGGCAAGATTTAAAGGAAGAGATTTATTCATGACATTTGTCTATAGTGATCCGGTAATAAAATATAGGCAATATGTGTGGGATCGATTAATTACCATTGGAATGAATAGATCAGATCCATGGCAAATGATAAGAGATTTCAATGAATTGACTTGTAACCATGAAAAAGAAGGAGGTAAATTGCGGTCAGATGCATCTTTTGTACCATTTAATGCTATGTTGAGTCATTGTGGTGTGATGGAATTTAGATGTATAGGACCATTGATGACTTGGAGGGGTACCAGGGTCAGGAACCAAAGAGTTTGGTGCCGGTTGGATTGTGCGATGGGGAACGAGGAATGGCATGCGGAGTTTTCTTTCTCCGTCGTTAAGAATCTTGCCAGGGTAGGTTTGGAACACAGGCCTATACTGGGGGATTTCAATCTTCACAAACGGACATATCACCGATCATTTCGGTTTGACAAGAGGTGGGTGGATAAAGAAGTCATTAAGGAGGCAGTTGAATCATGGTGGAATAGAACACGAAATTTCCGGCCGGTGGGTTTAGTTGATCGCATAGCTAATTGAAGGAATTCTATTTCTTTGTGGATGATAATATTCTCCCAAGACATGCTAACATCACAGCTTTGAAAGCGGCTTTGGAAGAGGCATAAGCAGATAATTCAGTTTCGACAAAATCGGTTCAAGCTATTGCTTGTGACTTACTAAATGCACATAGAGAAAAGGAAATGTATTGGCAGCAAAAGAGCCGTAATCACTGGTATCGCGATGGCGATACAAATATGAAATATTTCCACGGATGTACCAAACAAAGGAGGGTACGAAACAGGATAATAGGGCTATTTAATGAGGAGGGGATTTGGGAAGAAACAGATAAAGGAATGGAGAATACTGCAACCGAGTACTTTGATTCGCTATTTAACGCGGCTGGACCGCGGGATAACAACGAGGCTTTAGAGGAGGTTCAATCGAGAGTTACAAGGAGTATGAATGTAGGGCTGATGAGGGTGTAACAGAAGAAGAGGTTAAGAAAGCAATTTTTGTAATGATTCCAGAAAAGGCACCAGGCCTAGATGGGATGACGGCTCTTTTCTACCAGCGGTCTGGGACTCCATAAAAGGGGAACTAGTTATAGAGGTGAAAAACTTTTTTAATAGGGGGAATTTTGATCCTCGACTTAATGAGACGAATATTTGTCTTATTCCGAAGGTCGAGGCACCGAAACAAATATTTGAATTTAGGCCTATTAGTATCTGCAATGTGGGGTATAAAATTATTTTGAAAATTTTGTGTTTAAGATTAAGAAAGATTTTACCAAAAGTGGTTACAGACACACAGTCGGCATTCATATCAGGAGGGTTAATAACGGATAACATTCTGATAGCTCAGGAGATGATTCATGGATTACGGACAAATCATTCATGTCGCGGTGAATTTATGGCCATTAAGACAGATATGAGTAAAGCTTGTGATAGGATCGAATGGGATTTTTTCGAATAAGTGCTTCAAAAACTTGGATTTAACCAAACATGGATTATGTGGTGTGTTCGATCGATTTCATATCAAGTATTGTTGAATGGTCAACCACAGGGTCGAATTATCCCAAGGCAGAGAGGATCGGTTTACTCACGGGAATAAAAATAGCAAGACGTAGTCCAGCTATCTCACACCTTTTATTTGCGGATGATAGCCTATTCTTTTGTAAGGCAGAAGAGGGAGAGGGAAAGGTCATTCTAGAGATTCTACGGAAGTATGGGATGGCATCGGGCCAAGAGATAAAAAATTTTAAATCTTCCATCATTTTTGGACATAATGTACATGATCAAGCAAAAATGCAAATGAAATCTATTCTCGGGATTGATAAAGAAGGAGGAATGGGAAATTACCTTGGTATTCCGGAGAGTTTAGGAGGATCTAAGAGTCAGATATTTAATTACATTACTGAGAGGCTCAATGAAAGGGTGAATGGATGGTCGGCAAAGTTTCTTTTAAAGGGAGGAAAAGAGGTATTGATCAAGTCGGTGGCCCTAGCGCTACCCACTTACATTATGTCATGTTTCCAATTGTCTCATAAGTTAACGTCTAAGTTAACGAGTGCAATAGCGATTTTTTTGTGGAGTTTTAATGGAACCACTCGCGGTTTACATTAGGTCGCCTGGGAAAAACTCTACCTGCCCAAGGAGGAGGGTGGATTGGGGTTTCGCTCTATAGAAATGTTGAACAAGGCTGGCGAAACAATTATAGAGACTATATAAATTTCCAAATTCACTTGTCGCAAGAGTGATGAAAGGGAGATATTTCAGAGACTGCCACCCCCTTATGGCTAAAAAGTCGAGGTTCCCATCTTTCGGTTGGCGGAGTATTTTCTCGGCTAGAGAGCTACTATATAAGGGGAGTCATAAGGGCTTGGGATCGGGGCATGGGATTCCAGTATTGAAAGATCCGAAGATACCAGATAAATTCCCAACACCTGCACGAGGGCGAGGAAGGATATGGCATCTTCATCTTATGGTGAATCATTTAATTAATCATAGCACAATGGATTGGCATTTGCCGATCCTCCAAGAATTTATGGACCCCGAGGGTCGGGGGTTAGAAATTAGCCCGCGTTTCATGGAGGATAATTGGATTTGGCATTTTACGAAATCCGGGAATTACACGGTAAAGTCAGGATATCAATTTGCTTAAATGATCCAGGAAGGTGAGGAGATGGTAGAAAGCAAGGAACCAACTACCACAAAGTTGACGGCTCATGTGTGGCATATATATTATGCCCATCAAAAATTTAACATTTTTTATGGCAAGTTTTAACAGGATTGTTGGCGGTAAAATCACGACTACGGAAAAGAGGTATTGATTGCCCAATGACATGTCCAAAATGTGGTATAGAGGAAGAGACAATCAACCATGTGTTGTTCGAATGTCCAACAGCTCTGAGTACGTGGAACTTAGCGTCTTTCACTATGGGAGGCGATCAATTTCCATATACCTCGATTTTTGCAAATATGGATTTTCTTTTTTGGCGTAGTCTAAAATGCAGGGCTTTAACTGGGGAAAATGAACTATTTCCCTGGATAGCATGGTTTATATGGAAGTCTAGAAATAAACAGTTTTCCAAGGGGTAGATGTGGAATCGACATAAATACTTACGCAAGCGGTTACTGAGTGTAAGGTATGGAATAAGGCACAAAGGCAGCATCTTATCAATGTGGTACAAGTTCACACAGTGGCTCCACTACTTTCAACAATATGTTGTAAGGTGGATGGATCATGGAAAGAAGCTGAATCTACATCTGGAATCGTGTGGTTTCGCCATCAAGGGAGACAACAAGTCTTATTAGGAGCGAAGGGGATTAGACAACTGCGATCTCCCCTCCACTCAGAGATTGAAGCGCTTTTATGGGCAATGAGCTGCATATTGAAAACAGAGTGCCTTGTCAGAGTTTTGAGACGGATTGTGCAGATCTTCTCAAGTTTGCACAATCGTTGGAGGATTGGCCAGTGCTCGCCATTCCCGCGAGCAAATTCGAAGTCCTTCGGGCGCAAAACCCTCAATTTTCTATCTCGTTGATCCTCCGCACCTCAAATGTGAAAGCATATTCTTTAACTCGCTCAGCCCGTTTTAGATCTTTTTCTTTTTCTTATGTAAACAACTTGGCTCCACTTTGGGTAACCAATCGTGAGAGTTTCATATAACTAAATATTTGGTTGTCAAAAAAAAAAAGCAATTTCGGTATTTTGGTAAAATTATAATGATTTTAAATATTAGGTATATGTATGTTTTTCTAAAATATTAAGGGAAGTCAAACCATCAAAGAATCTACGCATATCTTATTATATAAAGTTGGATGCGCAAAATTATAACCCACGAGATCACGTCACGTGTTAAATTGTAACGACCGCGAACCGGAATTGTGGTAGTTCAGTGGTGTCGATCGACACCCCGGGTGTTTGTCGATCGACACATGCTTTGTGAAGCAATTTTGGTGGGTTTTAGGTGGCGTCGATCAACACCATGTTGGTGTGTCAATCGACACTCACTTTCTGCGGTTCGGGTCGGTTCGATTTTTAATCGTGGTTTTGCTCGATTTGGGTTTTAGGAATTCTAGGTCATCGAATATAAGGTTAATTTATGACGAGGAGCTGTGTTGAAGGGGAGAAACACGTAAGTTTAGAGAGAAAATGAGATTGGGAGTGTTCTTGAGGGTTTTGTGATCCATAGTGGCTTGTTGTGGCTCGGGAAGGATTCAAGGACGTTCCGGAGATTGCGTGTGGTGTTGTTTTTTGTGTTTAGCGGTGTGAACAGAGACTTGAGCATGGGTTCGAGTCTGTTTCGCTGTCAATCCGATATCCTTTCCGATTTGCCAAGGTGAGTGCGCGACCATGTCTTATCTGGGTAAAGGAATGTTATGCTTTGTGGTTTTGACGATTGGGAATGATTGGTGATGAAATAATGTGTTATTTCTGTGATTTTGTGTTGTGTGTGATGTTTATCGATGCAAGTGATCGCTCGACAAACCGGAATCGAGCCATGAGAGGATAGGCTCGATTCTTTGTTCCGCGATGAGGTGTCGATCGACACCTAGTGGCAGTGCCGATCGACGCCATTGTTATGTTGGCGTCGATCGACACTTGTGGTGGGTGGGTGTCGATCGACACCAGTTTCTGGTTTTGAAACTTGTGTTGGTTAATTTTATTGTTGATTGTTTATGTGTTTGATTGTTATTCATTATGCTTGTGTGAATGGTCGTAGATGGAATGACCGTCTCACATAGTATTTGTGATAATACTCACGGAACTTGTTTTCCCGTGTGTTGGAGGTGAAGATTGTGATCGTGGAATCATGGCTATGAACAGGAGGATGATCTAGGATCTCGAGTCTTAATGTGTTTCATTTGGTATTAGAGCCCTTACGTTTTTGGGGCGGTTAGTAAATAGTTTAAGAATGTTGATTGAATGTATTATGAGTAGTTAGTCAATTTTGTGAGTTGGAGTCTTAGATCATCCTCTTCAAGCCTTCAATGTGATTCCATGGTAAGTGTTGTTTGTCTTCGGTTTTGAATTCTAGTATCTTAGTATGTGCTTTTGGGAAGTGCAGTGTATGATGGCTAGAGTTCCGAGAGGTCGAGGTCAAGGTTGTGGCCGTGGTGGCCGAGGACGTGGTCGGGAACGTGTGAGTGAGTCCTCTGATAGTGTGGCACAGAGTGTGTCACAGGAGCAGGTGGTTGATTCTCAGATGTATCAGGAGGGATTAGTGAGCAATGTCAGTGTGACTACTAGTGTGCGTTCAGGTAGTGCAGTGGCTCCAAGTGTGGGTTTTGCTACAGGTGGAACCCTGGGTCCACATGATCGTCTAGAGAGGATTTTAGCCTTGATATTGGAGCGGTTACCGGGTGCGGTACCATAGCAGGCTCCAACAGTGCCCCGAGTGGCGGAGGTACAGCCGAGGGTTGTGGTGGCAAAGGAGCATCCGACTTATCTGGTGATGATGATGATAGAGATGCAGTTTTTTAGTACTGTGTTCTTCTCGGGCGGAGTTAGGCCTGAGGCAGCCGATGAGTAGCGTATGAGGATTGAGCGTAATTTTTGCTCTATCAGATGTCCTGATGAGTACCGAGTGGATCTGGCGGTACATTACTTGGATGGTGACGCTCATCTCTGGTAGAGAGGTGTTGAGGCCAAGAGGAGGCGGACAGTATGGACTTGGAGAGAATTTTTGGTTGAGTTTAATTCCAAGTATTTTCCTCAAGAGGCAGTGGATCGGTTGGAGATGCAGTTCGTGGAGCTGGTTCAGGGAGACCAGTCGGTACGCGAGTAGAGGCATGGAGGATAAGCATGCACATGTGAAGAATTTCTTGAGAGGACTTCGGCTGGGGTTGCGGATGACGTGCAGAGTGTCCATGTTCACCTCGAGGGCAGAGTTGGTGGACGCAGCTGCAGCGATCGAGGAGGATCTTAGAAAGCAAGTCGTGGATTGAGATGTGTTTAGTTATGTTTTAGTTCAGGCTTTTCACTTTTGCATTGTTTTTTGGATTTTGTATTTTTGTTTGGTGTTGAAATAATTTTTACAATTTGATTTTTTTATATAAGATGAATTTTCCTTATATTTATGACTGATCGTGTCATGTTGTTGAGATTACGGAGAATCTAGGAATGGAAGTTTTACGTGGTGTTAGAACTGTGAGAGACTCTAGTGGAACACCCTATGCGATTGGGTTGTTCGAGTTGACTTGAGGATTGGTCATGATGTGATGATATTCCTTGTGGTGGAATATCATGTTAGAACCACAAGAGGTAGTTCTAGTCGATAGATGTTTAAAAAAGTTTTAGAATTTATTACTCTAGGGGCGTGGTATTCCCGAATAACTCATTTTTGGAGATGATTAGTTCTCCAGAGGATATGATTAGTTCTCATGTATACTTATTTAGGATAAGTAGTTTCTAGTATAAATATTGAGGGATAATTAGTTCTCTCAAGGGGATGATTAGTTCCCTTGTATACCATAGCTCAAAGGATGTGCTTAAGCTGGAGTAGTTTCAGGATGGGTGACCTACTAGGAAGTCATTTCCAGTATCGTGTGAGTGAGATCAAAATACGGGAAAAGATCGCTTAGTGATTTGCAGGATCAGTAAACATGACTTCCAAGCCTCCTAGACTATCGCACCGGCCGTCGAATATGGTGGACTCATGGGTCTGAGAGGGGACGGGGGGCCCATAGGAGGGGCGGTCGGGGCGTTGTAAGTGATATAAGAGCAAACCCTGACAACTGTGTGAGTTTGATTATCGGGGATAACGATCTTGGTATGCGCAACGAAAACATTGCGATCTGTTAGTGGGGGTTGATTGTGACACCCTGGTTTTAGAGCATATCTGGTATATGCGGTATGCGGAGAGGATTAAATTGATTTGGCTACCTATATCACTAAAGTGGAGTTATCTTTTCGGTCACATGTCTTGAGAGAACTCAAGAGTTAAGTGTGCTTGAGATGGAGTAGTTTCAGGATGGGTGATCTACTGGAAAGCCATTTCCAGTACCGTGTAAGTGATGCCAAAACACGAGAAAAGATCGCGTGGTGATTTGCAGGGTCAGTAAACATGACTTCCGAGCCTCTCAGACTAACGCACTGACCGTCGGGGAGTGTGGGCCCACGGGCCGCGAGTGGACGTGGAGCCCATGGATAGGGCGGTCGGGGCATTACAAGTGGTATCAAAGCGAGCCCTGACAACTGTGTGAGTCAGTTTGTCGGGGTAACGATTTTGGTATGCGCAACGAAGACGTTCCGATCTGTTAGTGGGGGTGATTGTGACACCCTGGTTTTAGAGCATATATAGTATATGCGGTATTTGCGGAGAGGCTTATAAAGAATTGATTTGGCTACCTATATGACTAAAGTGCACTTATCTTTTCAGTCACAAGTCTTGAGAGATCTTCAGTGTTAAGCGTGCTTGAGCTGGAATAGTTTCAGGATTTGTGACCTACTAGGAAGTCATTTCCAATACCATGTGAGTGAGGTCAAAACACGGGAAAATATCGTGTGGTGATTTGCAGGGTCAGTAAACTTAACTTCCGAGCCTCCCGGACTAACGCACCAACCAGCGGACATATTTGGCCCACGGGCCTGAGAGTGGACGGGGAGGACCTGTGGGAGAGGCGGTCGGGGCGTTATTATTATAGTAAGAGACAAATTCCTCCATTATTTATGGATAGTAGAAAATAATACATTTCCGGTTTCTTGTAGGCGTTCTTTAAAACAGTTTTTTGTATTTGAAATATTTAATATTTACTCTGTTTCAATATTTTAATATTGGCTATTTTATTAGCACCAATATACGAAATGTACAGACAAGTGATACCATAATCATTATCCAAAAAGAAGAACTAATTAATCTTTACATAGCAGAATGACTAATTTATGTAATGGTAATACAAAATGATATAAATCGTGATTCTATAAATGCTATGGCTGATTAAGTTAACAACCCCAAAGGCGATTTCTGACTGCTCCGTTGTTCAAGCCCGTATTTGCAGGAAGAAAACCCCAAAACAAATCAACAATCCAATGGTTAGAAAAATCCGACTTGTCGAGCAATAAACGTGAGCTTAATCAGAGATTCCCGTGAAAAAATTTCTTGCTACCTATTCATGATGATGATTAATTTAGAATGTTGTGAATGTAACAGAAAGAGAGAGGGAGGGAGACGGATAGTTTGTGGAAGTGTTACGACTATTAATGTTTTTGGTCAATCTTTTGAATTTTTTCTAACGTTTTTTTTTCTTTAAAGGTGACAGGTGTTAAATATAGAGAGCGCCACGTGTCACACTCATGGAGAGTGTTGGTCTCTTGTTATATAGTAGATCATTTTATAAATTATATATATATATATATATTTGTTATTTATATAAATTTATGTATTAATTTTGTTATTATTCAAACCATCCCGTATATATGTACCGCAATGTCATTATAATTGAAGCCGTTAACCTATCTCTGAATGGTGACATTAAATAGAGCGGTGCGGGTCAAAAATTTGTGCGGTGCGGTACGGTACAACTGCAGAATGTGTGGTTTGCGGAATGAGTGCGGTTTATGTAAAAAAAGCAGGACGAAACAATATTTGATTGGTGATTAATATAAATGCGGTGCAGGTATATTAAATTTAATTTGCTATATAAACATATATATATATATATATATATATTTAACATTTTAGATGAACATTTTCTATCAATAATTTTGTTTGTAATAGCAATGAAATTTAATCATATACATAAATTTTTAGTTTTTTTGTTTTGAAAAAAAATTACAGCACATAAACATACCTTTTTGTAAATATCAAAATTTGACTATTTGTTTTTAACATTTCAGATTACAAAAGAAATAAAAATATATATATATTGATCCACATAACTAATTAACTCTTTTTACTTTTTTAATTTATTTTTAAAATATATATATTTATAGAATTGCACATCAACACATATAACTCACCTAATTCCATGCGTATTGCACTATTGAGTGCGTATTTCACATTTTACTCTCAAAATTGAATCGCACCTAGAATTTAATTTTTTAATTGCTTTTTTTCAGAAAGGCTTTATTATTGATTCAAGAAATTTTTGTGTGTTCACAAAATTATTTTGGTTGAATATGTTTTTATTACCAATTATAATTGTTTTTTTGATTAAAAGTAAATATAAAAAACAAAACAAAAAATGGTGTAACTCACAAAAGAAGGAGTTGAACCGCGCCTTGGAGTTGAACCGCACCATATTACATGTGAGACCCCGGTTTCAGAGCATATATGGTATATGCAGGTATATGCGGAGAGGCTTAAAGGAATTGATTTGGCTACCTATATCACCAAAGTGCACTTATCTTTTCGGTCACAGGTCTTAAAGAACTCCAGAGTTAAGCGTGCTTAAGCTGGAGTAGTTTCAGGATGGGTGACCAACTACTGGGAAGTGATTTTCAGTATCGTGTGAGTGAGGTCAAAACACGAGAAAAGATCGCGTGGTGATTTGCAGGGTCAGTAAAACATGACTTCCGAGCCTCCCGAACTAACGCACCGACCATCTGACATGGGTGGCCCCATGGGCCGAGAGTGGACGTGGGGCCCATTGGGAGATGAGGATTTCTCTCAAGGGAATGAGGATTTCCCCTACGATGGCGGTCGGGGCGTTACAAGTGATATCAGAGCGAACCTTGACATCTGTGAAAAGTCAGATTGTCGGGGTAACGATCTTGGTATGCGCAATGAGGACGTTGCGATCGGTTAGTGGGGATGATTGTACACCCCGGTTTCAGAGCATATATGGTATATGCGGAGAGGCTTAAAGGAATTGATTTGGCTACCTTTATCACCAAAGTGCACTTATCTTTTCGGTCACAAGTCTTGAGAGAACTCCAGAGTTAAGCGTGCTTAAACTGGAGTAGTTTCAGGATGGGTGACCTACTGAGAATAGATTTTTAGTATCGTGTGAGTGAGGTCAAAACACGAGAAAAGATCGCGTGGTGATTTGCAGGGTCAATAAAACATGACTTTCGAGCCTCTCGGACTAACGCATCGACCGTCTGACAGGGTAGGCCCACGGGCTGAGAGTGGACGTGGGGCCCATTGGGAGATGAGGATTTCTCTCGAGGGGATGAGGATTTCTCCTACAACGGCGGTCGGGGCGTTACATTACAAGTGCGTGAAATCCACACCTAAAAATGTAATATTGAACCGCACATAGTCAAAATATCATTTTTTAATTATATTTTCCTTTCAGGCTGTAATTACACAAAAATTGTTGATTGGTAACCTCAAGTGCGGTATGTGGAATTGACATCAAAACCGCCCCGCTATTTGTTTACCATTCAAAGCCTATGTGTAATCGTTTGAGGTATTTTATTGGGTTTTATATGTTTTATATTCGTATCCAACGATGCTCGATAATTTTGAATCTCCATGCATTTTATGAATTCAAAACAAAAAGGGTAATTAGGCTTAATAACACAAAAAAAAATATTATAATTCAAAACCTAACCATTTATCCTAATTCTAGTGGATTTCCTTATGTCACATGAGTTAGTTTTAGTTAGTTGATGAAATATTAATTTTTTTTTTTGTTATTCTTGCAATTCACATAACAAAAAAAGAGCTGCCAAGTAAACTTCTCCAAATGCAATCTACTCATGTTTTTTTTTTTTTTTTTTGGAAATTGGATTAAAAGGACTTCTAAATGTAAATTTGTCTATCTAAGCCTTTTTGACATTGCAAAATTTTTCCACAATTATCTTTTTTATATAAATAACTAGTTTTTTCCACACAAAAAAATTCAAACATGTAACAAATGAAACAGTAAGACTTTTTATCAAATGTGCACTTATTGTTTTTTGTAACCAATAGATTAAATTTTGGATTTCTAAATTGAATCTATTTTGTTTAGAATTAACATTATTTTGTCTGTACATTTTTTAAAAAGTTGAAATAATATAATCTACCGATTGGACTTGTTCTGAAAATTTTACAATTACTCATTTAAATTTTGGTATTTGTTCTAAAAATTTAGAGCACACGAACATTCCAAACAATTTAGGAGAAAATATTAGAATACGTCATCTTTACATTGGTCTATGTTCTAAGAAATTTAGGGAAACACTAATATTCTAAAAGTTTTGGAATTAAATATCAGAATACGTAATCTTACTTCACTCTATGTTCTACAAAATCTATAATATGTATTTTTGTTTATTTTATTTTCTTTAAAATTGAGAATATCGATTCTAAAATTAATTTTTTTTAGAGCATTGATCTTTCAACTTTATGCAGGTTACTACAAACATACAAGCAGACAACATAATTACCACTTGCATAATTAAAAAACAAAAAAATCAAGTCGCCTTTTCAATTTGATGTCCTTACATTAGGTGTTTGCCAATTTGCTATGGGCCATTCCCAATTGCACAATTGGTTGCCTCATCTTCCAATAGCATTTTTTAAATCTAATCCTTAACAACTATATTAACGGGAAGTGTTAAACGTTTATTTATTTTATGTAATTGGTATAAAAAAAATTCAACATGCAATTAATAATTTACTAGTTAACGTAATTGAGTTTTAATTAGATTTATTATTTGTATATGAGAAAAACTCTTGGAGACACCCGTAAACATAATTTACAATACTTAAGTATATGAAGTTATGAACTACTAAACTCAGGAACATATATGATTCGATAAAAAGACAAAGCACATGGTCTTAACTTTAACACAATTATACATGTATATAGATTATTTTAATTTTACTAGCAAACAATTCTTTGCTACAAAAGTCTCTTTTCTCAATACATAAGTGTTTGGCCTGTAAAGCTTGGCATCGCATGTTTGCTAGTTACCGATATTTGAAAGCGACCAACAAAAATTACAACATATTTTGTTTTAGGTCTATATGTTTACGACGACAAAAAAAAAAAAAAAAAAAAAGGTCTATATGTTTACAATTTTCATTTTCTTATTTAATACGGCATGTTATCCGCCGCCAATGTTCAGAATCAAGATAAGTACAAGTAGAAAAAACTTATCGTGCAAAGACATAGAGCAAATACAACTTCTTAAAACAGTAGTTAATTAAACAAAAAGGTAAATAAAACTATAATCCAGTCGACTATATTGACTTCCCTTGATTCTATATATTATCTTAAGCATGCTCATAATTATAAATTATTCATTCTGTTGTAAACTTCTTTTTTTCTTGTTGCTTGTAAATTTATATTAAACAAACACTTTGTTAAATAGAGCTTCTTTTTTTTTTGTCATCTAGAAATTTTATTATTAAGAAACCCTGAGGGATACAAAGCCAGTTCCAAAACTGGATACAACGCCGGACCAAATCTGGATACAAAGCTGGTGTACAACCGGAAACCAAGCCGGAGCCAAAAGACTCACAAATACAACTTAAACAATCTGGGAAAAACAACTAAAACAACAAGAAATGATACAAATGAAACAATAAAGGGAAAGAACTCAACCCATAAGCGGATCAAATAACCACAAAGTCTCAACGAGCCTAACCTAATAAGCGATAAGAGCCAAACTGAGCCAAACAGCATATGCCTAGAATAGACCCTAAACCTTAAGGAACACCTAGAAAACTAAGAGACCAAAACGCGTTTCTAAAACTAGCATAACCAGCAAACAGCTGAGACTTGGTACAAGGATCACCGATCTCCTTTGACAATACCAAGCCAAACTCGAAAAAGAAAACCCAAAGAGACCACTAACTACGCAAAGGGCCAAGAAAATCACTTCATCACAACAAAAGAACCCTAACTCAAACCAAGACTAAAACCGAAAAGGTTGACAACACTCCACAAGCAGAGCACCACAAACCATAACGATAGCCACAAAAACCCACAAGAGATCCATAAAGGGTGACCAAACAAAGAGATCACCACGAACATGAAGACTTAATATAAACATTCCTTAACCTAAGCTCAAACCTTAGCCGAAACTTATACTCCCTCCGTTCCAATATGTAAGTAGTTTTGGCTAAAAGCACGGTGTTTAAGAAACTACTTTTTCTTATAAAAAATATCATTTAATATACATAATAAATATAATTTAATCAAACCTAAAAAAGACTACATAATATTATTGGTCACACAGTATTCAATAAAGATGAAAAGTACCTAGGATTCTCAAAACAACTTATATTTTGAAACAAAAATAAACACCCAAAACAACTTATATTTTGGAACGGAGGGAGTACTAAACGAGAAGAGAAGACAAAAACTAAATAAAAGACCAACTGACACAAGATGATATGAACCATGAGCAAAACCTTAGAAAAACCGGGTCGGAAATCCAGAACAATCGAATCGGAGACGAGCATATGACCACAAGCCTGAAGCCGTCCTCAAGCAACAGAGTACGACCAAGCAAAACTTCTCGATCTCGAGAAGATTCAACGCCAACCAAAACATTACAAGTTGTGATATATATATTTCCCCTATCATTATTGCATATAGCACAAATAGGAATTAAATTAGAAGAAAGAGTTTAGTCCAGCTTACAAAGCCTTAAACTAAACCCAATTAAACGGTGCCTGTGTTTTTATGTCCAATACAATTCAGAAGTCCATTTACTTGTATAAGTCTAATCTTTTATAACAAAAATCTGATAGATCTTAATTTTCTGATTACAACATTTCTAGTAATTCGAAAAATGAAAGTCACAAAGAAAGCGATCTTAGAAAAACAATTTGGCAATTTCCTTCATTGGAGCTCAAAGCTATCTTGCATGACACTCGTTGTCTTGTTTGTAACTTTGATATTATCTCTTTTAGTTTTACTCCTAGTCAGAACAATATTGTAGCAGATTCTGCAAAAAAAAACTGCACTTTTGGTTAGCAAAAAAAAACTGCACTTTCGGCAGTTCACTCTCCCCCTCTTTATGGGTGTGCGTATCTTTATAAACCGGCTTGTTTGATCCACACAAAAGAAAAAAAAAACAATTTGGCTTCGATTGATAACATATGAGTAACTGTGGAATGGTGGAAAATAAAAATAATTTGCAGAGTAATTTATTATTACGGAATGAAAATTTCCATGATGAAATTTTTGTGCTAGTAGAAAATTTTGCGAAATGACGGAATATTACTTTTACAAATAAATTTTAACTATATACATAGATATAATTTGATATATTATAAAAGAATATTAAAATATGAAATTTTAAGTTTTTTGACTTTTTCCAGCATTTCGTATATTTTTTTAATTAGCCAAAACATGCAAAACTGCGTTTTTAAACGCCATTCCGCAATTTTTACATGTTACCAATCAAAGCTATTATATAGAGATTTGTGTGTCATCTTTGTGCATGGATGACACGGAAAAAAGGAAAAAATTAAAAACAATTTATTTAGGATAATGGATACATATATTTAATTTTAAAAATGTTTAAACACATACTCCTCTCTAAATTTTAAATCTTGGCTAAGTGAACTCAAGATTTGTATGAACAAAATAACACATGCATTTTAAGGAGTACAATATTTGTTTGTTTTTTTAAACTATTAAAAACCATAATTTTGTGGTGTTTTATAAGAAAGATAGTATTATATTTTAGAGAAACCATAAAAAGTAATGATTTCTTTTCTAGGACAATTGCAAAAATGCAACTTTTGAATTATTTTTTACAAACATGCCACTTTTTAATTATTTTTATACAAACATGCCACTTACAAATACGTTTAAAAATCTTATATCTTAAAATTCTCAATTTTAAAAAAAGTTTTGATCTCTAAAATACCTTCAACCCCAAAAAATAAACTCTAATATAACATGATTAACTCATACATAAGTGATTTTAAAACTTAAAAATCGTGATAGTGATATTTTTACAAAATAACATGATAAAAGTGGCATTTCTTAAAAATTCTCTCATTTTCTTCTATTTTTCATAGCAATTTTTTGTTCTAATACATTCATAAGTGAGGACAAATTGATAATGGGCTTGACAAAAACATATTGTGTCCAAAAACGAAAGCCCACTGACGCCCTCGAAATACTACTAATTAAAGAGTGTTGAGCAAGAGACAAGTCATGTATCCCTAGCGGTAAGTTTAGATGTCTCATGTCTCTTTGACAAACAAATGTTATACAATGTAAGAGCATTTCCATTGAGAAGTTCTCACTTAGATATTTCCACTAAAAATAAATCAAAAAGGAAAAATAATACTCTCTCTGTTGTATATTATTTGATGTTTTAGAGAATTATCTTTGTATCAAACTAGATGATGTTTCCACTTTTCTAGGTAAAAATTTAATGATTTTTAACTTATGCGACTATCTAAAATCTGCAGTAGGTTATTTGATAGGTTGAGTTGATGTTATTTAAATAATAAATAATTGTCTAATATTATAATTTTACAAAAATTACCTTATTTATTGAGTTTCTTAATTATTGTGTCATTATCTTAAACATCAACTATTGAGATACAGAGGGAATAGTTTTTAATACAAATAATTAAGAACCCGTCCTCATTTGAGAACTCCATGAAAACCCCTCTCTCTCCTCAAATGATTGACACATATATTTATATAAATGGTTTACATATTTTGTGATAAATCATATTCTCCATAGTTTATAACATAATTAAATAGTTTATATATTACTATTTTTATTTTTTCATTTTTTATAAATTGTAAAATAAAATCATGTTTGTATGAAGCTCCATTATGCATAAATTTAAGTTATATATTAATATTCATTTTTATTGATATTATTTAAGATTAATGCAAATTATTAAACTAATATTGTTTTAGCTAATACAATACTGAATATATAGAAAACTTAATTTGATGTGTTTAAACTTAATTTGATGATTTAGAGATTTTTTGTATCTAATACACATCTATTCTTTATACTAATACTTGGTATTCATATAATCTAAATTCATGGAATATGATCGTAATACTTCACTTTTAGACCAAATACATGTACTCCAACCAACAAATAATATTGAAATCCTATACGTTCACGCTAGGAGACAAATACTTGCACGAGTTCATGCATTGAAAAGAATGTAAAACTGAGAATGATAATTACAGTTGGAGCAAGTTGTGTCATGTAACACCTATGTATACTAATTAGTTGTAAATTTACCTAAATTTTAAAAACCCATCTAAATGGATGTTGCTCATTTCTTATACCAAATGAACATCAATTACATCTTCATTCAAATGATCAATTTAAATAAACAAACAAACATTCCCAAAGTGTTTTTGGACCCATAAAAAAATTGCACTCAACAATATGAATTGAAGATCTTTGAAATATAATGATCATTATACATATGGTTATAAGAGAACAGTTACAACATTGTATTTTTTTATGAGGTTAACAAATTTTTATTTATCTTATTGGCAGAACTAAAACTACAAAATTTTGCAAGGACTCTTACTATTATAGTGATCTCCCCATTTTTTTGGCGATAGAAATTTTCTGATTATAACTCATTTCCCCGCTTTGAATTAGAATACTCTGAATATGAAGTTCAAAATTAGTTTGCAATAGTCATTATATGTAAACCATATTAATAACTTTATATTAGTTTATATCCTTTAACTGCAATTCTGTCTCCATGAGATTCTTTCCCGAAAGAGGGGTACAAAAACAAAACAAAACAAAAAGAGAAAGATTAAAATAAGACATTTTTTAGAGTTCAAGTTTCAAAGATATGATCAACTTTGTCCCCAAGCAATGTGTTCATTATTTGCCGTACCAAACTTTTCCACACGGCACATGAAACAGTAAGATCCCTCTGAACTATAGTACTACTATCATAATAGTATTTTATCAAACACAATAAATGAATTATGAAGAGACATCGGGTAAAAAATAGTTCACACTGAACTAGGTAATCAGCGCATTAATTGACATATTTTTATCTTAACATCTTGTGAACTTTACGATTATAATTTATGTCTTCTAACTAATGATAATTGTCAACTTGTGCAAAAAAAATGATTGCCAATTATATACATCATGGGCTGTATCACTTACAAGTTACAAAAATAAGAATATTAAACCGAAGGTAATGTGTTGGATTACAAAATCATCACATATTTGGTAGCAACTCGTAACATATATACAAATGAGTAGGAAAAATGAAATAATATCAACTATATTGAATATCAAATTTATTTCATAAATAGATGTATTACTAATTTACTATTACTTATTCAAAATCTAAAAGGAAGCCACATGAAAAAGTCAAAGAAGTGACGAAAAAGGCCACTTGTTCATGTGATCTCTTATTAGGTCCCTAGTAGATCCAAAATGCACTAAAATATTGCTATACAGAAAACCTTAATTTACATTACAGTCAGTAGTTTGACATTAAAAAAAAAAAAATTACTGTCAGTTATAAAAGGAAAAGTATTATACTCATATTCGTCGTCAATTCTCTTCAAGCAACAAACAACTTGGAAAAAAATAATTACGACGAGGGTAAACTAATTTGAACATACTAAAAGAATTAAAAAATTGATAAAAATAGAAAAAAAACTATAGTGTATATATAATTGACCATGGGATCAACTGAAACTCCAAAGCGGAATGTCAACATCTTCGTAGAAGTAATCATCCATAATATTCGTCGTCGAGTTTAACTGAGGAGAGTAATCAAACGGAGCTCCATCATCGAAGAAGAACATCTCATTATGATCATCATACCATGATGATGATGGATCCATCAAAGCAACATGATCTTCCACGAAAGATCCCATCAAAGATTGCATCCCATCATCATCATGATGCTGATGATCATGATCAGACAGTGAAGAAGGGGCAAAGAGGTCAAATGAGTTGTTGGCAGCTTGAGCGGCGACTCTTTGGATGGACTTGGGGGACAAAATGGTCTTTTCATCTAAGAAGTCAAGAAGATTGGAAGGAGAAGAAGAAGTAGGAAAGTTGAGATTGGCTTGAGGTCCTTTGAGACACAAGAGTGCAACATCGTAAGCCCTAGCTGCTGCTTCAGCTGTTGAGTAAGAACCTAACCAAATCCTTGTCTTTTGATTTGGTGCCCTAATCTCAGAAACCCATGATCCCCAACTTCTCATTCTCACTCCTTTGTACTTCTTAATCTTACTCTTCTTGTTCTTGATCTTACACGACGAGGATGAGGACGAAGAAGAAGAAGATGATGACGTCGGTGAAGACAAAGGCATTTCCTTGTTTGTGTTGGCTTGGATCTTGCGTTCTTGTTTCACCATGGTAATGTTGTGGAGTGGATCACAAGTTATGAATGGTATATTGATCAAGTGATGAGATTGTTCTTGAGTTTTTGTTGTTGTGATGAGGATTAATGTGAGGTGAAATATTTTTGGATGAGGATTAATGTGAGGTGAGGACGTTTTATATAGAGATGGGTTTATGTGGGAAGGGTATGGGAGAACGAAGAGAAAAAATAATATTTATTGATATAATCTAAAATATAGTCAAATGTAATAAAGTATGGTTTCTTGTGTATGAATGCGACATTGTTGTGCATGACAGGTGTTTTTCTTCTATTTTCTCTTTATCCCGGCAATTGGCATTGATACAATTTCGTTCGTTTGTCAATTTTTTTTTAAAAAGAAAAAAAATTATATTGTTTGGAATTTAATTATTAATCGAATATGGATGCATGTTAAGGCTTTGCCCAAGTGTTCGAACAATGAGCCTGAACATGGCTTTCTTTTAACATTTGCTAGTTTTGCTTCTTATTAAATTTGTGAATGTTAAGTTAAAATATATAGAGACTAGAATTTACTCGCGCGAGCGCGAGTGTTTTTTTTACAATTTGATTATATTTACAGATAAATAGTTTGATAAATAACTAATTCTGCTAAAACTAAAAATACTAATCGGCTTGAAAGGAATAAGTTTTTCTTTTATCTAAACTGCATGAACATGAAAATATGAAGTGATTCTTAACCATTTTTGAATATTGATGATTACTATTTGAAATTTATATGTTTGTTTAAAAATTTGTTTGATTACTATGACTTTTGTTTTGTAACGTTGATAATATGAAACTATTGGTTGAATAAGAAACTTAATTATTTAAAATTAAAATTACAAAGTACTTGAAGGTTAAAAAATGCAACTCTTTTGTCACACATTGGCTTTGAAATTTCTTGTTTTGTTTTTAAGATATTAACTACACTTACATCACACATGCGGCGATACTTTTCAACAACTTTCCCTCGATGATATTGGGTTGAGTATCAGTGAAAAAGCATTAGAGTGTATTGGATTCTATATTTCTCTATTTGTTAGTGGTCTTCTTTGTCTCGGTTTTAGATTGTTATAATCATTCACATTGGTTTTATCCCTAATCAAGTTTCATGGAGGTAATAAGCTCATTGGTCTTTTCTGCTCACGTGTTGCTGCTTTCCTTTGGTGTGAATATAGGTTCAGAGATTGCATCCCGTATCTACTTTTTGTTTCAATCGCTAGTTTGTAGAGATAGCTATGGTTGAATTGGACTCTCTAGAAGTTTAGTTTTTTTCAATTTGTTTAAGCTAGGTTTATGGTTGTAAAATGTTTGGCTTCCCGTGTGTGGGCTTGGCCTACTATGTCGTACTTGTTGACATCGGCTTTCGTATTTCAAACCCGTATCCCACTATTATATCTCACTTTGGTATTCCACCCATGTTTATGGTATAAAACAAACAAATGACATAATAAAACTAAACTTACATCACATGATGTATATTAAATCATTTACTTAATAATATAGCACTTTTATTTTCTTCTCATGTTATAGTTACATTTAAATTATCTTTTTGGGTTAAAATAAAATCATAAAACACAATAATCTTTCATTTTTTAAGCATATATAATTTTCTATAAATATTAATAATTTGTTTCTTAAAAAAATAAATTTTCTTATTCTCTTTTGCACTTTAGTTATGTATAATTGGATAATTATATTTTTGATATATCATTTGAAGATATATCATTTGTATAATTGGATAATTGTATTTAAATTAAGAACTTAATTATTTAAAATTAAAAATACGAAAGGTTAATTACAAATGTATAGATTATGTTCCACATCAAACTTTGAAATTTCATCTCGTATTGTCCCAAATATATTATTTGCACTAACATCACATGGTAGATATTATATTAGTTATTTAATAGTTTAGAACTTTTATTTTCTCTTTTTTCTATAGTTACATTCAAAATTTTCTTAAAATCATAAAACACAATAATTTTTAATTTTTAATGTTATATTATTTTTGGTGAAAATTTGCAATAATTGTCTTCTTCTCTTATTTTCACTTTATTTATGTATAATTGCAATAATTCTCTTAAGTTACTAAATTTAATTTACTTTCTCTTTATTTGATGTAATAGTTATGAAATTATTTTTTTTCTTATGAATTTAGTTGTAGGACTTGTTTGATATTTGATAATATATGTGATACAATTTTACTTAACTAAATATTTATAGTGTGATATATATTAATACAACCTAATTTATTAAACTTGTTATTATTTTAGTACCATATAAGTTTTGAGGTTTCAAGTTTATTTTAAAATATGAATAATGACTTTTCAAATTCTTTTCATAATGTCACAACCAAAGTATTAAACGTGAAATTATAAAAAATAAATAATAACATAATATTGGTATAACATTATGACATAGCCAAACACATCCGAGAGCAACAAAGGTAGTGAAACATCAAAGTTGCATCAAAATAGAGTCTAAACAAATGGATTTACCACCGAACTATTCAAACTAATCTTGAATCACCGTTTGTAAGTGTAACACATGAGAGACGAGAAACCGAAGACACCTAGAGAAACGATAGAAAAAGCCACCTCTAAAGAACTAGATCTACATCTCAAAATGGAGAACCCATCTTAAAATTTAGAAACTGGTAGCCGTAAAGAATAAGAGACAAAGAAACACATATTATTTGTTTTTAGATATAATATTTTATGCAGTATAGATAAATCAAACTATTTGGTATAATTATTAATTAATATGTGTATTAAATTTGAAATTATAAAAATGAAATAGAAAATATGATGTGGATGATGAGGTAGCTTAATGAGAAAAGAGCAAAGCTAACTTTATATATATATACTAGAATTTGCTCACGCTACGCGCGAGTGTCTCTTTTACAATTTTTGACGACAGATAGTTGTATTTATCTATATTGCATAAAATATTATATTTAAATACAAATAATATGCGTTTCTTTGTCTTTTATTCTTTTCGGCTACCAGTTTCTAAATTTTAAGATGAGTTCTCCATTTTGAGATGTAGATCTAGTTCCTCAGAGGTGGCTTTTTCTGCCGTTTCTCTAGGTGTCTCCGGCCTCTCGTCTCTCCTGTGTTACACTTACAAACGGTGATTCAAGATTAGTTTTAATAATCAATTTACTTAAATCTCGGTGGTAGATACATTTGTTCTGACTCTATTTTGATGCGACTTTGGTGTTTCACTACTTTGGTTGCTCTCGGATGTATTTGGTTATGTCAAGAGTTTTGCTCTCTACGGGTTATCTCCTCTCCGGTCTCTGGTTTTATGTATTGTATATTTTTAGTCTTTCAGGCCAATTTCCGGGTGTGCTCTGGTCTTTGGTGCTTCGTCTTACCTTGCAGATTTCTTCTCAATAGCTCATCACTTTGTCTCTCTCCGAAACCGAGTATGAAGCGGTTCCTGTTAAGGGTCTCCGTTTAGTTGGTTTAGGGATCGTTTGGTCCATGATTAGGGTTGGGCAAAATATCCAAAACCGAAATACTGAACCCAAACCTGATCAAAATTATCCGAACTGAACCCGAACCGATCTTCTAAAATATCCGAACGGGTCTTCCATACTTAAAACCAGAAACCCAAAACCGAACCTGAACCGAACCGATAACCGAACGGGTACCCGAAATATACTAAACATAAACAAACCAAAATGTATTTGTGTATATATTTCAATAAAAATAACCAATTTATGTTATTATTTGAACTATTACAATAAAAAATGTTATTTTCTTTAGGGTATTTTTGGATAATTCGAATAACAAATAACTAAAATTGATCCAAATTAAAAATAAAATAAGGTAATAATAAATTTATCGAGTAGTTTTTGAATATTTTCGACAATTTTTAGTATTACTGATAATCCAAACCTGACCCGAACCGAATCGAACCCGACCCGAAGTTTTTTAATACCCGAATGGGTATTATATCTCTAAATCCGAATACCCGAAAATCAAAAATACCCGATCCAAACCCGAACGGGTACCCGTTATTTTATTGTAAAATATTATTTTCTTATTGTAACGCTTCGACCGCCCTATCCATGGGCTCCACGTCCACTCTCGGCCCGTGGGCCCACACTCCTCGACGGTCGGTGCGTTAGCCCGGGAGGCTCGGAAGTCATGTTTACTAACCCTGCAAATCACCACGCGATCTTTTCCCGTGTCTTGACCTCACTTACACGGTACTGGAAATGACTTCTCAGTAGGTCACCCATCCTGAAACTACTCCAGCTCAAGTACGCTTAACTCTGGAGTTCTCTCAAGACATGTGACCGAAAAGATAAGTGCACTTTGGTGATATAGGTAGCCAAATCAATTCTTTTAAGTCTCTTTGCATATACTGCATATACCATTTGTGCCCTCAAACCGGGGTGTCACAATCACCCCCACTAACAGATCGCAACGTCCTCGTTGCGCATACCAAGATCGTTACCCCGACAATCTGACTCTTCACAGATTTCAGGGTTCGCTCTGATACCACTTGTAATGCCTCGACCGCCTTATCCATGGGCTCCACGTCCACTCTCGGCCCGTGGGCCCACACTTCTCGACGGTCGGTGCGTTAGTTCGGGAAGCTCGGAAGTCATGTTTACTAACCCTGCAAATCACCACGCAATCTTTTCCTGTGTCTTGACCTCACTCACACGGTACTGGAAATGACTTCCTAGTAGGTCACCCATCCTGAAACTACTCCAGCTCAAGCACGCTGAACTGGAATTCTCTCAAGACCTGTGACCGAAAACAAGTGCACTTATGTGATATAGGTAGCCATATCAATTCTTTTAAGTCTCTCTGCATATACCGCATATACCATATATGCCCTCAAACCGGGGTGTCACACTTATGGCATTTGCTCAGTAACGTTAATAAAACACAAGTATTAATTATTTAAAATTAAAAATACAAATTACATTTGTAAAGTTTTAAAATTGGTAATGACTTTAAAATATAATGTTGTATGGTTTCAAGATATATTGCAGTATTGCACGTACATCACATGATGTATGCTATATTTACTTGATAGTTTAGATTTTTTTCCCTCATCCTCCTAATCTCTTATAGTTACACTTAAATTTTCTTTTTAGGTTAAAAATAAAATCATAAATCAGATTATATTGTGTGTAAATTAGAATTTTTTTTTCTTCTTATTTTCATTTTATGTACGTAAAACTGAAATAGTTATCTTAAATATACCTAAATTTAATGTATTTTCTTTTTATTTGATGTAATTGCAATAATTTCTTATTCTCTGATTTTCTTTTTATGTAGTTATGAACTTATATTTGATTTTATGAATTTAGTTATAGATCAATTTGTTTGTTTAATTTTAGGACTTATTTGATGATTTATAACATCTATTAAAAATTGTTATTATTTTAGTGAACTATATTTTTATAATTTTTAAGGTTTAAAGTTTAATTTAAAATAATTGTGAACAGTATTAATTGTGAAACTATACAAAAAATAATTGAAAACATAATTAAATATACATGTGGATGATGAAGTGGATGCATGAGAAGAGAGAAAAACTAACTTTATATATATAGATGAAATAGTTATCTTAAATATACCTAAATTTAATTTATTTTCTTTTTATTTGATGTAATTGCAATAATTTCTTATTCTCTGATTTACTTTATGTAATTATGAACTTATATTTGGTTTTATGAATTTAGTTATAGATCAATTTGTTTGTTTAATTTTAGGACTTATTTGATAATTTATAACATGTATTAAAAATTGTTATTATTTTAGTGAACTATATTTGTATAAATTTTAAGGTTTAAAGTTTAATTTAAAATATTGAAAATGACTTTTAAAATTCTTTTCATAATGATATAACCAATTATACCTAAAGTTAATTTATTTTCTACTTTATTTGATGTAATTGCAATAATTTTTTTCTCTCTTATTTTCACTTTATGTACGTATGAACTTATGTTTGTCTTCATGAATTTAGTTATAGATCAATTTGTTTGTTTAATTTTAGGATTTTTTTGATAACTTATTATAACATGTATTAAACTTGTTATTATTTTAGTGAACTATATTTGTATAAGTTTTGAGGTTTGAAGTTTAATTTAAAATATGAAAAATGACTTTTGAAATTCTTTTCATAATGATATAACCAAAAGTATTAATTGTGAACTATAAAAAAGAATAATTGAAAACATAATTAAATATACATGTGGATGATGTGGATGATGAGGTGGATGCATGAGAAAAGAGAAAAGCTAACTTTATATATATAGATTATGAAGTAATATATATATAAGAGAAAAGCTAACTTTATATATAGATTTAGAGATAATGGTTGGAAAAAAGAAGATGAGTAATGGTTTTGGTTGGTTCATTATACTAATTTTAGACCACCTGATTGCGATCACGTAAACTTTTGTCCATTACGTAAAAGAAATTATTTATGTCAAATCATTTTTGCTATTTTACATTTTGATTGAAAAATAAAACACTCCATCATTTTGCAATTATATTTTTATAATTTTCTTTTTCTTTTCTATACACCTTATGTTTTAAAATATAAGATGTTATAGCTATAAATCAAAAATTAAAAATATGTTGAAAATAGAAGATGGAATAGTATAATTCAAAATAGGAAAAGATAGTATATGATATTCCGGTGAAAACAATTCAACTAATTATAAGACTAGAGTAAATACAAACGGTCGTAATTAAAATACAAATGGTTATACTATGACTAATTGAATTAGAATATCAAACAAAAATAATTATTGTTAGGAATAAATAATTTGGAGCGTTATCGCTAGCTGTACGGAAGCCACTTGATGAGCAAATCGAGGAGTGATGCCTGAATACAAGTTATACAACAACAATATTTTTAGGTTGAGATATCAAGTTTCCTTATAAATTGACTATACGTACCTCTCATCACTATCAGGAGATTACAAATTACAGCTACGATTTAACGCGTTAAATCATATACGATATTTCCAAGAAAGAGACCACATTAATGGTTAGTTATTGGTCTTATGTTTATTCTTTACGGATTAAACTAGTGCGTTGAAGATTAAGAAATATAAATTATAAATAAATTAATATTTAATAATAAATTAAAAATATAATGCAGTCAATCATGTAAAAGACTACAGAATTTAAAAGGTCAAAAGAATCAAATAACATTAAATTTTATATAGAAACTAATAAAACATCTAATAAAATAAAACAAATAAAAATCTTTTAAACATTTAATATTGGAATGGAGGGGATATTTCTTTTACAACAAATGACGGCAAAATCTCCCAACGTGCTTATATATGTTATTTCTTCTGATACTATATTTTTTTTTTTGAAACTTATATTTCTTCTGATAATATTTCTCCATATACAATTTTTTTTGTTATGTATGAAACAACCATGCTTTTTTTTTTTAAAACCTAATAATTTATACTGCAGAAAACATAATCAAATAGATCAACATAATAATCCAATAATTCCATAAAATAAATAATCAATATTTCAAAATAATTCAAATACCAAATTCAGGAATGCTCAAATAAATAACGTAGCAACCTAAAACATCCGGTTTACTAGACTAACAACAGCAACACAAAACCCTATCATCCTCTTCCGTTTACTTGCAACACATAAAAAAAAGAGTTGCGTGAGTATTATCACAAATACTCAGTGAAGCGGTCATCCCGTCTACCGATTACCAAAAATAGGGAAATAGAATGCCAACAACTACGCGAACAATCAACATTCAACAAATAAGCAAATTTTCACAAAGTAACAAGTGTGTCGATCGACATCCCTCCTGGGTGTTGATCGACACCCCTCCTGGGTGTTGATCGACACTCCAATTCTAGAACCAAACCTCGCAATCATAAAAATGGAGTGTCGATCAACACCTAGTGGTAGGTGTCGATCGACACTCCTCACAGAAACCTAGACCGAGTCGAATCCTCACGAGACTCGGTCCCGTTTCATAGTACGAGACTGATCACGACAAAATCACACAATATGACACGAAAAACCCAGAAACATCAATCATATTTATCACAACATCCTAACAAACTAATCACGTAATCACGATCACGCACTCACCTCGAATACAGATTAAAAAGGAAAAAAGGAACAAACGAACGAATGAACGAAGAATCAGCGAAGAGCCCACGAACAGAGTCTCTAGACTCAAAAACGAATGAACGAATCGATCTACACGAAGAACACAAGCCCTATGCCTCTAGAACTTAATGAACAAGGTTTTCCGAGAGATTTCTTTACAACAATCACCTCAACCCACGAAATCACTCTTTCCTCTCAAGGATTTTTCTCTGATTTCTGCTTAGGAATGCGGCCACAAAACCTTAGAACGTATATATATACGAAACCTAGGTTAATCCCTTAAACCGTAACTAAACCGAGTAAAAAATCTAATTAACTCGACTTCTGTAATTCTGGTATCGATCGACACCCTTACCAAAATGCAATTATTTGGTTTCGGGATGTTACAATATATCTGGTTTTAAATATCTATGACAAGTTGGTGTTTAGTTTAACATTTTATGATCATGCCTTGTGACTTTGTTGAGTAACTTACGCGTAAACAAAACAGACGTCCTACGCCACTGTAACTATTGCTAATCTAAAAAAGTATGATCAAACTTATGAAATTTACCTTTCAAAAAAAAAAAAAAAAAAACTTATGATAAAGTATTAAAAAAACTTACGAATTTTTTAATTTTTGTTTGTTAAGCAATTTCGGGCCAAGACATACTATCATCATACCTGAGGAATATCATGTTAAGTAACTCTTTTTCTTTGCATTTATTTGAACTTGGAACCTCCTAAATTATTTTCTTCTGAATGATCGATCCGGTGATACGCCGGTTGAACTATTACCCATATAAATACTTTCTACGTTTATTACCCTTCAAAATATATGTATTATACTATTTTTCTCTTTTGGTTTATTGTTTTTTTTTTTTTTTTTTTGATATTTTTTGCTATATCGATCATTACATTTTAACTTTTTCATATAGAGATCATTATCAATCATCACATCTCGAATGATGATTTAAGTTAATCAATGGTCCGTTCCGTTTATTAAAAAAATGAACATACTTGTGGCATTTGTTTCGTAATACGTTTATTTGGTTTGTCTAATGATGTAAGAAAAAGTGATACAATAGGTACTTAACATTTGTAAGCCGTGTTGTGATTTATATTAATCTCACCGTTTTGAAGGTGTGTTATGCTTTAGCACTGTGATTAAAATAAATATAACCAAATTGTTATAAATATTATCAAACGTATTTGTAGTAAAATGAAAAGAAGAAGCGAGTCGACAAAAAAAAGAAAAGAAGAAGCGAAAATAGCGAGGAGAGTGACTTCAGAAGAGTGTGGGAGAAGGTGATGATGCTAGATTGTAAAGAGAGTGACTTCAAATAACAGCTGTTCTCACTCTGTCCCTTTTTGCTACCCAAACTCAAACCGCGTTTTCTCTCGTCACACTCACTCGTAATTATCTTTCTTTTCTTTTCACAAAAATATGATATTCTATTCTCAGCACTCCTTAATTCATTTTATACCTATCAAAAATTAATTTGTATTCAACATTCAGAATAGTTCAAGTTTTTTCCAAATACAATTTGTGTAACTGAAAAAAAAAGTTATAGAAATTTGTGTTTGAATAATTCTGTTTCTATGGGAGAAATAAAATCAAATTAAGCACAATTTTATTCGTTTTGCCGATTTAGAATTAAACTGTTTTAATCATTAACATCTATGTTTAGGAGTACTTTCTTTTATAAATTATAACCAACATCATTGATGCGAACTATGTTATTCAATACATGCTTTAAAGGCTGATATAAACACTTTGAAAAAAAAATGAAAAATAACAAAGCATATCTATAACTTTAGGAAACGCAAAGAGCACATGATCGTATGTAGGAAAAGATGGGAGATGACATGTTATATATGTGGACAGCCTTGACTTTCTCACAAAGCTTAAGATTAATCATGGGATTGGTACTTTTGTTTGTCTTCGTCTTCAGATTTCACACTTTGGTCTTCTTACGCATAACTCTCCTAGATGTCGGTGAGAGAAAGGGAGAACATGGGTTGATTTTGTCAGCTTTCCAGCAAAAATATGCGTTTGCATGAAGAGAAGAAGCATCTCGATCGCGGCTCTCTTTTCAAATTTTTTAACTTTTGAGTTTTAACACGTACGTTAATCATATACCATTTATATTTGACACATTGAATGGAAATGAATCTCTAGGTAAAGCATATCAGAAAGAACAATAGCAATGCTCAGACCAAAAAGTAGAAATTTTTGCTTCTTCTTCCAAATTTTGCTCATTGTTTACTAATCTGAGGTCATATGAACGAGTTAAAAACAGATTTGTAGGCTATTAACTTTTTGTTTTGGGATTAATCTAAAAACTAGAAGCTTGTGATCACTAATTTTAAAAAAAGAAAAATAAGATGAGTTTCTTACAATTTTCCATAAGAAATCAGTATGTCAGTATAATAAAGAAGGAAAAATATCAGGTACAAAATAATTAAGATAAACAGTATGACTTGATAATGTAAAACTGTACTCTCTCCGTACCAGTTCCCAACAATGACTTTACGAGAGCACCACGATACAACCTCAAAATATTTACCTCTAGAGGTACTTTTTGGAAAGTCTCTTACCTTTGAGACACTTTATTGTGTAGGTATACTTTTGTGTATGTTAATTACTAAGAAGACCCTGAACCAATAAAACCTCTCTCTTCTTTTTGTTTCTCCCTTTTTCATCACACGTTTGGATCTCCGTAATAAAACTTCTCTCCTCCTTTTTCTTTTTCCCCTTTCCTCTTCATCTTCCTCTATGCTTTGTAAAAAGAAAAAACCAGAAAATTCGAAACCAATAAACAATTGTAAATGGATACAAATGAAATCATCAATCCTTCTTTGTTTCGCCTAACCCAATTTCTTAAATCTAAGCATCTTCATCACCCAATCTCTGATGTATAGAGAATCAAACAAAATCGAATTCGAATCCTAGGAGACAAACTCTTCTTCTCTTTTTTCTGCGAACGAGCCTCTCTCTCTTTTGTGTCTGAATGTTTATTCGACCATATCTACTCATATTTGTTTACAATAGACATCCCAACCTCTAAGAAGAAGAAGCTCATGTAAAAGTTCCATTCCATTTGTGGATTGGTTGTTCTTTTTAGGTTTTCAACCTCCTGAGATAAAACGAGCTTCGAAAATGTTTGTTCATGCTTCCTGAGTTTGAGAAGATTAGAGGTTCTCCCCTGGATTTTTTGTTTGACTTGCATGTGAGCATGATGGTGTTTGGTGGACAACCTCTAGTGGACAGCCTCAGTATATTGAATGGTTTATTGTTAAGAGAAACTAGCACCATTGAGTTGTAAACTGAAAAAATCCCAAGATTGGTTAATACGAATGGTGGAGTTGACTTGGTATGTAGGCTAAACCCGATTCAATGGAAATGCTTTGATGGATAGTCATACATGGATAGTGTTGGTTTTATCTGGTGGAAACGTTTACATGGATAACGTTCCTTGTTTTGTTAGCTCTTTGGGGATTGAGATGGTTAATGGTTAATCGTGCTTGATAATCATAATTCATAAACATATTTCCCAAAGTAGAAGAGGTAAAACACACTCCTATCAAAAAATATAGTTTGTTTATTCGTTAATTATCCTTACAAGCGTTTGGCAACACGATTCAATGGAAGTGTTTTGATGGAGAGTAATATATGGATAGTGTTTGGTTTTATCTGGTGGATAGGTTTATATGGATAACGTTTAGAAACAAGAATAGGGAATACTAACTATCAGAACATTTAATTTCATAAAAACATGTATATAATTTCTGATTTATGAATCCATATCAAGAAATCAATACAAACCCAGAAAAATTGCTTCACGAATCTCCATAACCGATTTCCGATTCGTCTTAATCTTTGAGTGAATTTAAAACACTAACTCTATAAAATTGAATCGAATTATTTTGGAGAATGTTTTGTCGAAAAAATCATAGTCAATCTCTACCAAATTTTTTATCAAGCAAATTAGATTCCAATTTATTTCTTTTACAAAAAGGAAAGAGAAAAAAGGAAGAGAGAGGGAAAAGTAGAGGAAGAAGACGGTGAAAAAATAAAGGAAGAAGAAATTCATATATTAAATGAGTTTTGAACATAAAAAAAAGGTAGTTTGAGAATTAAAATTTTAAAAAGAAGGAGAAAGTATATCTAGACACAAAAGTATGTTTGAGAGTAATAAGTTTCATAAAAAGTATCGGTACCGGGCAATATCCCTACAACCTCACCCTCAAATAGGGTTTTACATTAATTATTACTATTTGTGTTTATCTATAAATTCGGATGATTACGATGTTACAGCATAACATGGAAATTTCGAGGAACATGAACTGGTCGACGTTGAATGATTTATTTTTCTTTCTTTTTTTTTTGCTAAGAGAATAAAGATTTATTTTTCCCCATTAAATATGTACGTTGAAGGTTCAACCATGCATAATGGATCCAGTGAACTGCAGGTTCAACCACCAAATCTTTTTATTTTGTATATCCAGATCTATGCTTTAGTCGGTTTTGAAAAAGTTACAAATGATGTGGGGACATGAATGAAATAAAACAAAAACCTCATTCATATTTGTTTCGTAAGAAATGACCCATACGTATTTGTTCTTTTGTTCGTATACAGTTTACTCACACACAATCGTGATGGTTAATGATAAGGTTACATTACAAATCAATTATAAATATCAATCACATATCTTTTCTAGGAAAATAAAATAGTAGAAATGTGGAATCAAGTAAAGATCGTTGGTAAAAGAGAGACAAAAAAATAGTACTGACCAGTGGAAGAAAAAACGAAGATAAAGGCTTTTTAAGCCCAAATTACGAATTATAATGGGCCTAAAAAACAGTCATGGGCCAACCTTACATAAGTTTGCGTTTATCTTCATGACTTAAAATTTTAAGTTCACATCTTAAGGCGGAAACACAATAAATCCAATAATTTTGTTCGAATTTACTCGTCCGCTTGTAATAACTAACCGTCACAATAATTTTTTCTATTTAATGTTCCTCCTCTAATGTCGGAATTCGAATCCTTCACTGCATAAATTCGCAGATTATAGTAGCGAATCAATGCAATCAATTTTGATACGAAAATGACAAAAAAAGGTCGATTGAAAAATGGTGTTAGGCAGGTAAACGAAAACCCTCTAAACATTCCGAAGCTTAAGTCAAAACGATGACGCGCCACCTCCTTTTAAAATACGCCACGTGGACTATTACTCACAATATGATTGGCTGATCATACGTTACCAAAAAAACAATTCCTACTAAAAACCTTCCCCACTCGCATCGCGTAGCACACGCGCGCGCGTGGAGTCTCTTCCTTGTCTTTTGGTTTGGGTTGGTTTTGGTTTTTGGAGACTTTGACCTTTCTCTGCCTTTGGACTCGAGACGAGAAAAGAGAAGAAGAAGACCGTCGTTGATCTCCGATGGCGATTAGAGGAATCGTTACCGTTTCGCAGATTTTAGCGATGGTGTTGTTATTACTGACGGTTAATTACGGCGAAGCTATATGGTTGACGATTCCGCCGACGGGAGGAACGAAGTGTGTCTCCGAGGAGATACAGAGCAACGTTGTTGTATTGGCTGATTATTATGTCGTCGATGAGCATAATCCTGAGAATACTCCGGCTGTTTCCTCTAAGGTATGGTTCCGATTGTGCTTGAATCGCTGCGAAATTGAGTAATCTGAGGATTAGATTCGATTTTGCAGGGTTTTTATTTTTGATTTTAGGTATCTGTTAGTTTTGCGTTAGGGTTTTGATGGTTTGGGTTGTGAAATTTCATTTGGTGACTTGCTACGGATTTGAATCATCTCTTGTAGAATAAATGGTGGAAGATTGCATGAGATTGATGGGTTTGAATTGAAATTTAGTGTTTTGTGCTCTAGGGTGATGATTTCGGAGAATTCGATTAGCAATTTTCGAGTTCTTGAAGTTTTGAGGATGCGAATTTGGTTTGAATGTTAATGTGGCTAATGTAGAAGCTGTGCTGTGTATAGGTAACATCTCCTTATGGGAACAATCTTCATCATCAAGATAATGTAACACATGGCCAGTTTGCGTTCACAACTCAAGAAACCGGGAACTACTTGGCTTGTTTCTGGGTTGATTCCAGTCACCCGCAACCCAATGCTATAACCCTTGGGATTGATTGGAAGATGGGTATTGCAGCCAAAGATTGGGACTCTGTTGCTAAAAAGGAAAAGATCGAGGCAAGTTATAATAAATCTCAGTCTTCTTTTCAGATCTATTTAATCGTTTTTCTCTTTTCTTCTTTCTGATGTGAGTACTCCACTGTTATGAATGTGTATTTGCAGGGTGTTGAGCTTCAGTTGAGGAGACTAGATGGATTAGTGCAAGCGATTCGTGAGAACATAAATTATATAAAAAACAGGTAAGTCTCTTTCGCCTTGTTGTGATTAAGTGTTATCAGATTGAGATAAAAAAAAAGCAAATTTTGGGTACAGGGAAGCCGAGATGCGAGAAGTGAGTGAAGGAACGAACTCAAGAGTGGCTTGGTTTAGTATTATGTCGCTCGGGGTTTGCCTTTCGGTTGCGGGTGCACAGATATGGTACCTGAAGCGTTATTTCCACAAGAAGAAACTTATCTAAAGCTTGGCTTGAAGGAAAATTACTATATATATATAGTAACATCACACATTCCCACCTTGAAAATGAGGGAATTGTAGAGTCAATTGGTTTAAAATCGAAGAATGCCTTTTCGTTTATATGTTCTGCAAAACTTTTACTACAGTCGATAGGTAAGAGATCATTGAGTTTGTGAACAGAATACTTTGTGTTTGTTTGATCTCTGTTGGAGTAGAAGAAAATACAGTAATGTGACAATGTACCAAAGCTCTTTCTTTTTCAGGCATTTTTGGGGTATTCTTAACATGTTTATTTTTGACTATCATGGTGCTAATAAACCAAGATTAAAATAAAATAAAATAAAACTGGGTACTTGCAATGAAAACACTGAGATTTTACAATGTAGACAAGTTTATTGTATGTTTTTTTTTTTTGAAAAACAAGCTTATTGTATGCTGTCCTTTTCTTTCATGTGTGGGAACAGTTAGACAGCAGATCAAAGCAAGTATATTCTAATTTTTTTAATTAATAATCGAAGAACCAAAACCATTTAATTAGGTCGTTTTTAGAATTCACCACTAATTTAGAGACAACACTTTTTCCAAATATTTGTAAAGGAATTTTAAATTGCCTAGTTAGGGTAAAATATGTATATCTCTCTTTTTTTCTTAATGATTTTACTGTTGTTTTTGCTGATATCATCATTTTGCTTACCTATACAATGGATCTCTCTTTAGTAATGAAAGAAATGTAAGAAAGTTTGTGTTTTGAGAAATAATAGTCTGGAATTTGTATAATAAAATAAAAATAAAGAAGAGGTGTAATCCATTATCCATTGGCCTAAGGTATGGAAGATGGAGTCCAAGCATGAATCCAACTCTAAAGTACTTTCACTTTCGCCTAATCCCCTTCTTTCGTACGTCATCGTACGAGCCTCACACTTACAATTACCATTAGCATGTAGGTTTTTGCATTTCACTTATCGCTCTAATTAGTAGAGATTCTCACTTAACTAATCTGATAAGTACAATCATCAAATTGGGTCTGATTTTCTTCAACCTCGGTCAATTTTTCTTTTCCTTTTTTAAAAATCTTTTTGTAAGTTGGTCAAATTTTAAAGACCAATGAAAGAAAGACATTTGAATTAACATCAATTATCAAGCAACATACTGTAATATACTAATTTTACATGACATGCAATTCTAGTAACAATTAACAGTTAATAATCTTTTTCTGTCAACATATTTCACTTTGCCGGTTGTTATTCTTTTTTATCATTACATTCTCTCCTAAGTCACCACCGATAACGTTTTTGATAGATAAATGAACAATATATATATATATATATATATATATATCTATACAAAATGAAGGGTGCAAATGGATTATCTAATTTTCTGAATAAAATGTTGTGGGATATATGAAGTATTCATTTAAATAAGTGCCATTCATAATAGATGAGATGGAATAAACATTCCACTTATTCCACACAAAAATTCAATGTCCCTCTTCAATTTTGTTGTGGAATAAAAAAAAAATTTGGTCAAAGTTGTGGAACAAATTAGATCGATTTATTTTAATATTATTTTTCTTATTCCATCAATTCCTTATTTGTTCCATTTAGAACCAAAAAAAATTATTCGGAAAAAAAAAAATATATATATATATATATATATATATTTATATATAGCTTTTAAATGCAACAGATTAGCTTAACATTTTCTTGTCGTATAAAGGTTTTGTTAATTCCCATAGGCTTGTGTATTGACCAAACAAAAGAAAAAACAAAGTACAAGTCTAGAAGATTAACCCTATACATCCCAAGGTTGATGCTAAATGGCAGATTACATTTATCTGTGAATGAAGATTGTTGCTTGCCGTAGAATGTTTAAATGTGATATTTATACGGTATAGAAACGTATCGAAGCAAACAGTATTTAGTAAATTGTTTATTTTAGATATGTGATAAGATTCCACTCCCAATGAAAAAAGAAAACAAAAATCCAATTGGATGGTAATGGGTTTCAGACCACGTCATCGTTGTTTGTGACGCAAATTAAACTCTCGCAAAGTGTATGTATTAATTATCTATAAATTCGCAGAACTAATGAACAATAATAATAGGTTATGAAAGTAATTTATTCTCGATACCAATCGTTGCTTATTGGCAAAAGAAAGTCGAATTCTTGCACAATTTCATTTTTATTACTTTAAAGTCTCAATTCTTTATATTATTTCTTGTTTTGTTAGAGTTTTGATTTAAGAAAAAAAAAACATGCTGGAGTAAATTTTAACATTAATTAGAGGGTACGTATGATGCATGCATTTTGTAAGCTATAAGTACGAGACGGTATTATAAAAATTTCGGCTAGTTTTATACTTTTACGTTTTATCTATCATACTAATAATGAACACATGACTTTAAATAATTCATTATGATAAGTACGATATGATACTATTAAAATGTCCAAGTAAACAAATTTGTCGCAAATTTTTGGTAGAAATATTTTAACCGTAACTATTAAAATCCGGATTGTTGACTAAAAAAAAATTAATTAAAAAAAATCCGAATTTGTTTTTTTTTGATGAATTGTTGGAATTCTGGACTTTTGATCGATAATCTCTCCTATGGCTGGGGCCAGTCATTGATATTATCACGTTTAAGGTGTAAATCATCCTTTCCAAGTGGTATTAAATAAGCCTTAAAACTACTAGATCACCAACGACTTGATTGCGGATATTGATTGATACACGATCGTTATAGCTAATACTATCAAAACATCTATGTACATTATAAATGAAACTTAATAATAAATGTGAAATGCTATAGTCGATGCGCGTATATAAACATATATGAGTGATGATGATAAGTCGCATCACACGATAGAGATGTTCGAATAAAATTTCGTCGATTGAGAGGGAACATAACCAAAACAAGCATCTAGTAACTACTGATGTGGAAGAATTTATGCAATGCTTAATTAGGCTAAACAAGAGAACAGGGAATGTATTCCCCTATTACGCTATGTTTTTTCTTCCTTTTTGATACACTTACATTTAAAAAAATTCATATGTATATTTAGAAGACACTCATGGAGCATTCACACATTTAGATTACCGTTGGATTATGTGAAACCTTGTTTCAATACATTTTTCGATTATTACAAAAAAAAAAAAAAAAAAAAAACCTACTGATGGCTGGATTTGTAAATTTGCTAAGAAAACATTTGCATGCGTATAAGTTTGTTTATATTACTTTCAGGAACATAGAAATCACTCTAATAACGATATACGAATCTAAATTTAATATGAATGTAACATGGAAAAAAACAAAAGCAGGCAGCCTAGTGATGACGAAGAGCACTAGTGGCCGCGTCGCATTAGAAGGACCTAACTACGCTTGTCGTTTCATGGGACGAATCACAACAAAATGTATTACAAAAGGCACATTTTATTTTGCTTTTGCTTCATTAATTTAGGTTCTTTTTAACGATTCTTTTTTAATATAGTACTCTTGATTTCCGGACAAAACGTGGCTCAGATTACTTCTAGTAATTAAAGAGAAATATGCACACATCATCTATTTCATATATTGTTGTAGATAGGGTACGTCTATTTAGCTATTTACAATTTTCACAAACCTTTTATCACATACAAATAATAACAAAAATCCAGCCAGCTAAATCAATCCGTAAAACCATCCAATTTGTAAAAAAACAAAAAACGCTTTTGTCCCGCCGAAGAATAAATAAAAACTGAATGTCATTGGCAATCTTTGTGATCTTAATGGTTACGTTTGTATTCCGTTGTGCACTTGCATGTACTTCTTCTCTAAATGTGGTACGAACAAACTATGATTAGCCTTATAGAAAATTATAAAATTAATTAATGTTTAGATGAGATGGTGTCCACTCTTCAAATCACCATAATGTTCCCTATCTACTATCGGCGACAAGATGAATAAAATTTTGCACGCATTTATTTTAAGCCACTAAACCAAACCATCATTCGCTTCTACATTATAACTAAATATAATATTAAATCAGCCATCTCATCGTTTAAAATTCAACATTTTTGGGTCATCATCCACACGACACAACGGATCATTCACGCAACGGATCATTCACACATCGCCACAATTTTTTTTTTTTTTTTTTGATTTTGTATGTACATAGATAGCCATATATTTATCTGTGCTCAAAATGTGTTGATGCTGGAGAAATGATAACCACCCACGTTACTCATTGTAATGAAGACATTCGCATTATGTTCTTATAATAACATGAGATGATTAGTTTCCTGAATATTCAGGTTGATACTAAATTTTCTTTTTGTAGATTCAACAAGTGTTTATGAGTGGATAAAATATGAATGACGTCTGCAAGTGGATTGTATATATACAAATATATAATGTAAGTGAGTGCATGCTTTTTTGATTCTTCGAAACTATTTGCATATAACTTACGGAAATATATTACGGAAATATATAGTTCGGCTTGGACGTTAAAAGACTAAATATAATTTGGTATATATTGCTAAGTTACATACTTTTTATTGGTACGATACTTTATGATTCGTTATCAATTTATTAATACTGCATCGACGAAAACATCCTCACTGGTGATCTTAGATTAATTATCCAGCCATCTTAATTATCAAGTTATATATATATTCCAAAATTGCAACATTATTCCTCATACGCAAGACTTCACAACCAATAGTCCAATAAATAAATTAAAATATGTAGGTAACCAACGAAACTTAATGGATACTTAAAGCATGTTTATGAGTGGTAAATATGATTGGGGTAATATATGAATTTTATAATATTAATTGTTTTGGGATTGATGAATAGAGAGAGAAAGAGGAGAGAGATAGAGAGATATTGTTATATTTACCCTTAAATATGGGTAATATAGATGCTATATTTAGATACCCAAAAATGGTTTGGGTAAATATAAAAATTTTATAATATTAAAAATCTTTTATATTTACCCCTATTTACCACCCATAAATATGCTCTTATTTAATAACAATTAAAAGCCTAAATGGATAATATAGGTCAAGACTATAGCCACACACATAATGGATACTTATTTGATAACAATTAAAACCTAAATTTAAAGTTGATGCCTAAATAACCAATCGATTGTAAAATACACTCTTATATTGCCTTTTGTGTCACCACAATTTGGCTATATAAGCAAGTATGCTCTTGTCATATAATCATTCACAGTCATAACTAAGTACACTTGATCAAATACAAACAAGAAAGAGAAACCTAGAGAGAGAAAGAGAGAGCAAATGGAGGGAGGGTTAATGAATAGAGTGAAACCATACTTAGCAATGATATCTATGCAATTTGGTTATGCTGGTATGTACATAATCACTATGGTCTCCCTTAAGCATGGAATGAACCATTACATCCTAGCCGTCTATCGCCATGCATTCGCCACCCTCGTCATCGCTCCGTTTGCTCTTTTTTATGAAAGGTATGCATAGATCTTCATCATATCTTTTTCTTTTCCTTTTTTATGTGTGACCCGACCAAAAACTCTAGACTAAAGTTCTAAGAACAAAGTATTTTGATTAGCATAGCTCTACATATAACTGTTTTATTGTTTTGTGTCTGTGTGTATCATATATTGATATATAACGTAAAACTCAAGAGAAAGAAAATTCATGATTGACCGTATCTAGGTTACACATATTTCGAAGCTTCAATTTAACATTATTAACGTATAGTTTGTGTAATTGTTATGATTATGCAGGAAAACAAGGCCGAAGATGACGTTCCGAATTTTCCTTCAGATTGCGATACTCGGATTCATTGAGTAATACTCGTTAACTAGTCTCGTATCATTCAAGAACAAAATCTCCAAAGATTCTTAATTATACTAGTAGTTATAATTTAGCCAAATTTAATTAAATCAGTGTTAATAAAACTACAGGCCTGTGCTGGATCAGAACCTCTACTACGTGGGGATGACTTACACGTCAGCAACTTTCGCTTCTGCTACTGCTAATGTTCTCCCCGCCATCACCTTCGTCTTGGCAATTATTTTCAGGTTTATTCTTATAAATAAATTCACCTTTACGTTTCATGTTTTTGCTTATCATATTGATCCCATCATAAACTTAAATTTTTTCCCCACCAATTTAGTTAATGGAAAAGCCCAATATACATATATATATATATATATATATATATATATATATAAAAACTTAATTAATGGGATGGATTACGAATATATTTTCAATGTTAAGTAGAGTACACTTTTATTTACTTTGATTCTTGTTCTGAGAATATTTTTTTTTTTTTACTTTTCCCATACCGTGGGAACAAGATTAATGAGAATCATGGGAAAAACACAGTTCATAAGTTCGAGGAACATGTACCACTTGAATAATTAATTAATAAACACCAAAAGAAATTATACTCTGTGAGATCATCACTTCAACTTACGTAAGATGTCATTATAAGTCAATTATATGGAAGTATATAGAACATTATTGTTATTTCATGCACATATAAATTTAATATAATAATTAGACATTACATAATCTCGTAGAACGAATTATAATATAAGTAAATTATTTTGCAGGTTAGAGAGCGTCAACTTTAAGAAGGTACGAAGCATAGCCAAAGTTGTCGGAACAGTGATCACAGTCTCCGGTGCACTTCTCATGACTCTCTACAAAGGTCCCATCGTTGACTTTATAAAATTTGGCGGTAGCGGAGGAGGCGGTGACGGTGGGGCCAGTCACGGTGGTACAGCAGCGGCGGCGTTGGACAAACACTGGATTCCGGGAACACTTATGCTATTAGGAAGAACTTTTGGTTGGGCCGGTTTTTTCATTCTACAAGTGAGTTCCAACAAATTAATTACCAATTTCCGGTTTACAAATTTACCGGTCAGGAAAAAAATCTAAACTTATTATGTCAAAACGCAGGCGTTTACACTGAAGAAGTACCCAGCTGAGCTGTCATTAACGACGTTAATATGTTTAATGGGAACGTTAGAAGGAACCGCCGTTTCATTGGTAACGGTACGTGACATGAGCGCTTGGAAAATCGGCTTGGACTCCAATCTATTCGCTGCTGCTTATTCCGTAAGTAACAAAATAATTAAAATTTTCATTTCAAATGTTGTGATTGGGGGGTGATTACTGATTAATTAACTAATTAAACTATACTATTAATTTGGTGATTAGGGGGTGATTTGTTCAGGAGTAGCGTATTACGTGCAAGGAGTGGTGATGAGAGAAAGAGGACCAGTTTTTGTTGCGACATTTAATCCTCTTTGTGTAGTTATAACTGCAGCTCTTGGTGTTGTTGTCTTGTCTGAAAGTATTCATCTCGGAAGGTATTTCAATTAATATTTTCTTATCTAAAATTAAATATTCAAATTTTTTGGACCAAAGTAATTAATTCTTTTTTCTACCTAAAAATTTTTTCAGTGTGATTGGAACGCTGTTTATAATCGTGGGTCTATACACTGTTGTGTGGGGTAAAGGAAAAGATAAAAGAATGACTGATGATGACGAAATGACCAAAGGACTTCCGGTAAAAATTCCGGTTAAACAGATTGATACCGGTAAAGCCTTAGCCGGAGAACTAGAGATGAAACCAAAGGAAGGTCAAGAGACTAACAAGGCTACTCAAGTTGAGATTTGAGGACACTATAATGTGATACCAAAGACAAAATCAGTCTCTCTTTTTCTGTATATTGGTCTATGCTTTTGTTTTTTGTTTTCTTTTTTGTTTTTCATTTTGTTTTGCTTTCCAAGGTTACAGAAAGATTTTGGCAGATCAAATGTGGTTGATGAGATGAATCAATCATCTAATAGTTGACTACAAGTTTTTGTGAGATACACAACTTCAAAAATAATCAGAGAATATATAACCAATATTCAGTTTTACTCGAAAGATCGATAACCGAAGAATTTCACATACAAAAAAGGAGTTTTTAATGCGCGGAAACTAAACAATTGTTGTTGAATCAAGATGAGAAAACTAAGGAGAGTGAAGAAATGGAGATGAGAAATGCGATAAAGAAGTAGCTAACCGAGGAGGTGGTAGAAGCGGTTGAGAAGCTACCGGCTGGACCATTAGCGGGGTTACCTGGTTGGGAGTCACCGCTTGAAGGAAGCACAGATGATCTTGGTGAAGCTGCTATGGATCCTGGACCATCGAAATCCGGTGAAGGCGCTGGTGCGTACATTATATCTTTAGGAAGAGTATCAGGTGGAGCTAGAAGAGGCGCAAATTGTTGAGGTGCTGCATATTTACACATCACACTTACATGAGACCGAATAATTCTAGCACCCGATTTCTCCTACGAAACAAATATATTGTTTAGAAAGAACTTACCAGGACATCGGGGTTGAAGAGACCTAGTGAACCTGAAAAAAGAATGCTCAATAATTTAGAATCAACAGTAGAGGTCTTTTGATAAGAGAAGAAGACAATGTGAATGTATTTTACTTACATGGTCAAGATAGTGCCGTTGGCAAAACCGTTGTAATCACAGGTCGTAACATTACAGCCAGCGCTACTCTGCAGCACCGTGATGTTCCCGAGCATGAGGTTGCTGTTTCTACACTGCATACTCGAGCAAGAGACAGCTAAAGAAGCAGGCTCACAATACAAACTGCATCACATCACACAGACACACACCACATGCAATCAGAGACGATTTGATAAGACGTATCGAATAACATAGCTTGAGAAAATGAAGGAATCTTGGATATTATTACTTGCGGCTCCCGAGCGCACAACTGCATTGCACACAGTGTCCTGCAGCTAGAGCATAGCTACCGTTCGGAACGATCATTCCGAAATCCGAAGCGAATTTAGGGAAATTCGACGCACAAGCTGAGAGGAAGAGAAGATACATAACCAAAAGATTAATCATCTGCTATTGTTAGCTATACAAAACTAAAAATGACCACAAAGGAGCAAACTTTTGGCCTCTCAAACTCATACAATGCCTTAACGAGACTCAAAATGCACAAATCTCCACCAAAGGTCCCAAATTGGCAACATAATTGACTGCAACTAACAATAGAAACTACTTCCTATTATCCAAACCTCTAAAGATTAAAACTTTTAAATCCAATTTGAGTAAAAGATTAAAACTTTTGGACCTTACCTGACAAAGGAACGGCGAGGATATCACCGGAGCTAACATCAGGAGCTCCCATAGCATTCACATTCATCAAATCCGTAATAGTAGTCGAATACCTCCTCGCAATTCCGACCAATGTGTCAACTTCCCTCACAACGTACGACAGATAAACCGCAGGCAAAGAATTGTCGGTGCCGTTAAAACAAGCGCACGGAAGCGGAACAACAAGACTCGCTCCAACATCGAGAATCGACGGGTCATTCACCGAGTTAGCTTCTTGGATCTGTTCCGCAGAGACCAAACCGCCGTAAACAGAGTCGGCAATCGAACCAAGTGTGTCGGAAGGTCGTGTTTTGTAATGGGTCGAGACAGATTTCCTGATTCCGTCGACACAAGAACAAGTGATTGGGATTTTGAGGAAGAGCTTTGATGGGAGAATATGGTTTTCAACGTCTGGGTAAGAGATATCGATTGCGTTAGCGAGGAGGACTGAGATTGGGTCTACTTGGAAAAGAGATGCGACTTCTGAGACTTTAAGGTCTGTGTAGAGTGTGTAACCGAGCATTGAGTTGCAAGTGTCGTTGCTTGAACAAGGCTCGATTGTTGATTTCGCTGTTGCGGTGTAGGTTAAGCTCGAAGCTAGAATCAGAAGCAAGAAGTAAAAGATGGGTTTTTCTGGGTTTTTCATTTTTTAGATTAGGGTTTTACGAAATTCGAAACCTTTCTATGGTTTTCACACAAACACACACTCTTTCTATTACAGGACAGTGTACAAGGAACAGAGTAAGTTTAGGTAGAGAGAATCTCTCTTATCTCTGGGTTTGCTTCTTCTTCTTCTTGAGGAGAGAGAGAGGAAAAGCACTTTTTTTGAAATAGATGAGAGAGAGAGAGAGAGAGAGAGAGAGAGAAGCAGACAATTGTGTTGTACAGAGTGAACAGAAAACGGTAGCTTTGCGATCTCCGAGACAGACATTTTTTTTGTCTGACCGTTTTGCCCCTGACTATATAATTCGTTTGACCTGTTTGATACAAACCGTTTAGGCGTTTGAAGAGTTTTGAAATTTGCGTGAAGCATGGAATGGGAAACCGGATGAAGGGTATGGGGGTAAATTTGTTTATATAAGTTGAGGCCCACTTAAATAAAAGCCCACGTTACTTTTAGAGAAGCTAAAGCAAAGAATATTAATAGCTGTTTGTGACTCCGCGTCAAATATTACTAGTTTTTTTTTTTTCTTTTATCAACAATATTACTAGTTCTTTAATTCTTTTCAAACACGGGCTTAAGCTTTTTAACGGTGAGAATTTTTTTTTTTTTTTTTTTTTTAGTATGCCTCGTAGAAAATTTAACCAATGAAAATATTTTATAGAACCATGATTCTTCGATTTGGATTTTCTTGTTATCATTAATTTTTGGTATGAATTATTTGTCTGTTTGTTGTTGTTTAAAGGTTCTACCATTATATTTATATATTTTTGTGACTCTGTATTTACCAAATGTAGTTTGTATTATTTCTATGAGTTTTCAAGTTATGTTACATTAAAATTATCCTTAGTGCTAATTTGTTATTGTTTTGTTGACATAGATATGTGTTTTAAAATACTAAAAAGAAGTACACATTTATATCATGAGATAAATGAAACACAAACACATAGACATACATGTTTATATATTAGTTACGTAGAAAATAATAATAATGTAAGTTTTCGTAATTCGAGACTAAAACGGACACCATTTTGGAGCCCATTGACAAAAACTGCTTCTCATCTCACCCTTTGGTCTTGGTAGTAATTGGAATTCTTTATTGGTTAGTTGTTTGTTGCAAAATGATTTGCAAGCTTCTTCACAATCTACCGGACTTGGTTTGGTTGCCTCTTTCAGACATTGGTTATGGATGCAGTGTTTGACACACATTTCTACATCGACTGAATGAGAGGTTTGTGCCAAAAACATCATCATAAACATAGTTACAATTATGAAGACAATGGATTTTGTTTTCAAAACTTGAATAGCCATGACTTCTGTTTTGAATTAGCAGAAATACTAATTTAGTATTACTTACAATATTTTTTCTTGTTATAGTTGAGAACAAGTTTATTTGATGAGTAATATTGGGTTAGGTTTCGTGATTTATATATTAAAAGTGATGATAACTATCTTTAGTAATTCTTATTTTACATGAATTATTTTGATTGTTTTTCTTTTTAGGGATGTAACCATCAAAACAAGTGTTATAACTTTGTTGTGTTTTAGTTGTCCGAACAAATTATTGCTCTAAACAACAATGACTAACCGCTCATATTGGAAATTCTAATTTACAGATTTCTATTTGCCATTTTAGTGTATATTGCAAGCAAACGTTAGTACAAATATTTGAATATACACTATATATATTATATGTAGGCAACGAGGTGGGGTAACATTTTTTATAAGTGTAATTTCTCCTCATCAGCATAAGCCGTTTAAAAACTATATTCACTTTCTTTCTGACTGGAAAGCGGTAGACAAAGATGGTTTATGCAGATGTAGCTAGTTCCCAACAATTTTATTAATCTAACATTACCATTAACAAGAAAAAAACACAATTAGTTTATCATGGATAATGGCGGCTTAGATATATAGTGTTATTGAAGTACACATCGAGTTATCCCCCTAAAAGCTCTTAAACCATCTCCAACCTATTTCTATTTTTCACTCCCAAAATAGAGTAACTCTATTTTAGAGTAAGTGTTTTCTCCAACCCATTACTCTATTTTTCACTTTAAAGAGATTATTCTAGTATATTTTTTTCAGTTTAACTAATGTGGCAATATGTTTACAGAATCTCAATCTCAGTTTCAACACAAATACAAATTATGTATTTGAAAACATAGGTTGATTTATGTATCTTGCTCTGCTCACTAGTAGATTAAACCAAAAATCAGAGGAATGCATCACTCTAGCAGACATCAATCAAACTCATGACTCTTGAGTACATCTACAGTTGCAAGTTACCAAATAAGCCAGATCAAAAAAGGCCAGTCATGAGGATAAATCAGTATATCAAGAGCAAAACATTCTGGAAAACAAGTAACTGTGGCAACCTTGCACAACCTCTAGCAAAGGACATGTCTGACACGCTTCACTAGCTTCGCGATCCATCCATTTCTCTAAAACCGTTTCAGCGACAATAGCAATGCGATGCTGCATCACTGAAGCCCCCATCGGTCCCACTAAGTTCAATCTTGTTGCAGCCGAGACAACATCTCTCAGCGTTACAAACAAGTAAGCTCTCTGAGAAGTCTCGGGATCCATACCGAGTAAGCCACATATAAGTCCAAATATCGGAGCATGGTGGAAACATACTTTCTTGGAACCCAGAGAGGCGTCTCTAATCATTTTCAGATTCGGTATCTCAGTGAAAACTGAAGCAGCCACACGAAACAACGCGGATCCTTGAGAAACCGATGCCTTTGAAGAGACTGTGTTAGTTAAAGTAGCGTTAAGTAATTGATCGAGTTTGTGCCATGTCTCTATATCAGGAGATTTGAGAGCAGAGTATACAAAAGGAAGTATTAAAGTAGCTGTGTTATTCAACATATGAATGATATGGGATTCAAGTTCTTCAGGGGAAGAAACTAAGCGAGTCTGGATCGCTGCTTCGAGACCGAACGAATGAGCAAATCCTCCCGTTGGTAAAATTGAATCGAGTAATTGCCATTGACTCCATTGCATACAAGAAGATGGTCTTGACACAATAAACTCGCTTCTTTCGTCTTCTTCAATGATCGAATTTTCCATCAATAGACCAATTTCTTCAAACGAGAGAATTCTAAAGAGAAGCAAAACACAATGATAATATCCATCATTAGCTCAACAACAAGGAACCCAATCTAGAAGAACCATTAATCCCAATTTCATATGAAGACAATCTCAGTGATTACTGACTCTAAGGATCTATCAACGTGATTAAGCAATTCCAAAACAGAATAACAACAGAAACTAAGTCTAAATTCTCCAGATCAAATCCTATTCCTGATTCTAGTGAATTTATGAAGAGAAAGGCACTGGATGATCAAATCTGATATTCGCATCGGCCAAAAGCACAACGCAATCGATCGGGGAAATCTTAAGATCTGAATACCTAACAAATGCGAAATTGGTAATCGACTGAGAAAATTTGGATGCTTACGGAGAGGCGTCGAAGAAGATGAGTGAAAGAGAGACTCCGGAGTCTGGACGGAGTGCGAACTCCGACGGTAGACGACGAGACATCGACCCAGATGCAGAAATTAATAATGTTATATTATATAATCATTTGAGTATAATTCGATTTGATATGTCAATCCGGTTTACGGTTCAATCCAAATCAAGCGAGAACCGACCGGATTCTGTCAAACCGAACCAAACGGCCATTGACCAGGAACTTCGATTTTTTTGTGAAAAGTTGTGAAGTTGCTAATGTTGGTTTTTGTGTTCAATCAAGACCGGCTAAATTAAAATGCTCGTTAGGGCCAACATTTGGTTTAACATAGACGTTTTTTTTTTTTTAATCTTCTGGATGAATTATTACAATAATAAATAATGAGAACAATCAGGCCTTGCCTAGTGAGTTATGAAAAAAACATTGGTTTTAGGGGGCCGAATAACCAAAAGTTAATAGTAGTCTAATTGTTAAAATTAGTCCAATCGATTATGAGAGTTTGGTTTTTATATATAGAGAGGGAGTTGGTTAGACAAATCGATTATGAGAGTTTGGTGAAAGAATTCATAGAAAAGAAAAAAAGAAAAATATGTGATTGATTTTTTTTTTAGCGTTTTTTGTTGGTTTTAATTTTGTTATTTCTGTTTTCGTTTTAAGTAATTTATATTGTTTAAAACTATTTAAATTTTATTTTTTGAAAAGGGCACATTTATTTAACTCTTGAGTTTTCACAAGTCTATAGAACAATTATACGGACGTTTGGTATACATTAAATTTTTAAAAAATATTGTTACAAAAAAAAAAAGTTTTTATTTCACTAGAACAATGAACACGTACGTACATGATATGTCGACCACACTACATATGTTGTTTCAAATAATGTATTGAATTGAATCTATTAAATGGTTCGATAATAATAACTCTCGTTATAACATAACGATCCATAATCCAAAATTCCAAATCAGTTAAGCTTGGTCACTCACAGCATCTCCAAAGCTCAAAAGAAGACATAATCGTAGGATCTCGATCGATCAATACTGTCGTCTTATCCTGATGTTTTCTTGCCTTTTCCCATGTGATGCTAAAACTTCAATTTAAAACACTTAACAAAAAAACCTTTTTAAGGATTTAAAAATAAGAGAGACTCAAATTGAAAACAGAGAAATGACCCACAAATATGATACCCATACCATAAAATCACATTATGGGAACATGACTTGAATCCTACCCAAAGATTCTCCATTCCTCCCATGTGCTCATTCTTTTTTAGTTTTTGTTTCATTTCAATTTTTATATAAAAAGTTCCTTTATGTGTTCTAAAGATAACCTTGTAGGACTACTTCATTCCCTAAAAATTCATAAGATCGTATAGATTACACGGATCTTACTATGGCCATGTGAATATCTCAATATCACGAAGTGGATTGAACAAGACTTTAGCGCACTAATCATCAAACAAATTGAAATATATGTCAATGCATAACGTTGCGCTTATGAGAGGTGTTTTACGAGTTGAGTTCCTCTGTAGAATATATCATCAAAGATTCCTTTCATCAACATGACAATATTATAACAATCATTTTTGGATCGACACGAACCAATAGATCATTAATTTTTTAAAGTGAAAATAATTTTTAAATATGAAGATAGGTTTTCTCTAAATGTATACATACACTATCAGTGCCAAAAGCTAGTTGGAAATGATATTTTTTTTATTGTCACTGTCGGACCAATCTGATCGCACCGGTCCGTGTTGGTTTTGAAAAGTACACGTATTAAAATAGATCAATAGTTTTGATCATTGTGGCTATAGTGTGTAGGAAGTATGTGGGATGGTCTAATTGAAAAAGTGTTGATACATTGAAACTCATCACTACACAAACATATCACCTGTCAATGTCTTTTTAAGTTTTCGGGTTTTTAGCTCTTCATATTGAAGCCTGTCTTCTTTTCTCTCTTTTTTTTTTAATAGATCACGTGAAAGTTCAAAAATGTTGACCAACAAATAAAATGGACCCCTTTTATGTTCACACGCTCAGTCAAAAGCTCCAACTTTATAAATTAGGTCAATCTAACTCCCAAACTTTAATTATTATCTATTGCCATTTGGATAAGCACGTGATTTAAAGTTTTTTTTCAAAACAAATAGAATACTTAAGTTGGCAATTTTCAAGATGATTAGCAAATAGGGAGAAGTTTCATCAAACCCTAAGATAAATCTGATCGTTTGTTTCGCCCAAAGAAGAAAGAATTGCACATGAAGCGATATGGTTTTGATAATGGAGAATTAGCCATGTGATGTGAGAGAGAGACCCATTTAAAGATGGAAAAATTGGGCAAATGGACAACTTTTACTAAACTATTATGCCAAATGGGCAATACACTATTTGGTGATACAGGGTTTGACACCTTTTACCCAGACCCGACTTAGGATTGGACCGATCCGGATATCCATCTAAAGATAGGAGAATGAGCATGCATTAACCGAGGAAGCCCATGGTGAGTATCGAATGCCGGATTCACCAATATCACCGACCTCAGAATACTTGGAGAATAAGACGAGAATATATAGAAATATTTTGAAAATTTTCTTAGTTATGATACATTCCATATAATTCTAGGATTTATTTTACCGAGATCATTGAGTATAAATATGTAACTCAATTTCCAAAAAAGGGATCCGCAGCTCTCAAAAGCAATAAAATCCATCGGAAACCATTCATCAGTTCTTAAGCTTTTCTTATTGTTTTGCCCTCAAATCTTTAACCCTACTGTTTGATAGAGATCGAGTTCGTTTGCTCGAACCTCGTACCTTCACTATTTATAATTGGTGAAATAGGCATGTTTCACTATTACACTAATACAAACATTTCTAATGCACTATTCACCGAGGATGGTGGACGCTCTCAGTTCACAGTGGTTGATGGTGAACAAACTATTCACCATTCATGATGTGAATAGTGACCATCATGAATAGTTCACCGTGAACAGTGTGTAACCGTGAACAGTGTCGTGAATAGTGTATTCATCATAAATTGTTAATAGTGACCGTCTCGTGAATAGTATATCCATCGTGAATAGTGTTGTTGTGAATAGTATCAACCATTTATCGTAAATAGTGTTTGTCATGAAGAGTATATTCACTACGAATCGTGAATAGTATTTTCGTGACTAGTGTCAACCATCCACCGTGAATAATATCTACCATAAATCACAATCGCCCATGAATAGTGTTTGTTATCCACCGTAAATAGTGAATAGTGTCTTCCATCTACCGTGAATAGTATCCACCATCTACCGTAAATAGTGTCAACCGTATCCACCATGAATTATGAATAGTGTATGATGTGAATAATGTCCGACATGAATAGTGTCATCCACCCGATACCCACCATGAATAGGAGAAAGTTGCCTATTTTACAAATTATAAATAGTGTAATAATGAAAAGTTGCATATTTTTCTTCGGACAGAAAATTCATTCCGTTGGTATTCCGTCAGTTTATTTTGATGGCTTTCCGACGACACGTGTAGCCATCCGTTTGCCGTCATAAATCCGTCAATAGTGCCCGACGGAATACCGACGACAATAATCGGTCGTAATATTCCGACGGTAATCATGACGGAACACCGACGAAAATCAGATATTTTGTATAGTGCCGACGGAATTCCGACGGAATTCTGACGGATTCAGATGTCGGCAAACTTTCAGTGGTTAACACATCGTCTGGGTTGGCCGATGGGATTGATGTGTTGTTATGTCGGAGGTTTTGACGGTTGTCTGACGGATTTCTGACGGATTTTCATTCTACTTAAGTTTTCCAATTTCTTCGGTTGTTCATATCAACATTTGAAAACCAAATTTTTTTTTTTTAGATATGAGTTCTTCGTATTTTTGGTCATGGATGGACGGGCCAATGATGGAAGAGGGGTCTAACTTATTAACGACCGAATATGCTAATGGTATTTGCGAGTTCATGAAGCTACCCGGAAATCAAGAGACGACCAACAAAGGTCAGGATATCAAATGTCCTTGTTCTAATTGCTGTAATAGAATTAGTGTGTATGTTCCTAATGTTTGGAACCACTTATATAGATATGGATTTAGGGCGTGATATAAGGTTTGGTATTTACATGGAGAAAGGAATTATAAATATGGTAGTAGTAGTAGTAGTAATGCACCTTATTTTCCGGATAGCATAGGGGAACCTACTGTAACACCCGTGAACCAAAAAGGGAATTTTGGAGTGTGTCGATCGACACAGGAGGTGTGTGTCGATCGACACTAGGTTGTTCTTCCTCGGGAATTTTGGCAGTGGGTGTCGTGTCGATCGACACGGTGTGTCTGTCGATCGACACGAGGCCATCTTTTCGGATATTTTGGGGCAGGAAATACCCCGTCGATCGACACAAGGAGTGTCTGTCGATCGACACGGGTTAAAAATCAGACCTAATTGTGAAAATTAGGGTTTCCTATAAAAGGCTCTCATTTTCTTTCCTTTGGGGGCCGGGGAGAAAAAGAGAGAAAAAGAGAAAAAGAGAGAATGAGAGGAAAAAGAGAGGAAAAGGGAGGTTTGAAGGATTTGAGAGGTTTTAGAAGGAAATTCTTGTGGATTCTCCTTAGATCTCAATCCTAGATTGTGTGCCTTCGTGGGGAGAGCTTGGGATGTGGGATTCGTGCGGGAAATCGGAGATTGAAGCTCGTGTTCTTCGTGTTCTTCGTGTTCTTCCTCTTCTTTTCTTCAGATCTAAGGTGAGTGCGCGACCATAGGTCCTTGAATTAAGGATTATACGTTGTACGTTGTTGTTGTGTGTTTGGGTGGTTCTTTGTGGATTGAATTTGCAGGTTTTGGTGTTGATTTGGGGAGATTTGGCCATGAGAGGATAGGCCAAACTCGGACAGAAGGCTCGCTGTCGATCGACAGGATTGCTTCCTGTCGATCGACACATGGTTGTGAGCCGTCGATCGACAGGGTTGCTCCCCGTCGATCGACACGTGTAGTACTGTCCTGTTTTCTCCGTTTCTGTTGTTTGCTTGTTCCGTGCATTGTCTGATAACCCTGGTATTTCGTGTATTGTTTAATTCAAGAAATTGGCCTGTAGATGGGACGACCGTCTCACTAAGTATTTGTTAAATACTTACGCAGCTCGTTTTTCCCAATTGTGTTGCAGGTAAAGAAAAGTGTGAACGCGGAATCATGGCCAGGGAAGAGAGGATGATAGGGTGTTGGTATTGTTGATAGTCTAGGGAACCGATGTTAGGTTGCTAGATTTACGTTGTATATTCCGGGTTGTAATATCGTTGTTATGTGAATCATTGTACAGGGTGTGCTATGATTTTGGGGTTGCTTACTCGTGCTAATGAAACTTGTTAGGGAGTTGTTTGTGTGTTTATTCCGCGGTAGAATTGTTAAAAAAAAAAAAAAAAACTTGTTGTCACACCTACAGCGGAAGTAGATGTTGGGGTAAGTACGGTTGCGATGGTTAGAGATAATTTCCAGTCGGGTGGTTATGAGGGTGGTAGGGTTGAAGAGCCTAATTTAGAATCTCGAAGTTTTTTCGATATGTTAGACGCAGCAAAACAACCACTATACAACGGTTGTAGGGATGGTCATTCACCGCTATCTTCTGCTACTAGGATGATGAACATAAAGACTAATTACAATTTGTCCGAAGATTGTGTTGATGCATTCGCCGAGTTCGTGAAAGATATTTTGCCAGAAGATAATCTGGCTCCCGGATCATACTACGAGATCCAAAAACTTGTTGCCGGTCTTGGTTTGCCCTACCAGGTTATTGATGTGTGCATCGACAACTGTATGATATACTGGAGAGAAGACGAGAACCGAAATAAATGTAAATTTTGCAACAAACCACGGTTCCAGGACACAAGTGGGAGGGTGAAGATTCCATTCAAACGGATGTGGTATTTACCCTTAACGGAGAGGTTGAAGAGGCTGTACGAATCTGAACGCACAAATAATTCTATGAGATGGCATGCAGAGCATAGTCAAGATGGAGATATCACGCATCCTTCTGACGCGAAAGCGTGGAAACACTTTCAATCAGTGTATCCAGATTTTGCCTATGAACGACGGAATGTATACTTAAGCTTATCCACCGATGGTTTCAACCCGTTTGGCAAGAATGGAAGGAAATATTCATTGTGGCCGGTCATCGTGATACCTTACAATCTGCCTCCATTTATGTGAATGCGCCGAGAGTTCCTGTTTCTCTCAATTCTAGTTCCCGGGCCAGATCATCCAAGACGGTCGCTCTATATATTCCTCCAACCATTGATCTGTGAGTTGCAGATGTTGTGGGAGCATGGTGTTACGGCATACGATGTTTCAGTGAAGCAGAATTTCAACATGCGTGCGGTTCTTATGTGGACCATAAGCGATTTTTCGGCGTACGGTATGTTATCTGGATGGTCAACGCATGGAAGATTGGCGTGTCCTTATTGCCAAGATAAAACTTCAGCTTTCCAATTACAGCACGGCATGAAGACTTCATAGTTTAATTGCCATAGGTGTTTTTTGCCGGATAATCATCCATATCGTCGGTCTTGAAGACATTTCAAGACGAATGTACAAGTGTTTCATGGTCCACCTCTTGAGATAGATGGTCGCAGCATGTTGGAACAGTTACGAGATTTTGGTGCAGAGTGAACTCCGGAATGTGGGGGTAATGGCCATTACCCCGTCGACGGTTGTGGGGAATATCACAATTGGCACAAGAAGAGTATTTTCTGGGATTTGCCTTACTGGAAAGACCATCTACTTCGGCATAATGTAGATGTCATGCATGTGGAAATGAATTTCCTTGATAACATCATGAACACCGTATTAAACGTACCTGGAAAGACCAAAGACAACTGGAAGTCTAGATTCGACTTGCCATCGATTTGTTCGAGGCCATCTCTTCATGTTTCGAATGGTAGATTGCCGATGCCTGCTTTTCGGTTAAACGCAGGGCAGAAAGAAGTATTTTTTGAATGGTTCAAAAAATTTGTAAAATTTCCAGACGGCTACGCATCTAATCTACGTAATTGCGTGGATTCCACGGAAGCCAAGTTTATAGAGATGAAGAGTCATGATTGTCATGTCGTGATGCAGCGTCTTCTTCCATTTGTATTTGCATATCTTCTTCCAGAACCTATCCACCAAGCTATTGGAGGTATATATCTTACTCCCTTTAGTTTCTTACAACCATAATATTACTTTATATGTACTAACTTGTTTAATTTTCGTTTGTAGGAGTTGGTGCATTCTTCCGAGATTTATGTTCAAGAACGCTTACCTCCCACGGGATAGGTAACTTGGAGGCCAATATCCCGGTTCTCCTTTGTAATCTTGAGATGATATTTCCACCGTCTTTTTTTGACGTTATGGAACATCTTGCTATTCACCTCCCACGCGAAGCAGCCTTAGGAGGCCCTGTTCAATACCGATGGATGTATCCGTTCGAGCGTTACATGTTCCACCTGAAGAAAAAGGTTAAAAATTTGAGCAAGGTTGAGGGATCTATTGTCGCACAAAGCATAAACGAGGAATTCTCACAATTTTCCGAATATTACTTTCCACCGGCAGTTAGTACTAAGGGGAGACGGCCTCCCCGACATGATGATAGAGGTGAGAAAGCAGTCTATGACGTGGTAGTTCCCGAATTGTTTTCCCAAGTTGGTCGAGCAAGTGGAAAAGAAAAGAAACGCAGACTATCACCACAAGAGGTCACACATTTGGATACGTATATCTTAAGAAACTGTACCGACGGATTTCCGACGCAGCTATGTCGTCAGAATTATGTTTTTATTACTTTTTTCCCTAATGGAAAAATAAAAATACAATAATGCGTTACAGATTGTAATGGATCCTTAATTTAAATATGTTTTGCTCGCATGCAGATAAACTCAATATTTGTTTTGCTCGCATGTAATGGAATTGAATTTCAATTCTTATAAGTGTTTGTAATTTATAAGGATTTATACAAATTTATAATATGATTAATGTTCAAAATTTTTTTAATTTAAAAAAAAACCCACATGAATCTCTTACATTTAAAAAGTGAAAACCTTATAAATATTTTCAAAAACTTTATTAATAGTTTTAACCGGAAAAAAATAAAAAAATAAAGGATCCGTCAGAATTCCGTCATTATTGTCTGACGGAGTTCTGACGGATCCTTATTTTTTTTTTATTTTTTCCGGTTAAAATAAAAGAAATAAATAAAAAATAAAGAATCCGTCAGAATTCCGTCAGACAATAATGACGGATTTCTGACGGTTTCTTATTTTTTTATTAATTTTTCACATATAGGAAAAAATAAACTTCAATAATGTGTTACGGATGTGTATAGGATAATTAATTTAAATTTGTTTTGCTCACATACAGAGAAACTCAATATTTGTGTAGTAAGTACGATATTTTAAAAATTTACCTATTTTTTCCAATGAATTGAATTTCAATTCTTATAAGTGTTTGTAATTTATAAGGATTTATACAAATTTATAATATGATTAATCTACAAAATTCTTCATTTTTTTTTAAAAAACCACATGAATCTCTTAGTTTTAAAAAGTAAAAACCTTTTAAATCTTTTCAAAAACTGTATAAATAATTTTAACCGGAAAAAAATAAAAAAATAAAGGATCCGTCAGAATTCCGTCATTATTGTCTGACGGTGTTCTGATGGATCCTTATTTTTTTTATTTTTTCCGGTAAAAATAAAAGAAATAAATAAAAAATAAAGAATCCGTCACAAATCCGTCAGACAATAATGACGGATTTAAGACGGTTTCTTATTTTTTTATTAATTTTTTCCATATAGGAAAAAATAAACTTCAATAATGTGTTACGGATTTGTATAGGATCCTTAATTTAAATTTGTTGTGGTCACATACAGATAAACTCAATATTTGTGTAGGAAGTACGATATTTTAAAAATTTTCCTATTTTTTCCAATGAATTGAATTTCAATACTTATAAGTGTTTTTGTAATTTATAAGGATTTATACAAAATTATAATGTGATTAATCTTAACAATTCTTTAATTTTAAATTTGATACAAACTAAACAAAAAAACAGATCTCTTACATTTAAAAAGTAAAAACCTTATTAAACTTTTTAAAAAACATAAGAATCTGTTTGAATTCCGTCATTATTGTCTGACGGATTTCTGACGGAAAACCCTAATTACTCCCGCCTAAACACTTTTATCTCATCGAAAAAACGGGAATATCTGACGGAATTCCGACGGATTTTAATACACCGTCATAATGCCATCGGAATTCCGTCGCAGTGTTCTTTAAAATCCAACACTTCGTCTTCCCCGCAGACACAGAACCAGAGCAACCAAAAAATTTCCCCAATATCCTCCGTCACTCCGTCCGATTTGCCGCCGAATCACCGCCGATTGTAACCCGACTCACCAAATCAATGTAAGTTCTTGTTGGTTTAAAGATTATGAACAAATCCGTGGAAGATTTTTAAATCCGTTCAAATCCGTTCATGAAATTGTGTGTTATTCAATTGGGAATGGGTAAATGTCGAATTTGAAGCATTGTTTAACATGATTTCGTAATTGATTTAGGAATTTAAGAATTAGGGATTTAGAAAATTTTATGAAGTTAGGGATTTACAAATATTTTTGAATTTAGGGATTTAGAAATTTTTTTGATGTTTTAAATTTTGATAAATTAGAGATTTATGGATATATAGATTAAGGTATTATGATAATTTGAAGAACTTACCATTTGCAATTAATTTAATTTCAATTCTAATAAGTGTTTGTAATTTATTGAGATTTTTAAAATGTAATTTCTAAAAATTTGGAAAAAATTAAACTCTTAAATTTTAAAAAAATTTATAAACTTTTAACATTGTCAATATTGGTTGCTTAAATTCAGCGACTCCCTTAAATTTTTAAATTTGTATTGTTTTAAATGTTTCTTTCATGTTTTTTAAAATTTTTTTTACAAATACAAAATCACAAAGTAAAATCTATATATATATATATAAGATGAAAAAATCAAAAAATAACTATATCTAAAAAACCCTTTAAACCATTTAAAAATTTTACGTGTTTGCTCTTGCTGATGTCGGGGAATTTATTCTTTGCTTTTTTCAAGAATTTCCAATATCGCAAATTAACAAATTACCATAAATCCTAAAAGCCATAAATTCTAAAATCTCAAAAACTCAAAATCATAATTCCCAAAAGCCCTAACTCCGTAGTAAAGATTGTAAATTTTAAAGCAATAATTGACATACTAATTTTAAATATGTAAGAAAAATAAAAGGTTATTTAAAAAATTTTGAAATCGTAGGGATTGTGACCTATTTCATGGCGGTACCGGAGGCGGTGAATCCAGTAGGGGAGGTGGGACAGCGAGTAGTTCGCAGATCCCAACCACTCCTCTTATGGGTACAGCTGGCTCTGCTGCTCGTATGGCAATGACCATCGAGGAGTTTGTGTCGCAACCTGGTCAGGATAGGTTGACACGCCTTGACCCGGAGTTACCTCTCAACACGACCTGGTAATGACTACTATTGAAAATTAAAATGATTATATTAGCTTAATAAAAATTGTTTACAAAATTTGAAACAAAATACCGTGTAGGTTCCAATTTTCGGGAAACGGTATTGCGGGTTGTATCAACGAAATGGTCAACAGCATGATAACTAAGCCGTATCCCACATATGAGTCGATGCCGGATGCAGACCAGGACACATGGTTTCGGCAATTTGCGGTATGTGTTTATATTGTTAATTAAATATATTATTAATTAAATATACAATAATTCGAGTAAATTCTTTCTTTGCAGCAAGAATTTACGTGGGACCCCCAGCTAACTCCTCAAGTCCGACGTAATTTCGACAAAAAGGCGAAGAGGAAGTACTCGCAGAAGATAAACGAGTGGAAGTCCGGGTGGATAAAAAAGGGGAAGGTGCCTAAGGTTATTAAAGACAACCAAACATTATGGGATGGACTTGTTGCACATTGGGAACTGGAGGCCACTCAAGCGACCTCCGGCCAGAACTCGACTAACCGGAAGAGCCAGCGGAATGGGAAGGGAGAGGCGACCCACAACCTCGGTGCAACGAGCAAGGCGTCACGTGTTCAGCAACTGGTAATTTTCCTAATTTTCCAAATATTTTTAATTATCGCTAACATTTTCCGTACTTGAATATGCTAACAGTTTGAGAAGACCGGTGTGCGTCCTTCGCATGTTGATATCATCAGAGATGCCCACACCAACAGAAAGACGGGAGAAATCCAAGATGCGATTGCTCGGGAAATCGTGGAGAGCGTGGAGAAGGCCGGGCAGCAATACCTCCTATCGCAACCGATCTTCGAAGGAACTCCGCCGCTAACCGAAGTTCCATTCGACAAGGTCAACGAGTTCACTTACGAGGTTAGTAAACGTGTCAATTTTAAACACATTTAAAATACCTTTTAATACTAATACGTTTTGAAATTGATTTTTTTTTTCTTAGGTAACCCCTAAGAGCAGAGGTCGTGTCTACGGCCTCCCCGAAGACAGTTGGTCATCCGTTTTGTCGGTTCGCTATCACGGTGGTAGCAGTTTGGTAGCACAAAACGCCGAACTGGCCCAGCGGGTTAGCTCTTCGGAGGAACGGTACGACAGAGAGAAGGCGGAGGCGGAGGCACGTCTGCAGAAACAGATTGAGGAGGCGGAGGACCGGCGGAAGAGGGAGATGGCGGAGGTGGAGGCACGGCGTCTGAGAGAGAAGGCGGAGGCGGACGACCGATACCGTGCAATGGAGGAGAAGATGAACGAGTTCTTACGTCGTCAAGGACTTTAAATTTATATTGTAATTTAAAACTTTAAATTTGTTTTTAAAACAATTTCTATTTAATTATAATTTTATTCTTATACAATTAAATAAGATTTTTTTTTTTTATACATTTAAAAAAGAAAAAAAATTTTTTAAATAATTCCAAATCCGTCAGAATTCCGTCGGTGTAGGCTGACGGATTCATGACGGGCCATGGATCACCGGAATCCGTCGAGACTACGTCGGAATTCCGTCTGATTAAAGACTGTCGGAATTCCGTCAGTTTATCTAGCCGTCTAAAAACCGTCTGAATTCTTTGATCCGACGGTATTCCGACGTCGTGTCGACGGATTCCGGTGATCCATTATCCGTCAGGAGTCCGTCGGTCCACTTTGACGGAATGCTGACGGATTTGGAATTCCGACGAGATAGAACCGACAGACAGAATCCGTTAGACAACCGTCGGAAATCCCCTTATTCCGACGGATTTCTGACAGTTTTGGCCGTAGGAAACGACCCTGTTTTCTTGTAGTGTAAGGGGATGATTGGTTGGGATGTAGCTGTAATTTTTTTGCTGTAAGATTTCATATGTAGACGTTTTTGCTATAACTGTAAAAATTTTGGATGTATATTTCAAAACTAAAGCACGATTGGTAAGATAGAAGTATGTTGTAAATAATATTTTGTCATATATATTTTATATAGTTAATATCAAATTTAAATATATGCTTTATAAAATAATATGTCTATATGAAACAAAATATTTAACAATATAAAAGTTATATGTACAATCTTATTCTATATGAATAGTAGTACGTATATAATACCAATTTGTAACGACTGTTACACTTTTCAAAATTGCCGTCGTAGCCCTATGATGGTAGGTGTTGCGTGTATAGAGTGGTGTCAGGTGGGGTTTAATTTCAAATTGTAATAATAAATATTTAGAATATTGGGCTTTACGTATGGGTATACATACTTGTGTATGTAATATTGTTTATATCGACGTTTTAACCTTTTTATGAAGACAGAGAGATTGTTTAGGGTTTACAGTTTGTAGAGAGAGAAAAATAGGAACAGAGATTCTCCAATTTCGTTTAGAGAGTGGAGGGTGAGGAAAATTGGAACAGAGTTTCTCCAATTTCGTGAAGCTCAATCTACAGCGCAGTTGTTGTAATAGATGGCGGAGAAGTACCAGTTACCGGCGAGGATGTTTGCATGTGGTGAAGAATCTGTTGGAGAGAGGGTTAATTCTTATGCTCCTGCATTGCATCTGGGATTAAAAGAATAATGGATGCTCTGTCTGAAGAAGAAAGGGAAGAAATACGGAGTTCTCCGTTTGAGAAGTTTGTCCGAATTGCTGAGAAACCTGCTTACTCGGGGCGATTTGCAAGATTTGTTATATCTAGGCAGCTGAAAGTGAAAAAGAAGCATGAAATTTGGATTCTTTATGCTGGCAATCCTATACGGTTTTCTCTCAGAGAGTTTGCAATCGTTACTGGGTTGCCTTGTGGTAAATTTCCACAGAAGTCGAAGAATTGTTTGAAGGACAACATAAGTGGATCACCATATTGGCCATCTTTGTTTGGAAAGTTGGAGGTGGTGACTGTTGACAAGGTCATTATGATGCTCAAAAGGGAAACCGTCACGGATAGAGTTACAAGAGTTAAGTTTGCCTGTTTAGCCCTGCTTTCATCTGTTTTATTGACGACCACGCATCAAGCCAAGATTGTGAAGGAACATGCAGAGCAAATTGAGGATCTAGCGGCTTTCTTTCGGTACCCACGGGGCAGAGTTGCCTTTGATATGCTTATTTCCAGCATAAAAGAGAAGGATGAGATTCATCTATCCCAAAAGACTGTTGCCCTGAAAGGGTTTGTACATGCTCTGCAACTCGTTCTCATACAAGTTGTCCCTGCTTTGCTTGATTGAGTTCATGTGAGTACAAACGGCTTTCTTTCGGTACCCACGGGGCAGAGTTGCCTTTGATATGCTTATTTCCAGCATAAAAGAGAAGGATGAGATTCATCTATCCCAAAAGACTGTTGCCCTGAAAGGGTTTGTACATGCTCTGCAACTCGTTCTCATACAAGTTGTCCCTGCTTTGCTTGATTGAGTTCATGTGAGTACTACATCTTCAGAGTCTGAAGGGGAGGGTGAACATGGTGGGCAAATGGAAAAGAAGGTCACCCTTAATCCGGGGCATGCAAGGTTTCTTCATGAGAAAGAGCAGGTAAATTTGTACAATGTTAGGCATGCAGAGTTACAATGGTTAAATTTGTGTCTGTCTCTAACTTAATTTGCTCTGCCAATTATGTTTTTCGTTAACTGGTATAGTACGTTTGCAAATAAGTAGCACTGATTACGATTATGTTCCCATTGTATATAGACTGAAGTGGATTGTATCATACCGGATGATGGAGATGAAGAGGTAGATGAAGAAGAACTTGTGTGGTCTGACGAGGAGGAGGATGGTAATGTTAATAATATTATTCAACTAATGAAGGAGGAGTGTACTTTCTCTAGTTCAATGTTTGGTGGTGGAGCAACCTCACTTGATGTGGTCCGGATGATGAAAGAGGCTGAAGAAAAGGAGAAGCTTGCACAAGAGAAGAACGGGAAGGGAAAGCAGGTTAAAGGGAAAAAGAAGAGAAGGGTTGGAGCTGTAGAATGTGGTGGGTGTTCAGGGAATAAGTATGATGAAGAGTTTTGTAAAGAATTTGCTGAAACAGTAGCTTCCAAAATTTGGTCTGACATCGACAGCTTGGTGGATAAGGTAGGTGTAGTTAGTGAGATGTTGGTTGGTAAGGTTGGTGAATTGAGTGCGAGTCTAGGGGACCTAGGGGCTAAAATTAGACAAAACCAGGCGACAATAGGTAATGAGATAGCTTCACAGTTTGGTAAGGTGAAAGGTGATGTGGTACTGGGTATTACTGGTTATCTGGATAAGGAGATTGGAAACAAGGTCAATAACACTACCTCTGGTGATGGTGACGCCGATGTAAGTGTTCCCAATTTTACAAATTGTTGATTTTTTTAGTTTACTATAAGCAATGAATTTATCTGTCGCATTTCTTGTATCCAGAAAATTGCTGAAGGTGGATTAATTCCTTCTTTCTCTCTTGGTCTGACACAGGAAGGGAGTAGTGGGGTGTTGGGGTCGGTTTTCACCCGCTCGACGTTAAACGGTCAAAGTCAAATATACGCCAAGGTCCTCTTGCGGATAGAAGCAAAGCAAGTGACCATAGAGTAAAATGAAGCAAGAGGGTTGTGGACTTAGCAAGAACCGATCACGGGCTCGGCACGTTGAAGGACCGACTTTGGCTCTGGCATGTCAAGGAGCCGACCATAGGCTCGGTTCGCCGAGGACCGACCATAGGCTCGGTTTGCCAAGGACCGACCGTGGCGTCGGCACGTCAAGGGGCCGACCGTAGGCTCGGCACGCCAAGACCGACCGTGGCTTCGGCGTCCCCGGGAACCGACCGCGGGTTCGGAGTGGACGGACGGCCGAGTATGGACTCGGTTCGGCGATACCTCGACGGGCCGATCCTACCTTCGGTCCGATGGAACCTTCGGCCCAGTTACATGAAGATGGTCTGAAGGCAGAAGCGTTACGGCCCGGATACGAAGCCCATTTTAACGTGACCGACCTCGACGAGGCAAACCTACAAGGACTTAGGAAACAAGGCCGACTTAGACATAGTATAAATAGACTTCTTTGTACACCCTAAAGGGGATCCGCAATTTCAATACGAAAACTTGTACTCAAAGCTTTTCTGACAAATAAACAATCTCTTTACATCTTTCTTGGCCCTAGCTTACCATAGAAATCTCACAAGCTTCCCTAGAACTCTTACAAATTCTAGTTGTGTTGGTTTCGACCCCCACAATTTGGCGCCGACTAAGGGGAACAACTGCAGGTTTCTGACACTCAAGAGTTAGGGTTTTCATCACACGATCACGATGTCAAGCAACACCATAAGCAACGAAGGATCTTCGTCTCACCAGCACGACGAAGACAGAAGCAACTCCACGGAGAACACGGTGCCTCCCGCTCCTAACGCCGCAACTGACCTCACACAGATCAAGCAGATGCTTGAGACTCTGGTGAAGAAGACTGACGATACGGCCAGCGAGCTGCAATCGCTCAAGAAGAGGAAGCGCAGAAGGTCCCGTGTCCGTCCGACGCGCCTCAGATTCAATACACCGCGAGCTACTCGGAGGGGTCCACACGAGGAGCTGCCACCTCGGACCGATCGCTCGGATCCGGAGGATCTGCCTCCGCCATCGCCTCGTCGGGATTTCGATCCGACTCCTGAGCGTGTGATCGAGGAGTCAGACGAAGATCACCCCCCTCGGAGGCGAGTTCGAACCGATACAGCTACTGGCGACGCTGAGGCTGGGGAAGAAGTGGCCCGGACTGCAGCAGGTTACTACAGAAGGGAGCAGGAGCGCAGGACTCCTCGAGGCTCCCGTGACGAAGAGGTCGCCACCCTGAAGGCCCAGCTGGATCATGTTGTCTTAGATCTGAGGACGACTAAACTGCAGATGTATCGGAGCACCGGGAAGGCTCCCGGGGTCGCTTACGTGTTGGAGAAGGCACGGAACACCCCCTTCGCAGATAACATCTCAGGGGCTAGGATTTCTGACCCGGGAAGGGTTAGGCTTCCGACTTACGAAGGGACCTCCGATCACGCTGATCATCTGATGGAGTTTGAGGTGGCCCTAGGAAGGGCGAATTTCAGAGATTCCGAGAAGGACATCGGATACTGCAAGCTATTCGTGGAAAGCTTGAAGGGACCTGCCCTCCAGTGGTTTTACAAGCTGGAGAAGAATTCTATCCACACCTTCCAGCAGCTCTCCGAGATGTTCGTCCAACACTATAACATCTTCGCTGAACAGAAGATCTACGATGCGGACCTGTGGACCAACAAGCAAGCAGAAGGTGAAAGCTTGCGGTCTTTTATGACAAGGTTCAAGAACACCTTGTCTAAGGTGGATGGAATCAGTAGCACATCCGCACTGGAAGCGTTGAGGGGTGCAGTGAGATGTCCATCCCCGTTTTGGCAAGAGCTCACCATCAATCCTCCAACGACGATTCAGGACGCCCTTCACCGTGCAGCTGATTTTGCCCGAAGCGAAGAAGAGCTTCGCGCCAAGAGGGGTGGTAAAGCGAAGCAGATAGGCGAACCTTCCCAGGTTCTGACCCCAGCCGCTTCTAAAAGAAGTAATCCCGCCTTCGTTCAGTTTGAAGGGGGAGCAGGCGGAGCTCACAATTACCAGATCGATTCACCTGGCTACGGCAGAGGTCGATGCCGTAGTCGGGGACGTGGCAGAGGAAATCTCACTTGGGTAAGAAACCCGAAGGAGTATGATGAGAAGTTGTATTGTGATTTTCACAAAGCAACTGGGCACTCCACCGCGAGGTGCCGAGAGTTGGGTCGACAGCTAGCTGCTAGGCTGGCCGAAGGCACCCTCAAGGGTAACATCAGTATGTCGGACTTCAAGCCAGAGGAGAAGTTTCGAGATGCTACTGAGATCCAGACTGAGAACCCCAGGCGACAGCGTCGTGGAGATAATCCCGAAAACGGAAGCACCCATGGTACTATCTCCGTGATCCTGGGAGGATCGCAATACTGTGCCGATAACGAAGCTGCGATCAAGGCCTATCAGCGGCGCGCTGAGGTTTGCGCCAACATCTCGACATCTCCAACAACAAGGCGTGCTAGTGATCCCGTCACTTTTGACGAAGTGGATGCTGAAGGCATCGATCATCCGCACAACGACTTGTTGGTAATCAACCTGACCGTCTACGACTTCAATGTCGCTCGAGTCCTCATTGACACCGGAAGCTCAGTGGATGTTATCTTCCGGGAAACACTCAAGAAGATGAAGATCGACCAGTCCCTCATCACAGGACAGCCAATGCCTGTAACGGGCTTCTCAGGTGAAACAACCTGGACACGGGGAACGATCCGCCTGCCAGTCCAAGCTGGAGGTGTTAAGAAGATGGTCAACTTCGCAGTGTCCGATCATCCTGCCATCTACAATCTGATTATGGGGACACCATGGCTCAGTCAGATGCGAGCAGTGCCGTCGACATACCACCTTTGCTTGAAATTCCCAACCAGCCAAGGTGTTCACACGATCTTTGGTAGTCAAAGGGATTCACGCATGTGCTTCTTAGCAGAGCACAAGTTGTGCAACCATGAAGAGAGCAAGGGATTGAATCCAGAAGCTCACGACCAAAAGAAAGACGACTCGGACTCACAAGGGCCACGGAAGAAAGCGAAGGCCGGGTCCGATCAAGTGAAGGACCTAACCACCCTCTTGTAGCAATTACAGATTGCAGAGGGTCGTGAAGAAGAAGAGCGACCTACCTGCGAGCCTGTGATCTCTGTGTGCATTGATGAACAGCACTCGGAGAGGTGCGTTGAGATCGGAGCTGCTCTTGATGAAGAGCTCAAAATGAAGTTGGTGGTTTTTCTCCGGAAGAACATCAACACCTTTGCCTGGGCCGCTGAAGACATGCCCGGAATAGACATCAGCGTCACGAGCCACGAGCTCAACGTAGATCCAACATTTAAACCGGTCAAGCAGAAAAGAAGGAAGTTGGGTCCTGAACGAGCAAAGGCTGTGAATGACGAAGTCGAAAGGCTTCTGCGAGTAGGATCAATAACCGAGGTTAAGTACCCCGACTGGCTCGCCAACCCAGTTGTGGTAAAGAAGAAAAATGGGAAGTGGCGCGTCTGTGTTGATTTCACAGATCTTAACAAAGCGTGCCCGAAGGACAGTTTCCCTTTACCTCACATAGATCGCTTAGTGGAAGCAACGGTGGGTAACAAACTCCTTAGCTTCATGGACGCCTTTTCAGGCTACAATCAAATCCTAATGCACCCTGAGGATCGTGAGAAGACGGCCTTCATCACGGACAGAGGTATCTACTGCTATAAAGTAATGCCCTTCGGCCTGAAGAATGCTGGTGCAACGTACCAGAGACTGGTGAACAAGATGTTCCAAGACCAGTTGGGAAAGACCATGGAGGTTTATATTGACGACATGCTCGTTAAATCACTCGAGGAAGAAGTCGAACTCGCGACCTTTCTCGAGGAAGAAGATCACATTTCCCACCTAGAAGAATGCTTCAATCAGCTGAACCTCCACAATATGAAGCTCAACCCAACGAAGTGTCGGTTTGCTGTAACCTCTGGTGAGTTCCTTGGATACCTGTTCACTCGCCGGGGTATTGAAGCCAATCCGAAACAAATCGATGCCTTGATCCAGATGGCTTCACCAAAGAATAAGCGCGAAGTACAGAGGCTGACTGGGAGAGTGGCTGCACTCAATCGGTTCATTTCCCGATCCACTGATAAGTGTCTGCCTTTCTACAACACTCTACGAGGCAATAAGCAGTTTGAATGGTCAGAGAAGTGTGAAGACGCCTTCAAGCAACTGAAGGAGTATCTGGCGACGCCTCCCATCCTTGCTGAGCCAGTAACTGGTGAACCTCTCTTTCTCTACATCGCTGTCTCAGAGACAGCAGTCAGTGCCGTCCTTGTGCGTGAGGAAAGAGGCGAGCAGAAGCCTATCTTCTATGTGAGCAAGACACTCACAGATGCTGAAACGAGATACCCTCAATTGGAGAAGTTGGCATTAGCCGTCCTCATGGCCTCAAGGAAACTAAGGCCTTACTTCCAATCGCACTCAATCGTTATACTTAGCACCTTCCCGCTACGATCGGTCTTACACAGCCCAAGTCAGTCCGGTAGGCTGGCCAAGTGGGCTGTAGAGCTCAGCGAGTACGACATCGAATATAGAGGGCGGACGTGCAATAAATCTCAAGTACTGGCGGACTTCCTCATAGAACTTCCAGAGGACAGCAACTCCAAGGAGGTGCCGCCGGGGATTTGGCAGCTATACGTAGACGGTTCGTCCTCAAAGAACGGTTCCGGAGTTGGGATACGACTCCTGTCACCAACTGGAGAGGTCCTTGAGCAATCATTCCGACTTTGGTTTAAAGCTTCTAACAACGAGGCAGAGTATGAAGCCCTTGTCGCCGGTCTGAGGCTCGCCCAAGGGCTACGAATCAAACACATTCACGTGTTTTCGGATTCACAACTCGTAACCTATCAGTTCAGCGGCGAGTATGTCGCAAGAGACGACCGAATGGAAGCTTATCTGAAGATAGTAAGGGACTTGGCTGCTTCATTTCAAGAGTTTATCCTCACAAGGATTCCTAGAGGTGAGAATATGGATGCTGACGCATTGGCAAATTTGGCCTCCGCTACCACTGCGCCAGAGGATCCAGCTCTAAAGCGAGTTATCCCAGTTGAGTTCATCGAATTCCCTATCATCAAGGAGGATGCAACACTCGCCATCCTGACACGTTCCCAAGCAGCGAAGCAAGCAGACGCCCTTGTGGGGGCTACTGACGAAGATACAGAAATGGCAGAAGAACCAGAAATCCGAGACGCTGACATGCGTGACACCAACAACCCACATCATACCGAAGCAATCCCAATGGACGCTGACACTGAAGAATCAGAGTATGGCTGTGACAAGCTATGGATAAGTGAGATACGAGAATATATCGCCGATGGCAAATTGCCCAGCAGCAAGTGGGCTGCTCGCAACCTACGAAAGCAAGCCGCGCGTTATGTTCTCCTTGACGGAAACCTCTTCAGATGGGGATTCTCTGGTCCAATGCTTACATGTGTAGAAGGAGAGAAAGCAAGACAGATAATGGAAGAAGTTCATAGTGGTTCTTGAGGCAATCATTCAGGAGGGAAAGCACTTGCTATCAAGATCAAGAGACATGGTCACTTCTGGCCTACTATAGTAGGTGACTGCACTAAGTTCTCAGCCAAATGTGAAAAGTGCCAGCGACACGCTCCGAAAATCCATCAACCGACTGCAATGCTCTCCTCCGTCACCTCACCTTATCCGTTCATGAGATGGGCCATGGACATCGTTGGACCATTGCACCCGTCACGGCAGAAGCGGTTCTTACTCGTCCTAACAGATTACTTCTCGAAGTGGGTGGAAGCTGAAGCTTATGCTAACATCAAAGATGTTCAAGTGGAGAGCTTTGTATGGAGGAACATCATATGCCGTCACGGAGTACCATACGAGATAGTAACTGACAATGGTTCGCAGTTCATATCCAACCGGTTCGAGTCGTTCTGCTCAAAATGGAACATCCGGCTTAGTAAGTCTACGCCTCGTTACCCTCAAGGCAATGGGCAAGCAGAAGCTATCAACAAGACAATCCTTGATGGCCTTAAGAAGCGTTTAGAGGTGAAGAAGGGTCGCTGGGCCGACGAGCTTGAAGGGGTATTGTGGTCCCACCGCACCACTCCCCGCAGAGCAACAGGCGAAACCCCTTTCGCCCTTGTCTATGGCACCGAGTGTGTCATCCCGCCCGAAGTCTGTTCGCCTGGTGTACGCCGTCAGTTGCTACCTCTCCACGAGCCTATCAACAGCACAATGCTCCTTGACGCGTTGGATTTCCTCGATGAACGACGTGACCAAGCGCTTATTCGGATCGCCAACTATCAGAACGCCGCTTCCAAGTACTACAATTCCAAGGTCAAAGAAAGGAGTTTCTACCCAGGTGACTTAGTCCTGCGAGAGGTATTCCAGAACACAGCGGAACCCAACGCTGGCAAGCTCGGAGCCAACTAGGAAGGCCCATACAGAGTTACAACAGTTGTTCGTCCTGGTGTCTATGAGCTCGCCACCATGACCGGGACTCCAATCCTCCATTCCTGGAACGCAAGGCATTTGAAGAAGTACTATCATTAGTCTTCTCTCCTTTACTTGAACTACGAGGCGACTTGATCCCTGCAAAGGGTACGTAGGCAGCCTGTCTTCGGATAGGTTCAGTTGCCCCCCTCCATCAAAAGAGGGGGATTTTACGCTTCATCAGTCTCGTTGCCAGAGGAACTCTATGATCTCCTCCGCCTTAGGGGGGGGGGAGTGAGTGTTTTACTCTGCTTTCAGACAAAGTCAGCAGCCTCCTTCGTCTCGAAGGGGGGGAGTGGGGTACCCGTACTCCGCTCTTCCACAACAGCCTCAGTGGCATAAGAACAACTTTATCAGTCACGAGCCTCATGGCTTAAATCAGAGTCGTTCCGCTTTCATTGCTGCTGGCCACAGTAATGAATGCGGAGATGCGAACATACTGACATCCACAACGGATTCAAGCGCGCTATATAAGTACCAGTGTTCAGTACTGGGGCGGATGTACCCACCTGACCACTCAGAAACCCAGCAAACATCGTTGGTAATGCAGCTGCTAGTGACCTCCGTTCGGCCTATACCCTGAGCGTGTCACTCTGAAACCTAGGACAAGCACTGGTCGAATTCAAGGTGAACTTGCTCTCGGACAGACGTGTCTAGAAGAGCTGCACCATTTTGCGAAACCCAACAGCAACGTTGGTGATAAAGAGCATGAGCGCATTAGCGTTTTCACAGTCTCCACAAGAGCCTCATACATGAGCAAGCACAATGAGAAGTCGTCAGACCTCTGATCAATCGCGGGGTCTTACGGCCCTTGGTTCACCAAGCCCAACGCTGGTGTTGGCAAATACATGACAGAAACGCTTAAACAGCCTAAAGAATTCCTAAGTATAGGTACAACATCAACAATATCTAAAGCAAAACCTGAATCTGTAACCATCAAGGGTAAACATCAGCAAAAGCTACAAGTCATCTTGCATTCACCACAATGCAAGGCTCCAAAATAATAGCAAGGATACAAACCATCCAATGCTACAACCGAAAATTATCAAGTCCAACAAGAGTTTTTAGAAACAAAAGGTTATAAATAAACTAAGTCATAATAGAAGAGCAACGGTCGCTCATCGGTCACTCCTCTCCGTTGGCAACATCAGCATCCTCTGAGATCTCCAAAGCTTGCCTCACGCTAGAAACAAGCTCATCAAACACATCACGAGCGTCGTAGATCGGGATCTTCCTCTCGACCAAAAGCTCTGCTGCAGCATCCAAAGGCGCTCCATCAGACCCACGGAGACGCTCAATAAGCTCCAAGCTCGCATCGATCTCAGCAAGATCCAGCATGTTATCTTTCGCTGTCCCCTCAAGCCTAGTGAGCGACTTGGCAACCTGTCGGGTCCGGCTAGCAAAGCTACGGTCTGCTTCCTCTTTGGCCCTAGAAACGGCCTCCTCGATCTGGGCGTCCCTAAGACTCTTAGTTTCCAACAGCTTGCTCTTAAGCGAAGTGATCTCCTCCTTGTTCTTCGCATGCCGCGAGGACGCCTTGGACAACTTCCCGCTCAACTCATCCGACCTCTGCTTCGCGGAAGCGACATCGTCCTCGAGGGCTAGGACCTTCTCAGCAAGCTCAGCGTTGGCCTTCCTGGCTTCGCTAACCTCACGATCACGAGAACGAGAGTCCTCCTCAAAGCAGAAAGCCATGCCATCCAGCTGGGTGGAGAGCTGCGCATACAAAGGAAAGCAAACATAACGCTGGAATAAGTGGAGAAACAATAACAAAGATGAAGAGAGAAAGATAGAGAGATCAAACCTCAGCCACTGTGGCTCTCGCCAGCGCAAGAGCCCTCTCGCCAGAGCCAAGAGTCGAAGAGTGCGCAGCTGCAGCACCATCACTGATCGGATCGCTAACGAACGCCGAAGAAGGACCCACCTTCTGTCGCTTCGGAGGTACCCCATCAGGAGTGCCTCCCGCCTTACCCTCCGATCCAAGGGCCCTCTTCCGCTGTTGCTCACGCCGCCTAGCAATCTCATCAGGAGTGAGGTTAGAATCACGAGACCGCTGAGCTGATGCAATAGGAGTCTTGGGCGTTGTGGATGACGGAGCACCCGTCTGCGAGCCTGCCCTCGTTGAGACTGCGGCGCTCGTCGACACCGCCTTCGCCGATTCGGCTCGCTGAAAAGCGGAGACTCTAGCAGAGCCTCGTCCAAGGACCTTCCCTGGGAAGATCCGAACGGAGAGCGCTCTTCGGATCCTCTGACAGGTGAAAGACTTCACCCAATCACCATCTCCAGAGGCCAGGGCGCTGTGGATAGCCGCCGCTTCACTCCGGCTCACTGTCTGGGATGCTGGTTTCACTACGAAAACAAAGCTACACATTAGTGCACAAGGCACGAGCACTGTGCAAAAGAGGATTTCTCTAAGTATAGAATTACCTCGTCTCTCCCAACTCGTTCTGAGGAGGGGAATGCAATCAGCCTCAACACTCTTTTCAGAGATCTTGACGAAGAAGAACCGGTCCTCGAAGTAGTCATCCTTGCTCGGGAAACAACTAATAAGAGTACGACCCGGAACCGGGGTGACGCAATACCTCAGCTCATCTACACGGCCACGGGGCCTGAGGTCCAGTAGAGAGGACAGTTGCCCGATGCTAATCTCCGCGTTGCATTCCCTGCTCAGCACGTAAATCCCGATGACATGCCTCAAGGGAAACACCGTTCGCCTCTAAGAAACGAAGGAGGAAGCCAGGTACTGGGAACCACAACAAACAATGCTCGATGAAGTTCTCATACAAGGTAAAGTGTCCTGGAGGCGGAGCGTCAGCCCGCTGAGTGTGGTCGGGAGCAACTAACTGGATCTCATCCGGAATCCCGCACTTCTTTCTGAGAGTCTGCAGCGCCGTCTCATCAGACAAAGTGGATCCCAGGGGGTCCGGACGCGCATTCTTCTTCTTGACCACCGGGTGTCGTTCAACCTCTGCGGAGACATTATCATCACCGTCCTCATCATCGGAGGCAACCGACCTGAACGAAGAAGAGTCCGACGCCAAAGCGTTGGCTGCACCATCGGGGAGCCTTGGATCCTCATCATTGAGGGGAAAAGAGAGTCTGATCCCACCATTAGGGGCCATCAAATCCTCATCACCACTAAGCTTCCTCTCCTCCTCAATATACGCTTAGCTATCGAAGATATCATCATCGCTCTCATCGGGTCTGTGGAGACGACTCCGCGGGACGGTGATTTTGCTACGACAACGGACTCTAGCTCCGGTATTCTCGAACGATGCCGAGGATGGCATCACGACTTCGCGATTGGTTCGGCTCGATGAAAAGACCGCGCGATCATCTCCACTCGTGACCGCAATCACAGGCTCGGTCTCCTTTGCAGTCCCGACCGTAGGTTCGGTCTCCCTCACGACTGTGACCGTAGAATCGGTCCCCCTCACAACCGCGACCACGGGCTCGCTCAAGGCCGCCACCTCGGGCTCGGTCCCGTACGGAGTTGCGACCACAGGGTCGACCTTGGACGATGCCGCGACCGCGAGGTCACTCGCACTCAGAGATGCGATCGCGGGGTCGGTTCCACCCGAAGCCTCGACCTCGGGGTCTGTTCGGTCCGGTATCGCGCCGATGGCTTCGGTTCCATGCGACGGCACCACCGGTTTACGACAATCGACCGAGCTAAGCTCCGTCTTGTCCATAGCGACGATTTCGCCTACAACAAGTCAACCCATTAAATCAAAGGTCAAGAATTTCACTCTTCATCAAGAACACTTCTCAAAAAAACAAACAAACAAGATCTATCTCTTAACAAGCTTCAATGGGGAATCTCCAAGAGGCTATAAGAATCCAAGGTTAATTTCATCAACAATCAAAGCTTAGAAATCAGTAGCAACCAAAGATTCAAGGATTCTCCTAAGCAATCCACATTCCAACATAGCAAAGTTTGGTTCCCCATGGAAAAAGCTTAGATTTATGAACTTGGATCTTAAGAAGAAAAAGCTATGGAGATCTAGAGGATAACTCACCAAAGGAGAGAAGTGAACAAAGAATGTGCAAGCTCGGGTTCGGCAATGAGTTGCGAGCCTCCGTACGGATGTGAGCAAAGTCACGGTCGGTGGTGGTGTAAAGTCACGGTCGGCGGCGAGAAATCAAAAGGAGAAGAGAAAATTTCTTTTAGACTTCGTGCAAGAAGGGAGAAGAAAGAGAAGGGGAGAGGAAGGAGTTGACCAAGTCAAAACCTTATCCTCTCTTTCTCTCAAACGGGTCCCGTCCCCGTTCAAAAAAATACACGACGCTCTTTCCTCCGGAAATCGACTCGCTACTACTCGAAAACGTCATCGATGTTAGCGAACCGTAACTCGGAGTCTTAAAATCTCCATAATAATAAAAAAAAAAACGAAGTCTTAAAATCTTCGAGTAAAAAAAAAAAACTCTTTCAGAAAACGCAGTAGCTTCAGCTAAGGAAGCATGAAGTCTTAAAATCTTCATAATGTTTACAGAGTCTTAAAACCATTTGCGTAAAGTCATTTTCTACCACTATGAGAAAGGATAGGCTAATACCTTGACTTTAAACGGTAACGCCGATGTCCAGCACATCTCTTAAACTCGGCACTATCACCTCTGATATTACCGAGCTGGGGGGCTAACTGTTGGGGTCGGTTTTCACCCGCTCGACGTTAAACGGTCAAAGTCAAATATACGCCAAGGTCCTCTTGCGGATAGAAGCAAAGCAAGTGACCATAGAGTAAAATGAAGCAAGAGGGTTGTGGACTTAGCAAGAACCGATCACGGGCTCGGCACGTTGAAGGACCGACTTTGGCTCTGGCATGTCAAGGAGCCGACCATAGGCTCGGTTCGCCGAGGACCGACCATAGGCTCGGTTCGCCAAGGACCGACCGTGGCGTTGGCACGTCAAGGGGCCGACCGTAGGCTCGGCACGCCAAGACCGACCGTGGCTTCGGCGTCCCCGGGAACCGACCGCGGGTTCGGCATGGACGGACGGCCGAGTATGGACTCGGTTCGGCGATACCTCGACGGGCCGATCCTACCTTCGGTCCGATGGAACCTTCGGCCCAGTTACATGAAGATGGTCTGAAGGCAGAAGCGTTACGGCCCGGATACGAAGCCCATTTTAACGTGACCGACCTCGACGAGGCAAACCTACAAGGACTTAGGAAACAAGGCCAACTTAGACATAGTATAAATAGACTTCTTTGTACACCCTAAAGGGGATCCGCAATTTCAATACGAAAACTTGTACTCAAAGCTTTTCTGAGCAATAAACAATCTCTTTACATCTTTCTTGGCCCTAGCTTACCATAGAAATCTCACAAGCTTCCCTAGAACTCTTACAAATTCTAGTTGTGTTGGTTTCGACCCCCACATGGGGTTGTCGCTAAAAGAAGGTTTGAAGGTGATGAAGCGGTTGGGATGTGATGGTCTGAATGTTTCTAGGAATAGCAAACGGGTGAAGATTATCCCTGAAACTGTTGTTCATGATTCTGAAAGTGACAAGAGTTTGTTGCTTCGTTGCATGGAAGGTCAATTGGTTGCTTTGGCTGATGGTTATGGGGAAAACTATATGGAGAAATATGTGAAGCTATATGACAAGTTGCAGAACATTCAGTAATTACTTATCCCAGGATTACACCGTTACTAATTGAGTACCGTTTTAATTTCTGAATTGTAATGATGTCCTTATTTTTGTTCATTGTAGGAATTTGAAGATATCGGGTGTGACTTACAATGCAAAGGAACTAGGTGACATTGGTGGAAAAGGCAAACCGTTGTCAACAAAGGTAAAGGCTTTGATTTAATCTTACATCCCCATTTGGAGGCTAATTATGGTAAAGTTTATGTGTTCTCAGGTTGTTGATTTGTTCTGTCGCCATATTCACATGTTCGTGAATAGAAAAGTTCCACGCGGTTGTGAGAAGGTTGTTTTCTTTGATACAAAATTTGTTGCCTTGCTTATGAGGAGCTGGTCTAAGTTTCAGAAATTGGCAAACAAAGATGACCATACATTCCCACACCAGCTGCTTGAGTATTTCATTTCGTCAAATGGGGTGTCTCCTCTAGCAGATCGGTTTTACTTCCCTTTCAACTTCAACAAGACTCATTGGGTTGGTATTTGTGTTGACTGTCTACGTTCTTATGCTTACATTCTGGACTATGATGTGTCAGTTCGTAATGACACCGTTATTGCAAAGGAGATGAGTCCAGTAGCACAATTATTTCAGTATTTGCTCAAACAGGTGGGTAGGGTGGTAGAAGGTGCACAAATTAAACCCTTTGATGTAGAGAGGGCGAAAAACATCCCTCAGAATGGGAATCATCAAGACTCAGGACTGACCAACATTATTCTACTTCAAGCTCAAGCAATAGGTGGGATGGAGCTTTGCTGCTGCATCAGCCCTGAAGTTATTTCAAGGGAAGCAAAAAGACTGGTTGTTAGGTTGTATGAGGACAATTTCAACCTGTTGTAACTGTCTGCATCGTACCTCTATGTGTTATCAGAATCATGTGCTACTGTTGCATATGCTTTTCTTAAAACTTTCTTCTGTTGTTGTTGTATTCAAAACTAGCACAATATCACTGGCCAAGTGTGGTTGTCGTATTACACTGCCTATTTGCGTTATTATTTTATGATATGTAGTAGAGTTTTTACCCACGTATTTAACACTGACCTTATTGAAAGGGTTCCGGATTTTATATTGATAGCCAGCTAAACAATGTTTTATAGATTTAAGTATGTCGATAATGGGTAGTAATTTTATTAACGTCCAGGGAATACACTGTCGAAACAAGTGGAGGTTGCTTTTGCGTTCCACTGCTTATTGTGTAGGTTTAAGTATTTTTGTTTAGGCCTTTACAGTTTGTTTGGGTTATGGGCTTAGGCTTTAGGATATAAGGTCTAGAGTTTGGGGTTTAGGGGTTAGTGTTTAGGGATTGGGGTTTGGTGTATATGGTTTAGGGTTAGGGTTCAGGGTTTAGGAATTATGGTTTAGGGTTTGGGGTTTAGGATTTAGGATTTAGTGTTTAGGGGTTAGGGTTTAGGGTTTGGGGTTTTGAGTTTAGGGTTTAGGGTTTAGGGAATATATTAGGCCTTACATTTATTTTCTGTATTGTGATTGTTTACCCAAACTCCCATCGAATGGTACAATATAACTTCTGTCATGATTACCTAAGCCAAGGCCTTGAGGATTTGTTTTACATGAAACATGTTCCACTTAGTATTTACTTGTAGGAAACTTACTTCCATAGCCAAATATTTCAGTATTCTGTATTCGTAACTTGTTTGTCACATTAATTTGACCTTCTCTATTACATAATCATACTAGGTTGTACTGTGGGGAAAAATGAAGAATTTGTAGGCTCTCAATTGTTATATTAGTAATGGTTATGTTATAAGTTATGTGGTTACGATATATGTTATCTCTGGAAGGCTAATGTTTACAATGCCTCGTACAATTATTTCTGTACTAGTCCCCCTTGTTTTTTTGTTTGACATTTTAGCCCCACCTCACAACCCTTTATTTATGTCCCACTTCTCCCCCAAATACAGCGAGCCCTAATTGCAGCTTCCTTTCAACCCTAAAATTTCATAACAGCAGTACATCAATTTCCAGATGAATCCAAGTGACACCTCTGGTAGTGGATCTACCGGTCATAGTGGTATTGCCATCGCCGTCCCGGTCCGTTGTTTCTGTGGAAAGGTTGCGGTGGTGAAGAAGTCTTGGACGGATGATAACCCGTGGCGGAGATTCTACACATGTGGTGAAGGAAGATGGAGCTGGAGCTCCTGCACCTTCTTCCGGTGGTATGATACAGAAAAACCTCACGGGTGGCAGAAAAATGCTTTAATCGAAGCTCGTGATTTAATACGTGAGCAAATTGACGAATTGAAAAGGCTTAGGAAAGCGGGAGGCCAAGAAGTTGGATCTGAAGTAGCAGAAATTGAGGGAAGAAACGAAGATTTGGAAATCCTCGCTTCATTGGAAAAGGAAAACAACAAACTCAAGCGAGAAATTGAAGTCAGTACTGCAAAAGAAAGGCTTCTTCGACAGTTGGTGCTCATATCATGGGTTGGGTTTGTGGGTACTACTTTTTTTATTGTCAAAGCTCTTAAATAATGTGATTGTGTACTAATAAAATGACTGAACATCAACTTGTAAACACTTGATCATTTCCTCGAATTCTCCTTATGTTATAGGGAGCTTGCACGTGGCCTTGTTATGCCCCATTCCCTTGCACCTGCTACATACCATCTTGCGCCTGAATCTTCTGGCCTGAAATTGTATCACACAAAGTAAATTAATCGAAAGTGGTCATCAAGTGTGTGGAAACATACGATTTCATACGTACAAAAGTTTCTCCTTGAGAAAAGATTCGTTTCTTTCTTGGCCTCCTAGGTGGACGTTTTGTGGAAGGTGGCAGAATGGTTAAGCCTGTAAACGCACTGCCTATGATATCAACATCTACGTCAATGGTTGGGTTGATTGAAGTTGCATATGCGTCCTTTAAATGGTTGGTGCTGTATTCTTTTGCCACTAAAGAATGGACGGGAACCTGGTTGACGATAGCAGCAGAAATGGCATGAGGGCAAGGGATTTTGAGTTTTTGAAATTCATAGCAGGTACAGGTCCTGTTGGTGAGGTTAACTTGAAAAGAAATGCCTCCCATATCTCTGATCTCAAACTCTGCATCATTTATTCGTTGAACATGGTAGCCAGTGGAAAGTGCAAAATTGATGGCGAGGATTTTGAGCACCTTCGGTGTAAGTGTGTCGGTTAATTTTGCTGCAGCCTCACGTCTCAATGCAAACCAGTTCATCAGCTTTGTTCGTATGTATTCTATTAAAGTCACCACCGGGAACTCTCTTGCTTTTCTGATCACCGCGTTCCATGACTCCACTGTGTTTGTTGTCATGATGTCGTAACGGGCCCCTTCGAAATATGCACAGCTCCAGTGCTGAATACCTATTTCTGTCAAGTACGTGGCACAATCTTCGTCGATCATCTTAATGTCTTCAAATATTGTAGCAAAATCAGCTTTTGTGAATGCCCTTGCGGCTCTAGCTACCAATTGTGGTAAGTGTTTGTTGCGGTAGTTATATTTAACGTTTCGCTTTAGATGAAGAATGCATGCGCAATGTTTTGCTTGTGGGTAAACCTGCACAACACAATTGTTCATCTTCATGTATTTCGTATGTTAATGGATAAATGTATAGTTTAAAACTTGGAGAAAATTTTACCTTATCAAGGCCGGCGTAGATTGACCCGTGCCGGTCGGACACGAAAACATAATCTTCGTTTGGGCTGATGATTTGTGATAAATTCTAGAAAAACCATTCATAGGCTTTATCATTTTCGCTGTCTACCACAGCGAATGCGATAGGAAATATTTGGTTATTGCCGTCTTGAGCCGAAGCCGTTAGTAAACAACCCATATACTTCCCTTTTAAATGAGTGCCATCCAAAATAACAACTTTACGCATAAAAGGGACACCCCTTATCGAAGCATTAATGGCAAAGAACACATACTTGAATCTTTGACCAACACCTTCTTCGTAACTAGTTTCCAAGTTGACAAGGGTACCGAGATTGCTTGCCACCAACTTGTGCAAGTAAGGAGGAATAGCGGCGTATGATTTATCGGAAGCTCCTTTAAAAGAATCCATTGCAATTTCCCTTGATTTCCAAGCTTTCCAGTATGAAATTCTGACTTGAAGATCTCTCCGCATGATATCTCGTATTTCGTTTGGTTTTGGGCCACAAGACGATGGTCCGTATTTGGATCTTAAATGTTCGCCGATGATATTTGTTGAGGCTTGCCTTTGATATCTGTCACGTTCATCGACGGTGCATGTGTGAATAAGTACGGCTTTTCTCAGTACATAAATTTCTGATCCCCGCCGTCTTGCTGCGTATACACGCCATGGACACGCCACACCCCAACATGTCATGATCATAAATTGGGGCGATGATTTTGGGATGCGGTATCGAAATTTGTTGTGTAAAGCGTAAATAGCCATGTGTTGCTTAAATTTGTCACGTGTTGGGAAAATCATTCCAACAAATAAATCTGACGGAATGTTTAGACTGTATCTTCCTACAAGTAAACAACGGTAATATTAGAGAAGTTGTTAATTTACGTGTACTAAACAATGGAGAATAAGGAACATGTTGCCTTTCGCCAGTCTTGAATATAGAAATATGGTTACATTAAACAACATTAACATTACAGAGTCTTACACTTTGGGGCTGAATAAACAGGTACGCATATTTTACAAACCATGTTTTAATACATAGAGCTAAGGTACTAAGTAGCCAATACAAAACAACATAACCGGTTATTCTAAAAAACGGAGGATCCTTTATTCATTCCCTCCAAAACCTGGTTAACCGATAGGCGCTACGTAGGGTTTTTTAACATTTCATATTACACAGAAAGATGTAGTGCACTACTGACTTAAAACCCACCGGCAACATGACGGTCTCCGTCTGATGCACTTCCATTCTCATCACTTGCTCCACCATCTTCAGTATTTGTGCTTCCTTGGCCGCCATTAAGGTTCAGATCAATGGTTGGACGTTGCCCAACAAATGGCTGCGCATTGTCGTCAAAGTACACTCCCGGAGATTCGGTACCTAGAGACAGGGCGATTATATTTTCAGACCGGAAGAGAGAAACAAAAACAGGATAACCAATATCAAATTACTAGTAATTTCTCTGCAAAGTAACCTATTGTTTGTAGTGGTCTTGGACTCATTGCTTGCATTTCCAGTGGGAATGAGATGGGTGTGGTAGCTGGTCAAAGAACATGTAAGTTAATAAACTTTGTCACTCAAACTATTCCCGCCATTATGTAATTATAATTTTCCGCAAACATTACGCAATTTCTTACCTTCCTCTGTAGGTCCTACAGGCAGTGTTTGGCTTTGGGATGGTGGTGGGTGAAGAGAGGGGTTATGTTCCTCTTCCAAAAGTACCATGCCGGAATGAACTTCATTTTATGACCCAGTTGAGGATGTGTTGTCAGTGTCACTTATATCCATTGGGTGGCTTCGAAGATCAGTGCCTTGTTGTCCACCACCGTTTATTGGGACTGCCTGTTGTTGGTTTTGTTGACCCAATAACGCCTCAGCTTGTTGCATACTATGTTCCGCCATTACACCCTCCCAGAATAAAGCTTCATCATCTCCTCCAACGTCTGGAATGTTCCCATTCGTTTCCATGTAAGGTTGGAATATGTTCAAACCAACGGTAGGAATCTGATGTGTCACGTTACTGTTTTGGCCATTCGTCCAATGACCTATCGGACAACGGAAACAACAGTAGAAGTTTAACATATTTATTGACTACATTTAACGGGCAGTAAATATAGGAATATGTAATGTAAATGGGACGGTTAAAAAAGTTATTGACCATTTCACCTGATTCAACCGGAATTTGTGTGGTCAGGGGCTCAATGTTCTCGGGGACAGTTACATCCATCTGATTCTCGGCTACATCATCAAAAATAATGATTTGCCTTTCCGGTCCAACGGTTTGGGGTGCCACATATCCATTCTCTTGATTTAGAGGGTTGGAGTACAACATTTCCAAACGAACCCTATGGAGCATGACCATTTGTTCCTCTGAGAAAATGGTCTCAAGCGTCGTACGAGAACACATTATGATTCTGTCTGTGATCAGTTCTGGTATTTCATAATAAGTTAGGAGAAGTAGTGAAAAACTGAAGTTGCAGTGTTATGGAATAATAATTCATATCGTGGTACATTTGATTATCATAAACTGTCGGGTTCTCAGGGAGGTAGAGAGTCCTTCCAACCATAAACGGACTACGACACTGGAAGTTGTACGTTGCAACACCTTCTGCTCCAACAGTTACACAGAGTGTGATATCAGGGTAACAAAGCCGCAATGCCATGAATAGAGTCACATGGCCATTCTCCGTAATAGTGATTGGTTCTGTTGCCACAATAGAGTGATCTGAAGTGAGTTGTGGCATCCTGTAGGTCAGAGCCAGTGGCGTAGTCATCTCCAGAAGGTACCGGCGTCGTATGTTTCCAATGAGAGATCCGTGGGTTTCATCATCACGGAGATGGGCTCCGTACCCTAGATCTGTCGGATCAGTTCTAAACTCCCACTGACCATATGGTCCAATGACCCATATCCCCCGAAGCAAACGCACAAACCTATCCATCATCTGCTTCATAACACACAAAAAAACACTTAGTTTTTCAAACAAACCGTTAACTGTGTGCCGTAACATATGGCAAATAAAAAAGGATTTGCTACCAGATTGGAATAACTTGGGGTTAATAAATGTGCTCGGACCGTGGTTTCATTTAAAGAGAAACAAGACAAATCTAAGCAACCCAGTCAATGAGCAACATAGGTTAAATGTTGAGTGAAATTTTTTTCTACTAGTCAATACAAAAACAAACTTAGAAGACATTAAATACCTTAACGGGTAGGCCGGAAAGATCTTCTAGTCGTTTTCTTAGATGTCAACTTCGATTCGGTCTGTGTATTAAAGAGAAGAAAGAGAACTTTTTCTTATTTTTGGGTACTTTGTATGTTACAACCGATAACTTGTTTATATAGAGATTATGTATTGTGTGTAAATATGTATGTACATACATATTACTCAGATATAGCCGTATGTAATGGTTGGTAGATATTGCTCGATACAGCATTAAGTAGCCGACTGACACAACACTTGAGTTTCCTATGCCTACGTGTCCAGAAGCTACGGAGAAATTGTCCCCCCTACGCCATTTGGTCAGCCCGCGTCACAGGGTTCCAATCGTCAAAAACCACAAAATGTTTTGGGTTTCGAAATGTCATGGGCATTTGCTTAAATATTATTCTGGCCATTGATATTGGGCTCATTTACCCATATTTATATGTGTTCTATATATATAGAAGGAAAGAAACGAAAGAGAAGAAAAGATTCTCACAACCCTTCTTTTTTTTCTGCAGCACCAATAGAAAGGATGTAGAAAATATGGGTTTTACATCCAGTTTTTTTTTTTTTTTTGTTAAAGGGTTTGCTTGAATTTATAATAACGTTTACATCGGAATATGATGATAATTTCATCTAATGCATCAAATAACTAAACAACAATGGAAAATAAGGATATGGGAAAGGGAAATGAAAGAGACAGAGGAAGTTCCCTTATACCATTTGAATCAGACTTGAAGAAGGATTACGGTGGTTGGAACTGAAAACGAGACAACTTGTCCCAACATGGAAGAAGAGATGGTCGATTTGGATATTGATGACTTAAGCTTTGGGCCTTTGATTTTAGCAGCCTGAGAAGGTCATGAAAGATACGCGACAGATTCATCGTTAAACCACTGTGATGCACCCATTTCTCTCTTTCCAAATCTCATAAACACAAGCTTGCCATCCTTGAAGAATAGCTAGCGATGTCTCTTTATTTGCCGTTGCCACTGGCATCCAAAGGATAATATCATTCCATGATGTAGGTGGAATCGAAGGCAATAGAATTTGCATAGTTGCCGTCCAGATTTCCTTCGAGAAAGAGCATCGAAAGAAAAGATGATCCCTCGATTCGTTTTCCAATCCACAAAGAAGGCAGAGCTGTTCCACATCACAACCCCATCTATGAAGACGATCCAAGGTTGCGTTGCAATTCAAAACAACAAGCCATGAAGTGAAGGCATGTTTTGGGATTATCGCTTTGTTCCAAACCAAAGAAAACCATGAGACCGGAGGACGTGATTCCCGAATAACGTTCCAAGTTTTATGGGACGAGAAAATCCTTTGTTCCTCATCGTTAATTAGCCACAGCGGCATGTCACTCTGCGATGATAAAGTGATAGAAGAGATGAAAACTTGTCGTTGTACCTGTTTTTCCGATCTCGCCGGAGGAAGCGACCAACCATGTGGGCCAGCAACCTCTGATACCGTGTGGAATAGAGGGATCCCAAGTCTTGTTGGACCGTCTGATCCGAGGAAGTAAATCAATGGGCCAAATGGAGTCCATGGATCCCACCAGAAGAAGGTATCGTCCCCGTTTACGATTTTGATGCGAATAAAAGAGCATGCCAGCGGACGTAACTTCAATAATCTTCGAAACAGCCATGAAAACCAAATGTTTTTCTCGTTTAGAGTCCAAAAAGGAGAGCGTGAGAGATATTTTGCTCTGATCCATGCCACCCAAATCCACTGTGCTTTGAAGAATAACATCCAAATAAGCTTCAAACCGCATGTATTGCTCCAGCTTATTAGATTCCTCAGGCCTAAACCCCCTTCTTGCTTTGGTAAAGACACATCTTCCCAGTTTACCTTTGCACCTCTAGCAGTATCTGATGAGCCATGCCAAAAGAAAGCACTAGAGAGCATATTTACCTTCTTTATCACTTGCTTGGGAAGCAAAAACGCAGAACTCCAGAATCCGATGATACCCGAGATGACTGATTTGAGCAGAGTAAATCTACCGGCTAGACTAAGGTAACGATGAGCCCAACTGTTAATCTTCTTCCTTATCTGAACCAAGAACGGGTCGCAATCAGCCAATGTAAGCCGCCTAGTACAAAGAGGCAGGCCCAGGTATCGGATCGGTAATAGTTGGGGACTGAGGCCGAACCAAGTTTTTATCTGAGTTATCTCCTCGATCTCCAAACCTAAGCAGAACATGGAAGTTTTTGCGATGTTTACTGCCAGACATGATAGCTGCTCAAATCGAGTTAGGACCCTGAAAACTCCTTCAATAGAACTCAAAGAACCGTCGATGAAGATTAGGAGATCATCCGCAAAGGACAAGTGAGTTAGTTTCAACTCTTCACAACCGTGGTGATAGTTGAAGGTCCCATCATCTGCAGCATTGTTCAACATTATTGATAGTACATTCATCGCTAAGACAAAGAGAGCCGGGGAGAGTGGATCACCCTGCCTTAACCCCGTTTTCCCTTTGAAATAACCAGAGGATGTTCCATTTATACTCACCGAGAAGGAAGGAGAACAAATACATGATCTCACTGCATGAAAAAAATTCGCAGGGACTTGGTAGGCTTGTAAAACGCTCAGAAGAAAGTCCCATCTTACCGAGTCAAAGGCTTTAGAGATATCGACTTTGAGAGTTATTCTTCTCGGGTGAGATTGGTTATGATATCCGTTGACCACTTCCGATGCCAACAATACATCCAGTTTTTTTTAGTCTTTAGCATTAAAAATTAACATAAAGCTTGATTGGTGGGTTTAAAGGTTGTAGAAAGAAAAACGGGTTGTAAGTAGTTTTTACAGCCAATCTATCATACCTTAAGTTTTTTACGAAAAAATCACTAAATAAATCTTATCAATATCATATAAATTGCTAGATCACTTACATGCTTATAAAATAATAAAAGATTTTATAACTAGCTAGAAGTCGAGAAGGGAAAATGATGTTATCTAAGTATAAATATATCGATTACTTTGCTAACCACGAATTTAAATTATAACACATAAATATAAAATTTATGGATTTGTTATGAATTCAGCCGTTAGCTTCGACTGGTAACGATTTTAATAAATGTACTGCCACTTTACAATTTATAATTTTTAGATTGTTCTAATCACAAAATCTATACCAAAACCGTTATACTTAACTTTATTTGTAGAGTTTTATTTGTACGACTATTTTGTTCAGCTTTACACTATGTTGTGAAGCTTGATATATCATGGTTTTTACCGGTTTACGACCATGATATAAGTCCGCTTTATAGAGTCTTTTATGTGTTTTCCAAGTTTTTTAGAGTCTTTACAGGTTAAAGGACGTTTGGAGCAGAATGTAAGAATATGGAGCTTTTTGGAGCATTGCGGAAGAAGACGTCGAAATGTTCAAGTCATAATCAGAAATAAGACTTGATGTCGATCGACACTATAACGCCCCGACCGCCCCTCCCATGGGCCCCCGTCAACTCTCAGGCCCGTGGGCCCACCATTTCTGACGGTCGGTGCGTTAGTTCGGGAGGCTCGAAAGTCATGTTTACTGACCCTGCAAATCACCACTCGATCTTTTCTCATGTTTTGACCTCACTCACACGATACTGAAAATCACTTCCCAGTAGGTCACCCATCCAGAAACTACTCGAGCTTAAGTACGCGTAACTCTGGAGTTCTCTCAAGACCTGTGACCGAAAAGATAAGTATATTTTGGAGATATAGGTAGTTTTTTAAGTCTCTCTGCATATACCGCATATACCATATATGCCCTGAAACCGGGGTGTCACAATCATCCCCACTAACAAATCGCAATGTCCTCATTGCGCATACCAAGATCGTTACCCCGACAAACTTACTCACACAGTTGTCAGGGCTCGCTCTGATACCATTTGTAATGCCCCGACCGCCCCCCCCATGGGCCCCCATTCACTCTCAGGCCCGTGGGCCTACCATGTCCGACGGTCGGTGCGTTAGTCCGGGAGGCTCGGAAGTCATGTTTACTGACCCTGCAAAACCCCACACGATCTTTTCTCGTGTTTTGAACTCACTCACACGATATTGAAAATTACTTCCCAGTAGGTCACCAATCCTGAAACTACTCCAGCTTAAGCACGCTTAACTCTGCAGTTTTCTCAAGACCTGTGACCGAAAAGATAAATGCACTTTGGAGATATAGGTAGATAAATCAATTCTTTTAAGCCTCTCTGCATATACCGCATATACTATATATGCCCTGAAACCGGGGTGTCACAGACACCATCTCTAGTGTCGAACGACACCCGTTTCGTGCAAAGAAAAATTCAAGTTTGAAGATTTGCTGTTTTTGCTCAGAAGTTCCTGAAGTTTACATTATTGTTTTACGACGGTTTAAGAACCTTATATATATGTTTTCACAACCATTGTTTAGGCTTACACTTTATTTTATTGAATCTTAAGAGAAATTTATATATATATATATATATGATGTTTGCTTCATTCGTCATGTATATGTAGTTTCCTTGTTAGGTTTAAAGTTATTCAAAGGTGATGATGAATTTCTAGGTTGAATTAAATTGTTAGGATAAAATCATTAGAGTTTTTCATCTGGATTTGTGTTTATTGCTTATTCTAGCTTCATAACCTAGAATCTGATCTTAGGTTAATTGGTAGACACGAATGTATTATTAATTGCATGAACTAGTGTTAGATGAGCAAAATTCCTTTCTCCAAAGAAATTTTGTTTAGGGTTTTATGAACAATTGAACTTGATTTCAATGCTCGTTTAAATTGATAGGATTCGCAATGACAGTTGGCTTTCTATGATTTAGACATAGATAATCTCTACAGCGAAAGCTGATTGATTTTATACTAGTGATTCAAGTTCAAGAGCGGTGCTTTATAATTCTTAATTATCTATTTTATATCTGCAAATTGGATTTACCTGAGATTTTCCTGCGCCTTGAAACAACCAACACTATTTTTAAAAAATAATTAACCCGAGTTACCATTCCATAAATGTTAACCCTCAATGGCTAATCCAGCAAAACAAAGACTCAGCGGAAAATTTAACAACTCAAATAAATTAAATTAACCAATTCAAAACCAATTCCAACATTCCACAATATTCAATTTTAGAATCCAATAACGACTAAATATTTCTAGCAACCTAATCACCAAGTTCTACTAAAAATGAAACTCATAAATAAACCCCTAATCATCCTCTTCCTACGCCATGATTCCGCGATCACACTTTTTCTTTTACCTGCAACACATGGGAAAAAGAGTTGCGCAAGTATTTCATGAATACTTAGTGAGCCGGTCATACAACCTACTGGCATAACAACAGGCTCCGGTCAACAATCAAATACCAGTTCAAACAATCACATAACACAATAATGCAAAACAGACACACCATTACAATCACTCAAATGCTCGTGTCGAGCGACACACCACACGTGTCGATCGACACAGCTCAACTGCTCTTGTCGAGCGACACACAACACGTGTCAATTGACACAGCTCAACTGTTCGTGTCGATCGACACACCACATGTGTCGATCGCCACAACCTCACAGTTCGTCAAAATCGAGCATCTCCTCTTATGGCTCGAATCCGATAAACTTAAGTCGCTTTCCTGTATCAAAACTATAATACATACGAACCATAACATCCACATCAATCATCAATGCACAATTTACACAACGATAACAATCACGAAATGTGTCAATCAATTCTATTATTGCCTAGAAACCGTTGTCACGAACTCACCTTAGCCTAGGAAACAAGAAAAAACGGGACTTGATCACGAAATCAGTGACTCGCCGCTTATGCAGCCTCTGATCTTACACGTAAATACCAATAAATTCCTTCTCTATCACCTAGGACACACAACTCGGGTTTCCCCCAAACCTTAATTAGATTTCCCAAAATCAGAACCGACGCGCTGAAATAAAACGATCACAGGGAACAGAGCTTACCACAAAATTCAGATCGGAAACACAATCTGAAAACTAGACCCGAAGGGCTTTCCAACGATACCTAAATCGTCTCCTGAATCCTTCTGAAACGCTGGGAAAACGCTTCCCAAGAGGATCCCAAGAGGACAGATCAAAATCCGAAACTGCACAGACCACTCATGGAAAAACGATCATAACTTAAAAACTATAGATTAAAACGACGATAATGTTTCTCCTATGGATAGATAAGAGAAAGAAGAACTTACTTACGAAAAATCACGCCGATCAGACCTGATTCAAACGTCCGTTCTTCCTCTCTACCGAAACTGCCTTCTCTTTCTTCTCAATCTCCACACACAAAATCACCCTCAAGGATACTCAAACCTTCTTTTCTCTCAATATCACAAAATCTGATCTCAAAAACCCTAAACAAGGCTACTCCATGGCAAAATAGGCTTATATATGAAGCCCTAGGGTTCTAAACCCTTAAACCGAGCCAAACCGCAATAATTAAACTTAACCGGGAACAAACCAAAAACTTGGTGTCGATCGACACCCACCCATGGTGTCGATTAACACCCCTTCCAAATTTCTAAAATTTGGTTTCGGGATGTTACACGCCTAGCTTTTGTTTTAATTATTTACAACCGAATTCTTCTGCTTTCTTATTTACTTGTTTTTACATTCTCATCATCCTGCTTAGCTTATTTCGAACGTTTAAATCTATTGTGTTAACTGATTCCCCGTGGATTTTGATACCCTAAGTAATGCACGCTATCTCTTAATTTGAGAGAGTAGCTCTAGGGAAATTTAAGCATATCAAATTTTGGCGCCTTTGCCGGGGAATCAAAAACCATTAGATTTTTATTACTAGAATTTTGTCTAAGTATTTTTATTTTTGTTTCACTAAACTAGCTTTTAACTTTGTTGTTTCATGTGCATGTCTAATTGCTCCACCAGAAGCAACAAAGGCAAAGAGTTAGTTGAACACGATCTTCAGAAATTAGCACGGTTAGAACGTATAACAGCAGAGCAGTCAGAGAGGCTAAGATGGCTGTTAGACAAATGCTCGTTATGGTTCAGGAGGTGATGGAATCCTGTGTGATCCGGCAGGATTGAAGTATAATGAGGAAGGAAAGAGGATCGATGACGATGGTAATGTGATCGTCAAGGAACTTGCGATTCAAGAAGATGGTGTCGCTCGACAGGTTAAAACATGTCTAGCGACACGAAGAAAACGTGGGTGTCGATCGACACCGAGCGACACCGAGCTGGTATCGATCGACACCAGGTCCAGAATCGACCAAATTTATTGAGGAACAACGCGAATATTGAGCGTGGACGCACCTTGGGAGATTACAACAAGCTTGACCAGTTCTATGCGAAGCGAGCTGCAATTCATCTACCTACCTTTCAGAGGAACGATTTCGAATTAAAGCCTACTTACTTCTGCCTGGTATCTCAGAATCCTTTCCATGGACTTTCTCACGAGCATCCAATGGACCACATTGAGAACTTCGAAGATTTAGCTTCAAGCATCAAAGCTAATGGTGTGTCTAGTGACTACTTGTTCGGTAAGTTATTCCCTTACTCATAGTGGTGATGCATTCTATTGGCTGAAGCAGCTTGAACCGGGATCATTGACTACTTGGTGGAATTGAATGTTGATTTATTATTTAATGGATTTATTTTTATGAGAACTTTCGTGTAAAGGGTATAATAGTAAAATCATATGGATATGGTATAGAAATGAAAGAAATATCGATAAATGATATTTTTGATAAATTGTTTTAACACTTAGGGTAATATTCTCTAAAATTAAATATTGTCGAATATGGAGAGAGACATCTAAAATCACTCAAACATATCAAAGAATGATGACTTGTCTTGGTGGGATCCTCGTATTCGGATACATTCTCTTCTGAATTACGAATAATACAAGTGGATGTTTCTGGTCCAACACATCCAAAAACTAAATTGATTTTTTTCCTTAACAAACAAATATGGATTCTCTGTTCACAGTTATGTTTTCAATTTATAATGGCTTACATTGGTAACCAATCTTTATAATCTTTATTTCACTTTTTAATTTGTACCGCTTTAGATTGTACCAATCATGAAAACTTTATCAAAAGCTTTATCAACATTATTACACTAATCTTTATTTATACAGCTTTATCTCAAATCTTTATCTATACAGCTTTGCACTATGCTATAAAGCTTATCGTTCTAGATTTTTAAAAAACTAGGTTACCAATCGGACCCAATGACTACCAAGTTATAAATAATATCCTATTACACATGCCACAGATTCACAAAGCGATCAATTATCTGTTCGATCCTATATCTGGCACGTCCCGAACATTCTTCGTATAATCGATAAACTAAACAATATAATTTGAATTTGTGTTGAAAAAGTTTGAAACACATTATTTGATTTTTTTATAAAAAAAATTGCTAGCTACACGAAATATTGCATAATACTTTAAAAAAACCATTCTAAATAAAAGAAAATATTTTAAACTACACAAAATATTAAGTAATATATGGTGACATGCAAAAATTTGGCTCAGATTTTTTTCTCATTAAAATCAGTCGGGTCGGGTTGTGTCACAATGGCTATTGGTCGGATTATTTCTAATTAAAGTTCCAATTTCATTAATTTCATTAATTTTTATAATTACATTTTTAATCTCATATTAAACAGAATATGTTAAGAATTAACAAATTTGTAATTTGTAACATAATTTTAGATAATCTGTGAATGTCACAATGTATTATTTGATATGGTTTTCCAAGTATTTTGCAATACTTTGTCTAGCTAGCAATCATTTTTTCATATTAAAATCGGTTTTAATTTCTGACCATTATAAATTGATGAATACTTCTATACAAAAAAAAAACAAAACAAAAAATACACATAAATAAACTCCAATACCCTTAAGGCCACCAAGTTCGAGATCTATTCACAATCTTTTCTTAGATAACTGATGCCATGACTTAGATCAATATTATACATTATGCATTCATATGAATATAGACTAGGTATAATTAAAACAGATCTCGAATATTCAGATATTAATTAAAATCATGTCATATTAAATCAAAACGAATAAAAGGCTTGTCTTTTTCTTTTCTTCCCGCAACTAAAAGGCTTATCTACTTGAAAATAATATGGAATATATAAAATATAAAAATATATTCGATATATATATATATATTACAAAGCTTCAATTTCAGACCTTAGCCCATCTCATTTGTTACGAATCTTATCTCTCGTTTCTCTCTCTCTTTTTTTCTCTTTTCTATTTGGTAGTGAAGATGGATATGATGTACAAAGATAATAGTTCACCATACTGTTATTTCCATCCAAAGGAAGACTATGTTGGAGTGTGTCCTCTCTGTTTGAACGAGAGGCTGCTAGTTTTAGCTTCAAAACAGAGATCATCACTAAGAACCAAACACTCTTCATCTTCACCAATCATAAGCCTCCCTAAGATATTTGCCTTGACCTCTCTCCTCAGTCGCCTCGATCTCCGTCACCGGAAATTCCATCCCTCCTCCGATCTTGACGTCTCAACAAGCCAAGAAGGTACAAAATAACTTTACATATCTAATATTGAATATTACGCAAGAGTTATGCTTCATGCATCATATCTTACAAGATCTACTACCAAATGGGTATTTTCCTTTTTATTTTTTTGTTCATACACGGAATTTTTCTTTTCCCAAAAAGAGGAAGATTTCCAACTTCTCTCCCACACAATATTTACAAATATTACATCATAAATACGCATGTGTGTGTGTGGAACCATGGGATTATTACATATTTTTACATTTAAATCTACGAAGTAACGTAAAACACATTAATCATTTTTATTTGCAACCATATACATAATTTTCTTAATGAGAATTATACACTTATACCAAACTCTCTTTCTTCAGAAAATCATTATAATACTATATCAATCGGCCAGCTGAAAATTTTGTTTTACTCGATACAATGATTTGTGGGCTATGGCTAATTATTTTCTATATATACATATATATATATATATTCCCTATTATGTTTTGCAGTTGGTGAATAATGTATTTATTTGTATATCAGGATATTTATACAAATAATGCCAAGCTTTTGAATCATACATACAAAAAAATATTAGATAAACGATTATGTCACTCGGTCGATTTTCGAATCTTGAATGTCTTAATATGATAGGTTATACAAAATATATAAAATAAAATAAATTGATTTACAATAACAAAACCAAAAAGTGATATATATTTTATATTTACAAAAAAAGAGTTTTTTAATAACTCTATAAAATGTTTTTAAACCCAATTTTATCACTGACCAAAATATTACTACTACATAAATGAGTTAAATCGGTTTGAGTTTCTCAATATGGTAATGGATTTGGTAAGTATATATTTTTGTCATCAATGCTCCGCATATATTAAATATATTGAAAATATGTTAAGATTTCCGACAAATTGAAATGTTTTGATTAGTTATTTAAATTCCTGTTTGAATGACACATAATTAATGTTACTTAAGACTCTATTTGAATGATACCTAGAATTTTTAACTTTTGGTGTCAATTAATATATATAGGATATATATGAAATGTGATTAAAATATTTCTTTTGTTCAGATTCTTTTATATCGATTAAATTCGAAAACGATGGAAACGCGTCATGGGAGAAGAAAGCAGTGTCAAAAGTTTGTGTAGACAACAACACAAACTCAAGAACATGTAAGGAGCAATCCCCTATAACAAGCAGTACGAGTATTGTAGAGCACAATAATGCCAAGTCGTCGCTTAGGTGGCGCAAACGTATTAGTCATCTACTCCACGTCATCAAACTCAGATCAGGATCGTCTACTTCTTCTTGCCACGTGGCATCATCTAAGGTGGAGGGTGGTGGTGCCAAAGTGAGGAAACAAGGTTGGATGGTGAGGACTTTAACCAGAAGAAAATCCAGGAAAAGTAAAACTTGATTTTTTTTTCCTCTTATAATTGATTTGCTCTTGTTAAATTTTTTTTTTTTTGTTTAATATTTGGTTTGGTTTTCTCCAATGATTGATGCTTCTATTTGAAGAAGAAATTATATGTGGAAGTTTTTTCTGTAAGTAATGACAATAAATGGATTCAAAGTCGATTTAAATATCCATTAAGTGTATTGTTGAATTGATTAGTTTTCTATTATAAATGTGTATATAATTAATCTATATATTTAATTATATATATAAATATGCATATGTAAAGGGCAAGAGGCTTTGCCTACACCATACCTCTTTGTAGGCATGTGGTCTGAATTTGATAAAGCCATTAAAAGATGGGAGAAGGGTCAAAATAGCCTTTTATCATTATTTTCAAAATGACAAAAGAGAAAGTTTTTGAAGAAGAGGAAAAGAAAAGAAAAAGGTTTAAAGAGAGAGAAGAAAAACTAGGAAAGTGAGTTGCTTTAAAATAAATAATTGGGAGATTGAGGTGGAAAATCCATACAAGTGGCATAATTAAGTAAATGGACATACATTATCGAAAGGCTATATTACTGTGTTAATTTGCCACCAACTTTTCCCCAATAACCCTTCACTTCCCTTCACGCGCTTCAAACTATAGATACTACATCAAGTAGCAGTCAGCTATGGATTCCGTAGGGTTCAATATAGACATATAGCGTTTAGCTATGGGTTTAGTATGGCTTCCACATTTTATTTCATTTAACCAGCTAAACTAAAAAAATAGCAAAAATAATATCATCCAATAACAAAATTATCTAATAGCAAAAATTATAAATCACCCCCCCCCCCCTCCCCTCTCCATAAAACTATACCCTAATTATGTATTTTTGTTAACCCAAATATAATTATTAACCCAAATTCAAAAACTTTACAAAATGTTTGCAAATTACCTCTCTCCCATAAAAATATACTCTAATTGTGTAATTGTTAACCCAAATTCAAAAACTATACCCTAATTATGTAATTGTTAACCCAAATTCAAAAATCTAAAGTACAAAACGTTCGTAAATCACACCATGTATATATCCTAATTGTGTATATACCAAAAAAATATATCATAATTTGGGAATGGTTAACCCAAACCCAAAAATTTAAACTACAAATTTATTACAAATTAATTTTGTATTTATAATATTTTTAAATAGATTAGTGATCCCCACAACTTAATTTTGATTAGCTAATAAAGAGGGGGTTGAATGAGAGGATTCACCACTAGGGGGTGAACCTAAGAATTTTTCATAAAATTATACTATAATGATGTAATTGTTAACCCAGAATCAAATATTTGAAGTACCACATTTGTAAATCAATTTTTCATTTAAGATATTCTGAGGAATATAAATTTTAGTGGTATTTTATAGTACAAAATAATTAAACATGTCAATTATTTAACTACTATATAGTGAATAAGTATTTGCTAACTATTATTTTATCTGGTTAAAGAAATATACTGCACATCAATATGATAGGACTACATGTAGGGCCAAAACCGTATTAATTAAAATGCTACAGAGGAATGGACATACATTGATAAGTAGAGGCATAAGGCGCAAATACTCTAAATAATTTGCATGGGATTCTTGAGATTTTTATCGATGACTTTTAGTGCTCACCTTAATTTCCTTTTTCTTGTTTTATGAAGAAGAAAATAAATAACAATAGTACAAGTTATAATGCAAGAAGAAGAGTCCATGTTAGGTTGTTCAATGTTCACAATAGTGGGAAACATTTGACCACAAAAAATGGACCCCAAAGCATTGCCCCATTCACAATGTCTTATAGTTGTCTCTTTTGCATACATTGTATATTTCCAAATTCTCAATTAAAAGATACGTTTTGTGATCCTAAATATTATAACATTAGCTTGAAAACGTTGAGATAGATTAAGAGTGTTTGTAATAATCCTTTGAGTGTTCTTATAATTAAAGCTTTCCTTTTGTTTATTCTATTGTTCCATAATCCTTTTGATCCTAAAAACTTCATTCGTGGTTGTACCTACTATGTATTTGTATTTGTAAATTTAGTACAAAGCTTAAAAAATATTACGTGGTATTTTCCTTAGATAGCACGTCGGTTTATATAAGTTGGGAAATCGTCATTTCACAAGTTTTACCAAAGTCCATCATTTATTCGAACAAGATTGGTTAAAATGTAAAATCAATAGTAGATTAATTTGACAATATTGATTTTGATTTATGATCTTATTGTGTTTTGACGTGACCACTCAAAGAAAAAAGTTGCTATAGTTTTGTCTAAGTTCAAGCAAAAGTAGGAAAGCAATGTGACTACTCAAAAGAAATGATCATTGTAGCAAGACCCCTCTTCGAAAACTCGGCCGAGTTGGCGCCCGACAATCCGGTCGGCGGTGGATCAAGTGGCGAGATGGGCCTGTTCAGAAGCATTAGCCGGCATGCCGAGTTTTGACAGCGGTCAACGCGGTTTAACAAAAATCAACGATTTATAAGTAAATTTCGTAATTTTACAGAATAAACACTGAACCCCGTAATTTTATAGATATTTTTTCCAAATATAATATATGTACTACATTTAGACTAAATTATAAAAATATTTAATAAAATATTAAATGATACAAAAAAACTATTCTCTATATACTCCCCGATTTATATCCGATTTTTAAAAAAATCGCCAAGTCCAGACCGAGCATGAGACTCACGCCTAACACAATCTTGAAGATTGAGTAAGATTGATGCGAGAGAAAACCTAATTTTTTGGTTGATTTAACGTTGAGTAGACATTTGTTTGTTTTGTGACTTTTGTCTACTTTTTTGCGTCCTTTTTTTTACCTTTTTATATTTTTATGAAATTATTATCCAAATCATATGCCTAACAGATTAGCTCGATGTTTAGTAACTCCGTGGTCTTTTTGGTCAGGAAACTTACATTTTATTCTATTCAAATCGAAACTACGTATTAATCTTTTCTATCAAGATTTATCACACACAAACCCAAAAAAAAACATGCAACGTTGAATTGGATAATAATTAATACGTTAAAGCCTAAAGAGTCCACATAATTTAATAGTGAAGAAAAAAATAGGAGTAATTTCAAAAATGCCACTGTTGAATTATTTTTTACATGCCACTAATGAATTATTTTTTTACAAACATGCCACTTATAAACCTTTTAAAAACCTTATATCTCAAAATTCTCAATCTCAAAATTTTTTTTGATCCCTAACAAATTTTAAATTCTAAAAACTAAATATTTAAATAACATAGTTAATCCAAATATAAACGATATTAAAATTTTAGAATAGTGACATTTTTTAAAAAGTGGTATGTCAAAAGTGACATATCTTGAAAATTCTCAAAAAAAATAATGGAATGTCTAATCGATAAATTGTGCTAATTCTGGTAAAATCAGGATAATTTGACATCTATGCTCCAACTTTGGTCCATAGGTCTTTATGATATTCTCAATCTTATGAGTGAAGTTTGTCATACTTTTTGCGTAAATTTCCTAAATTTGGTTTTCTTTTATCGAGAGCGTTGGCTGTAGGGTTGAACGGGACCATTTTTATAGATGATCGTATTCAAAATTAGGAGCAGGACCACGCACCTATATTTTCTACCTAACGTAAAGATTTTACTTAATTAAATGAATTTTATAGAAAATAACCCCATTTAGATTATTCCAAAATCTTTAAATTAATAACCAAAATCTGTGTTTTGAGGAGAAAATTTCATAAGATGAACGAGACAAGGATCGTTGAGCAGGCGTGAGCCCCATTGGTCTGGATATACAAAGACACACATAGATAAAGCCTATACGAAACGTATAATACGATATGGGTATTAAATTTAAATATTTCATGTAATTTATGTATACAAAACATGAGATTTTGCGACAACAATTCGATATTGATAAATGATAATGCATGGTCTATATATGTAAACGTTAGCCATGATTCACGAGTGACAACAACATGTGGGATTCAAATTTCAAAGTCTTGAACTAAAGAACATGACGTATACTTAAAACTACTTCAACTACAACATTTATCCAATTTTATACGTGGAACTACTTCAATTGTATATATATATATTAGTAAACTTTTAGTCAACTTATATAGATGACGATTATCAAATTAAACCCCAAAATCTAAATCCGAAGACTACTGTCTCCAGAAACTAAACTCTACGCAAGATCAAAACGATATTACCAAAATCCAAAACGAGCCTCGTGACTGATGGGATTGAAACCCGAATCTGAATAACAAGATACACAACAACTAAAACCCGAAACTATCACACGGACCTCACCTAGCTACAATACTAGTATTCATGCAATGTCTAACGAAGTTGTCAACCAAAGTGTACCAGAAATCCCAAGCAACGAAAAGTGATTTCTCCTATAGTGTAATAAGACTACTTCACATTCTTTGAGTTCCTAAAAATATAAACCGGCAAGATAAATACCTAGACAAACCAGGTCTTCGCACATCTCTTGGAAACGAAATTAAATCTCACCGAGCTCAAACACTTCAACTGATATATGTATATATTCTTTTTGTAATTCGAAAACCATTTTCAGATCAATGATAGTATTATTTATGAAAATATGATATAAATGTACAACACATTTCACTGGGCGTCAAATTCCACAACGATTCTAAATTAATATGGACTCTGCCTATAAATGTGGTGGATGAAAATATATGTATAATGCGGATCCTAATCCATATATAAAAGCCTGGATTTGCTTTTTGAGAGTTATTTGTCTTGTGAAATCAAGTTTCAGTGAAGCAACCTGGACTTATTTGCCAAAGATAATCCAGGAGGATACTGGATACATTCACTCATACAAAAATAAAATGAAAAAAGCACAAGGGCTTACAAAAGCCTGTTTCTTGCAAAATAAGTTACCGAAGCACAACACACTTATTAAAATCTATTACAACTTCACCACCATGATCAATTTTTTTATATATATAGTATATTGGATCAGGTGCGGAATGTTGACTGTAACTGGGCCATGTTGAAACTGATGCCATGGTCTTTCCATTCACCATTCTCCAAGTACCTCGCATAGAACATATACTTCTTAACTCATGGTTGCTTCATTGCATGATAGACAAGTGGTCGATTTTGTTTTTACCCTCCCATAATATAAAGTCAACAAAGACTGAAATTACGTAGCTGCTGTTGGAGAGTAGTCATTGGCTCTATAATCAAACAAATTTTTCTATACTGTATTCTAAACTGGTGAATGCAACATAACAAGCACCTGAGGTTCTATGGTGTAGTGGTTAGCACTCTGGACTTTGAATCCAGCGACCTGGGTTCAACTCCCGGTAGGACCTCTAACGATATCTTTTTTTAATTCTTCCAACATTGTAAATTAGGGGTGGAAATAAAGAAATGCAAAACCTAAAAATTGGATCTATGGCAAAAAAGATTTAAACAACATGGACCCAAAAAGCATTCGATATTTACTCGGCTTTGATTTAGGAGTCTTAATTAGCATAGTTTTGAGATTCTGCCTTGTTAGCGGCATGTATCCATTGCAAGAAACCATTTCATCTCTTTTTAGTTAGTAGGATTAAACGAGTGACTTATCTCTCCGAATAGAAAACAACACATCTTTGTTTGTATACAATTTAGATTTGGCTACCTAAATTTAACTTTCCTTTACATGTCTTAGATAATACTTTCTTGATCTTTTTCACTTATGATCTCTTCTAAATGAAACGTTTTTCCCAAAAAAAATTACAATACCTTGGTTGTTTTAAAGTCAAAATTGTTGTGTTTGGGTTGGTCATAATTTTGTAGTTGTAAACTTCATTTTCAGAAAGTTCGTTGTTAGGAGTCATCATGAAGATTTGATTTATTGGCGGTACTGTTGGGGTCGGTTTTCACCCACTCAGCATTAACGTCCAAAGACAAGTCAGTAGAAGAAATGGTCCTCCAGATTCTCGACGAGGCAAGGCATGACAGCACCTAGATCTTCTTGCGGAGCGAAGCATGTGGCAGCAGAGAGAACCTGGGAGAAGCAAGAAGAGACTGGGGCTTTGGCCAAAGGAACGACCACGGCCTCGCTTGGTCCGACCGAGCCTGGCTTCGGCCCATCTCGCGACCACGGCTTCGCCCGGTGAGGCCGAGCCTGGCTTCAGCCCATCTCGCGACCACGGCCTCGCCTGGTCCGACCGAGCCTGGCTTCGGCCCATCCCGCGACCACGGCTTCGCCCGGTGAGGCCGAGCCTGGCTTCGGCCCATCTCGCGACCACGGCCTTTCCCCGACGATCGATCACGTCCTCAGTCCCATACGATCTTCAGCCCAGTAACGCGAAGCCCACGTAGATGCAGCCGACTCCGCAGAAGCTTAGGAAACGTAGCCGCCTTAGACATAGTATAAATACCTCTTTGTACAAACCCTAAAGGGAATCCGCAATTATATACACCAGCTTTGTACTTAAATTTTACACAACAATAAACACAACGCTTTCTTAATCTCTGGTGATCCTAGCTAAACATAGAAATCTCTAAATTCCCCTCACGAACTCTTACAAATCTAATTGTGTTGGTTTCGACCCCCACAATTTGGCGCCGACTAAGGGGACCAGAGAATTTCTAACACACGAAAGCTAGGGTTACGCAACACCGTGAAGATGTCAAGCAACAGCAGAAACAGCGATGGATCTTTGTCTCACAGAAACAACGACGAAAGAGAGAACTCCGTGGAGAGCACCGCGCCTCATGCCGCTAACTACCCCACGGATCTCATGGAGATCAAGCAGATGCTCGACACTCTCATGAAGAAAGCTGAGGATTAGGAAAGAAACATGGAAGGCACGACGAACGAGCTGCAAGCACTACAGAGAAGGAAGTGCAAGAGGTCCCGTGTTCGACCAACACGTCTCAGCTTTGCTACCCCTCGAACCAGTCGAAGGAACCAAAACGAGGAGCTGCCACCTCGGACCAATCGCACTGCTCCAGAGGACTTGCCTCCACCACCGCCTCGTCGGGAAACCGATCCGACTCCCGAGCGCGTGATGGAAGAGTCAGACGAGGATCTACTCCCTCGAAGACTTCCCTGAGTCGACACAAAGGTCGACCACAATACGGCTGCTGAAGAAGGCGATGCGATCATAGCAAAGCTGTACCGGAGAGAGAGAGCGCAGGGCACCGCAGGGCTCCCGAGACGAAGAAGTCGCAGCGCTGAAAGCCCAGCTGGATCAAGTCGTCTCTGATCTGCGGACTACCAAGATGCAGATGTACCGCAGCACGGGAAGAGCTCCTGGGGTTGCCTACGTGTTGGAGAAGGCACGGAACACCCCTTTCGCTGAAAACATCTCGGGGGCCAGAACCTCTAATCCGGGACGAATCAAACTCCCAAGCTATGAAGGAACCTCCGATCCTGCCGATCATCTAATGGAGTTCGAAGTAGCCCTAGGAAGGGCAAATTTCAGAGAAGCCGAGAGAGACGTCGGCTACTGTAAGCTATTCGTGGAGAGTCTCAAGGGACCTGCACTCCAGTGGTTCTACAAGCTGGAGAAAAACTCCATTCATAACTTCCACCAGCTTTCTGAGATGTTTGTACAGCACTACAACATCTTTGCCGAGCGAAAGATCTACGACGCAGAGCTATGAACTAACAAGCAAGGAGAGAACGAGAGCTTGCGGTCGTTCATGACCAGGTTCAAGCACACCCTGTAAAAGGTAGACGGAATAAGCAACACGGCTGCTTTGGAGGCCTTAAGAGGAGCGGTTTGGTACCCGTCTCCGTTTTGGCAAGAACTCACTATCAATCCGCCAACGACGATCCAAGACGCTCTTCACCGTGCAGCTAACTTCGCCAGAAGCGAAGAGGAGCTGCGTGCCAAAAGGGGTGGGAAAACCAAGCAGGTGAGCGAACCCTCTCTGGTTCCAACCCCAACTGCAGCGAAGAAAGGCAATCCTGCTTTCATCTAATATGAAGGAGGAGCAGGTGGAGCTCATAATTACCAAATTGGCTCGCCTGGATATGGCAGAGGTCGTGGCCGTGGTCGCGGACGCGGCAGAGGAAGCCTTACGTGGGTTAGGAACCCGAGCGAGTACGACGAAAAGCGGTACTGTGAATTCCACAAGGCGACTGGGCATTCAACTACGAGGTACCGTGAGTTGGGACGGCAGCTGGCTACTAGACTGGCTGAGGGCACCCTTAAAGGTAATATCAGCTTGTCTGATTTCACACCGGGGGGGGGGGGGGGGGGGGGGGGAGTCCGCGCTCTATAAGCCTTGTCTCCGGAAGAGTTCACTTTATCTCCTCCGCCTTAGGGGGGGGGGGGGGGAAGTGAGTGTTTTTCACTAAGCCTTGTCTCCGGACGAGCTCACTCTCTGTAGACGATATCAGTTCCTTCCTTCGTCTCGAAGGGGGGGGGGGGAGTGGGGTACCCGTACTCTACTCCTTGACTTCATTATCACCACTCGCCACAAACACTCATCATGAGAACAACTTGTCCTTTATGGACTGATCAAAGCTTCAATCGAGTAGAGTCGTTTCGTATTTATTGCTGTTGGCCACAGTAATACTGCAGAAATACGAACACAATGATATCCACAACGGATACAGCGCGCTATATAAATTCCAGTGTTCAGAATTGGGGCGGATGAACCCAACTAATCACTCAGAAACCCAACAAACGTCGTTGGTAATGCAGCTGCTAATGACCTCCGCTCGGTATGTACCCTGAGCGTGTCATTCGGAAACCCAAGAAACACTCTGGTAATGACCTCCGTTCGGCATGTACCCTGAACGTATCATTCAGAAACCCAGGATGCACTCTGGTCGAATTCAAGGTGACCTTGTTCTCGGACAGACGTGTCTAGAGAACAGCACCATTCCACACAAGCCCAACAGCAACGTTGGCAGATAGAGAGCGTAAATGCATTCGCATTCTCTCTACTTAACAAAGCCCCATTCGGGAAGCCCAACGTCAATGTTGGCAAACACATGACAGAAACGCATAAACAGTTCAAAGAATTCCTAAGTATAGGAACAACATCAACAACATCTAAAGCAAGTGCCTAAATCTGAAACCATCAAGGTTCACCATGAACAGAAGCTACAAAGTCATCCCGCATTCTCCACAATGCGAGGGTCCAAAATAATAGCAAAGATACAAGCCATCCAATGCTACAACCGAGATCATCAAATACAACAAACGTTTTCAGAAACAAAAGTAATAAAAAGACTACAAATCAACTAAGTCATGAACGAAGAGGAATGGTCACTCGTCGTCCTCATCAGCTACACCAGCGTCCTCTGGAATCTCTAAGGCTTGCCTCACGCTAGAGACAAGCTCATAAAACACATCACGAGCATCGTAGATTGGGATCTTTCTCGCAATGAGGAGCTGCTCCGCTGCATCCAAGGTCGCTCCATCAGGCTCACGGAGACGCTCGATGAGCTCCAGGCTCGCATCAATCTCAGCAAGGTCCAACATGTTGTCCTTCGCTGTCTCCTCAATCCTAGCAAGTAACCCGGCAGCCTGTCCGGTTTGGCAAGCAAAACTACGAACCACCTCATCCTTGGCCTTAGAAACGGCCTCCTCGATCTGAGCGTCCCTGAGACCCTCAATCTCCGACAGCTTGCTCCTAAGCAAAGCGATCTCCTCCTTTTCCTTCGCGTGCCTCGAAGACGCCTTCGACAGCTTCCCACTCAACTCATCTGACCTCTTCTGCGCAGAGGCTACATCACTTTCGAGAGCTTAGATCTTCTCAGCAAGCTCAGCGTTGGCCCTCTTGGTCTCGCTAAGCTCATTATCACTAGAACGAGAGTCCTCCTCAAAGCAGAAGGCCATGTGATCCAGCTGAGTGGAGAGCTACATACACAAAGGAAAACCAAAGGAACGCTATCGAGACCAAGATAAAGTAAAGTAACAGTAGCTAATGCAAAGGAGAGAAAGAGATCGAACCTCAACAACTGTGGCCTTTGCTAGAACAAGGGCCCGTCCGCCAGAGCTAGGAGTCGGAGAGTGCGGTGCTACAACGCCATGGTCAGTCGGATCGCTAACAAACGCCGGAGAGAAGCCCGCCTTCTGTTGCTTTGGAGGTGCACCATCGGGAGTACCTCCCGCCTTGCCCTCCGACCTAAGGGCTCTCTTCCGCGACTGCTCACGTCGCCTAGTGACCTCATCAAGGGTGAGATCAGAAACACGAGAACGCTGAGCTGGCGCAGCAGAAGTCTTAGGCGATGTGGTCGTCGGAGCACGCATTTGCGAGCCTGTCCTCGCTGAGACCGTGGTGCCCATCGATACCGCCTTCGCCTTCTCTGCTCGCTGGAAGGCTAAAACTTTGGGGGCACCTCGCCCAAGGACCTTCCCTGGGAAGATCCGAGTGGAAAGCGCCCTCTGGATCCTCTAACGGGTGAAAGACTTCACCCAATCACCCTCTCCGGAGGCAAGAGCACTGTGGATGGCCACTGCATCACTCCGACTCACCACACGAGATGCTGGTCTTGCTGCAAAAGCAAAGCAATGCCGAAATCAGTACACAAAACATAAGCATGATACAAAAGAAAGTATTTATAAGTATAGAATTACCTCTCTTCTCCCAACTCGTCCTGACGAGGGAGATGCAATCCGCCTCAATGGTCTTCTCCGAGATCTTGAAAAAGAAGAATCGGTACTCAAAGTGGTCGTCTTTGCTCGGGAACCCATCAATGAGCATACGACCCGGTACCGGAGAAACTAGATACCTAAGCTCATCTGCGCAGCCCTTAGGCCTGAAGTCCAGAAGGCTGGACAGCTGCTAAGTGCTAATCTCTGCGTTACACTCCCTACTCAACACGTAGATGCCAATGACATTCCTCACCCCCCTGGGGTTGATCTGAGCAAGGGAAACACCGTTTGTGTCCAAGAAACAGAGAAGAAAACCAGGCACCGGAAACCACAATAAGCAATGCTCGATGAAGTTCCCGTACACGGTGAAGTGCCCCGGAGGCGGAGCATCAGCTCGTTGTGTGCGATCAGGAACAACCAGCACGATCTCATCCGAAATCTCGCACTTCTCCCGGAGAAGCTGGAGTGACTCCTTGTCACAAAGAGTGGATCCCGGAGGATCCGGTCGCGCCTTCTTCTTCCTAACCACTGTAGGTCGGTCAACCTCATCACCATCCTCAGCATCGGAAGGAAGTGACCTAAAAGAAGAAGAAGACCCTGACAAAGCAGCGTCGGCCGCACCATCTGGGAGCCCCGGATCCTCATCATTAAGGGATAAGGAAAGTCCAACTCCCCCATTATGAGCCACCAAATCCTCATCACCGCTAGGCCTCCTCTCTTCTTCAACATCCGCTAAGTTACCAAAAGCATCCTCATCGCCTTCATTGGTTCCGCCAAGACTAACACGCGGAACAGTGAGTTTGCTATGGAGGCAAATTCTGATGCCAGCACTCTCGTGGGGTAACGAGGATGCCGTCATAGTCCTTGGCGATGATGGCATGGGAACCACATCCTCGGTCCCGACTCGGCCCGATGGTGTGACCACGGATTCGGTCCGACCAAGCGGTGAGATCGCGTGGACGGTTCGGCCTAGCAACGTAACCACGCGTTCGCCCCATTCAAAACCGCGAGTACGGACTCGCTCTTACTCGAAACCAAGAGCACGGACTCGCTACCACTCGGGGTTGCGACCACACGCTCACTCATACTCGAGAGCTCGACTATAGGTTCGGTTTCACTCAACACCGCGATCACGGGGTCGGTCCGAGTCGGGAGCACAACAACATCTTCGGTTTGATTCGGCGACACTTCCGATTCGCCACGGTCAACCGAACCGAGTTTCATCTTATCCATAACGCTATCAAAGATCTACAATAACCCAAAGAAAAGATCAAAAAGTGAATCTTGGTACTTTTCCATCAAGAACGAGATCTATTCCTAAACAAGCTTCAAAGGAGATTCTCATCACATGGCTATTACTCGGAAACGTCATTGACATTAGCAATCGCATCACGGAGTCTTAAAACCTCCATAGGGAATACGAAGTCTTAAAATCTTCAAGAGAAAAAAGAAAAATCCTTTCTGCAGAAAACGCAGCAGTTGCGGCAAATGAAGCAAGAAGTCTTGAAATCTTCAAAGCGCTTACGGAGTCTTAAAATCTCTTGCATAAAGTCACTCTCTACTACTGTAGGATAGACAAGCGCCTTGACTTCAAACGTTAACGTTGATACTCAACACATCTTTTAACTCGGCACTATTAGCTCTAACACTACCGAGCTGGGGGGCTAACTGTTGGGGTCGGTTTTCACCCACTCAGCATTAACGTCCAAAGACAAGTCAGTAGAAGAAATGGTCCTCCAGATTCTCGACGAGGCAAGGCATGACAACACCTAGATCTTCTTGCGGAGCGAAGCATGTGGCAGCAGAGAGAACCTGGGAGAAGCAAGAAGAGACTGGGGCTTTGGCCAAAGGAACGACCACAGCCTCGCCTGGTCCAACCGAGCCTGGCTTCGGCCCATCTCGCGACCACGGCTTCGCCCGGTGAGGTCGAGCCTGGCTTCGGCCCATCTCGCGACCACGGCCTCGCCTGGTCCGACCGAGCCTGGCTTCGGCCCATCCTGCGACCACGGCTTCGCCCGGTGAGGCCGAGCCTGGCTTCGGCCCATCTCGCGACCACGGCCTTTCCCCGACGATCGATCACGTCCTCAGTCCCATATGATCTTCAGCCCAGTAACGCGAAGCCCATTTAGATGCAGCCGACTCCGCAGAAGCTTAGGAAACGTAGCCGCCTTAGACATAGTATAAATACCTCTTTGTACAAACCCTAAAGGGAATCCGCAATTATATACACAAGCTTTGTACTCAACTTTTACACAACAATAAGCACAACGCTTTCTCAATCTCTGGTGATCCTAGCTAAACTTAGAAATCTCTAAATTCCCCTCACGAACTCTTACAAATCTAATTGTGTTGGTTTCGACCCCCACAGGTACGAAGAAGGTAACTTAGATAAGACGGAGGCAGACGAGCCAGCAAATGTGTCATGATATCTCGAGTTATCTGCGCAGACTCTACACAATATTAAAGGCGGAGGCAGAGGAAGTACATGGAGCGGTGACAAAGAGGAGGACGTCAGGGTCGAGACTGACGACTGAGAGAGAAGTTTTAATGCGTAATTAGTGTTCGAATTATGCCTATGAAGGTTGCCTATTAGTGATTATTAGTGAGCTTCAAAGTACTACCGCAAACGTTTCCTATTGAAGAGGATTACTAGTACATGTTCTTTGCATTTTTTCACTTTCTCTTGCGGAAAACTAAATTATATATGGGAAAAAAGCAATATTGTTAAAGATGGAGGGGATCGTCACATAAAATAAAAGATGGAGGGGATTTAGCAGAGATATTTAGTCTTTAAGAGACAAGGCCGGTGTAAAGACCATTGTATCTTTTGCTTTCAACATTTGTTAATTTTTCATAATTCCAAATTTTTAATAAGCAATTAGAATTTATTCCTTTTTTTAGGTATGGATGGAGAATAATCATAAGGTGCAATCACACTTAAAGTTGAAGAAGAGTTTTAGTTTTTTTCTATATACTTTACCGAGAGAACGACTATCTTGGTATGAATATAAGCCACTGGTCATTAGTTGTTTGATAAGTACATAAAATAGTCGATAAAAAAAGCAACATATATAAATAAAATTTTAGAAAATTTTGAACTTTAAAAGTTTTGTGTTATCAAAATTCCATATACTTAGATGAATCAAAGAGTTTTAAGAGACAAAAATTAATCATAAACAGATCGCACACAATTATACTCAAATCAATTTAAAAATTAATTCTAAGAGATTGAGCTAAAGGATAATTATTAAGGGACAATTTCAAAAATACCACAGTTGAATTATTCTTTTTCAATCATGTCATCTAGGCCACTATCACATGCACATTTACGAATGTGGCATTTAAAAAAAAAATCACTGGGTTAAGGTTTTTTAAAACATGTTATAAGATTTTTTTAAAGTATTATAAGGTTTTGAAAAGGTTTATTATTTGTTTTTAAACACCTTATAAGCCGTCTAAAAAATTTTATAATCTGTTTTAAAAGCTTTATAATATGTTTTAAAAACATTATAACCCTTTATAAAATCTTCTAACCCGTTTAAAAAAACCTTATAACCCGTGTTTAAAAAAAAATCAGTAAAAAGGGTTTGTAAACAGTGGTACGCATGCAAACTTTTTTAGATGATGACATGATTGTTAAGTGGCAACAAGAGTGGCATGAAAATTCTCAATTAATAATATATGTCACCAATAAATTTATTGTATACTTAGGCTATCTCCTAGAGTTTCTTAGGATTAAAATTAAAAATGATAATACAGGGGAGAGGGTAAGAAGAGTTTCTTGTTTGAGAGATTTCAAAGCGGGTATCAGAAACTTTTCTAACATTTATTTTGTTTTTATTGGTTCACCCTTCTTTATTTAATTAAATAATTTAGTTATACTAAAAATATTAATAACTAATTGGATAGATATTCTTCAAAGAGCTTATACCGTTGGGAATGCTCTTATGTTGTATATATTTCATATTAATAAATTCTGAATTTAAATCAACTCAAATACTTAAGTCGAAGAGATCATATTAATATAACCTAAAAATTGGATCTATGGCAAAAAATGTTGAAAAAACATGGACCCAAAAAGCATTCGATATTAACTCAGCTTTGATTTAGGAGTCTTAATAAGCATAGTTTTGAGATTCGGCCTAGTTAGTTAGTACCAAAAAATCGCATCCATCTTGTTTCTGATAGATATTGTACTTTTCATACAATTATGTCTTGTGACCATCTTCAACAATGTGATGGTCTTATATGATCGTTGCTTCAGTGATAGACAAGTGGATGGATTTTTTTTTTGCTTTTACCCTCTAATATTAACAAAGACTGAAATTATGTAGCTGATGTTGGAGAGTAGTCATTGGCTATCTAATAAAACATCCTATATTGTATTCTAAACTGGTGAATGCAACAGACCAAACACCTGAGGTTCTATGGTGTAGTGGTTAGCACTCTGGACTTTGAATCAAGCGATCTGGGTTCGACTCCCGGTAGGACCTTTAAAGATTCTCCTTTTTGTGTATCTTAGCCAATTAGGTAACAAATCCACAACTGTAAAAAAATGATCCGTTCCAATAAACATTTTTAACCAAATTCAACCTGGAATGTAAGTAAACAATTTTTTGTTTTATTTGGATCCATTTCTCTACACCTAGCAAAAGAACCGAATGCCCAAGGGTAATTGTAAATAATAATCAACAAATAAAAATTTACAAAAATATTTTTCTTTTAGTACATACAAATCTGAAAATCTATTAGAATTTAGTAGCAAAGCCTCAGATATAAACAATAGACGAGTGAGTGATCAGTACTCATACAAGCATACAACTAACCATGGATATTGGATGATCATGATGAATGGCTTCTAAATTGGCTTAATCATTCTGCATGATTGTGATGGTTGCCATTCTCTTGATTTCTTATGTTGCTTCTCTCTCTTCTAAAAGCATGAAACAAATCCATTCCAAGGCCGACATTGAGAATGTTCATTCCCGCCATACCAAACAGAGCGAGCGGTAACTCCAAGCCTTTCCCAAACTTGTGTGCGTCTTTGATCAGTTTAACAGTTATCAAAATGTGAGGAATGCATCTAGCAAACACAAATGCTGTCCAGTTTAGTACCCACTCGAGTTTCACCAATGCCGTGTTACTGTCTCTGATCCCCGCCATTCTCCTTAGCTTCCTCACGTGCAGAAAGATCGAGTGCATCTGTTTACACATGAAAGTAATTTAACAAAAGCCAGGGAAAAAAATCTTCAGGGAGAGACAAGTGGAGTGTATATACATACCTCACAAATGAGAGTAAGAATGAGGTAGTTGATGGTTACGTTTCGGTAAAGAGCCAACGTGAAGCATACAAGGAGCACGAGATGGTGAACCAAAATAGAAGGTATCAAACCGCTGTATAGGCGGTACTGAAGCATATCCCACTGGTCATATGCAAAGTAGCCACAAGATAAACACAAAGCTGGATATGCCCATTTCCATGTACCACCAACCAATTCCGAATGATCGAACATCTCGTCTAAACCTTTGGCTAAGCATTGATTCAGCAGAATGAAAACCACTGCAGTAACACAAGTGCAGTATTATAAGATGCAAAGATATGGCAAAACAGATACTCTTATATTAATACATTGAAATTTGCCCTCTTTAGCCTAAACATCAAATACGTTATACGAGAAAGCGTAAGAAGAATTCAATCAGAAATAAGAAGTGCATTTATCAATCGACTAAATTGAGGATTGAATCGACCAGAATAGCAACAACACAGAAACAATTTAGAAACCCTAAGATAAGAATCTGAAGATACCTGAGGCGGAGGTGAAGATTGAGTGCAAAAGCGAGACGGAGGTATTAACGAAGAGAGGGTCACGAGAGAGCCATGAGCGAACAATCCAATTCACCAATTGAAAGAAGCAACCACCACAAATCACCCAAATAAGCTCCGTTCGGAAATTGAAAACGATCTCGAACACGACGGAGACAAGCCAGAGCAGCAGCGTCGCCAGAAAAAACTGACCCGCACCATTCTTCCCTCCCGTACTCCCAATCCCCGTCCTCGCCATCGAATCCGGCAAAGCTAAGCCCTAATTGATGGATTTGGGAGCTCCCATTAATCAATTCTCCAATTTTGGCGGACGAGGCTTTACAAAATGCCTTGACGTTATAAGAACTCCCTTTGGGACGCAACCGCCACGAGTCCAGACGCTGAATCATCAAATCAAAACGGAATTATATTCAACGTCGACATAATTAAACTTTGTGCCGACATTTGATGTCGACCATCTTATGAAACCCAATCAATTCATTAGTCGCGGCCCATTTATCATCCGAATTTGGCCCATGTTCAGGTATATTCTCATGTAGGCTTGGACATTTTAACCGTAACCGAACCCGACCCGGAAATCAGAATTCTGTACGGATACAGGTTAGATATATAGGAAGATCGGTTATTCGATCGGATACAGGTTAGATAACCGAAGTAAAAGTCAACCGAACCTATACACATATTCGTATACACTATACATCCTATCGAACTAAAACATCTTTTGGTTCAAATTTGGGAGAGTTTTCGCAGCGCGTCAGACTCATGCGCTCGAGTTTTAACGTTCATCGTATGAGTATCGACTATCTTGCAAAAGGAGTTATGTATTTTCCTATGTAAGTCAAACATATCCGTCTGGGGGTTGATTTAACCGGTAGCACTTGATTTAATATGTGATGATTGTTGACAAAAAAAGCTAAAAATTCCTTCATTTGGTAAAAATCAACTTTAAAACGGATAGCTTGAGAAACTTGGAAAATTTTGTACAAAATTTTAGAACAAGTTGGTCCATTTCCGTTTGAATAAATCACTTCTCGTAAACGGCTAATTATTTAAACGGAATATATGACGGAAAATTTGGGACATGTACGATACAAATCGGAATCAGTTTCCATCCCAAAACGTAGAGGCTTGGATCATTGGCACAAATGCCACAAAAGCTGAGGCAAACCGGCTCATACTATACAATATACAGTAATACAAAAAAATCAAGTATTCTTTGTTAGTTGTTACAAACACAAAAGGAACAAAATGAGTATAAACAAAATCCCCATCAAAAACATATATTCAAGAGCATGTGTAAGTAAACATCGTTTGTTTCGTCTTTAAACCGGTTTCCACACAGACAAAACCTCTTGAAACATCTCCAACATCAGTTCTCGATCCGCTTGTCTGAAGAAACTGCTAATTTCATCTCTCACATCATAAATCTTTCCGAAATCAAACAGATACATCAAACAACCTTTCTTAAGTTTCTCCAGCTGATAAAGCCAAGCCTCTTGTAGCCTTTCGAGCACATTACCCGAATTTATATCTTCCATTAAGCTTTCCTCGCACGCGGCTTTCAAATCCGTTATATCGTATTTGTTTGCAGCACCGAGAAGTGCGAGCCTGTGTTTCCAGAACTCTTCTTGTGTTATGCTACCGTAGAGGTAACTTAGGAGAGCCATGCAAGATTCTCTCGACATGTCTTCGATGTGGATTGTGGATGATTCTTTTTCCTTGAGGTCGTGGTGGAACATGCTTTTGAATACAGTTGAGCTAGCCGAGAGGATTGCTTTGTGAGCAGAGAGCATTCCATCGGATGTGTGGATCGTGACATCGGATAGGATGCTTTCTTCTAGCATCCGGGATAAGCATTTGAGAGTCGTTTGTGTCGAGATTGATTGCATTGTCGCATCGGTTGGCCATACAGGAGAAGCTTCACCACCCTGGATTTGATTTGATCAACTTGGTGTTAAAAATAGAATTATCATTGCAATTAAGAAAAAAGGCTCAAAACTTACATTCAAAGGGCAGATTTTGAGATCAAGAAACTCAACATCAATGGTGAACCGACCGTGGAAGCTCGAATCCACATGCCACACACAATCGTCGGCTGTACGCAGCAGTTTTTCATACACTGCACCACAAACACAGAGTATATTCAGCTTACATATACACAAAAGCTAAATTCAGTTCTAATCAATTCCCATTAGATACTAATCAACTGCAATCATTAGCATTAAATTTTCTAATTGATATCAAAAATTATTTTCCTATCTAAATGTATCAAACTTGCAAATTCCATCATGAAAGTAAATGAAACTCAACTACGACCAGAGGATTTAATTTTAGCATAAATAAACTAAAGCTACTTGACATTTTTCTAGAAACCCTTAATTCAACCACCACAACATAAACCGAATTAATAATTCAAATTCCAACAAAATCCCACAAAACTGTCGATTCCAAGAGCACACATACCAGGAGAGATGTAGAGTCTACGATTAGGACCAACGTTGGAGACACGAAGAATAAACTTAGCAACAGGAGGTTGCTCTTTCGATACTCGAGAAAGTTCTGGAAAAAGCCGTACTGATAGATAACGATTCCTCTCTATAGACAGATGCCTTCATATATCCAAAACAAAAAACAAAAAATAATCACAAATCCCAGAAAAATACCTAGAAAACAAAGAAGAAGAAAAAGTACCAATTCCAAATTCCAAGTTTGAAAGGATCTGATTTCTTGAAAGAACAAGGTCCAAAATTCTCAATCCTCCATTGAGCTAATCTCGAGATTGTCTCCACCTTCGTGTCCCCCATCCACTCGAACTCAAATTTTGACTTCCTTTTTCTCTGGAACGGTTTGGTTTACTTCACGCCAATTAACAATGACGAAGCAAGCAACTAAGACAGACACGAACAAAATCGCCTCCATCCACGTGTACGGAGATTATAGGCCTTTTATCAGTAGACCGGTTTGATCCGGTTTAGTAACAGCTAAAATTCTAAATGGAGAAGAAAGATAGATAAACAGACACAATCGCCTCCATCCACGTGGATGGAGATTGTAGGCTTAATACCAGTAAATCAGAACAACCGGTTCGGTTAAGTAAGCAGATAATAATAAATTGCGAAATGGATAGAGAGAGAAGCGATCGGGATAAAAAAATGGCGACGAAGATTGTGTGGAACGAAGGAAGACATAGATTCGAGACAGAGGATCAAGAAGCGTTCATTGAATACAAGATGAAGAATAACGGGAAGGTCATGGATTTGGTTCGAACTTACGTACCGTCTTCGAAAGCTGGATTAGGTTTAGCTTCGCATCTCTGCGTCGCTGCTTTCGAACACGCCTCCTCTCACTCTTTCTCCATCGTCCCCACTTGCTCTTACGTTTCCGTACACATCTCTTCTTCTTCCTCCTCAGAATTGCGTTCTAAAGTTGAAACAAGAGTATTTAGTCTTGAAAAATGTGTTTTTTGTCTTGGCAGGAAACGTTTCTTCCTCGGAACCCATCTTGGAAGCAGTTGGTTCATCATTCAGAAGAAGTAGAAGATACCACCAAGTTGCTCAAATCTAGCATATGATCAAGTCCTGCTTGTACGGAAGCTTATAATAAAAACATTTACATTGTTTTAAGTTTCTTTTATGTCTCTGTAAACAAAACAAAAACAAAATCCCAAAATGTCTTCACAGTTGGCTTTGTAACAGCAACAAACAAACACTAATGTTGTTGTCAACATGATAATGAAATAAAACGTTATTATTCTATGATACATTTCTTTTTGTACAGAGAGGTTGGTGTGTCTTTTAGCCAGTGACAAAGTAATCCATTTTCTCCGGAGGTAAGTTCAAGACCGATTGGTCAACCTATATCAAGAAATCCGATTCAGATCGAATCAATGTAATCGAAACTCAAAATGCGTATAAAATTTCGGGTTTATTTACCTCTTCAAAAGGGACGAATACGAATGGAGTCATACCCCTCTTGTGTGAGACGGCAGGTATATCCGGATTGTGAGTTTCATCGTCTCTCCAATTTTCAACTACTCCAAGAATGTCTTCTTCTGTGCTGCTTACTTCATTATCGTCCACACCACTTGTCACAAGTGACAGCAAATCCAACCGGTTATTCGCTCCAATCGTCGTTCCTCTTAACCTAACCACACCCAAAAAGCAAACATATACCTTGAAAATCAAATTCACTGCAAGCTACTCAGTTCAACCTGCAAAACTGAGTATTCACTGTAGATATTCATCACGTTCGCTTATAAAATCAGTTAAACTATGATACTTAAAAGATAACCATTCCTTCAAAATGAGTCTAGATTCCACATAAGTACTCGCATCTTTAGCGAAGCCAAACCAAGGTTCTTATGCTACCAATCAAACTGTGATGTTTTGAGGGATTGTAATACCTTAAACGGATTCTTAAGACAGTAGGACGCGTCCCTGGATACAGAACAGCTGCTTCTATCTGTAAAAAGAACATAATTTTCAGGATAATGACGTCGATTTCCAGCCAATAAGGTCGTTAGAGGTAGCTAACCTTATCATCTGACATTGACAATGTATAAGTGCCTCTGTAAACAGAGTCTGCTTTAGAAGCCTTAAAGTTCATGTACTTGGCAACATCCTTCAATTTCTGCGAAGAGTTCTGGAGGATAACAAAAAAAAAAAAAAACCTGATGAAAATGATTAGAGTAGATCATGCCACGAGCTCAATGTTTATACCTAGTTAGATCATAGTGCACAAACCTTGTAAAGAAATCTCCCAGAAGGGTAGAATCTTATGTAACGGAAGTAACAAACCTGCAAAAATAATTCCAAAAGAAGAGGCAACTCATTAAATGGGTATGAAGAAAAGAAAAAAACAAAGCAAGTTCAAGAAAGACTTACTATGTGAACTGGATTCGTAATCTTCCACTCAGCAATTCCAGCTCGAATGTAAGTATTCCTACTCACATACAGACCTGAGAAGACAATACAATCAAGCGTTCAATCAAAAAGTTTTGAGAAAAGGGTTCATGAAGACAAAGCAACATTGATGAAGAAAGTTATAACCAAAGTCTATGCATAGTGTAAAAGAAAAGATACAACAACAATCACTTGGCGGTAGAAATTCGTGAAGCAAGAGGACGGATAAAGAAATATTACCATCAGTACGAACTCTGGATCTTAGAAGCCACATTTTCCTCCATGATCCCTCATATAAAGACTGTAAGATCCTATAGTTTTCGATAACCCCAGCAGTCTGCCAAGCTTTCAAGCAAGCGTTACGCCAGAACACAGGGTTTCGAACCGTGTACCTCCACTTTCTGCATACACAAGCTGCTCTTCCAAGGTCATACGGCAACATCCGAGCAAATACCTACAAGTAACATATCCACCAATCAACCTTTAGCAATAAGAAAAAAAAAAAAAAAAGAGATAGGAAGCTCCAACCTCGAAAAGAAGCTCATCGGGCAAGCAACGATGAATCAACGCTGGATCAAAATGGGGTTTACTGCTTGTGCTTCCGAACGGTGCCACGGGTCTCACATGGACTCCATAGAGGTCTGAAAAGAAAGAGAAAATGTAACCAATCTCTAAACCATGAAAACCCACTTGTAAATATATTACAGAAAGGGTGTTGAATGATTAAGATTACCAAGCCAAGGCCTCTTTGTAATAAAGTATTGCACAGTCCTGAGCCTCAAAGCAGATTCAAGCTCAGATGGTACTGTGAGAGCATCTGTGAAATCATCAAGAACCAATAAGTAACCACAATTTCACCTCCTCCTCCACTCGTTTATTGACTCCCCATCATATCATATATACAATTTGTATGTGAATAAATAATTTTTGTAAGAACAAACATTCATTTCTCAATTTGTAATAATAAAACACATTTCTAAACGATGATTTGAAGGAGAAACTATCGATTCAGTTCCAAATTATCATCAAATCGCAAAAAGAGAAAATTATCCGTTGTCGATATCATACATGGTCGATCCGATAAAATTTTAGAAAATTGAATCTGAAAATTGAAAAACCTGAAGTCATGGAAAGTGGTAGCTAGAAGACGATCAAGGTTGGTAATGAAAATCGAGCGGTTTTGTAGCCGCTCCTCCCTGTTACCGGGAAAATAACAAGACGATAGGACCAGAGACTCCTTCTCTTTCTTGTACTAGTTCTTTTTTTTTGTTTTCTTTGTCTCGAGTTTCACATTATTCACAACCAAACCGACATTTGATTTTGAAGGTCGGTTTTACATTTCAGTAGCTTGAACCATGTGATTTGGTTTGGTCCTTTTTTTTTTTTTTTTTTTTTTTTTTGGTCAAAGGTTTTTAGCTGTTTTGATTGTTTCGTTTATCAATAGTGTGGTTGGTTCCTAAAATGTGTGGTAGCTTATTCCTCCGACCATAAAACATGTTGAACAACTCAAGAAAAATTGTAAATAGTTGCCAACGTTCAGAGTAAAACAACTTGCAAAAAAATTAAAAGAGTATAAAATCTTTAGTCAAAATGATATAATTCCCGAGATAAATAAAGCTTTCACCTTCCGATTTTAAAATAGCTTACAAAGTTATGACCAACCCAAACACAACAATTTCGACTTTAAAACAACCAAGGTATTGTAATTTTTTTTGGGAAAAACGTTTCACTTAGAAGAGATCATAAGTCAAAAGGATCAAGAAAGTATTATCTAAGACATGTAAAGACAAGTTAAATTTAGGTAGCCAAATCTAAATTGTATACAAACAGAGATGTGTTGTTTTCTATTCGGAGAGATAAGTCACTCGTTTAATCCTACTAACTAAAAAGAGATGAAATGGTTTCTTGCAATGGATACATGCCGCTAACAAGGCAGAATCTCAAAACTATGCTAATTAAGACTCCTAAATCAAAGCCGAGTAAATATCGACCATCGTTCAACGACTAACAGTCGCGGTCTAAAATTCAGCATTCAATTAATGATATTTGGGAATTTTTCTAATATTCTAAACTTCAGGTACTACAACTATTTTTTAATTAATTGATTAATTCTTACATGAAATTTTTATTCAAACCAAACCCGTGCAACGTACGGGTCCTTCATCTAGTATATGTATAATTATATATGATATTAATTTATACTATTATTGAGACCATATTTTACATGAAAATTTTTAAAAACATTATTAACTTATTATGTTATCAAATTTTGTTAATTTTTTAATTACCTCCGACCGTGAACCGTGAAAATTTATTAATTTGTAGGCTTAATATTTAAAGAATTTTTACTGTATGTTATAGAATTGCTTAACTAAAGTATACAATGTTGTCCACTAACTTGGCCGAGTTAACAAAGACCAACATCTGCGATTGAGGCATCTCCAACTCGCCTTCTTCTCGAACATCCATCTACATCCGAGAGATCCATCTCTGATTTTATTTCTGTGAATGGTTGCAAGATAACTCCAGAAATCTTGAAGACGGTGTATGAATCATACACAGATTCTATACTACCAACATCATCACCAACACCACAACAACCTGATCCACGAAACAAAGGCAAAAGTATTGATACTTTGAATGGATATGATGACTTGCTTGCTGCTGAAGCCTCTCGTTACCATACTGCAAAACGTAAGAGGATGGATTATTGTGGACTAATTGGCGAATCATCCAACAACACCGACTTGAACAGAGGCGCGGCGGGCCCGGTACCGCCACTGTCGCCATGAGGATCGGCTCTTGGAACTGCCAAGGCTTAGGCAAGCCTGTGGCAACGCAACGACTCAAGGAGTTATGTGGCAGATATCTTCTTGATGTAGTATTCTTAGTAGAAACCAAACAGAAATCAAGTTACATAAATAAAGTTGCTTCTGACTTGGGTTAGGTTTGTATTTGTTTAGTACCTCCTCAAGGTTTAAGTGGGGGATTAGCTATTTTAGGAAGATCAACGTATGATGTTCGGGTTTTATCCCATGATGCAAGACTTATCGACTGTTTTATAAATAATAACGATTCGTCTTTTTATTTGTCTTGCGTCTATGGTCATCCATCACAACCTTACCGACATCATTTATGGTCTCGTCTTTCGTCTATTGCTCTAACTAGAACAGAACCTTGGTTGATGTTAGGAGATTTTAATGAAATTAGAGACAATGATGAAAAGTTTGGGCTTAAAGCAGGCGACCGCAACACTAAATACTTTCATGGTAGTGCAAAGATGCGGAAAGCCCGTAACCGACTCATATCAATAAGAGATGACAATGGAGTGGAATATCAAAGTGAAGACGACATAGCTCACATAGCAACAGATTATTTCAAGGATTTGTTCACAAGTATACCAATTGCTAATGGTGATCAATATTTCCAAGACATACAACGTAAGGTCAATGAAGAGATGAACACTGATTTAACAAGAGAAATTTCAGATGATGAGATTAAAACTGCAGCTTCTCCATTGGACCAGAACGTGCTCCAGGACCAGATGGCATGAATGGAGCCTTTTATCAACGATATTGGAAAATCATTGGTCCATCAATTATCAAAGAAGTACGTTTATTCTTTACTTCTGCTAGTTTTGATTCGTCTTTGAATCACACAAACATCGTCCTCATCCCAAAAAATCCAAATGTCAAACCGGATCACATGAAGGATTTTCGACCAATCAGCTTATGTAATGTCGCTTACAAGATAATCTCTAAGGTGCTAGTAACAAGGATGCAACCAATTCTTCCCAATGTTATTTCTGACAATCAATCGGCTTTCATCCCGGGTAGAAATATTGGCGACAATATACTTATAGCCCATGAACTCATCCATGCTCTCAAGGTTCGTAAACGACAGGCGCAAACATATATGGCCGTTAAAACCGATATCAGCAAAGCTTATGACAGAGTTGAGTGGAATTTCCTACGTCGCGCAATGAAAGCTCTTGGGTTTTGTGACAAATGGATCACTTGGATTATGCGATGCATTGAAACGGTCACATATTCAATCTTGATCAACGGATCTCCTTATGGTCATATACAGCCCACACGATAAATTAGACAAGGCGACCCACTTTCTCCTTATATCTTTCTTATCTGTGCAGAAATGCTTTCACAAAAACTTGATTGTGCTCAACAAAAGAAACGTTTACAAGGTCTATCTATTAGTAATGGGGGTCCTAGAGTTACTCACCTCTTCTTTGCTGATGATTCGCTTTTCTTTTGTAAAGCGAATACAAAGGATAGTAAGATGCTAGCTACCATTCTAGATGAATACGGCGCTGCATCCGGTCAACTGGTCAACTATCAAAAATCATCTATTTCATTTGGATCCCAAGTTTTTCACCGTAATCAAGTATGTGCTCAAAATCAATTGAAGATTTTCTCTTTAGGAGGCTGCGGCAAATACCTCGGTTTACCAGAACAATTCGGTCGAAAAAAGAGAGAAATGTTTCAATATATTGTTGAGAAAGTCAAGGAACGAACCAATGGATGGAATAATAAATTTCTATCCCTGGCGGGGAAAGAAATATTACTTAAATCCGTTGCTTTAGCCATGCCGGTTTACTCTATGAACTATTTTAAAATCCCGAAGACGATTTGTGACGAAATCAACCCTTCTTGCCAACTTTTGGTGGGGCGCAAAACAAGGGAAAAGAAAACTGGCTTGGGTTAGGTGGAAGAGACTAAGTTACTCTAAGAGACAAGGAGGTCTTGGATTCAGAGATTTGACTGACTTTAATTCTGCATTACTAGCTAAACAAGCGTGGCGGATTTTAAATTCTCCAGATTCACTTCTGCACAAAGTTTTAAAACACAGGTACTTCCTCGAAAACGATATACTCACAGCCACTGCAGGGACGAAACCATCTTATGGCTGGACTTCAATCTTACATGGTCGGGACTTACTATCAAAAGGATTAAGATGGCAACTAGGCGAAGGAAATATCAAAGCTCTAAGCGACAAGTGGATCCCGACTCACCCTCCACGAGCAGCGACCTCACATTCTCTTCACCATGAAACCTTGGTCAGGGATCTTTGGACTCATGGCCAGTGGGATGCTACAAAAATTACACAATTTGACATTGATGATCAACAAGAGATTTTGAAAGTCTATGTTCCTCAACACCGTCGTCCAGACCACTTAGTTTGGCATTATACCAAAGATGGGATCTATAGTGTCAAATCAGGCTATTGGCTAGCCTCACAAAGTCGAGAGGTAAATATCTTACCACCAACAGGAAACCCAGAACTCAAGTCAAAATTCTGGAAACTTCAAATCGCACCGAAACTAAAACATTTCTTATGGCGATCTACATCTCACGCATTGGGAACAGCCTCCGCACTAAGCCAGCGAGGTATTCCCATTGACCCTACTTGTCCACGTTGTCACCAAGCTCCGGAAACTGCAAATCATATTTTGTTCACTTGTCCCAATGCGGTTGAAACTTGGACTTTTGCAACTCAAAATCCATTTCAATGAAACCAACCATCGGATACTAATGATGAAAATCTTCAACGTATCTTAATATCTACTCCAACTGACCAACTATCACCACTTGATAAGTCAATACAGCTTTGGTTATTATGGAGTTTATGGAAGGCTCGCAACGACCTTATCTTTAATGGTAGAGCTTGGAAACCTTCTGATATTTATCACCGATCCACAATCGAAGCAAAGGAGTGGCACAACAACCTGCCGTGTCCATCACCAACCCCAATTTCCCAACATCATCACGATCCACCACCATGGGTCCCACCTCCAGTAGGATGGGTACTACGACGCAAGCTATTATCCAACGTGTACTCATATTGGTGCTGGGTGGATTATTCGTAACTCAACAGGTGGTTTCATCACGGCAGCCTCCTCGTACCTCCAAAAAGCTTCTTCGTCACTCGAGGCTGAAGGGTTTAGTTTAACTCCATGCTTTACAGAATTCTTGGTATCAAGGATTTCGTTGGATCATCTTCGAAGGTGACTCATTAGAATTGGTGTTCTTACTTCATGGACATCGAAAGAACACCCTCATGGACAACTTGATCAATGATATTCATCATTGGATCGCCCGTTTTGATAATGTCCAAATTGTTCATGTAGGTCGTAAAGCGAATGAGATCGCGGATATATTGGCTCATTTAGGAAAATCTCAGTTTTTAACATGTTGTATTTATGATTTTCCTCCTTTTTGTATCCATCATCTTCTCTAAGATGTTTGTACTCTTACTATTAATAAAATCAGATGTTCAAAAAAAAAAAACAGAAAAAAAAAAAAAATCATAAAGCATAAGAATCGAACAGTGTTATTATTTCGAAATACGGGGTTCATTATCTTAGAAAAAGTAAACAAAGAAGATAATATGACAGTAAAAATGTACTTGATTAAATGGTACCAATTACAATTAGGAAAAGAAAATTAATCGAACTTGAACCCAAACCCAATCTTTTTTCCTCTCGTTACGAAAGACCTAACTCTATAAATATTTCATTCTTTCTCCTCTCTCACTAGGATTCCCTTTTCTTTCTCTTACTACAATTTTTCAAGTTTCTCGAGTGATTCAATTTTTTCTCTAAGCTTGTAAACCCTAGATATATATTGTAACTCAGTTCGTTGTAAAAGATGATGCAATCAAACGAAGAATACGTACAAGAATTAGGAAAAGGATCTTACGGTACTGTTGATCTCATCAAATACAACAATATCGACGGTTCCTCGTTTCTCTCCGCCGTAAAAACCTCGTACGCCGATGTATATTACGCTCTGAACAAAGAGATTCAGATTCTGTCCGAACTCAGAGGATTTCCGAACATTGTTCAATGCTTTGGATATTATTTGGAAGAAAGTTTGGACGAGAAAGGACACAAGATCTACAAATTACATCTCGAGTACGCATCTAAAGGTAGCTTAAGCGATTTCTTGAACAGTTACGTGGACAGAAAGTTACCTGAACCGATGATCAGAGACTTTACGCGTATGATTCTAGATGGTTTGATCTCAATTCATGGCCATGGTTATGTTCATTGCGATCTCAAATCAGAGAATCTCCTTGTCTTCCCGTTGAGTGATGATGAAGAATCGTCTTACGAGTTGAAGATTTCTGATTTTGGAAACTCTTTAGAAGTTGGACAAGTTCCTTGTTACTGGGGAATCGATTTTCTGTTTGTCGGAACGCCTGTTTACATGCCTCCCGAGTCTTTAAAAGACGGTATTGCGAACAAAACCCTAGATTTGTGGTCATTAGGTTGTTTAGTGTTGGAGATGTACACAGGTGTGAAGCCATGGGAAGGAGTTGGAATTGACGATCTTGTGACTCTTCTACTCGATGGTAACGCTCCAGAGATTCCAGAGAGTTTGCCTTGCGATGCAAGGGAGTTTATCGAAACGTGTTTTGCAAGGAAACATGAAGATAGAGGAAGTGCTTATGAGTTGTTGTTACATCGGTTTTTGCATCGAGAAGAGGAGGAGAAGAAGAAGATTGTTCCGGTCGTCGCTTTCGACATTGCTGGGGATGGAAGGAGTTTTCTGAAGTTGAGACTCAAAGGAGCTTCGAAGAAACCAATGGAGGATTTAGAGAAACCCATCAAGTTTAAGATTTCCCTATTGAAACCTAAACGGTTTAAGAAGTTTTTAAAGAAGCTCACGAAGATGAATGTTATGATGCCTATGAAACCCTCTGGTTCCAATTTAGTTTATGTTTAGTAATGTCTAGAATTTAGTATATCTGTTGCTGTGTAGATCACAAGATGGTAACTGTTGGTATAGTTCTTTTGTTGAAGAATTTCATGATATTTTGTTTTAGTTTAAAGTTGAAATTTGTATGTGTCTCAATGTCTGGAGACGAGATCAAAACTTTATTTTTTCAATCAGTACAACTTATTCAGGAATTGGCCATTAATTCAAAAGATGAAGCTAATCATTATTTGGTTTAACATTTTGCTTTGTATTATATGAGATAATGGTATATAGAATCGTGGAATCAACCAAGACCGGTGTTATCTTGGTATGATTAAACATTTTTTAGTAGTCTTAGAAACTCTATCCCAAACACTAACTCATTAAATGAGAACCAAATTGAACAAAAAAATTAACCCAAAAAAAAACAGAAGCAGTCCTTATTGTTTTGTCTTTTGTGGAGTGCATATAAAACATTAATGAAGTCTCTCTCTCTCTCTCTCTCTCTCTCTCTAACTCAAAAGCTGAGTCTTCTTCTGTGTATTTTCCTCAAAACTACCAGACTAAAAGCTAAGCAGCTAAGAGACAGAACACACTTTGTCTTTTCAGAGTTCGTCCTTGGCTTCCTCAGTTGTCTTCTCCTCCTCCTTCTTAGCCTCTCCAGCTCTGTCCTTGTTCTTGTCGATGAAGCTGATGATATCTTCCTTTGTCCTATCTCCTTCGTAAAGCACAATGTTTCCACTCGCTGATCTGAAATAAATAGTTGGGAAGCCCTTCACATCGAAGGTATCACGTGGGAAGTCGTTTGCGGTTGCGTCCTGAATAAGCAAGCGAAAGAATAAGAATCCAGTAAGTGAAAACAACCGCAGAGGATCAATGAATGTGTTACTCTCCATCAATGAGACGACTTACTAGCTTAGCTATGACAACACTTGGGTCGCTGCTTTGGTACGACACAGCGACTTCGTCCAAGATTGGAACAAGCTTTTGGCAGTGTCCACACCATGGTGCATAGAACTCAAGCAACACTGCAATTCAAGAAGATGTGTAATGCTACCAGCAAACTGGTGTTTGTGATTTATTGATAATGTACTGTAACTAACCGTTCTTTCCAGAGTTAAAGACCATGTCGTCGATGCTCTCAGCGACAACAACCTTCACTGGCTCGTTGTTTTCAGTTGGGATAGGTTGAGATTTTTTGTGTTGGGCAACTTTTCCTTCCTTGTAGTCCTTGACCCATGATTCAATCTGGTCAACTTCCACGTTTGTTTTCAGGTATTTCTTGTCGTCAGCAGTTTGGATTATGATGAGAGGAACTTGGCTCTCTGTGACTCCAAAGAACTGTTATTGGTTCAGAAAACAGAGAAATCTTCTTACCATCTTGTAACCAATACTGGATGAATCAAGTGGAGATGAGTAGTTGAGAAAGACTAACCTGGAATGCGCCTTCGCTGTTCTCAGCATCACCGAGAAGGAAGCTAAGACCCTGTCCCTTGTTGGATGTAGCAACTTCTTGGTACTTTGATTTAAAAGACTCAGCTCCTTCTCCAGTGAAGTTGGTGAACAACATCACCTGAAACTCAAAATATTACCCTCCATCAAAACCAATAGGACCAGTGATAATAATCAAAACGAAAACTATAAAGAGACTAATGTCCAGATTCAGCTAATATATTACACTATCATTCACAGCATCTTCCATAGCCAAAACATGATTCAGTCAAGCTTTACGATGAGTTACCTTAGTACTAGGGCTGTCAAAGAATTTGATAACATATGGGTGGTTGTTTGGATCTTTGTCAAAGACGGTGACAAGTGGAATACTGGATTCTTTGACAAATTTCTCCAGAGATTCGAAATCCTGATTGCACGAAAGTAAATCAAACAAACATTCCGCGATTATATAACATGATCACTAATCCATACAAATATAAAAGTGAAAGCCTTTTGTCCCCTTGTACCTTGGAATCAACAACCAATTCATCAAAAGGTTTGAATATCCTGACTACAGGTCCTGTCACAGACTCTCCACGAGGAAGAAGTTTCGCATCTGTGGTATGTGCGAAATCATAGTCAGAGCGCAATTTCTCAGCCGTGGCCAAGAAAGAATCGTACTCGGAGCCAGATAATTTAGGGAAAACACCAACCTAAAACCAACATAAATAGAAATTATTTAACCACCATTATATAAGACGAAATCAAGAAAAGGAACATGCTTGTGATAACTTACCACAACCACTTTCTTCTCACCAATAACCTCAGTAGCAGCATCAGCTGACTTAATCTCAAACGAAGCAGGACCGCTTTGTTTCTTCAAGTAAGTAACAATACCCTCGGCTTCACGAGGTCCATTGTATTCTTGAACATCTTTTCCTCCATTTCTGAAAATCTTGATCGTTGGGAAACCTTGAACTTCGTACTTGGTTGCAAATTCTCTGTTTGTTTCCTCACTTGCATCAATCTTAGCCAAAACCACCGGAGGAACATGACTGCTCAACTCTGATGCAGCTTTCTCGTACTATAAACAAAAATATCATCATCCATTAGTAATCCAAAAACCGTAAATTTCCACATGCATTACTTTAAAGGCTTAATTACCTCAGGAGCAAGCTGCTTGCAGTGTCCACACCTGAAGAAGAAGATGAACAAATTACAGATTAAGATCAAATCCATCACATATGCCAATTCGCGAAAACTCGAAATTTCAAATCAGACGATTCAATTTACATAGATGGAAATAGATCCAAATCGTTCGAATTACTTAATTGCAACGAAATTTCTTCCTAATTAAACAGATCAGCTACGTCAAATTCAAATCAACAATCGGGAATCAGAAATTATTCGCATGCACAATCCAAAAAAATGATTAAAAATTCAGATCCACCATAATCATGAATCATGATACACAAAAATTCAAATCTCATGAATACGATTAGAGAAAGCTAATAATCAAATCACAGTACCATGGAGCGTAGAACTCGACGACGATGAAATCGTGCTTGTTGATGGTTTCGCTGAAGTTAGTGTGATCTAAGGTCAACACGAACTCCTTCGTCTCCGATTGCTCGCTTCTTATCGGCGAAGCGAACAACGACAATACAAGGATCGAAAACAACGCAAATCTCCTCATCGCCATTATCGCTCTCTGTTTCTCTCCCTAAGCTTCGTTCTTAAGCTCTATGAGAAAACTTTGGGAGATATTTATCACTGCAAATCACGACAATTGAATGCTAAAATGGTCATATATCCACGTGGCGACCTCTCATTGGATATTACGTCGTCATAGTTACAGAGATTTGACAGTGACGGTTACAAATTATAACAGTGTATATTTGTCCCTTTTTTTTACCAGCAGTGAAAATAAGGAGAGAGATTGTCTAGTGATCCTAACCGTTTACGGTATCGAATACACACGTGGCTTCTTCTTGTTCGTTGATCTAGATGTTAGCGTGAATCTGAGATCTCAGATTTGTGACTTCGTGCAAGTAAATGGTCATATACAAAAACGTATTTAAACCTCACTTTCCTGCCATTATTATGGCTCTTAATTTTAGCATACATCTTCTTAACCATACTTGGAATTTTCTTATATTCTAATTTTCGTTATTATAATCTTTTAGATCTGAGACCTTAAACAGAAAAAAACTAATTAAAGAACCTACAAATTAATGAATATATAAATGTTTAACACATGTACAACAAATTTCCTAAACCGGATCTAACCAAAATTTTGAAACCATGCAAAAAAAAATCATGAAGAAGAAGACTGAGGCTGTTGTTGAAACCTAACATGTTCATGAGCTTTCACAACTTGTGAAGTGAAACTTCCCAAAGCTTCAAAAATTGGGACTAGACCAGCTTGTAAGCTACTTGAAGCTGCATTATTCACAAGTTTAATGGTTTCTTTGTGCCTTGCTCTCTCTTCTTCTAACTTCTTCCTCATAGAATCCAAATCCACCTTCAGATCATCTAATGCCGAGATTCCGCTTTCGGACAAGACCACGCTTCTCTCTGATGCACCGTCGTGTAGTTGATCGTGTCTCATTCTCGCTCTCGCCCTCTCCATACGAAGATCATTCAATCGTTTCTCAACATCATGTGAGACATACTCTGCTTTTACTCTCTGTCTTTGCTCCTCGTCTTGTCTCTCCCATAGCTCATGTAGGCTCGAGGCGAAACCTTGCATCGCGTTTGTAACGTTCTCTCCAGAGACTCTCGACATTGCATCTTGCCAATCTTTGCAAATGACGAAAACTTGTGGAGCGCCAATACGGCTAGGAGAGAAAGGGGCGATTCCGTCTTCTGTTGATTCAGGTTCGTAGTGAAGACATCTCGAAAGCCATCCATTTAGAGATTGAACATATGATTTCTGAGTATTAACCCAATGGTTAAAGCTAATGCACCATTCTCGTAGCTCCATTTCCAAATCGATAATCGCTTTCAGACCAGAGCCGGTGTTTGCCCTGAGAGATCGAACTTTGGAGTCCATGATTGCTTGGAACTGCTTCTGGTGGCACTTAAGCATCGATCTCCACATTCTTATTAACCTTCAAAAGTTATCGGATTACGCAAAGGAATATGCAAAGTGTAGGAAGAAATGAAACGGTTTTATTACCCGTGAATCAATTGAGTGAGTTGCGGCTGTAATTCTTCGTCTCTTAATTTATGTATCCTACTAGAAATTGAATCGACAGATCTTATACAGACGTCGAGTTTTGTTAGCAGCTTCCTAATGGATGCTCGAGTCGTTTCAATCTTGCTAGATTCCGCTCCACGACTATCTAGTTTTTTCAGTGTTTCGCATTTTTCTTCGTAGATTACTCGAAGCTTCTCTTCCTCCTGCCATCAACAAAGAAGTACACATGTCACAAGATGACCCGATCCAAAGAGCATTAATACATTCGAAATCGATACCTTGACTTCCTTGTACAGTTTCTTTTCCCAAGCATAGAGTTTCTCCAAAGTTGATGAGAGGTTTCCTCCAAAGCCTTCTCTAACATCCTGACCATTGTACGTTTTTGCGATTTTTAGTATCCTAGATGTTAATCGTACTGATGGTTGAGGCTGAGAGCGCGATGACACTGTGGATGGTGCTACTAGATACATGATCCGGGAGAATATAACTAGAGAAATGAAAAAGCAACAATGTAAGACTCAAGTGATGCAAATAAAATCTATCCAAGAAGGAAGCAATCTAAGACACAAAGAGAACATGTATAGCATTACCTTTGAGCCCAGAGCTTTTTTGCTGATAAGGCAACTTGCTAACCTCAAGCAACACAGCTACTTCTTTCCCATGTGAAGAAGCAATCTCAAACTCAGTCTTGATATCCTTGACAACTTCTTTGAGATCTCTAGAGACATGAACTGACAATGTAGAAAAGCTACTTATCTTAGAAGATTCAACATCAAACGAAGCTCCATTTTCCTCCAACTCAAAGCTCACTCCTTTCTTCCTCACATATTCTTCTTCTTCTTCTTCTACTTCTCCATCATTAACATCAGATCCTTCTTTACTACTCGAAAACGACGAAACTGTCTTTGAACCAAAAGAGCTATCTACCATAGGCTCTGCCATTGTTTCTTCTTCTAAATCAGGAATCCCTTCCCTCTCTCTCACTTCCCTCGAATCAGGACTACTTGAATCCGACCTAACCGGAGGATAACCGGAACTTTCACTAGCACCAGCTCTATTGTAATCGTAAGTATCAAATACATTGAAAAAATCCCAAGACGAAACTTTAGGCGGAGACGGGGGCGGTCTCGCCGGAGACGGCGGTGCTCTGTGTTCTTCCGGGTAGCCGAAATAGCCAGTATTAGGGTTTCCAGGAAAATAACTGTTGTAATCCAATCCATTCTCCACTCGATGACTTTCCGGCTGAAATACCACCGGCCGAGACGGTGGCGCAGACTTCTTCATGAAGTACATTCTCGGATTCGGATCCGGATTCCGATTCTGACCCATGTATCCCCATCCTTCACCCGGATACTGATATCCGGCCGAGTAACGCGGTTGGTATTCCGGCGGAAAGGTAGGCGGGTAATTTGACGGGTAACCGGGTTGGAAATTATCTGGTAATCGTTGTTCTAATTTAGGGATATGACCTAATGATTCGTTAGATCCATATTCAGATCCGGAATCAAACTCGGATCCAGAGGATAAATGCAGATGCAAATCTTCTTCTTCTTCTTCTTCTTCAACGATGGAATGTGAAACAGATGTAATTGAAGAAGAAGAAGACGAGATTTTGCTGTGTTTATGCGATTTGCCTTGGTCGGAAGGAAGATTAAGAAGCGGCGAATCCGAGGAAGAAGAAGAAGAAGATCCAACGACGACTAATTCCTCGTCGACGAAACGTTTAATAGATTCTCCGACGTCGTAGAGTGACTGAAAGTAAGAGAGATGAGCAACGGCTAAAGCACAACGATAATGCGACGCCGCTTTAATCAGCTCCTTCCTCTCTCTACACAGAATCACAAGAGGTTGATTATCTACCTTAGATCCTCCACAACCCATTTAAGAAGATAATAATACTTCTTCTTCTTCTTCTTCCTGTACGGACATTGTAAAAACCATAGCTTTTCCCCAATTTCGAAATCTGGGTTTTTTTTGAAGATTCTCTGAAGCTAAGAATTTGTCCTTGTCAATGTATGAAATTGAGAGGAAGAAAACAAAAGAGAAAGCTCTTGTGCATGCGAGAGAGTGACAGAAGAATCCATGGTTTGCTCAACTTTCTTTAAACGTGAATGTAGCAGACATGAATCAGAGGAGAGAGACATAAAAAGAAATGAAAAAAAAATTGGGGTTTTCAGGTTGGAAAAAACAAAATACTAGTAATAATAAAAAGAATTCGTCTTGTTGCGTTTAATTTCGATGATCTACGAAATTTAACGGATAGGGATGTGTGTAAGGAAGCTAGGGATCTGGCCAAAACTTAAATGCAATTGAAATTGGGAAGAAGAAATTGAGAGAGACGAGGAAGATAAAAAAAAAAAAAAAAGGCCAAAACTTTTTTTTTTTTTTTTGTTAAATTGTCTGAGTTAAATCAAATATCTGAAAATTCTCCACAAATTTATTTTTTGTTACCGGGGAAGAGATAGGCGGATGAGAATCGACGTGGACGACGGAGGTTGGGGACTTGGGATAAAGGCTGTGTCCTTGGTCCTTCTTCTTTTTTTGGCCTCACTACTTTTCACGTTTTACCCTTTTTCTACTTTTACTTTACTCTTTTTCGAATTTCGAGAAAATAAAAAAGTTTAAACTATATACTTCTAAAAGTTCTGAGTGAAAAGTAAAAGTGTCACTAGCTTGGTGGATAGAAGTGTTATAAATTGACATGATTAGTTATTTATCGTGGATAACCGTAAACAGAAACTCTACTTTATATGATATAAAATAAAATGTAAAAGTAATATATACTACTACTATTTTATCTTTTGTTTTAATACACATACTGACATACTGTATAAGTTTTTTTTTGAACCAAATTAATTTGGTATTGAAATCCAGATTAATCAATCGGACTCCCATAAATACAAAAAAAAAAAAAAGTTACTAAATGCATTTTTTTCATTTGTTTATACTTTATACTATAGTATTGAACACTGAAGTTTGAAATATTCCAACTACAAGGGAGCTAGCTACATTCCCATAATGAGAACTATATTCGAAAACCAATTTGGCGGACAAACGTAAATGTCACCGGAAAATACGAGTTAAACCACAAATATCTAGAAAACGAGAAACTACTAAAAATGAGCAAAAAAGAGACGCTCGCAAAACAAACGGAGAACGTGGAACGAGCAAAACTCACAAGTTGCCTTCGAGGCATATGGAAGGCGCGAAACATAGACTTAATTCCGACGATTAATTTTTGAAAAAACCGAAACACGAGAATCTAAATTTCTATTCATCTAATCTTTAACATAAAAAGTCTAACTCTAGAGCTTCACATCTAAGACGATGTAAACTCGTGTGTTTCTCTCCCAGGAGACGTAACCGAGAAAAGGTAATAACCAGCAAGCCTCCGGTTTAGTCAAATAATTTGATGGATTATTACCGTTTCTAGATCAAACTTCAAAATCGACTTTCCATCTACCCCGACCAAAAAAAAAATACAGCTCTGGAGCTCCGAGCTCTTGAAGCTCCCATGGCAATGAAGATCGAAGTTAGCGGAGTCATTACAGAGCAACACGCCGCCGGTCAGCCCAGCTCCACCGGTGAATGAAGACACTCGCAAACACTCAAGCAGTTACATGGAAGGGAATCCTAAATTTTAGTACTTATTGTAGCTCCTGAGATCATCTTAAAGCTCGATTACTCAATTATCGAGACAACATCATACTTATCTCTAGGAGAGTTAGGCCGGATAACTCACCATATATAGAGGAATAGTGCTACAAGGGTGTAGAGAAAAGTAGTTACTATACAATTCGAGCACTATCAGTTTCTACTTCGTACATTTCTTGCAAGGAAACACTCTCAGTATCTGCAAATCAAGATGGACCGTCGTTACTCAAGAGAGGAGAAAGGCAAATGGATTTCAGGCACAAGAAAAACAGTACATCGCTCACCAGTACGAATCCCTGAAAGCGATAACTCAGCCCTGATTGTGGAAAACCGTATGTCCTTGATCAGGAGAGTCATAAATCCAAAGATACAAAAACCAAGATGGGTAGTGGAATGGCTGAACCAGTTCTGTAACCTTGATTCTACGGTAATAGACAGAGCGCTAGGTCATGAACTCTTTCAGTTCAGCTTTGATACGGAAGTAGCCCTTGAATCAATGTTAAGAAAGGGACCTTACCACTACAAACAGTGTATGTTAATCCTCCAAAGGTGGTATCTAATGATCTCTAACTCTTTTCCAGCAACCATAGACTTTTGGGTAAAGATACATGGAATTCCTCTTCACTACAAAGAAGATCAGACCATCAGAACAATAGACAAAGAGTAGGAATTTCTAATCACACCTCTAGATGTCACAAGAGCAAGGATTCAAGTCCAAATCAACGGCCTACGACCCCTGGAAATGTTTATGCCCATTAGACTCCCTTAAGGAGAAGTCCTCACCGTAGAATTTGAATACGAGAAGCTAGAAAACATTGCTTCAAATGTTCTCCCTCTCCCATGAGGAAAGAGATTGCCTCTCTAATAGGGAAAAAGAGAGTACTATCATCTCGTCTGAGCACCAAGGAATAAACCAGACAAATACTAGGAAAAGTCTAGAGGAAATCCGACAAAGAGACATGGAGAATAGATAACTACACCACAATTACTTGAGAAGCTTACCCCTAAGTCGAAATGGTTCCCACGGAAACAGAGAATACTACAGAGAAGAAGGATAGAGGGAAAACCATCAAAGCAGGGACTTTTACCAGAATGACAGAAGGAATATTTCGGAAAGAGATAGAAGCTGCAGAGAACCTCATCAGTCATCCCATAGGCAAAGGTATGCGCTTCAAAGCCATAGTAAGGAATATCGTCGCCCTCGAATTTCGCATAGCATAATTTCTACAGGATCACATAAACAAAAAAATGTTTCGGCCCAAAACCTAGCATGGACAAGAGTGCAACATGTAACTTCTTCAAGAGAAAAGGAAAAAGGAACCAGGCCAAGGGGTAGGGCTCAGGCAATGAAATCCAGAAACGTTAATCTACCCCAACTCAGAGGACCTTTTCAACACTCTAAAAAATCTAAAGGAGCTCACACTCCTCCCCCTAACCCTCCAAGGGAAAGTATGGTTATGCAAAACATAGGAGACCAAAGAGAAGTAAATAGTGCATCGCACCAAAGAAGACCTGCTCTTGAAAGAATCTCAGAAAATAGAGAAACAAAAACTCATACGGAAAGATGCGATTCAAGTCTACACACTGACAGACTCCAGGAAGTCCAAATTGTGGTAGCACCAGTAGAAATCCAAGATGCTAGAATTGGTTTAAATTCCAGAGTTCAGAGGAACCTAGGATCACCAAGGAATACATTATTAGATCAAACACAAGGAAGTATCCAAGTATCTTCCCTGGTAGAACAGAGAGTCCACACCTCCCTCATACTTGGTTTGATAACCACAAATCAAGGACAAAAAAAAACTAAAAAAACTACAGGAAAGAAGAAACCAACAAGAGGAAAAAAAAGTGAACCAAAGCCTGGCTCAAGGCCTCAGCCTGAGGAAAATCTTATCTTCAAGAACAACTACCACGTCAAGGAAGAAATTGTGTTTGGAGAAGAATGGAAACACATAAGCAATCCCTGGACACCATAAGCAATCCTTGGACACCAGAAGCAAATACCTTGTAATAAGGACAATACACCTACCCGGGAGAGAAATGCAGTTACTGGTAATATTGTGGCAGATTTTCGGTCTTCGCCAAATCCGTTCCCTTAGCAATATCTAGCTGAAAATTTCAAGGGATGGGAAGCAGCCTGACAGTTTGTAGACTCCCGAAATTACGTCTCTCAATCTTTTCGGATGTCATGTTTCTTATGGAAACAAAAAATCAGGATGATTATGCTAGTTAAGAACTTGATTGGATGAATTATTAGAACCAATTTATTGTCTCACCTCAAGACAGAGGAGGTGGCCTAGCTTTAGTCTGGAAAGAGGAAATAAAAATGACCATTTTAGACTCTTCACCTAATTATATTCATACTCAATTTCAATACAAAGAAAAACAGTTCGACATAACTTTCATATATTGAACCCCACGCTAAGAGGATAGAGCAAATTTCAGGAATTAAATGGCTAGAGTTGGTGCATCTAGGTGCTCACCATGGTTACTCACGGGAGACTTTAACGACATTCTCGACAATTCAGAAAAAGTGGGTGGACCATCTAGACGTGAAGGATCTTTCACTCCCTTTCGAAGCTTTGCGTGTCAGAACATTTTATGGGATATCAAACACTCGGGAAATTCTATTTCATGGAGAGGAACAAGACATACTCACATTATAATGGAGAGACTAGATCGATCAATGGCGAATTATGAGTGGATTGATCTATTTCCATCCTGCAGATGTGAATATCTCCGTTACCAGGGCTCGGATCATAGACCTCTAATAACCAGATGCGATAATTTGATTCAGAAAAAGAAATTGTTGTTTCGATTTGATAGAAGACTAAGAGATATAAATGGAGTTAGTAACATTATCGAATTAGCTTGGCAAGCAGAATGAGAAGAACCAATGACAACGAAAATTAGCAGGTGTCGAAGAGAGATTATAGAATAGAGCAAGGAAAATAACTAGAATTCTGCAGAGGCTATATCAAGCTTACAATCAGGTTTATAGGAAGCCTTATCGGCTAATACGCCAGACTCAATGCGTATCGGTTCACTCACCGCTGAATTAGAAAGAAACTATAAAGCAGAGAAATTATTTTGGTGCCAAAGAAGTAAAACCGTGTGGCTGGAGACCGGAACACGGCGTACTTCCATTCTGTTAGCAAAGGAAAAAGAGCTAAAATCGACTCACAATCATCAAAGATAATAACGTTAATAGGTTCTACGAGGAAGAACAAATTGGGAAAGCCTTTGCTAATTAACTATTTTCAAGAAATCTTTACAACAAATGAAACAACAACTTTCAACATTGCAACAGAGACTCTTGATACAAGAGTTACACCATAGATGACCAAAAAGCTCTGTGCACTTCCTAGTGATGCCGAAATCCAAAAGGCAATCTTTGCAATTCACGCAGACAAAGCTCTGGGTCCAGACGGTTTCTCCGCGGGTTCCTACCAAACATTTTGGGATATAATCGGGAATGATATTTGCCAGGAAATCCGGATTTTTTTCACTTCAAGGCGGATAGAGTCGAGATTAAATTAAACATATGTGTGTTTGTTACCAAAAGGAACCGCACCAAAGATAACATCCGAATATAGACCAATAACGCTTTGTAATGTTCAGTATAAGATCGTTGCAAAGACCTTAATCACAAAGTTACAACCGATCTTGGATTCTCTTATATCCAAACATCAATCGGCCTTTGTACCAGGAAGAGCTATAACTGATAATGTGCTCATCACACACGAAACTCTCCATTTTCTAATGACATCACAAGCAACAAAGCGATGCTCTATGGTAGTAAAAACCGACATGTGTAAAGCTTATGATCGAATTAAATGAGGATTCTTAAGAACGGTTTTGGAAAGATTAGGTTTCCAAGAAGTGTGTGTAGATTGGGTCATGCAATAAGTTACAACGATATCACATTCGTTCCTTATCAATGAAACACTGAATGGAAGAGTGTTACCAAACCGTGGACTACGACAAGGAGACTCACAATCATCGTACCTTTTTATATTGTATACAGAATTTTTGTTCGGTCTTTGTCACAAGGCACATTTATCTGGAAAGCTAAAGGGAATTCAAGTTGCTCGTAAAAGTCCATTCATAAACCACTTGCATTTCGCGGATGATACAATGTTCTTCGGACGTACTAATGAGGTGTGTTGCAAAGAATTGAACAACATTTTAAAACAGTACGAAGAGTGTTCCGGTTAAAGAATCAACCTCACAAAATCAACCATAACTTTGTCATCAAAGACACCATTGGACATCAAAGTAAGAGTGAAAGCATCGATAGGAATGACAAAGGAAGGAGGTCTTGGGAATATCTAGGTTTGCCAGAAAGTTTCGGAAGAAGAAAGAAGGACATTTTTACCGGTTTGGTGGATTAAATTCGACAAAGATTGCATAGTTGGATTACAAGATTCTTTTCGGGAGGAGGGAAACAAGTACTTTTAAAATCGGCGCTCATATCACTCCCGACTTAATAATGTCATGTTTTAAACTTTCCAAATCCCTTTGTAATAGAATTCAATCTATACTTACAAGGTTTTGGTGGGATGAATCGCCGGAGAAGAAGAAAATGTCATGGATCGCATGGAACAAGTTAACCCTTTCAAAAGAAAAAGAGGGTCTCAGTTTCAAAGAAATTGAGGAATTCAACGACGCGCTCCTCGCTAAAATGGGATTGAGATTTTTGAACAACCCCAACTCTATTTTATCTAAAATGTTATTGGGAAAATATTGCCATGATACAGGTTTTTTGGATTGTGAAGTGAAAGGTAATTGTTCACATGGATGGAAAAGTGTGTTAGCAGGTAGGAACATTATAAAGAAGGGGCTTGGATGGTTAGTCGGAAACATACACAAAATCAATGTGTGGTCAGACCCATGGCTATCCACAACCCATCCAAAAACACCTATAGGTCCTCCAACAAAAGCGAACGCAACGATGAGAGTTAGTGACCTGCTTATCGCCGATACAAATGAGTGGAATGTGCCTATAATTCGGGAAAACTTACCTCTATATAAGAATCAAATACGACTACTCCAACCATGCACTCTCAAACCAGATGATAGAGCAGTATGGTTACCCACAAAATCGAGAAGATTTATAACAAAAATAGGTTACAACTTGTTGAAAGAAAAGGAGATAACATGTCGAAATAGAGAATTCAATTAGCAGGGGAATATATGGTGTCACTATACATCTCCAAAGCTCAAATACTTCATGTGGAGAGCTACGATAAGAGCACTGCAGTAGGAAACAATTTGACTGCCCGTGGTATATCTTCTTAGGAAATCAATTGTAAAAGATGCGGAGAAATGGAAACCACAACTCATATCCTGTAGAAATGTCCATTTCCTAAGGAAGTATGGAGTTCAACTCTAGTGGTTCATGGACCAGACCCGAGTTTAATCATCCACTCGGTCCACCAGGTCATCGAAGCCATTCAAAAATCAACCCCATTGCCGCCAATAGGTATCTCGACAACACCTATCTTCACTTAGATATTATGGCCAAGGAATGAGCTAAGAAGCAAAATGACAAAGCTCAACCACCGACCAAATGTTTCATTGATGGGGCATGGAAATCAGAGAGTAAACAAGGTGGATTGGGTTGGATTATACAAAACTCACAAGGAAGAACTTTGCATCAAGGATCGTAAGGAAGACAATTCATCGTGTCGACCATAGTTGCAGAGACAATGGCACTAAGAGCTGCTTTGAGAATGTCAATTTCATTAGAGATCACTGATCTCCACGGTTCTCGGACTGCGAAGTCCTCATCAATACCCTTAACTCGGGTGAAAATCACAACAAGATTGCAGGCATCTTATTCGATATTAGAAGCCTTGTAACCCTCCTCTCTTCTCTATCTTTTTTTCATATTTCTCGCAAATTTAATGTTGAAGTATACTCTCTTGCTAGAGCTGCCTTATGTAATCAAAGTCCAGTTTTGGACTCGAACATGTTAAGGAATTGAGTAATGAAACAAGCATTGACCAAAAAAAAGAGTTTCACATCTCACACGAGCATGGGCGGATCTAAGTAGGAGGGAGGAGTGGCACGTGTTCCCACTTAAATTTTAACAAACATTTTTTTGTATTGTATTATGTGAAAAAATAGTAATTTGGTGGTTCAATTGATGAAATGCCCCCATTGGTTCAAAGCTCAAATCTTATGCCCCCACTATTTATATTTTTTGTTTTACGTTCATTTGTCTATTATAGACTCATAGTATTATAACTTTATTGATTTTGGTATTTTCATGGATTTGAAAATCCATATATGATTTACAAATCTTTGTGATTTTCAAATCCAACATATGGATTTTGATTAGTATTTGAGAATAAAAAAATTTTCCAATTGATTTGAGAATAACATAGATGATAGAAATCCTTCCAAATCAACTAAAATTCATTTTAAAATCAAATCTATAAGTAAATACATATGATTGAATAAGAGGTGATTTTAATTTGTATTTGAGAATTAGAAAATGAATAAGAGGTGATTTTGATTTGTATTTGAGAATCAAAAATTGAATAAGACAATGATTTTAATGAGGATTTTAAAATAATTAATTGAATAACATAGGATTTGGTTAAGGATTTTCAAATCCATCAAAATACCAAAACTAATGAACCTTCTTAGGTTATTTAATCGCAATTCTTTTTTCCATTTGTACTTAATGAACTTCCTTATTTGCAAGCAACTACCAAATTTTGCATTGACCTAATTTAATTAAGCTTTCCCGTTTTTGTTGGTTCCTTATATTCTTGATCCTACTGCGTCTCACAAATATTTTTTCCTTTCGTTTTCATAATTACATTTTTTTTTATGTTAGATATATTTTAGAATTTATATGGAAAAATGATAAATATAATAGTTTTAAACATTTTCCTTAATTAAAACTATGAAACTATACAATAATTTGTTTTTAAATTACAAATACTTGTCAAAAAAATATCTTAATAAAATTTGAAAACCCTTTTAGAATATATAAAATATATAGCATACACTTATATAAAGTTTCATAAAAAAATATATTTATATAAGTAATATATAGTACTATAACACTTTAATTTTTTTATATCAACTTTATTAAAAAAATTGTGCCTCTAGTTAAATTAATTTCTGGATTCGCCCAGTGTACACGAGGTTAGCCGTAGAAGCATATTAAAAAAGAGTACATACGAAAACTCTTTATTGATTACACCAACTTTAAGATAGTGGAAGAAGACATAATAAGATTCAACTACAAAATGGAACCTGAATGAATAATACCAAACCCTGAGAAGCAATGAAGCGCACACAAACTTAAAATTAGCGAGATCAACCCCAACTTCTAAGCAGCGTAAATTTACGCAACTAGACATCTAACATCAAGCCAAAACTATACTAACCCAAAAACAAGAGGCTAATAATCATAAATCATTTGATCAAAACTTTTTGGTCAATACTCGGAAAGACCCCAACACATTACCAAAACCTCCCGCTACTGAAAGCATCCATGAATAGCATTCATTGATACGTTTCTATAAACATCTGAAACCGAAAAGAATATTTGATTACACAATACATTTATAATTAAACAGATAAAATTAAAACGATAAAGAGAAGAATATCGATGAACACTATTACACATTTACACTACTAACAAATACTCTATAATATTAAAAGATTTGGGAAGCTTTAATTCTCGAAACACAGATACGATAATGTATACTACTAAACAAATGCATGAAGGATATAAGAAAAAAAGCTGAAACAATGCCACTAGGAAACTAGGAAAGTGTGCCGCTCACGTGCTGCCAGTTCGAGTTATCACCTTCTCGTCCCAGTTTCGGAAATGAAAATTGATTTGAAATTTAACTTCTTCAAATTTGAGTGGTTTCGTGATGCTTTGATCATTTGGTAACTCATAGTGGGTCTTGATTTTAATCAAAGAACATGTTAATTTAAATAGAATATTATAATATTCTCATTTGCTAAAACTAGTATCCACGGATTTTTTTTTATAAAATTATTTGATTTCATATATTTACTTTTTATATTTTTAGTTTCTTCATTTAAAGTACTAAATATACATATTTTGGCCATAATACTTAGATTTGGTTGATTGGTTGTCTGCCTATCATCTCTTCTTAGATCCGTTGTCTATTAGGTATCGTTTTTTTCATTTGGGATCTTAATTTTCTTAACTCAAGTGTGGGTTTGTTTAGATGTTTTATTCTCAACTTATAAGCTCTTCTTGTTTGAGCTTTGTTCACTTCTATGGGGTTTAGTTAATCGCTCTGTTGTAATTCTAGAACTGATGAATTGTATAAATCAAAATTTTTAGATGATAAAAAAAAAAAACTTAGATTTGGTTGAGTTTGGTGTCTTATATTTCCACTCAAATACGTGCAGTCACGTTGAACAGTAACTACTGCAAGTATTAACTCGAAAACTCAAACTTGAAAAATGGCCACTGATAAATTCGGAAACAAACTTGGCATGCAAAAATCGACATAATAATCAAGATCTCAGCAAACAGTGTTAAACCATGGATTTAGTCCAAGGCAAAATCCTGCTCTCAGCCCACCAAGCGAAAAGGTCAAACTCATTATCTTGCTAACTAAGTAATAACCACATTATCTTTAGTGTAGTTACTTTATGATCAATATGAGTTACTTTATGGAAACATATGGTTAAAATGTAACCATATGTATCCAAAACCCTAGTATTCTTGTACTATATAAAAGTTGTACATCATTTTTGTACAACAAAGGCTGAATAGATCACACTTTTTGAGCAAATCACTTTTTATTCAATTAATCTCCCTAAAATCTGAAATATCACACTCGGTTACTATTCATCCGAGCAGGAACGTACTCTCATTTACAACGTCCCTTTTAATTTGTCAAAGAATCCCCGAACCTACTACAAGTTCTAGTGTCGAGCTCATCCCGAGTTCAACATTTGGCGCGCCAGGTAAGGGGTTACTTTACATCTAGAGGATATCTTTCTACGCAACCCTAGACCTCAACAAAGAAGCGAGCATCCGAACACACTCCGCGGAGGCAAGTGCTCAGGGTACTAACACTCTAGTCCCCGGACACGGAAGTCCCGATCCTGCAAGAACAGACACTCCCGCCCTCGCCCACAGAGGACAGGACCAGCTCGCCGGTCAGATCCTGATCTCTGAGAGGATCGAGCGACCGACCACGAATTCGGTCTTCGAGAGGATCGAGCAGCCGACCAGTCCGGTATTCGTCTTCCAAAGGATACAAGAACCAACTGACCTCCGACGGACACTCGGCAGTACGGTCGACCTATGGCAAATGATGGTCACCCGACCCAGCAGCGCTCAAAACGATCAAGCTCCCGCAAACGATCAAATCGAGACGGAACTTTAGCTAGATCACGCTCGCCTCCTCGGGGCACTCATGCATCGTTTCGACGAGCAGGAAGAACGAGCCTGATTGGCGAACATCACACTCGATAGTTTGCTCGCATCACGTGGACCTCCCTCGGAACGCACCGAAGCAGTCCCACGACGAACCACCTTTGAGTCACCAACTGTCCGAGCAAGCTCTTCCCCCTCAATCTTTGGGAGACTCGGTCAAACTGCAGACCTGCGGCAAACCCTTGTCGCCCGGCAAGGAACTACTCCTGATCACGAAATGGCCCATACTCAGTATTCCGAGCTCGAGGACAAGCGGAGTCAGCTTTGAGAGATGAACTCACGGATGCATCAAGCCCTCAGCTCGGCCCCAAAGATCGATTTGGTCCTGGCAGAGACCCATCAGACCTCTTTTTCTGACCAAATAACATCTATTCCGATCAGGCATATCGCCAAGTTGCGGCTCCAACCATATTCTGAAGACTCTGATCCAAAGCAGCATCTCACCGCCTTCTCCATCGCAATGGGATGGGTGCATTTCTCCCCCGAGGAGTATTACTCAGACCATTGCCAGTATTTCATCGAATACTTATCAGGCGCTGCGTTGGACTGGTTCTCCAGGTTAGAATCCCGCTCCATCGACTCCTTTCAGCAGCTGTCGATTGCGTTCCTCAACCACTACACCATCTATATCGAAGATGATGCCTCGGATGCTGATCTGTGGGGGTTAGTCCAAGGCGAAAAAGAAACACTTAAGAAATTCATGGACCGCTTCAAAGCCGTCCTCTCGCAGATCACAGCAAGCGATACCACCGTTGTAGCAGTCCTCAAGCAAGGACTCTGGTCGTCCAAATTCCGAAAGGAACTGATCCTACAACTGCTTAAGACTATCGAGGAAGCCATGCATCGCTCGGTCAATTTTATCAGGCTCGAAAAGGATCAAGCCGGATAGGCCCAGAAGAACTCGCCAATCAAGCCTCCCGCGACTAGGGCAAAGGCAAAGGTAGCAGTCGAGGAACCCTACCAGGAACCCCGACAACACTTTGATCATAAATACAAGATGAAATTGGCAACCAACGTCGTCAACAGTTCACCGGGTCCTCCCTCAAAGGAGTGGAATAAGTACCATCGACCTCAAGAGATCCAGGAGCACTCGGGTGGACAGTCGTACTGCCACTACCATCAAATGCACGGGCATTCGACCTTGCAATGCCGACAGCTGAAGGAGCTGCTGCTAGCACAATACCAAAAGGGAGCGATCAAAGTTGCACCTCTGGGTGACAAGGGCGAAAAGAGAAAACCTGAAGAGGAATCAGACAAGTACAAGCAGAGGCCAAGTGGGAGCGCTGAATCGCCCCTTCCCCCCAAGCGCGTTAAGGCCGACAAGGGCCAGACCGAAAAACAACATCCAACCAAGAGAATATTGATGATCATGGGATTAATCAACTTGACCCACGACTCGATCCGGTTCCTCAAATAACACGAAAAGAGGACGACCACCGACAAAAGTTGTCTTGATCGGTCCGAAGTCGACATGCCGATCATCTTCACGGAAGCTAATACAAAGAACCTGGCCATGCCCCACAATGACCCACTCGTAGTCGAGCTTAAAATTGAGGACTGCGAGGTAACCAGAATTCTATTTAATACGGGGAGTTCGGTCGATCTAATCTTTAAGGAAACCCTACAAAAATGGAGATAGCCGACGACCGTATCAAGCCAGGCGTCAGGCCCCTCACCGGCTTTGACGGTGTCACAGCGATGACGGTTGGGTCGATGAAACTGACAGTGCATGCTGGGGGAATCTCCCGAGACGTCAAGTTTATGATGGTAAATAAACCGGATGTATACAATGTAATCATAGGAACCCAATGGTTATTCTCTCTCCGAGTTGTCTCGTCAACGTACCATCAATGACTTAAGTTCCTAATCCTATTCGGAGTTTTCATGATTCGTGGTAACCAAAAGATGGCCCGAACATGCTTCATCGCGTGAAACCAGCTCCGCTCGGTGAGTCTTTGCACGAGTTCCTCGGAGGAGGCGAACTCAGCTGAACGACAACCAGAGCTTGCAGTAGAACACCTCCACGGATCGACTTACCCCAAGCTTATCTCTCCTATTCCCCCTCCGACTCAATCCACAAGTGGTGAGAACAGCGATCCAAGCACCGAGTGATAGAAACGGACCACCAACTCCTACTTCGCCCCAGTACGTTGCAAGAAGCTTGCTTCCAAGCCCATCACAAGCTTTCTACGCTTCATCATGGATGTACTCGAACTATGATCGACTTGATTCTCGCCCGAGCAGTGGGGTACGTAGGCAGCCTCCCCGGAGGTCCAGTGTCAAAAAAAAAACTAAGTACTGTGTACTTCTACTTGTTTCCGAACGACTTATCCCCGATCGTCCCCGGATGACTTATCTAGTTTTTTTGCTTTGTAATTTGAACTACGTTCGGCTTGATCCCTATTTAACAGGTACGTAGGCAGCTTCCTCGGAAGTCCAACTATGATTAATAAAAACAGTGTTCACTATTATTAGCCCAATGGGTCTTCGTCCAAAACAACTTCGAGCTAATTCACATCGATGCTCTGATCAAGCACTCGATCAACAAGATCACACTCGGGAGGCCCACAATAGCTAAACCAGAGTGGGATCACAACACGCATCTCTCATAGATGCAGTAGTGAAATAATCTACAAACCGAACTCGGGAAGTCCACCGCAACTCCCCTGAATAGGACCAAAAGCTAGGCCCCGTCCTGCACAATTTCCCAAAAACGCGTAAGTATTTTAAGCCGAACACTCCTCGCACACTTAATTGCGAGACGGATTTCAGTCGCAAGCCAGGTTCCAACCTGCAGACAACCCGATTCGGCCAATCCATCGTGCGAGCTCGGCCGGATCAAAGTCAACACAGCCCAAGGATTCGTTCCCTGGAGGCGTAAACCAGTGCCTAAGCTCGAAAACTTAGCCGCATTAAAAAGAGAATCGGAAATGCTTAAGCTAAAAAACTTAACCGCATAAAGAAATTCAAATTCCACTAAAAGAACTCGAGGATCTATTCCTCGGGCAAAACAAGCAAGGTTAACCCGGGCTCCATCGGCCCGGGGAGCTTCCAACAATACAATCTAAAAAGTTCAATGGCCACATCCGGCCTGGTCATACATGAAACAAAATAATAAAGGTAGGATTCTTCAGCGTTGATCATTCGGCAGCGAGACTGAAGGAACCGGAGCAAAGAGAGGCAGCAAGTCCTCACCGGTCTTTGGATCTTTCGTCAAGGCACCAACCGCAGCTTGGTCGGCAACGCTAGGCCACCATATTCTGGATCTTTCGCCTAAGCCTCGACTACGGCCTGGTCGGTAGCAGCAGTCTCAGCCAGAACCATGTCCGTAATCTCATCCATTAAATCCTCGACAACTTTTAAAATAATTTCGGATACAAATTGTTTGACAATTTTAACTGACCTTGGAGAGCGCAAAGTCGCGGCCGCGAGTATAACCTCCGGATTATGCTCGGCCTAGTCAGCCTGACCATTATCACGAGCGGCATAATCACCATCATCGGTACTCTCGATCTCGACGCTCTCATAAGGCTCAAGGATCCAACCACGCTATATTCTTAAGTCATCCCCTAGCGGGGATGGGGCACTCTCTGGGAGGACGCTCGAACTAGAAGTAAACTCGTAATCCTGATCAGAGAAATCCATCTGCTGCATCGCCTCGACTTTCCGCTTATAGTCGTCAAAGCTGGCCCGAATCTCCTCAGGATCAATCTCGATCCCGTACTCCGTTACCATATCAAGCTGAGTTTTGACTTGGCTGGCTAGACTCTTAAGGAGCATATATTCCGACCGTTCGGTACAGTAGTCACGGGCTCGGTTAAGTGAAGCTTGCGCTTGTTTGACTAGCTCGGTACGAGCGTGTTCAGCACACGATAGACCATACTCCTTCCTGGAGGCTCTCAGACGGGGCACTTGCGCTCGGACGTGCTCGATCAGCGCAGTGTTAACCCGTTCAGCCCTTTTAAAGCGTTCACTGACTTCATCAAACCTTGCCTCCGCGTACCTCGTCTCCTTTCTCTCATCCTCGTACCGCTTGGAGACATCAATCAACACCTTTGACGTCCCCTTGGAGTATTTTCTCATGTTCTCGAGCTCTTCCGTCACGCCTCAAGATTTCAGCGATTCGTTCTTTGTGGTGAGCAGTTCGATACGAGCCGCGTCAAAATCCTTCTCATCCTTCAGCCTTTGTTCCCTCTTCAGAGCGGCATCGAGTCGCCTCCAAACCGAGTATCAACTATGGTCTGCGAAAATCAGAACAAGAGCATAAGCCAAGTCATTCTAAAAGAAAGGAGGGAGACCGGAAAAGACTTACCCCTACGAGGTTTGCAGAGGACTCATAAAAACCCCTTTGGTCGACCATGTCATCCAGCCCGGGATTCGGACCCCTTAATCCCCCTCGGATTGAGTTGATATATTTGGCGCACTCCTCAGGATGCTAGGAGATGTGACTGTCGAATCCCTTAAAACTGTACACAAAGTCATCAAAAGAGCCAGGCTTCTCACGGCGAAGGAGAATGAGCCGGTTATCCTCAACACCGATGCTCGGCTCGGTGTCATGACCTGCGCCCACGACGATAGCATCTCCCTTTTCCTGCTCGGCAACGATTTTGTCAACGACAATGTCCACAACCAGGTCTTCAAGACCACGCGAGGACCCTTTGGTGTCCCGACGCATGTATTTATGGGCAAACATGGCAGCAAGGTCCTTCCCGGCGCTATGCTTGACAACAACTGGGGCGCTTTCATCCCTTGACTGTTCTTCGAAGTGGTCCCAGTCATTCCCCGGGCAGCCGGATCCCTCTGCGCCTTGCTAGCATCCTTGCTCACACAACCCGGAGTGGTAGACTTGCCTGCTCCTTAGACAACGAACTTGCCTATCCCTGTGTCGGTAGACCTTTTCGCCCCTGAAGTAGCCTCTCTGCTCGTTTTAACAGAGGTCTTGGCTTTAGGAAGAGGAGGCTGCTCCAGGTTCAACTTCGTCTTATCAGACTTACTAGCTATACGCTTAGAAATGTCGTAACCAAGGTTGGGCTCACCTGAGAAACAAGACGCAAGAGCTGAGAGATTGATCAGGAAAGACAAAAAAGAATTATCCCAAGTACGGATAAACCTGACACAATCCGGTTGTATACTTGGCGAATCCAAACGTTGAGAAATGACGGCCAATCTTGGGGTGGATACCAATGCAGTAATCCGACCACGCAATTGGAAGACTTATTCGGAGGTGTCCTCATCGTGGTATCTGCATAGAAAGGAAAGGAGATTAATGATTAATTGCACTGAGGAAGCAAGTGAAGGACCATACCAATTTGCTTGTTCCAACCTATTCGGATTTCCTTGCTGTAATTCCCTATCAACTTCTGGTTTATCTTGACAAAGAAATACTTCTCCTGCCAGTTACCCTCGAGCCTGCTCTTGAAGTTATTTACCAAGGTGAGCCCGCTCTTCATTTTGATCTGAAATCGACCATAATCAAAAACATTCCCGCACGCAATCTTGCAAGCCTCCTCAAAATGATCGCACGTGACCACCCAACGAGCCTTGTAACTCAGTGTTAAAATCGACATTAAGTTTCGAAAGCTCGCATGGGTCAGTTGGGATATAGAGACCTTGCGATGAGCACAATACTCCAGAATCACAGGAGGAATCAGAAAGCCAAGCCCACCTTGGTCGAAGAAGCACTCGTAAACACATATGTGGCCTTCAGGAGGGGAACATGGCCTGCAATCTGAACCGGGGATGACCAAATCTATCGTGGGCCTGTTCCTCCCGCTACCGTACTGAACCACGTTACCGAGCGAAGAGGTCGACGACTTGTTGTCATGACGATCCAGCACGATATGAGGACAAGGATCGGAACCCAATCCAAAAACGGGAACCAGTTCTAGAGCTTTCAGTTGCTCTTTGCGCTTCGCCTTTCTTTCCCGCTCGACCTGTTTCCTCTTCTCCTTATCGGCCTGTTCCTTCCTCGCCTGAGCAGTCTTTAAGTCACTCTGCGACTCAAAATTTTTCCTCCTGATGTTAATCGGGAGGTGATCCTCCTCGGAAGAATCGTCGCCTTGCCCTGCCGACTGCCCAGAACGGCGGAAGGACGAAGAAACAACCCCAGTATCATCGCCTGAGTCATGCCTGCTAAACGAGGACGACCAGTCGGTCAACGTTCCGTTGGTTCTTACGAACAAGCGCTGCGCTATCGAACCCAGATGAAGAATCTCCCGACGACATGTCTCTTGAAGATTATGCGAACTGGTGTTGGTATTAATCTCAGGAGCAAAAAGAAATGAGAAGAGGATTAGAGAAGAAAGTACCTGATCAAGATCTTCGGAATGTGGAATAGGGAGTGAAGAAGAAGCAGAGGCGTGGCTTTATATAGGAAACCGCGAAAGGGTACGGTTACTAACAGGACATAAGTCAAGGAGGCGGCATACCGAAGGGTCGCATCAACATCGAAACCCTAAATCCTCTTGATAACCGCACAAAGTGTAATCATCACTAGGGAAGGAATCAAGGAAGCACGTGCTAGCGAAAGGACCAGTCGCGTCCACGCGCTAGCGAAACTCTACGCGCCCAAACAATGCAACGAGCGAGACAGAACCCTGGACAGGAAAGAATAGTCGTGCCTTTCCGCTCTCTCACCTCCTCGCGACCATCCGACGAACTCTGCAAGCTCGATTCGCCGACTCGGGGGGGGGGGGGGGGGGGGGGGTGGGGGCTTACTATTACACCATGGATTTAGTCCAAGGCAAAATCCTGTTCTAGCCCACCAAGCGAAAAGGCCCCAACTCATTATCTTGCTAACTAAGTAATAACCACTTTATCTTTAGTGTAGTTACTTTATGATCAATGTGAGTTACTTTAAGGAAACATATGGTTAAAATGTAACCATATGTATCCAAAACCCTAGTATTATTGTACTATATAAAGGTTGTACATCATTTCTATACAACCAAGGCTGAATAGATCACACTTTTTGAGCAAATCACTTTTTATTCAATTAATCTCCCTAAAATCCGAAATATCACACTCGGTTAATGTTCATCCGAGTAGGAACGTACTCTCATTTACAACGTCCTTTTTAATTTGTCAAAAAAACTCCGAACCTACTACAAATTCTAGTGTCGAGCTCGTCCCGAGTTCAACAAACAGGAAGCTAAGAAAAGCAACAGTGGGTTTTTAAGAAAAAAGCAACAATAGAGTTAGGTTTATAATTGTTGCTGTATTAATTTACGTTATCTTCATATATATTCATGTAACCCCCGCTATTCTGCATATACATGTCCATTCACTAGTTTTTTTCGCTTTTTGGCTCTTTTTTACTGTTCGTTAAATTCATATCATTTTTCTTTATATAATTTTTTGGATTAGCACATTACTATACATACCAATTTGTATTTGTTTTGTGAGTAAATTTTGTAAAAAGGGGTTTTGAACATAATATCAAGTTATTTATCAACTAACTGAATTGAAAAAACACACTGAATTGAAAAATGATTCTCACGACCAATCGCTTGGGCTCACCATCACTTTCAACTTGATGGGTCATCATTTGATGGCGTCCAACTTAGCCCCACCCCTTTTTAGTCCCACTTTTGACTTTTTTTTCTTTATTTCAGTACCATTTATTTCCCATGACAACAATTCCAAAATACTGAAATAGTAAGATAAAAATGAAAACTAAAAGTCGACAAAAAAAAAAAAATGAAAACTAAAAACGACGACACTTTTGTTTAATGGAAAAACAAAAACCTAAGCTCCCTCGGTATGGGAACACCATATACTGAGTAGCTTTGTTAGATAGTAACTGTGAAAAATTGTGAAGAATATTGTCCCACATCTGAAGTGAGAAACAATATGAACTAATATAAGAGACTTGAGCCTCTCCATTCATTGCCAATTGGGAAGAAGACATATTTATGAAGTAGGAAACAATCTGAACTAATTGTGAGGCTATTATGCCTCCGGTTCCGTTATTAAGCTTAGATCTTGACATGAAGCTCAAGGTTTTACGCAAAAGGAGGTTGACTCTCTCTTTTTTCTGCCACATCAGCACCTATTGTCAATGAGTGGAAAGGCCCAAGTCCCTTATATATTAGTTCAGATTGTTTCCCACTTCAGATGTGGGACAATATTCTTCACAGACTCCTCCTACAAAACAGGTTAAAAGCTTTCCGTGTTCAATTCTATTTAAAACCGGCAAATAGTAAAAAGAAACGATTAGACGATTGACGATAGTGGTTCCTTATATCAAACTCCTCTGACTTTTTGATTGGTCAATTTTTTTTTTGGTCAAATTTTTTTGGTCAATTTAAAATCAATGAAATCTTAGAAAATTCAATATGGTCATATCAATAAAACCTTTACTATTCTTTTTTTTTTGTCAGCGATTCAAATACAAACGACTCTTTTAAATTCGAATAGCGATACAATAACAAAACTAATACAAACCACTATATATATTTTTTTGGCTAAAAAAAACCCACTATATTTTGAAAGGTGGCATGACTTGAAAATATTTTCAAAAGATAGCATTTGTGTAAAATAACATGCCAAAAATGACATTTCATAAAATTTCTCTAGTTTCATTTATATTTATTTTGTTCTTGGTTCTTTACATTTGATTGTATTCTATTTTCAAATATCATTCCGGTGTATGGAAACTTCATTCTGGTAAATAAATTAAATTATCATTTTATGTATTCCAAAATGTTTTGAAATCTGCATGATGGAGAAATCTCATATTTAGTAAAATGACAATTTTACAGTTTCTACGATTACGAAGAACGATGACAATGCAGTAAAAACATTGCTTCTACACTAGATAGGTTTATGTTGAATTGGCAAAATCCAAGATTTACTGCATTTTACAACCTAAAATTCATTATACGACATGGATTTAACTTTTCTATAAAAATGTTTTCACAAAAATTCTTTAATAACATGTTTATAATTATCATATTTTTTAAAATTTTATAAACCTTTTATTAAAAGTAGTTTTCCCACCAATTAATGTATTATGGGAAAAAAGGAGAAAAGTCTATTGCCACTAAATGTAGCCTCTTTTGGCAAATTCCCCAAAGATTCAAACGAATTATGAGTCCGATATGAGAGTTAAGGCAGAGTTGAAAAGCAATACGAATGCTAGGAAACATTCTTAAAAAGGAAGAGTGAAATTGTTGAACTTAAAACAAAACATTGAGCAAAGGACAGAAGGTCTTAAAACATCAACAAGTCTTAGAAACATCCAGAGTGAAATCTCATCATGTCAGTATGTCATCATCTCATCATGTCAGTATGTCATCATCTCATCATCTGATTCAACTCCCATTTTCTCCATAAAAATTTCCTCCATATACTTCTCATTGTCCAGTATCATCTTATCATCTATGCTTCCTCCATACGGACGCCAAGTTAACTGTAATAATTTAGAATACATGAGGGACATTTCCATGTATTCTGCTAATTATACATACCTGTAAGAGAGGATATTCTTTTGGCGTCGATTTCCAGTAAACTTTCTCTCCGTTCCACGACCATATGTTAAACCCATTTGTGCTTGTTGAACTACTCGTCTTCTCAAATGAGTGAAGGTCAAACCCAATCTTAAACCCTTTCTCCATTTCCGGAGTTATTGTATAAGCTGTTGCAACATATCTAGAGAAGAAAAAGTCATGAATCTTTCTGTAATTTGAAAGAAGAAGAAAAACAAAACACAAGTGAGGCTAGGTGGATACCTTCCAGTTGGGTCCCACGCAACAACAGTGGCCTTCGGATGTTCACCTTTGTTCATAGTCTTAAGCTTATCGACGTCGAAAAACTCAAGATTGCCATTGAAAGAGCCATTCAATCCAGCAAGAACTATGTGCTTCCCTCTTGGTGACCAGAATAGGGTATCAGCTTTCTTGCCCTTGAAAGTAGCTAGCTTTGAAACTTTTCCAGTTTCCATAGAGTAGAAACTGACATGTGGCATCAATTGGCCCCGGTGAATTATCATGGCAAACCTGTGACCACAACTGGGCTCCCAGGCGAAAGCATGGATCTTCTCGTCCACTTCAACGTGAATATCTCTCTCTTTCTCTTTGATGCAAGAAAGGATAAATACACATCTTTCAGATACGACAGCAAGATATTCTCCATTGCTCTGCCAGTACATCTTGCAATTGGCGGGGTTAACATCATTGGGAAGTTCCATGTCCTTGAGCTCCACCATGCCAGGGATTTCCACAAGGGCAACCTTGGGAGGCTGCTTGCCACACCCTTTCAAGAGTGCAAAGATGGATTCAGTAGGAGACCAAAGCATGTCCACAACATCCTCAACCTCCATGGGTTTCTCGCCTAACAGGTTGAAAGTATCAGTCTCATAGATGGATATAGTGTTTTTGCCAAGCGTGGCAAAGTACCTATCATCTTTTCCCCCAGCCCATCTGCAGAGTAACTTTACATGAATGAATGCAGATAACATTTTATTTATGGAAAATTCAAATGAAGTTGAAGTAATCACCTAATCACAGGCCATGAGACGTGAGCAACACCACTATCATATGCTCCCATCATATGAGACCCATTTCTCACATCAAATATTTGCAATTCCTGCAAATCGAAATCGAACACTTTGCATGAGAATGAAATGCAAATGAAAGAAGAGAAGCTACTCACACTTGGCATGGTTGGCTCTGGTACGTGGCTTGGCTCGGAGAAGTCAGTGTAGGTTACCTTGAATAACAAAAAAATTTGCAAAACTTGAGATAAATGAAAACTGGAAAGAAGAGAAAGGAAAGAAGCAGTACTAACTCTTGGGATCGCTCTGGCTCGGTGCTTGTGCTTTGGTTGGTTATAGGTTACCAAGTATTTCTCACCTGGAGAGAAATCAACTAGTTTCACCTTGAATAACAAAAAAAAATGTCAAACTTCAGCTCAAATGAAATGAAAAGAGAAAGAAAATAAAACATTAAAATCAAACCTCAGTGTGGCGATAATAAGAGAGCATGTGATAAAGACCCAAGTCTTTAAAACCCGAAAGAATCGCCAGATCTCCGATAAGTGTTACAAAGTAAGAACCTAGAGGAGACCAGTGCAGATCATTCTTGATATGATGATCCTACAATAGGAGGAGGAGAACATCATTAGCATTAACATTAAATTACACTAGTGGTACTGGAGAGTCACAAGTAAGGGTACTTGCCACATTCGTCATAATCTCTTGGTACTTCTTAGGACCAATGTGCAAAAGCTGAGTAGTTCGGCCATGACGGATCAACAACTGATTGAGCTCATCCTTATCAGGAGAGACCTTTAAAAAAACAAACAAGTTAGATCAAGAACAAGATTAAAATCACTAGAATAGGAATAGTAGTAATGTACCTCATCTAACACTGGACGTCTGTTCACCTTGTAGTGAGGAGATTTTCTACTAGGGCCCTGGATGATATGTGCAGAAACAAAATGATATGGGACAATATGTATTTTCTTACATTGGAAAATAAGTGTGGCTAATTGATGACAAAAACCTACCTCGCATTTGAAGTTAATAAGATGAAAGTCTGAGGCCAAAGTCATCTCCATCTTCTTCTTAGATCCACTTTTGCTACAAATTCAAAAACTAAACAATAAAATTCCAATCACGAAAAAAACCCAATTCATTCTTAAAACAAACTAGTTGAAATTTGGAAATGGGCTAGAATCAAAACCCAGGTAGGTAGAAAACAAACTAGTTGAAATTCCATCATCGAAAAAGACTACAAACCAATCACAAAGAATCGAAACCCTAGTGTACTAAGAGGTACAACAGAAAACCTCACCTCAGAATCCTCCTAAATTTTGCTCGAACACGATTGCCCAATTCCGCCATGATTTGCAATTTTGAATCGCCGAGTTAGAGAGAGAGGCCCTGTTCGTTAAACTAACGCTGCGTTAGCAGCAGCGTGCAAAAATAACTAATTAAAAAAGGCATGTCTCTCCGCCATCTTTGACGCTGCGTCTTGTTTCTGGGAAAAAAATGAAGTCGCCGGGAGTCACTGGTAATCAGCGGCTGCGGGAGTAGTCTTGTAATTGACTTGACAACGCGCTGCCATTATTAATCCACACACTTGCGTCACAAACAAGACATAATTACTTGCTTTTTTTGGACGCTTGCTGCTACCGCAGCGTCTAACTCCCGAACAAAGGGGTTAGTTTTCTTCATCGCCGTAACCTTTTTGGTCGATGACCTAGTTTATCAACGACCAAGATATTAAACTCTCGTTGGGCTTGTAACCCATAGAAAGTTTCAATTTCTCCAACTATATATAATCATCCGTTCAGTTTCAATTTCTCTAAAAATAAACATGGTAGCGAGTCAGAGAGAAGAAAAATGAAGACTCAAGGGCTTTGTAAGAGTTTCTTAGAGCATGTACATTGTCTGACACCCATCTTGGGTGTTACGAAAGACTCAAGGGCTTTGTAAGAGTTTTTTAGAGCATGTACATTGTCTCACACCCATCTTGGGTAACCATTACATTATTTCGTAACTAAACTAGAAAGATTCTCTAATTTTTTTTCTTTCCAATTTTTCTTTGTTTTTCTCTTCCAATTTTTTTCATCATTTTGTAATGGTTTTTCTTGTGGATTTTCTTTGTTATTTTCTTAGTTTCTTTTTACATTCATTTTCTTCTTTCTCTTCTTCATGTTCAGAATATGCTCGTCTTCTCCTACTTTTTCATCATTTTGGTCATATAATTTTTGTACATCTTTTTGTTGTCTCACTTGTTCTTTGTTTTTTTTTATTCAAAGGTATAATGTTAACATGAAAATATTACTCTAATTTATAACAGTTGAAAAACAGGTAAATAAAATTAGAAATCTATCATTCTCTAGATCCATTAGAAATATTAGCTTCATGTAGACTCTTAAAATGTTTTTGGTTAGTATGTATATTTCTCCGATATTAAAAACATAATCATTTGTTGGTTTGATTCCCATTTTCAATAATTAAAAATATATATTTTAATTTCGTGTCATTTGAATATATTCGATATTGTTTTATGTAGGTTGTTTTTTTTTTTTTAACTCTGGATTGTATTGCTGAAACGTAAGAGAAGTACATCAACAAAGTTCAAAAACCAAACAGTGATCTCATCAAGATCCAAAAAAAGAAAACAACATCAAACGCCTAAAGGAAGGGTAGAAGATGTTATTGGCGAGCTTCTCGAGCTATCCTTTCCGCTAACCATGCCGGACCACCCATCGCGAGATACAATTGAAACCTACCATCTCACAACACACTTTTAGCTATATCTCGAACTACCGAGTTTGACGTTCAGTCTTCGACTTCAAAGGATAGATAATCAAATTCAGACCGCATTTGCAAGATTTCCGCTGTAATCATGCGATATCGCGGCCACATATATGGCTTAAGTAATGCTTCCACCGCTGATACGCACTCCGGAACACAGATCACATCCGTTAAATGAAGATCACGAAGGCTTCTTAATGTCCACAACATACACCGTAATTCTGCAACTATCCGGTTAGGTGAGCATGTAAATGCGTCACGAGCGTGATACAACACATTCCCATCACAGTTTCTTACTATCCAAGCTCCACCAGTATGTAGGGTTCTATTTCTCCAATTTGCGTTAAGATTACATTTAACCGTACCTTGACTCGGTGGCTGCCATTTCTCCAAGAGCGTAGCACTTGTGTTAACTCTACTTTTTGTTAAAGTGTGATTCACCTTCGACCAAACAATGGCTTCTTCAGTTGCTCTATGAATTTGTGCCGCCGGTGCTTGTTGTGATTTTGCATACAAAACAGCATTTTGATTTTTCCAAATGGACCATAGAATCCATGGTATCTTCAGTCTTATCACTTCTTGAACTCCTGTGTTCTCCATTTGATCGAGCAAAAAACAGAGGTTTTCTTCAATTGAATCAGAGAACCCATGAGTGGGGAAGGGTATTCCTGCAATCTCTAACCTCTCTTTAGCCGCTTCGCATTTAAACAAGACATGGCAAATTGATTCAGTGCCTTGACCACACAACTTACATTTTGAATCCAACGACAAACCTCTATAGTTCAAACGTTCTGCCACCGCTAAAGCTCCCGCAACCACTCTCCATAAAAACATTTTAATCTTTGGAATTGTGGGAAGTTTCCATACCCGTTTTTTCAAAGAGATCTGTAGCTTTGTCAAGGCACTTTCCGGCAATGGAGGTAAAGGAGAAAACGTTGAAATAAACCAATAACCGCTTTTTACCGTATACGAGCCATGGTTTGAATATGGCCATATATATATCGATCTTCTCCAGCACCAATAGGAGTCTCCAACACCCGTTTTGCATCTTCTAGTGGAAATAACTCATTTACCAAGTCTGTTCGCCATGTTCTATCCAACGAGATCAACGCAGCCACATCAAGATTTAAGTCAATTTGTCGTTGTTTGTTGCAGGGTCTTCTAGGGTGCTTATCCATTATCCATCGTTCCAACCAAACTTTAGTATCTTTTCCATTAGCAACTGATTTCATTAAACCTTTCTGTAACAACTCACGCCCATAGATGATGCTTCGCCATGCATACGACGGCCGAAAACCCTCTCCACTCGCTAAGAAAGGTTTCTTTGCAAAATATCTACCACGATAAATCTGAGATAACAAGGTGTGCGGCTCATTCAACACCTTCCATGCTTGTTTCGCTAACAGTGATTGATTAAATAAACTTAAGTCTCTAAAGCCCATTCCACCACTTTCTTTTGATTTACACATCTCACTCCATGCAACCCAATGCATTTTACGTTTCTTCTCACAAGACTGCCACCAAAAGTCACTCATTGCACTAGTAATCTTCCGAACTTGATGTTTAGAAAGTCGAAAACATGACATTGCATACACCGGTAGAGCCATAGCAATAGACTTAAGAAGGACCTCCTTTCCTCCAAGGGAAAGCATTTTGGAAAACCAACTACTAAGTCTCTTGTTGAGCTTTTCACCAATGAAAGCTAAAAGTTGTCTCTTCGAACCACTAAAACATTCCGGTAATCCCAAATATGTACCTACACCCCCTTCTTTTTCAATACCCAATAACTCGGAAAACATTCTCTTCATATATGGATCCACCGCTGCACCAAAAGTAATGGCGGACTTCTGAAAGTTAATCCGTTGACCCGATGCTTCACCATACATATTCAATACCCGCAGAAATTCTGAGCATTCTTTAAACGTAGCACGACACAGGAACAAACTATCGTCGGCGAACAATAGATGTTGAACTGATGGGCAATCCTTTGTTAATCGCAAACCAGTAATACGACCCTCCTTTTCTGCTTTGTTCATGATGTGTACAAGAGCCTCAGCGCACAAGATGAAAAGAAACGGTGACAACGGGTCTCCTTGACGTATCCCACGTTCCGGTTTGATATGACCGTGTGGCTGACCATTTATTAATATCGTATACGAGACTGACCGCACACACACCATTATCCACTTTTGATCAAAGCCAAGATTTGTTAATAATTCCTCAAGAAAATCCCATTCAACCCGATCATAGGCCTTCGACATGTCCGTTTTAATAGCTAAAAATCCTCCTTGCATCGTGGGTTAGTACGAAGTCCATGTATCATCTCATGGGCTATCAAGATGTTGTCGGAGATGAGACGTCCAGCCACGAAAGCTCCTTGTGTAGGTGCAACGAGATGAGGCAGAATTCGTTTTAATCGTGTACACAGTACCTTGGATATTATCTTGTACAAAACAGAGCATAAACTTATCGGACGAAGATCTGTCATGTCTTTTGGGTTGGGAATTTTCGGCAACAAGCAAAGTTGAGTGAAATTCCAATCACTAGAGAGTTCACCTGTAGCAAAAAACTTCTTTACTTCAATAGTAACTTGTGCTCCTGTGATTCCCCAAGTAGCTTGAAAGAATTTCCCAGTCATACCGTCCGCACCCGGTGCACTATCCCCTTTTATTGCTTTGACAGCTTTTCGAATTTCCGACGTTGTGACTTCCTTGATCAAAGCTGTGTTCATCCGTTGTGTAACCGTTGGCTCAAGACCAATAAGAACTTCTCCTGCGGCCATAGGTGATGATGAGCGAAATAAGGATGTGAAATACTTCAACGCTATGTCTCCCTTTGCATCTTCGGTGAAATGTTCAACGCCGTGAGAATCTCTAAGTGATGTGATCGTATTTTTCATTTTCCTCTGCTTCACACGATCATGAAAAAACCGAGTGTTCTTACCTCCATTCAACAACCAATCCTCCGTGCTCCTCTGCTTCCAAAAGTCCTCTTCCTCCAATGATGATGTTTCCAAATCCATCTTCAATTTTAACAATCTATCAAAGTTGGGGTGTACTTTAGAAGATTCCATATCTATCTCACGTTGTAAAGCCTGAATTTTAATCAATGAATTATTCTGAGTCGATCTCTTCTACTTAGATATTGTTTTATGTAGGTTGTTAAGATATTTTTTTGCAAATTTTTATATGTTTATTTATAATTCACCACAATTGATATTATTCAATATATAAGATATGCATGCAATCGTTTATTAAATTGTACACATATTCAATTATATAATGAATTAAGAATTTTAAAATAAGATCAATGCATATTAAGTTTCTCAATATATGATGACGATAAAAAAAAATTGAGTTCGAGTTCAGTAGATTTAAGTTGCACACAATTATTCCAAAACCATCGATCAACTAAACTAAAATTCCATGTGTTTACTTGGCTTCATGTACTTTGTTTTGCAGTAAACCAATTTGAATTTTGAATCAGACTGCACATTTATATCTAAGTGATTTTGAACAAACTTAAAGATTTGGTTGTTGAATATTCCGAACTGTTGAATATTTACTTATAAATTCAATTTTCGAATTATTCATTATAATTTTGTAAATTTGTGATAATTAAATTGAGATAAATTTTTGATAAAAGATTGACTTCAAATATTTGTCATGTCATATTTTTTTTTGAAGTCATGTCACCATTCCATGTCATAGTTTTTGGTTGTTAAATCCAATGAAATTATAACAACTAAGCTTACTAATTGAACTTTGCTTTTAATAGTAAGAGGATTTGATAAGAAGAGAAGAGGAGAAAAGTACAACACATGTGAAAGAATTCAGAAGAACTTGTGATCTTTTGTCTTCACACATTTAGCCTCTGCCGACATGAATTCACCACCAAAACACTTGCATTTAAAACAAATTACCATCAAATTTGCAGAGGCAAATAAATACTACACCTAATGTAAACTAGCTGAGGCAATTCAGTTGTAAACAAAATCAGTTCTACTCAAGACTAAAAAAGAGTAGACAAAATTAGTTCAACCCAATTGTAAAACGTAAAAAAAAGTATACAAAATCAGAATAAGTATCAGTTCTATACACATACATCTAAATATTTGTTTCTAAATACTTGTTTATCTATATTAGTTCTACTCAATTGTAAAACGTAAACAAGAAGAAGAAATCAATTCTACTCAATGATCACAGTTCAACGCAAACACACAGACAAGAAATGAATCAATCTGATCAGAAGAAATAGACATACTTTCTCAAAAATTGTTTTTTTTCATATCTATGTACCATATGTTGCAGTGCTAGCCAAATAACCTGAACAAAGTAAATGAAAAACATCAAAACATTTGAAAAACATCAAAAAAACAAATTGAGTATGAAGAGAGACATACCTGTTCATACTGCAGTACTCTCTTTGCTTTCTTGTCCACATGTTTAACCTCAATTCATAAGGAGTACAAAACCCATATTAGAGAAATTCCAAATTCCGAATGTGAATCTCATAAATTTAACTAATATCAGAGAAGTACTAATTTGAATCTCATATCAGTAATACAATTTAATATCACAAGCATAATTCCAATCTCATTTCACAATCCTAATTTCAATTAAATCAAATTCCAGAGTATATAAAACCTTAAAATTTCCATACAATAAAATCGGAGGAGAACAACTCTACTTTTAAAAATCTCAAATCACAAATACAGAAGAATCCTAATTACAACAATCTGAAAGCCCAAATTCGAAAAACCCTAATTTCAGTTACAAAAAATCCTACAATTCAAAATTCAATTTTGATTTGACACAAACGCTGAAAGATATATGAAATAAGAGAGAGATTAAGGACCACGAACCTTTATAGGTGAGAATACAGGAAGATGAACCGACTGATTTTTGATGATGATGAAGAATCGTTGATTTACAACCGACCCAAAAACTTTGAACATGGAAAATTCCGAGTGCTTTCACCACTCAAATTGGATTTTCTTCACGATTCGACGGACAAATCTATGAATCGCCTTCTCTATCACCAACGGAGAAAACAAAGAGAAGAGAGGAAGAGAGAGAGAGAGGAACAAGTCTTTATTTTTTCCCGTGTATTATATTTCCTTCAGCCACCGATATAACTGCATGGTTTGTTCAACATCAAAGATTATATATATTTTCAGTGAAAATCTCAAAAATGTGAATAGAACAAACCTCGGAGAAGCTTCTTCTCATCCGAGAGTTGTGTTATGATGTATATAACCGCTGCTGCGATCGAAATGGGATTCTGTGAAGAATATTGTCTCACATCTGAAGTGGGAAACAATCTGAACTAATATATAAGGGACTTGGGCCTCTCCACTCATTGCCAATTGGTTTTGAGTTGAATGCCTAGGTCCCTTATATATTAGTTCAGATTGTTTCCCACTTCAGATGTGGGACAATATTCTTCACAACGATGAGATAACTTGCGTCCAATATACTGTATAGCCATCTTCACAACGATGACAGAGAATATTTTTCACAATTTTATTTACTAATTATATTGGAGGTAACTTGGGAAGCAAGATGTGTATCTTGCGGACCATCTACTTTGGGTCTTCAAAACCCAACTATGAAGTGAAGCCCATGAAGCTTATACCGAAGAATATTCTAGATCTCTATATTACTTCTTGTACAAGCATATTTCCATTATATGTTAGAGTTCATTTGAAAAGTTTACATTACTTTGGTGATAACATTATGTTAATGTTCACCACTATATATATGTATCTTATGATCTCATATAAGAGAACTCAATACAATACAATATATTCTATTCTATATTATTTGACATGGTATCAGAGGAATCTATCCTAGGTTTTTAAAATTCCGCATTAGACGTTAGTTTGTGATCATGGAAGAAACCGATGAAGAAGATGGTGGGGACAAAGACGAACCGCCACATGAATAAGATGTTAACGTGAAGCACAAGAAAAGTGTTTACGTTATTTTGTTTTGCGTTTTATTTTGGATTTCTTGTTTTGGTTTTCTACTAGTCAACTTTAATTTTTTTTTCTACTTGTTTTGCTTTTGGTATAAGAATCAATCGGGAGTATTTTGATTTTGATTTTTTTTTGCCAGCAACCAAAGTTTTATTAAAAAGACCCAAGGCCAAGTACAATCTCTGAAAACAGATCATATCATTACAAATTGTGATATTGAATCCCCATGATCTGAAGTTTAAATTCAAACATTAGAGCTCAGATTAAACACAAGTGGCCAAGAGACTCTGGAAACGTGATGATATCTTCTTAGGATGAAACTTAGTCAAACACTCTGTGCCGCCATTAGCAATGCCAATAACTTAGCTTCTAACAGGGTAAAGCAGAGGCCAGATAATATACATAATATTACCTATGCTAAGAATCTCCTAATAATCAGATTTATTGCATATTTCCAAATACTCTAACTAATTGAGTTATGATTCTTTTTAAATCAGAGCCCATGCTTGCTTAAATAAAGCCCAATGACCTAACCCAAATACACAAACAAAGAGATAAGGAATAAGCTATTACCACCACGTGTCCCACACAATATTTTAAGATAATGAGATAAAAAATTTGATTATGATTCTAAGGGCTACGGTTTTCACAATATTTTTTTTCTCTCCCTAATATTCCTATTTTCGGGATTTTCTATTGGAAATTTTCAATTCATTTTCTTATGTTTCTACTATTACGGGGGAGTTTTTATTCAAACGCTCATTATTTTAGGTCATTTTTTTTTCTAAGTCCGATTTATGGACTGTCTGAACAAAGACAATTATTTGTGGAGTAGCATGATTTGCACCCATGGGATCTTATTATTCCCTTTCTACCAAGACCGAAGACGAGCAAGTTTATCATCCCTCTTTTTCAAGTTTCAGGATCGTCACAGAATAATCTCCGATCCTGTCCCAACTATCTATTAACATCTGGAGGAGTTTGTTGACCAATTTTGTCCGTTCTCGACATGATGTATTGTCCACGACATACGTGTTTTGCATGATAATTTTGCATACCACATTTGTCGTGCGGGGGAGTATTGGAGGTAACTTGGGAAGCAAGATGTGTATCTTGCGGACCATCTACTTTGGGTCATCTAAACCCAATTATGAAGTGAGGCCCATGATTCTTAAACCGAAGAATATTCTAGATCTCTATATTACTTCTTGTACAAGCATATTTCCATTATATGTTAGAGTTGATTTGGAAAGTTTACATTACTTTGGTGATAACATTATGTTAATGTTCATCACTATATATATGTATCTTATGATCTCATATAAGATAATTCAATACAATATATTATATTCTATATTATTTGCCCACATCTTAAGTGGGAAATAATCTGAACTAATATATATAAGGGACTTGGGCCTCTCTACTCATTGCCAATTGGTTTTGAGTTGGATGCCTAGGAAATTTAACAGTAACCGATCGACATTCAAAATTCCTCTTCATCCTTTGATAGATGATTTATATAGTTTTTTTTGGGATCCATGCCAGTGTCAAATAGTGATCCATTTCCATTTTATTGTAGTTATATATCTACTTGTCATGAGTTTCATTTTGTAGTTTTGGTAATTTATTTTTGTTTTTCACCTCAACCCGAAACAGAAGAAAAAACCACTAGGTAGATGATATATCGTAGTTTTTACCCTATTTAGGCCACGATATAAGTCTATGTTTTAGGGTCTTTTGGTGTTTTCTATGTGTTTTTAGAGTCTTTACAGGAACTAGACCGGTTGGAGCAGAAAAGATGTTTACTGGAGCTTTTGGAGCATTTTGGAGTATCAAGAAGGAAAGAGGTGAAAAGATCAAGTCAAAATCGGACAGAAGTACAAGCGTCGATCGACACGGGTTTTGACGAAACAAGAAGTTTTTCCAGAGAGTCACGTGTCGATCGACAGGCAATTTCTCTGTCGATCGACACGGGTGTTTAATGAAGAAAAGCCAAAATCGAAGATTTCCAATTTCTGCCCAGAAGTTCCAGATGTTTACTTTTATGTTCTGGCCGACCTTGTACCTCTATATATACGTTTTTAAGTGATTGTTTAGGATTCACGCTTTATTTTATTTAACTCTTTGATATATCTTTAATAAAACCATGTTTTCATCATTCGATATGTCTGAGTAGTTTCTTTGTTAGGTTTAGGGATATTCGAAAGTGTTTGACAAATTGCTGAATCTGATCTGATTGTTACTAAGACTCTATTAAATTGACTAAGCACACGAAATCAATTTAAACACATAGTCTCAGACATGCAATTTTCATTGTCCTAAAACCGTCTAGGCTCTGAAACCAAAATGAAATAACCAAGTTTTTTTTTTTTTAGCTAAGCATTTCTACTGTGGAAACATAAACATTTAAGCCAATATAATAATCCAATAATTCCATTAAATAAATAATTCCTTTAACCAAATAAACCAACTACCAAAATTCAGGAATGATCAATTAAATAAACTTGTAGCCTAAAACATTTGGTTCACTAGCCTAAAACAGCAACAAACAATCCTATCATCATCTTCCAACGACCTCGATTCCACGATCACACTTTTCCTTTACCTGCAACTCAAAAAGGAAACCGGGAGTTGCGTGAGTATTATTATAAATACTCAGTGGAGCGGTCATCCCGCCAACATGTTATACATAGAATAAACATCAGTATACAACAAAGTTCAACCTTTTAATTTCAAATTCATATTAAACAATTAAACCAATTCTCTGGTTAACAATAATTTCTCACAAGATTTCAGCAAGTAATTAACGGGTGTCGATCGACACGCCACCATGGTGTCGAACAACACTCGAAAAAACGAGTATCGTCTTCCTCGCAGGGTGTCGATCGACACAGCTTCTAGGCGTCGATCGACACTCTGTTCCTGAAACCAGAACTCGAGCATGTCCTCACGCGGCTCGTCTAGGTCTCAGCACCAACCGATACAAACACAATTACATATAATTTACACGCAAAACAGTGACAAAACGATCAATAACATGCCAAATCAATCAATCAATCAATCCAACATTCTACCACAATCAAATTCTAGTATTCCCAAAACGATCACACATTCACCTTTGCGTTTTAGGATCGAAACGGCGGAAGACACGAAGACACAGACTCTACGGCCTAGGAACAGACTTTAGTTCACACCGGAATCACCCACAAACACGCCACGAATGATCCGAGAACAAACGAACAAAGATCACTCGATAATCCAAATGATTCGCTAAGCAAACAATCACTAATCCTCCAAAACTCCTCACAAACTCTCACTTTTCTCTATTATAGGTTTTACCACGATGGCTCCTCGTTTTCACGCAACCCTAGGCATATAAATACTCTAAGCCGAGCCCAAACCGCGATCGAAAAATCAATACCAAACTGACCAAATAACATGGTGTCGATCGACACTGCCCATGGTGTCAATCGACACACTTACCGAAATGCACTTTTTCGGTTTGGGGATGTTACAATTTTTGTGACACCCTGGTTTCAGGGCATATGTGGTATATGCGGTATATGCAGAGAGACTTAAAAGAATTGATTTGGCTACCTATATCACCAAAGTGCACTTATCTTTTCGGTCACAGGTCTTGAGAGAACTCCAGAGTTAAGCGTGCTTGAGCTGGTGTAGTTTCAGGATGGGTGACCTACTGGAAAGTGATTTTCAGTATCGTGTGAGTGAGGTCAAAACACGAGAAAATATCGCGTGGTGATTTGCAGGGTCAGTAAACATGACTTTCGAGCCTTCCGGACTAACGCACCGGCCGTCAGACATGGTGGCCCCACAGGCTTGTGAGTGGACGGGGGCCTATGGAGGGGTGGTCGGGGCGTTACAAGTGGTATCGGAGCAAAACTTGACTTCTGTGAAGAGTCAGATTGTTGGGGTAACGATCTTGGTATGCGCAACGAGGACGTTACGATCTGTTAGTGGGGGTGATTGTGACACCCCGGTTTCAGGGCATATGTGGTATATGCGGTATATGCATAGAGACTTAAAAGAATTGATTTCGCTACCTATATCACCAAAGTGCACTTATCTTTATGGTCACAGGTCTTGAGAGAACTCCAGAGCTAAGCGTGCTTGAGCTGGAGTATTTTCAGGATGGGTGACCTACTGGAAAGTGATTTTCAGTATCGTGTGAGTGAGGTCAAAACACGAGAAAAGATCGCGTGGTGATTTGCAGGGTCAGTAAACATGACTTCCAAGCCTCTCGGACTAACGCACCGGCCGTCGGACATGGTGGCCCCACGGGCCTGTGAGTGGACGGGGGCCTATGGAGGGGCGGTCGGGGCGTTACACTTTCCTAGACACAGGTGAGAAAGTCTCAGTATAATCGATACCTTCTTTCTGATTAAATCCTTTAGCTATAATTCTGGCTTTATATCGTTCAATATTGCCATTACAGTCGAGTTTGGTCTTAAAGACCCATTTACACCCGACTGCTTTGTGTCCTTTATGTAATTGAACAATATCCCAAACTTCATTCTTAGCCATTGATTCCATTTTATCCTTTGTGGCATCAACCCATGTATCAGAATTAACATCTTTAATAGCTTGTGAATCAGAAACCGGATCATTTATATTCCCTTCTCCAGATTCCACTTGATAAATTATGTAATCATCAGAAATAGCAGATCTCCTCTGACGAGTTGATCTTCTTAATGATGATTCCTCTTGTGTTTCAAGTGTATTATCACTATTGGCAATATTTTCTTCATGGAGTGAATGATCATTCATTGGTGTTTCCTCATTGTTTGAATGTTCAACAACTGGAGGATTCCCAACAACATTCGGAATAGAGGGTAATGGAACATTAACCCTTATTTACAGAATGATCACATCCTGAACTGTATCACTCCCACTAATTTTGCCATTCTCATAAAATCTGGCATTATTGGATTATACTATTCTTGTACTATGGGTTGGACAATAAAATCTATATCCTTTAGATTTCTCAGGGTAGCCTATAAAGAAACCCCTGATCGTTCTGAAATCTAATTTCTTTTCATGTGGATTATATATTCTTGCTTCAGTTGGACATCCCCAAGTATGGAGGTGTGCCAAACTAGGTTTCCAGCCTTTCCACAGTTCAAAAGGAGTCTTTGGAACTGCTTTGCTTGGAACCCTATTCAAGATATATACTTCAGTACATAATACATTCATCCACAAGGATATAGGTAAGTTAGCATAACTCATCATGGATCTAACCATTCCCATATACGTACGGTTACGCCTTTCAGCTACACCAATCTGCCATGGAGAACCAGGCGTTGTGTACTGTGCAACTATTCCTAATTTCTGGAGAAGTTTGGCAAACGGTCCAGGATGTTGTCCTGTTTCATCATGTCTGCCATAAAATTCACCACTTCTACCTGACCTTATAATTTTCACTTTTCTATCTAATTGTCTCTCTACTTCAGTAATAAATGCTTGAACAACATCTACAGCTTGAGACTTTTCATGCAATAGATAGAGATAACAATAACGTGAATAATCGTCGATAAAGGTAATAAAATACTTTTCACCTCCAAAACTTGGAACATTAAAAGGTCCACAAATATCTGTATGTATGATTTCAAGAAGTTGCGTACTTCTTGTAGCTCCTCTCTTAGTGTGTTTAGTTTTCTTTCCCTTAGCGCAATCTATACACTCTTTACAATTGGTAAAATCAAGATTTGGAATGAATCCATCTTTTACCAACCTTTTAATTCTTTCACTTGAAATGTGTCCCAGTCTTTTATGCCACAAGAAATAAGAATCTTTAGCATATGTTTTACTTTTAAGTCCACTTTTAGCATGCATGGTGAGATGTATGTTATAATTTTGATTAGCCAATTTTAACATGTAAAGGCCATCAATTAATATTCCTAAACCGATTCGATTAGAGTTTAGAAACAAATCAAAACATCCATCTCCTTGAGTTGAATGAAAACCACCTACATCAAGTTTGCTTAATGAAACTAAATTACGGGAAATAGATGGAACATAAAGAGTTTGAAATAAATCCAAACAAAATCCGCTATCCAAAATGAGACGATAAGTGCCAACAGCTTCAACTGGTGCTTTGTCTCGATTTCCAATTAATAAGTAGTTTTCACTTGGCTTTATGGTTTGGGTCGTAAGGAATCCCTGCAAGGAATTAGATACATGCACATTAGCACCGCTATCTATCCACCAAGTTTTTAGAAGATACATTAGTAAGATTTGATTCGAAAAAACTTACGGAACCCGTATGGTTACCTTTCTTTTCGAACTACTCTTTTCTTTTAGCGTAATCTTTCTGAAAGTGACCAAACTTTTTGCAAAAGTTTCATCTGTCATCTTTATTTGCCTTTTTCTTCTCATGAGCTTGGTTTGAGCTATTCATTTGGGATGATGCTCTTTTGCGGTTACCTTTCTGCTTGTTCCCAATTTTGGATCCAACTTCTTGAACATAATGAGCAACTTTAATGCCTTCACGGCCAAGTCTAGCCTCCTCTTGTACCAATTTATTAGCCAATTCATTTGATGTCCATCTTTCATCAATGACATTATAATTAATTTGGAATGGTCCATACTGAGGGGGCAAAGAATTTAGGATAAACTGGACAAGAAATGAATCGTCCACACTCATCCCTAAATTCTTTTGCTTAGCCGTAAGGTTGGTCATTTCAATGCAATGTTCATGCATAGACCTTGTGCCATCATACTTCATGGTTGTAAGATCTGCCATAAGTTTCCCAGCAAGGGATTTGTCTGCAGTCTTAAACCGTTCTTCTATAGCTGCTAGATAAGCCTTAGTTTTATCTAGAGTTGGTAGGGAAGATTTAATGTTTCTAGCTATTGTCATCCTAAAGAACATAATGCTCAATCTGTTTGCTTTCTCCCAAGCTTTAGAGAGAATATATTCTTCATCAGTACTTTTATCAGTTATTGGATTTGGCTCCTCTTCACGAAGTGCCAAATCCAAGTCCAGTACTCCTAATGTGAACTCAACTTTCTCTTTCTATTCTGAGAAGTTGGTTTCCGTAAGAATTGGAACAGATGAGACCATAGATGACATATTAGCAAGAAAAGATGCTGCAATATTTTCATAAATGCTGCAATATTTTCATAGATTCGGCAAGTTTTTAATTAGGCTTCTTAACTTTTATAACACATAAATAATTTTCTATTATATGATAAGAAATAATGGTGCTCCTGTGGGTAGTCACCATAATCTCACACAATTCATATAATTTAGGATCAATTATTGAGCAATGTATTGAATTATTTAGACAAAGTTATCTGTGGATATCCTTTGACTTACACATAGGCGTGGGCATAAAATACGAACCCGAAAACCGAACCCGAACCCAAACCAAAAAACTCGGGTTCGGTTTCGGGTATTGCCTATTACCCGAATAGTTTCTATTCTCGTCGGGATTCGGGTTCGGGTTAACCCGCGTTACCCGCGGTTACCCGAATCACCCGAAATCTTTTCTAAAATTTTTTTTTTTATGAAATGCATGTTTATGTAAAAAAATGCATGTTTAAAAAAAAAATAGATTTCCCGAATCATGTTTTTTAAAACAAAAATGCATGTTTAAAATGAATGTTAAATTTTATTCACACAAAAAAACCATTTTTTTACATTAACATGCATTTCAAAAAAAAAAAATTGATATGTAATTTCGGATTTTTCAATTTTTTTCTTGGATAGTTCGGTTTATTCGGGTTTTAAAACCAAAAAATCCGATAACCAAACGGTTTTAACCGAAACCCGATCGATATTTGGGTTTTTCGGGTAACACGAAAACCGAACCGATAATTGTAATATACCGAATGGGTTTCATATTCATCAAACCAAAAACCCGAATACCGAATAACCCGACCCGAAACTCAAACGGGTAACCGAATGCCCAGGCCTACTTACACATATACAAAACTTTATTTGTGATTTGATCATATTTCATGTTATAGTATACCTGTGGGTAACTATTTAATACATAAATATATCAAAATCATATGCAAATTATACTAGAATAAAGCCACTGTGGTGGTATCTAAATTCTCCATTCATTTGCATGTTATAAAGAAAAATAATTTTCTTTTATTAATTATTATTTATGGATATGTGATAAACATAATTCATAAAATTCATTTATTCCCATAAAACTTAAATCACATTTATCATTTAGAATTCTTTCTTAATTTGTAGATAATTAACATAAGCATATTATACTTAATGAATTAATCTAATGCTTTTAACATGGCTCTGATACCACATGAAAGATTAATTTATGGTGCATCTAAATTTATTTACATGCACACAACAATAATTTACATGATCCCTAAGATCTTAAAGCAATTAGATTAATTACATAATATTGTCATAATTCATACGGAGGATTATCGGAGTACCTTCATTCATTGCGAAAATGGAATGATCTAATCCTCGTAAGTAATTGGTAGGAGCCTCCTTTGTGAATGATGGTGGTGTGATGAGATCTTCCTTGAACTTAAGCTTGGATATTAAGTTTCTCTTCCCTTCCCTATAAACCTTTCTTACTTTTATGTGTTGTAAACTTAACTTGTGATGCCAATATGATGGGCTAGAGGCATGTATTTATAGGTGGGAAGAGGACCAAATTCTTTGAGATCCTTTAATCCTAACCATCCATCATGGCTAAGCCTAATGGTGAGATGTGGTTAGTCTTGAGCCACTTATTCTACCAACTCATGGTTGTGTCATATTTCTAGCTACATCCATCATGGTTAATCCTATGGTGAGATGTGGTTAGACTTGAGCCACTTATTTCTTTATGATTAACAGTTGTATACATAAAAGGAATTAAACTTCTCATTATCCATTGTATTTGTTTTACCAAAATAATTAAGATTAGCACTCCCATAAGAAAACATGGATTTACTAATGACCACACTAATTGGAAAGGAATAAATCATAATATTCCTTACAAAGAGATCTTCATCTTCTTTTGGTTATGCCAAATTCAAAGATCAAATCAATTTAATATATTTTAGCTGAAAAACTAACAATAGACTTGTCCTTGCATTGCAACATACTCGATTCAACCTAAGAATCACATACAAAAATAGTAGTCATAGAGAGGAAGAAAATAAAAATTTGAGGAATATTTACATCATGCATGTGTTTGTCATCAGATGTTAGATTCAAACAAAAAACATCTTTTCTGGATTGAATTATGCGTCTTTGGGAGATCGAAGCATCGGGATCTATTTAAACACAAACAATATTTATTAATCTCATATGCAAAAAAAATTCAAAAAAGCTTTAATTCTAGTAAACCAATCAAATTCGCTAGTAATCATTTTAAATAAACTGGCATGATTTAAGGTGTGTAATTTTTGGCCAAATGTTTTACTTTTAAATGAGCATGAGACATCGTGAGAAAGACAGAAAGTAAAATGTGATTGATAAAAAGTTAGACATAGCATTATATTAGAAGTGGTATTGATAAAAATCAGTTATGTCGTCTGTTTCTCTCCCGATCAAGATGTTTCAACCGCCGCCAAACATTCAAGATTTACACTACCCAATCAATGATTTGAATGTCGTTCTTCAAGATTCTCGATTGGATTGGTTGAGCTGTGATCAGTGGAATGTGGTTTTCCAAAACTATGTCTTGATTCAACGATAGAACCCATTCGATGTTTCGGTACTTACTGAAGGGGTTTTCAGAATCGATAGTCGCCACAACCACGATAATAATTTGTGGGCAGAGAGGAGTATACAACACGTACTTCAAGGTGATGTGGTTGTGGGGATGTATTTCAACGTTCGGATTGGTCGGTGAGAAGTTTTGTTTGATGGCGGTACACGATTCTGGCGTTACATCGTTCGTAATCAGAACGTCCATGGTCCTACGACGTTTGTTCATTACAGCTTTCTGGCAGATTACCAACATCATCCTTTTAATCTCATGAAAAAGTTTATCCTAGTTCAATAATATAGACTATCATCCTTTTTGTGATTTTACATTGAGCCTTTTGTCAAATGATTTTACATTATTCTTATGACTGACGCTTTACCATATAAGAATAGAAGGTTCAAGTTAAAAAAAAAAAAAAATCAGTTATAGCATCATTAAAATCAGTCATACCATATATTACCTTGGAGCACGCGGTTGAGAGAGATACGTTTCAAGACATCGCCAATAAGCAATTCCGGAGGAGCAGGACGGCCATGGCGCGCTTCTTAGTATTAGAAGCCTCATCTAGAAGACAACACATGCTCAAAGCTAAACTGTCTGGATCCGATTTTTTGGCTTCACCGAAGCAATCTCGGCATGATCACCCTCTCTTTGCCGGAAATGGATATGAAACCAGAGATAATCTCGCCGCCGAGATCCATATCCATGAAGAAATGTAAGGGTTTCTCTCGCCTATTCTTCAAATCTTGATTCTTGCACACTTTGTTATATTTGTACTTTTAAGTGGTATTTTACTAGATGAATACAATGTGAATGTGTAACGCACATGTTTATTTTATATACGGATACAGATGTTTCGTATTTTTGTCGGAGCTAATTTATCTTCTTTTGTGAATTATTTTTAGGAATTCTCTAAATCTTTTAACTTTAGTTTTTTCGTTCATTCTACTTCTTGAAAGTTGAAACTCATGGAACCTTTAAAATCCATTATCATCATTCAAGTGCTTTGCATTTTTCCAAAAACCTTTTTCCTTGCAAACTTTGTTTATGTACATACACATACACAATTCAGTTTTTATACACCTTCTTCTTATGTTAAACAATCTACTGAGATTTGACAAAGACTTGGAAAATGCAATCTTCTAAGAAACTATGTAGGTTAGGAGATTAAAACTGTTTCCTCTTCTTTTTTTGGGTTATGGTATTTTCAAAGATCAAATCAATTACAAATATCTAAATAAAATTTGTTGCAACAGTCGATTTAAGAAGATAGAAAAATTGTAGCCACATAGAGCAAGAAAACAAATTTGTGAGAATATTTACATCATGTGTTTGTCATCAGAGGTTAGATTGAAAGACAACCGATGCACTACAAGCCAATTTTTCTGGATTGAATCCGCACCTTTGGGAGGTCGAAGCATCGTGATCTCCAAGAACATTGCTCCCTTTGATGCATTATCATCACATTTCAATTAGTCTGAGATTTGCATTATCAGTCAATGATGATGATTCACTTTGCAGCATTATCTTGAAGCTGGAGCAGTCTCTGGCAACAAAAGAGACCTTGGGGCTTCTTTTTCACCTGCTGCTGAGTTTCGCGTTTTCATGGCAGAGTCTGGTAACTTCTTCAGCCAAATTCTGGAGTTCTACTGCTGCAGCAGACGCCAATTCTTTAGCGTAAGAAGCTTCTTCGGTTAGTTTCTTATTAAGTCTTCCAAGCTCATCTTTTTCCTCGATTAATCTCATCTTCTCCTTCTTCAGATTCTCTATTTCCAAAGCCTAATGACATAAAACCCGATTATATTTATCACAATGGCTTAGTGCGTCTGCTTAAACGAAGAAGGAAACAGACTTTGCATGAGAAAGATACCTGAGAGTTTAGAGTAGTTTCGTCTTTTATATCTTTAGTCTCTTCCGGAGAAAATACTCTATTCAAGCTCATCACGCTCGTTGGTGTTCCTGCTCCAGAGTAGATTTCTGACTCCTCGCCATTTCTGTTGTGAGTATTCTTCCCTGTTGATACGTCTCCTGCGATTTGCTGAGATTGTCTCTTGCCTAACGAATCTAGTTGTTGTCTTAGTAGGATGATTGTCTCGTGCATCTCAGCGTTCTCTGATTTCTGTGCATGTAAGGTAATAATGAACTTCAAACTATTTGGACTTTGCAGATACAGAACTAGTTTATGGAGTTTTAACTTACAGTCATCTCGAGGTGCTCCTGTAGTATCCTATTGTCTGCAGATTTTATCTTGAAAAAGGCGATTCATAACCAAAAAGTTTGTCACTGAATCTGATTTAACAATATTGAGAAGTCATGAAGCAAAGAGAAATTAAGGAGGATGTACCTCATGTTCAAAGATTTTCTCATTCAGTTGCATAGTGAGCTTCGACAGAACCTATATCAAGCAACACGAGAAATTACTATCCAAGACGTGTATTGAATTGGATTCATATAACAACGAGAAAAAATAGCGACTCTTGTTTCCTTCATCAGCTATTGCTTTACCTGGGACATTCCAAGGGAGTCTGTGCTACAGGAACTCATTCCAAAAATTCCAATCATCTGTTGCTCGAGAACACGTAATTGATCCTTCTTTTCGCTGATTTCATCTTCCAGTTTCTGTGTTTGATCCTGCAGTCGACAATGCAAACATGAAAGAAGCACAATGTTATATACTAATAATTTGGGCATTGTAAAGCAATATCACACGGAAAACTCACTCTAATATGGAAATCTTCAGGGTTGCGAGCAGCTTGTTCAGAAAGCCTTTTCAATGAACTAGTACGCAATGCTACTTCTCCAACTAGTATTTTTGTATGCTCGTGAAGAAGATCCATTTGATCCGCAATAGTAGTTCCAATCTGTATATGTCATTTTGCTGGTTATGTCAGTTAAAAGCTACAGAATGGCCACTTGCACAACATAGGAAATGCCATATATGGTGTTCCACATATAAGACATCATGACTAGTTTCTCGAGTGTAATCACAGAAGCTAGAAGAAAATTTATGAAGCAATAATCTCTTACCGGAGAAGGCTCTCCTGGTCCAACAGTTGCACCATATAAGTCTCCTGCAGCAGTTCTTTCTGGAAAAGACATGTTAGTTGCTGCATTTTCTCTTCTGGTTGGTTTTGCTTGTGCACATTTAGAGGAAGATGAAGGAGAGCCACTTGCAGAGCTCTGGTTACCATCAGTCAGCAATGCCCCGGCCACACCATCAGATTTCTGCAGCATATATATTATGGGCCTTTTGTTAACACGACATTGAATCATATTGCAGAAGCACTCAAAATCGTTAGCACATAAATAACCCTCTATGATCTTAGAGAGGGTCATTCTTAATATCAGTTCACATCGTCCTAGTTCCACCTATATATTTTGATACGACAAAGGGATCGAGGAAGAGTAGAGCTTACTTTCATCTTTAGCCAGCCAAGCATTCCACGAGCCTTATTCTTTTTCCGGTCCTTTGTAATTTCGTCCAGACTACTAGTTCCATCTCTCTGTTCCTTGACATGTTCAGAAACTGTGCTTCTGGCATCATCATCAGCCATGTTCTCCCGTCTCCTATCGGGCAAGTAAGCTAGCTGCGGAAACCATGGTGTAAAGTTATACATCACTATCACATGACTTAAAGGCTGAAAAACAGATATTAGTTTTCCACCAAGATGGACTGGTATCCTCAAACAATTTTCAATTAACATATATACCTCATCCTCTCCAAAAGTATGCCTCCATATATGGTCAGGTTTTACAGAAGTTTTTGATTGTAGTGAACTTTTTGTTGAAACCAAGATTAATTTAGTCAGTCGCTGAATTCTTCCCATCAGAGCTGCTTTGGCTTCGTCTTCATCCTCCAATCTTGACTGGAGTTTAACCTGACCAGATTTCAACTTACAAAATGAGAAAGAGGACAATGAAAGCAAAGCAAGTTATAACCAGAAGGAAAAATTTGATTTAAAACAATTTCAAATAGGCATGGCTAAAGACAATTATATTCAAAGTTTTATGATATCTGGTCTACAAAGACAAGAAAAGGCTAAGGAACTATCTGCTTACACCCACCTGGAGTTTTCGATCAGCCAAATCTTCTTGGTTAGACGTGGACATAGAAACCCCGCACCTCAATTGGGTAAGTTCCTCTTGTAAACACGATATTTCTTTCTGGTACTTTTTTATAAGGGACTTTTCATCCATAATCTATACAAAACAGTTTTAAAATGTCAAGAAGAGAGCTCGACTGAATTTAAGGAACGTCAGAGACATCAATACTATAAATGCACCTTATTTCGTGAAGCTTTAATTTCAACATGCTTGCACCTTTGAGCGAATTTCAGTGTGTTGTGCGTCTCTTCACTAGTGCTGGATGCAGGTGTGATAGTGCAAATAAGCTGAATAAACAAAAAATAGAGGGGTAAGAAAGCCAATATCAACACAGCAGACTCTTACTTGAACCTGGTTTCTACAAGAAGAGTTATCATCAAATGAAAGTTCATCAACCAAAGAAACACACCTGGCCTTCAGAAACTTCTCAAACAAACCATTATTTTGACAGAGGCCTATCCAAAAATTGATTTAATTAGGAAACAGAAGGGAACTCACTGAAACTCGTCCATGACCACTAAGTGTTGACTGCAATAGACGCGTAAGTTTAGAATCCCTGTAGGGTATATGAGCTGCCTTACTGTCTGTCAATTTAGATATAACCTGCAGATGGAGATCAGAAGTTTAGTCACACTTAAATAGAGGGGACTATATGTAATACTGAAAGATAACTTTCTTACAGTGCCAAGGGTGAGTAAACTTTTATTGATGGAAGAGCCCTCTTTCCTCCGCTGTCCAGTTATTTCAGTTTTAGAGCTTTCAGATCCAGCGAGATCAATAAGGTGCTGCATCGAACCCAGAATCAGATATTAGGGAACCAGATATTAGATACTGCACTTGAATAAACTTCTCAGCAATGAAGTGTGAGCTGTCTAGTAATTACCAGTTGAGAGAGAGTAACATCTTCTCCGTCCTCTCCCTTTCCATGTGGACTGCTTTCTATAGTCTGAAACACACAGTAAGCTCTAAGGGAAAGAGGAAAACAAAGCGCCTCATTGTATTATGTATAGGCACATGTTACTAAGGGTCAAAGGCGTATGTGTAGTTGCAACAGAAACAAGATAGATACACTTATAAGCAATAGAACTTACCAAGGTGAACATTGTGTGGCTCCGACTGCTAAAAAGATTAACATTATTTGAACCAACATGCCTGTGTTCTGCAATAATTCCGGAAAAGGCAATGTAGAATCACAAGATTAAACAAAACAGAAATAAGAGAAGTATGACCTTATGAAAACAAGAAAAGTTGACAACCAATTGATACCGAATCATGATTTTACAGAATTTATAAAATTCCTTGAGAGAAGATTATGGCCATAAAACACAAATTTTGTTTCTGGGACATAATAATGAAACTACATTAAACTTAAAGTTAACAGGTATATAGTACTTCAGGATCTTTACCTTCTCCAGATGCTATGAGGGATAGCGCATGAGCAGGGGATAAGACAACCTCATCTTTTATACCTTCAACATATGTGCCCTATCAAGATAAACACACTAATACTACTGAAAATTATGACGCAACTGAAGCTTGGATAAACGAAGGATAAACGAAATGAACCGCAAAGGCAAACATCAGAATTCAATTGCGTTGTCTCCCGCACATAATCCACCAGTTACCTGAGAATCCTCTCGTATTCTTAGATTCTGCCCTGTTGGATCCAGCAAGTCATTAATGACCTGTAAAGAACAATTAAAAAGACCTCAAATCATGCACCAGATGATTGTACAAGAAATCATTTGGAACTGAAAATCTGGTTCCACGCCAAAATAAACATCAATTGTCTCTTTAAGTTTCATGATTTTACATGTACTTGAAATATAAATTCCGTCCTAAAAGTAACTTCTTGAGTATGCTTACTGTCACAGCTTTGACACAAGAACGAATTTGAGGACTAAAACCTAAAGCATTCCTCTAAGCTTACAGGTAACTTCAAAGCAAAGGTGCCATTGAAAAATTGAAAAATCGAAAAACAATTTAATATCACAAGCAGGTCACGCAAATAAATACAGAGTCAGAACCTACCTCATTGTATATCTCAAGATATGAAACACGAAGAAGAAATTCCCGTTCTGGTGTCTGGATAGCTGAAACATAATTAGCTAAAGAAGAGAGTGCCAAATCTTTTTAAGAAAGCACAACTAAAGAGTAACCTATCACCTCCTGAATAATGCTGAATACATCCTTTACTGCCAACGGAATTATTCCAGGTGACCTTTGCTCCCCCTACATGCAAAATATATCGTTAGTCAAGGTCTATCGGGCACAGGTGCCACAGAAGTAAATGGGCATAAGAGAAACACATTTGGATATCTTTGGAACTCATAGTTTGCCTATATAACAACTTGCTATAAACCCCAAATAAGAAAGGATATCCTATATCTTAATAAGCACAAAATATCTAAAGATTACAGCATGTCGTTCCATATGTATTCTATTGGAGAAACAAATCCAACCAAGTTCAAGTTGCAGCATTCACAGCAGATTTCCCATAGAAACATATAGATATTGTTCAACCTTTAAATAGTAACTTACATGCATTGTATGAGTCTTCCCACTGCTAGTAACTCCATAAGCAAACACAGTACCTGCACATGAGCAAGGACACATATTTCAAGCAACGCATTCGATACAGTCATTTTTGGAACCGTTAAAGAAGAACTACGAGATAAGCTGAAACATACCATTTATCCCTGACATTGCTCCACTAACAACCTGCTGAGCAGCAATATCATAAACACGACGAGTAGTAGTCGGCGGACCAAATACCCTATCTGCAGGGAACGAATTACACTTAAACCAAATCAAGAACAAAGAAAACGAAGTCCAGAAAATTCCTCTAAACAGTTCAATTCAACAATCATCTTCCTGAGAAAACTATGACTAAGAGCAGTAAAATTTCACTAACCAAAGCCATAACAAAGAGCTGGGTTATACTCATTCCGAATAGTATAGTCTCCATCTGCATACCAAGCAATCTCGTCTCCATTATTGACCTCTCGCTGACTATTTCAAAATTACCAAATCAAATGTCAACATCCAAAACACATCACAACACCTCAAGTTAAAAACCAAATTCGAATCCCTTTAACCTAACCTGAGAGGACGGAATCGAATCGTGACCGTGATATTCTCCTTCAGTTTCGAAGCCGTACCAGTGGCGGCGGCGAATGTCCGATCGACGGAGGAAGTAGACGGACTTGGACTAGAACGTGGAAGCGGACTTGAAGAAGTAGCCGGAGAGGCAGAAAACTGAGAGGACGGAGTTTCCGGGCGTTTCGTCGGAATTATCGCCGGCGATCTGCGAGGACGAGACGGCGAGATCGTGGATGATCTCTGTGACCTAGGCGCAGACATTGTAGGTTTAAGAGTAAGAGGAAAGGGCCAAGAGAGAGTACTGTGAGAGATGTGAAGAGAGCGAAAGCGAGAGGGAGAGAGGGAAGAAGCTCGCTCGCCGAAATCAATGGAGGTCACGTCATATAATCGATTTTTATTTTTCCCACTCCCTCCAAAATAAACCATAATTTACTGACGAATATAACCTCAGATATTAAAGGTGCTGCCTCCTAATTGGTTACAAAATGATTCTAAAATGATTCTTTTATTTTACACTGCAACTGTGAAAGTGGTAGAAAAATATTATTATCACATGGACAGAAAAATTAAATAATTTGTTGAATTGAACTGACAGAAAGGAATTAAATAATTTGCTGAGCTGCCAAAAATAATAATATTCTGAATTCAAATTGTTGATTCTTCTAAGAAAAAACTTTTTTTTTTGGTAATGTTTATCTCAGGGCACAGGCAACACATTTTTGTAGTTATGTGGTTTCAAAATTTGTAAATAACGAAAATATCCTCACCTAATCATCATTATCCAGGGTAAAATCGGAAAAAATCAAGAACAGTGGAAAATTTGGTGCCGATTATGAAATGCTCATTATTTCGTATGATTTCAGTTTGGATCATGTAATTGTGACTAACGGATGAGATAATATATAGTTTTTTCACATTTTCTCACTGAAGATTGTTTTGTTGTTTTCTGGTTATGAAACAATTGAAAGAGGATGACCAATTAAAATACATTGCCCAAACTTGTGTTTTGTGTGGTCCTTTTGGTAACATCACACATTCTAGCTGTTGCCGCTGAAGCACTATGGAGCCCAACTTACCATAAATACTCTATAATTCTTGAATTGAATGCATCAAATGATAGATGAATTGATCTTATAGACTCAAGATTTTTTTGCTAGCAATTAGAGCTTCTCATTTAGGTGTTGACTGATTCTTCGAATGGTGTTTCTTAGTTATGATAAACATGTGGGTAGTTTAGTTAAATATGTGGATCATTCACTATAAAATCCATTTCGATGGCATGGACAATTTGTTTTTTCTTTTTTTTTGGCAAAACGGTTATGATTTTTTTTTTTTTTGTTAACATGCATTATGCGGTTTAAATTTGGGTGGTGACATAAAGACAATATGCACTAGCACAAACCATTAGACTACATGTCTTGGTCGCTATACTTTTCATTTACTCGTTTAGTACATAGTATAAGAAAATGTTGTTGATGTGTTCATAAGCAAATTTCCTACGCTCTAGAAGTCGGAGCCTTAGCCAGACACCTTCAATCGGAAAACTCCTGCAAACATTGGTCCTAAGATCCACAAAGATGAGACGAAATCAGGATCGATCATTTGTGTCCGAAGCTTCGAATTCGCTAGGGTTCACAATTGTTCCAACGTCACAAGTTAAAATCTTGCATTTGTGTAATGAAGGGTCGAAGGGAAAAACTGAGTGTTCTCCATTCTATTTTCTCGAAATACTCATTCTACGCAACGAAGAGTTCAAATTAGTAAGTGCCTTATTGCGCAATGGATTCAAGTTGATCTTTTCCTTATAGCTAGTTAGGAAAAAACACAGATAAGAAGCTTCAGGAAACAAGAAGTTGTACAAATTAAGGCGACCATTACCTTATTTGGTAAATTGAAGATTCATCAACTATTTGCATATCTTTTACAAAAAAAAAATCAACTATTTGCATATATTTGGCTTATACGTACTTTGTATCAAGGGAATTTATATTACATTTTACTCATAAATGAATCAGTTTTTGCATCATTTTATTTATATATCATTTTTATCAATATGTACATACTACATATATAAATTAGCTTTTTGATTAAATGCATAGATTAGTTACAAAAAATAATTATTAATAAAAGTGTTCATATAGTTAATGCACTAATTAAATAGTATAATAATAGTAGATTTTATATATAATATTAACATACAAATGATTTTTTTTTTGTTTTGAACTTAAAACAAGTAAAATATTAATTTCCTTATCACTAATAATATATTCATTTGAGCATCTAACAAAAAACACACACATATAAATATATATCATTTGAGATTATCTTTTTTTTTGGGTCAAACCATTTGAGATCATCAAGACAAAAAATTCAAGCGGGGTAATTCAACTCCATTTATTTGTTTTCGTACTCTATCTTTTGAAAGTCTAATTACTTTTGTTCAGAGAATTTGTTTTCATGTATGAGCAAAATTTAATTCATCTCCAAAAATGAAAATCAAAGTCAACAAAACAAAATTTTAATATACCAACAATAGAACATTGACTTGTACCTTTGGTTGGACTAGTACAAAACAGAGCAATTGGACAGGCTTGATTTTTCATATTTTAGTAGGACTAGTATAATGATATTTTTCAAATATATTCCATATGCATCCTATCAATAGTTTCACATATAATCCAATATCAATGCATTTTCACCAAAATTCTGTACATTATCATCAAAACATGTTGTAGCTGGCGACTTCACCAATCGACTCTTATCAACACTATATAAACCTCTGGAAAAAATGGCTCCCTATTTCTTGGTCCAATGTCTCTTCTCAACTCTTCTTATGAGCTTCTCTCAGATTTCTATAGCCGCAAACAACGATAGAAAGGCGAGTAATCATTCCATTCGATTGAGAACTAAAAGTATCCATAGTTAATAATTAACAACACTAATGCAGGTGTACATTGTTTACATGGGTGCTCTTCCTTCAAACATTGCTTACGTTCCTATGTCTCACCATCAAAATATTCTTGAAGAAATTATTGAGTCAAGGTTTATATTAATAATAATGTTACCTTTAGGGATGTCAAAATGGGTCAAAATTTATGGATTTGATCCATCCAATCCAACCCATGAACCCTAATGGATTGAGAATTTTGATCCTAATGGATTAGTGGGTCAAATGGTTTATAAGGTCAAATGGTTTGGTTTCAAATGGGTTGAATTAAATTGGATTAATGGATAACCCATTTCAATCCATTAATTATTTTAAAATATTTATTTTTATAATAACTAAATAGATTTTTAAGGAAAAAAGTTACAATTATAACTCAAATTCTCTCTTTCATTTCAAAATTAAGATCTTCGATTATCCATATCCCGATCGAAACAAATCGATTTCGTCGTTTATGCAATCGGAACAAATCGATTTCCCGGCGAATTCTTTCGGCGAAGAGACGAATGGAGGCTCTTTCCGGACTTGAGTCATCGCCTTATGGGTTTATTTCGTCGGTGAGCAGATCTATAGCAAGGCTTCCTTCCGACTCATCTCAACAACATCAGAACCAACCTGCTCGTCTCACCGAAGAGCATCGTTCTTATTCGATCAAGTAAAAACGTTGGTTGTTGATTTGATTTTGTAAATCTGATTTGTTTGATCGGGATAAGGATAACAATAAACGACGGGAATCACAGGAATAAGATTTTGGGTTTGAAATGTGCATTTTGTTTGAGATTAATTTTTGGGTTTCATGATGATGGTATCATAAACACGATTACTTCTTATTTGAGAGATTTGAGGTTTTTGTATTTATATATTAGGGTTTGTAGATGTAGCTTTAGCTTAATTAGATTAAGAAGGATTTATACGACAGAGTAGTATAAGACAACTACATAGCTTTAGCTTAATTAGCTTTAGCTTAATTAGATGTAGATTATTCCTTCTTTGATTATGAAATGAACCATTCAGGAGCTTATTTAGAAAGTAGATGATGAACAAAAGTTATATTAGTTATACTGAATCCATATAAATCCATATGAACAAAAGTTATATTAGCTTAGCTAATTTAGCTATATTTGAATTATGTGCAATTTCTTTACCGAATCACTAAGACACTCTTTTTTCTTATATATATAATATAAATTTACATATGCAGAGAACAAAAGTTGTATTATTGATTAAGCACCAAGTTACTTGATTCAAGTATAATGTTGTTGTTGACTTTGGTATCTCTTGTTTCTTTGTGACAGGGAAGATCACATGGTGGATAATGAAGAACTTCCTCGTGGTGATGGTGTCAGACAATCATCATCAGGTACATCACAATCTCAACTTTCTGTAAAAAGAAAAAGAAAGACAACATCAGATATGTGGAATTTCTATAGAGTAGAATATCTAGAGGATGGTAAAAAAATAGCATATTGTAATAGATGCTCAAAGGAATATTTGCTGTTACGTACTAGTGGAACATCAAATCTAATTCGGCATCATGAGAAATGTTCAAATGGATTAGATGATGAAAAAAGAATAACAAAGATTGATAATAAAGTAGCTAGGGAGAAGTTTAGCCGAGTCATCATTCGACATGATCTTCCTTTTTGTTCTATCGAATACGAGGAGTTTAGGGATTATCTTAGCTATTTGAATCTTGATTACAAGTATTATACTAGAATCTGTGACATGCTTCCTCCGCATAGCGGTGATTGCTTAGCTAGTAGGATTCATGAATGTTTGAGAGAATGGAATATAGAGAAAAAAGTGTTCAGTTTAACTCTGGACAATGCTACAGCCAATAATAATCTTCAAGATATATTGAGAGATAGGCTAAATCTAGATGAAAACTTGCTATGCAAAGGGGAGTTTTTTCATGTGCGATGTTGTGCACACATTTTAAACCGCATTGTGCAAGATGGGTTAGTTGTTATTGGTGGTGCTTTATCTAAGATTCGAGATTCGGTGAAGTATATCAAAGGTTCTACATCAAGACGAATTGCATTTTCAGAATGTGTGGAAGGTAATGGTGAAGTGGTCTTGTCTTTGGATGTTCAACACAGATGGAACTCGACCTTCTTAAGATTTGAATCTTGAATTGCTTGTTTGATTCTCTTATAGTTATCCTGGAATGTGGATCCTAATCTTTATATACTTTCTTTAGCAGGGAAAAGGAAAAAAAGTCTTGTTCTAATGTTGAAGTTGTTTATTTGCAGGTGGATGCTTGTTTGTTTATGGAGTTAAATGGCAATCTAGAGCTTTTTTTTTTCATGTTAGTATATGCTTTGGAACTTCCTTTGGATTTGATGGCAACTTTAAACTTTATTTGTATGTCTCTCTCTTTTCGTTAGACTCTGTTTTTTTTTTTGCAATTCTATAAAGTTCAGACAAAAGAAACCGTACCTTTTGCTTTTGTTTGTTTCACAATTAATTTACACTTTTATAAAAACGTGAACTGTTATAAAACATGAACTTCTAAAACATTTTTAATTTGTAATTTGTTTTTGTAAAAAACATGATTTCACAATTTATTTATAAATAAATTTGTTTGATTGTTTTGTTTTGGAAATTAAATGGGTTGGGTAAAAGTCAATCCAACTCATTTAAATTTGATGGATTCATGAGATCCAATCCAATTACTAAATGGGTTGGGTTGATCCATGAACCACTAACACTCAACCCATTAGGGTTATGAGTTGGGTTGGATTAAAATATCCATTTTGACATCCCTAGTTACCTTATAGTTTTCATCTAATTAATTCTTGTTGTTAATTTACGGTATAATTTTCTTACTATAGTCTTTCTATTTGTTCTGAAGTTCTGTAGGAGATTGTTTGGTCAGAAGCTATGGAAGAAGTTTCAACGGTTTTGCAGCAAATCTCACTAAATCTGAAAGAGATAAGCTTAATGGTGAGTTTTAAAATAATCAGATCGAATTAACGATTAAGGAACTTGTAGTAATTATAGCTAATTGTTTTTGGTGATGGTAATGTGTGCGTGTGTGTGGTATTTAGGTAGGGAAGGGATAGTTTCGGTATTCCCAAACGAGCTTTTGCAGCTTCAAACAACAAGATCTTGGGATTTTATGGGATTTGGTGACAATATCACACATGTCCCCAAGATCGAGAGTGATATAATTATTGGTGTGATCGATGGTGGAATCTGGCCTGAATCTCGGAGTTCCGCAGACGATGGATTCGGACCCTTACCACAAAAATGGAAGGGCACTTGCGCAGGAGGACAGAATTTCACTTGCAACAAGTAAAAACCTCTTTCTCCACGTTCCTTGCGACGCAAGAAAGGCTTATTAAAGTTCCCTGCATCGCAAGAAAAGACAGTAGTTAATTACCCTTTTCAAATCTTTACAGGAAGGTGATCGGAGCAAGATACTATATCGAGGATTCCGCAAGGGACATTCGAGGCCACGGTTCACACACGTCGTCCATCGCCGCCGGAAACAGATTAGAACGGCAGAATTTCCATAACTTGGCACCGGGGACAATGAGAGGCGGTGTGCCTTCAGCTAGAATTGCTGTATACAAAGTCTGCGGGCCTGACACTTGCCCCATGGAGGCGATCTTGGCTGCGTTGGACGATGCTATAGCTGATGGCGTCGATGTTATAAATGTTTCTATTGTGGGAGATAACTATCAGTTTGATAGAGACACTCTAGCAATCGGATCATTCCACGCAATGTCCAAAGGGATTCTTACTGTTGCATCTGCTGGAAACAGAGGATCTAGTCCCGGAAAAGCATGTAACATTGCACCGTGGATATTCACTGTGGCTGCGAGTAGCACTGATCGTAAATTTGTCACTAAGGTTGTTACTGGAGATGGCAAGACGTTAGTTGTAAGTGTTTTTTTTCCTTTTCCTTGCTTAGTGTTATAATATTCCACATTTGAAGTGGAAATGACCCAAACTAGTATATAAAATATACGGATCCAAATTTTCATATGGTTTTGAATTGGAAACCCATAAATCTCACATTTAGTGTAAGTATATGCTTTTTTACTATCATGGTTAAATATGTATAAACAGGGAATATCAATCAATGTCTTCGACTTCAAATGTGAAAAAGTATCCTTTTGCTTATGGGAAAACTATTTCAAGCTCATGTGCTGAAGAACAAGCAAGGTAAACAAACACCTAAATTCAGTATAATGGCTAAATGCGAGAAACTATGAATCTTTCTTGTATGGATATTCTTCCTTATGTTTTTGTGTTGTAACTAAGGAATTGCGATAAGGGATGTGTTGACTTTGTGATGGAAAAAATAATGGTATGTGATAGACAGACCGATGTTCATGAACTTAAAGCCAAAGGTGCCAAAGGAGTTATCTATAAAGTATCGAGTAATGATACTCCTCGTCTTAAACCTATCCCCGTGACCACCTTAAATGATACCAACTATCAATCACTCGTTTCTTACATAACCTCTAAACCGTAAGAGATTTCTTTTCCATTTACACACTTTACCTTGCTAATTTCTATAGATTTAACATTGTTTTCTATATATGATAGAAACCCGGTAGGATGTATACTGAAGAGCGAAACGATTAAGGACATCAATTCTCCCATTGTTGCTTCTTTTTCTTATCGTGGTCCAAACACTATCGTTTCCGATATTTTGAAGGTAACACTACCAGCTAGATATGTTGTATAATAAGAGACATGAATATAAAAAGTGTGGACTAATTAATTGGTTTCGAGAAGAGAATCCATTTAACCTTCACAAACTTATGGGTCAATTTTTGATGCTGGCACGTAATGAATGCCAGCCCGATATAACAGCTCCGGGGGTGAGTATATTTGCAGCATATTCACCAGTAGCAACCACTGCACTCGGAGAAAGAGCGGATTACTATTTCTTGTCAGGGACGTCTATGTCTAGCCCTCATGTCGCAGGTATAGCTGCCTATATCAAGACACTCCATCCTGACTGGTCGCCTTCTGCTATCAAATCCGCTATAATGACTACCGGTAAGCGAACACACGCCAAAACATCAAGTTTAAAAATGTTTTCAAGCAGAAAATATTGGTTTTCTTACAATGACTTGAACCTAATGTTTTGAGCAGCTTGGGGAACGAATGCTTCAAGAAACATAGGAGCAGAATTCGCGTATGGATCAGGACATGTTAACCCGACAAAAGCTGCTGATCCAGGGCTTATTTACGAAACAACTAAAGAGGATTACTTGAACATGCTCTGCTCTCTCAACTACACACCACAAGCTCTTGCTACTATCGCGGGCGGTTCCCTCACTTGTTCTCAAGAATCTAAACTTACCGCGAAAGATCTCAACTACCCTTCATTGGCAGCTAAAGTTTCAGCTTCTTCATCTTCGGATATCACATTTTCAAGAACGGTCACAAACGTTGGGAAAGCGCGATCCACGTACAAGGCACTATTGACCGCGGATCCTAAACTAAGCATCATAGTCGATCCAACCATGCTCTCTTTTAACTCCTTGCGCGAAAAGAAGTCTTTCACCGTTACAATTTCCGGTAAAGGTCTTTCAAGTATCTCTGGTACCGCGGCCGCGTCTCTGGTTTGGTCAGATGGATCTTATTCAGTGAGAAGTCCAATCGTTGTCTATTCTTCTTCTTAATATATCAACTACAATTGGTTTGAAATTACATTTGCACTAGTGTTTGTTTATTTTTATTAATTTATAGATTGAATTATAAAAGAAGGAAAAAAAGGAGATGGATTAATAATAAAATGGATCGGGTCCGAGTAACCGATTAGTGAAACCTAGGGGTTTGACCTAAAATTTTCTACGGCCGATACTTATTCTTGTTCTCTGAAGCTTCTTATCCAAGTTTCCTCCTTATGACCAATCTCGCTCTCGCATCTCTCACTGTGTTGGTTTCGTTTCTAAGTTTTTGCTTTTGTTTCTAACTCCAAAACCGGTTTTGGAGTTAGTGTTTTCGAGATTGAAAATGGCGACTCGGGCTGATTCTAGGGCTGTCACGTCGCTCAACAACTCCAAGGGAAGGAGGAATAGATTTGTGGTTCGTCTTCTCTTTCTTCTTCTTCTTAGTGTTTTTGAGTTTGTTTTATTTTGGTGCTCTCTAATTGTTACTTGTGTATGCAGTTTCAGAATAACTCTCAGAGAATCAATGAAATTGAAACCAGTGTCTCTAGGAAGAGCCTAGATAAGGTCAAGGACCGTCCTTCACAAGGTTCAACGTTTTTCAAGGATTCCCTCGTAGAACTGAGGGTACGTTCAATCATCACATATATACATATATATTTCAGAGAGATATTAATAAATTTGGTTGGTTAAAAATGCAGGAACTGAATACAGCAGCAGATTTTATTTCATTTTACGAAGAAATATTGCCTTCTGTTCAAACTCCGCAATTGGTTGATTTGCAAAAATAATTAATCTTCTCGAAACTTGTCTCTGGATTACATATGAAAGCAAGATTGTCTCTAAAAGCTTTTCTATGGTTTGCTATTTTTCCAACTCCATTCTTTAATCTTTGGAACAATTTGCCAGTGGATCAGTGAAGAACCTTTTCTTTGCGCAGGTTGATTGTTGCGTTATCAAGAGATCTTTCGAAAGACTTTATTTCGTGAGTATTACATTGTTCTGCACCGTATATTGTTAGAGTATTTCAAACATTGTGCCTAGCATACTCTTAAACCAGAGTAATGTAATGATATAAATTAGTGGAAGTTAATGGGTCCGATTTGTGACACAAGACAGTACAAATTTTTGATTAGCTCTTGCCTATATCTTCTAACTATATTTATTGTCTAGCTTCTTTCCACGGCTTGTTAAGTCCTTAGTGACTCTCTTGAAAAACGGTGGCCAGAATGAGCCAGAGATTATTGAGCAGGTTGTTACTGTTCTATAACATATTTTACGCAAAAAACAATGCTTTCTTTTATATAACATTTTTACTGAATTTTTGGTCCTTTGCAGATATTCTTATCATTTAAGGCCATACTGAATGAACAGCAGAAGTATCTCATATGCGACATCGAAGGTTTTCTTAGGTAAGTACATAATTCCAATCTAATCAGGAATGTATGTTTTATGGTAACAAAGCTTTGTATTTTCGTGGTTTCTTTTTGATTGGATACTGTTTCTTGATTTTATAGATTTCAATTTTCTTTGATGTAGGGATACATTGGAGCTGAGGTATTACTCCGAAGACTATATCGTCAACAAATTTGTGTCATCTTCGATGTCATTTTTGTTGAGGACCGCACGAGATGAGCAACTCGAAATAGGTGATGAATTATGGCTTGTAATTTCTATTTTTTCCATGTCTATGTTAGGGACAGTTTAGTTGATTCTTCTTCTTCTCTAATGAACACTACAGGGATCAAGAGAATCCTTTATGAAGTTGCAGATCCATTGAAAAAAGTTGGAGGAGTTAGTCTACTATATCATGTTATGAGGGGTACCTCTATGACTCTCCATTCCAAAGCTAGGAAGGTTTTGGAGTTCTTGCTAAAAGATTCAACATTGTCCTTTTGTGGTAATTTTCCTCAGGGCAAGTCCTCTTTCTAAACATATGTTACAATATTTTACATAAAAGTCTAGTTCGTTTTCTCGATTTCTCTCTATTACTCGGTTGATTTAGTTTGTTTATACTATTGCAGGTTCTGGTAGTAGAGTAGACGTTGTGAGTTCAACTTTGCAAAGAATATGCGAGGATTTTAAAGCAGAAGGATTAAGTGTTTTGTGGAACTGCTTGTATCAAGAAACAAAAGAAGCAATCAAAAACAAAGAATTAGCTCATTTAAGCAGACTATTGACTGTGCTTACTTCAGCTGTTAGGGTTGAGAAAGGTCTCAAGGTTTATGGTGAGTTATATTATTAAGTAATCCAATTTTTTCGACTTGATTTTTTCCCTTCCTATTGTTCTTTTTAATGGAATACGCATGAAAAACATACATTCTGCATGATGGTCTAACAGATTATCCATATTTGGTTGGACTCGTGAGCGAGATTGTGTCAACTTTATTTGATTCCTCTGACACCGTTGTTCTCGATAAAGTTTTGAGACTGATGTTATGCACCATAGACAGACCAAGTTCTGTCAATGAAATGGAATCCATTGCTTCACAATGGTCCCCTATTTTTTCCTTGAAGAGTTTAAGGTATTTGTATACTATTAATCTATTTTTATGTTAAACTCTGTATTTTTTTTGGTTATAATTGATCATGCAATCTTTGCAGTTTGCTGACATTTTTGCGGGAGTTGCTAGCGAAGGATAAGTTAATAGTGAAAGCCTTTACAAGTAACATACTAAGGCAAGACTCGTGTGACGTTAGCAATTTTAAGAATTTGCCTCTCTTTTATGTCTGTCTTTAGTGGCTAAATATTGTGTTGCAGTTGGATCAACAAAATGATTTTGGGGTCTTGTGAAGATGTTATTCCTCTGTTAGTATCATTGTGTGAGAGGCAGCAAACAAGCCATTACATCGTAGATGAACCATTCGAGAGAAGATTTGAGAGAATTCATGAATTCTTGGAAGAGAATATTAAGAAAGTTCAAAAGAAAATAGAGAATACCGGATTAGCTCAAATTGATGAGGCTGATTTTGCTGCTGTTTGGGGATCTATCAATTGTTTTCCTTATTTTAAAGTGGATTCATCGTTACTGATTTCCTTTAAGAATACTCTCAAACAGAATTTGGCTGGTAAGTTTTTTGCCATGCCATTCAACATTTCCTTCATTGGATCATGATCTTATTTCTTACAAGTTATCTTCATTTTTTCAGTAAAATCTTTTAATGCTCAAGAATCAATGTGGCAGAGCTTACTTGGTGCTACTTTGAGGTCATGTCACAAATTATGTTTCACTGTAAGACTCATTCACAGTGATCTAGAGGAAGCTTTTTCTCTTGCTAAATGTTACAAGTCATGTCTACAAATTCTATCTCCTGTTGCCGACTATTTGAATTTTGTGTATCGGTGAGTTTTGTATGTTCTGGTGGTTATTTCTCCATGTTTGATGATTCTGTGATGGTTACACTGATACCTTTTTAATTGCAGGCCTCTATTAGATAACGATGATAGCTCTAAGACATGTCTAGAAGAACTCCAAGCAAATAATGCTGAAGTTGCGTTTGACGTATTCTCTGAAAATTTACGTCACTCCAACAAAGACATCCGTCTTACGACTTTAAGGATTCTGTGCCATTTTGAAACTTTGGTTCATAATCCTTGTTCTGAAGAGCATCCTCCTCCAAAGAAGAAACTGAAAACTCAAGTGACTCATAAGTCTTTCCCTGAGAGAAATGTGAGATTTTTTTTACTTATTATATTAAGTTTTCATCTGCACTTTATTATGTCTCATAGCTAATGTTTCTTTCAAATTTACCTGCAGGTTCTTCAGTTGTTGCACACAGCTGAGAAATCTCCTATTACAATATCAACTCAAACAGAGTTGGTCAGTTTAATTAATAGGATACAAATGGACCTCTCGGCTTGTCGGGTACATGAGACATACGTGCCCCTTGTATTTAATGGAATGATAGGAATATTTCATAACCGATATTCCAAAATATGTGAGCGAGCATCCGAATGCCTAGCGGTTCTTTTGGATAAGCACACGGGTATGGTCTGGAATGATTTTGTTCGTTATTTGAGCCACTGCCAATTAAAATGTGAAGCACAACACACTCATACACCTACTGGTAGGTCTGATAGTACACCTACTGCAACAGTGGTATCTCTGTTACTCCAGTGCTTACAAAAAGTTCCCACTGTTGTTCAGTCTCGAGCTTCCGAGATTTTCCCTTTTTTTTTTGACATTTCTTGGATACAACAGCAAAAATCCCCTGAGGTAATTTACCATATCTCTGTCTTGTTTATTAAAGAGTAGTTTGATTCAGAAGTTTTTTCTCTTTACGTTGTTGCAGGGTCGGTTTATTTAATGGAGGAGCTTGTAAAGGAGAGGAGTGGAAGAAATTACTTATACAATGGTTGAATTTGTTGAAGTTGATTAAGAATCCGAAATCGTCTCGTTTTAGTCTTTTTGTTAATGACGTCCTGCTTAATAGGTTTGTGCCAAACTACCTGATTTTGAAGTTAAAAAACTTCCACTTTGATACAAGATTTCTTCATGAGTGATTTTGTTGCAGGTTCCTAGACGATAATGATGCGGAAATACAAACGAATGTCCTACAGTGCCTTATATTGTGGAATGACTACTTAGTCCCACACCGCCCGCGTTTAGAGAATATGATCAAAACCAAAGAATTAAGAGAAGAGCTCACTACATGGAACATTGAAAATGCTCAAAGACCACATCTTGTTTCTCTTGTAATTCGCATTCTTATGCAAAAAGTTAGGAGTTTAAAGAATTCCGCTTCGCGTAAGGTACATAATTTACATACTTTTTTCCAGTTTACTTCACCGCGCCAATGCGGTTTTTGTTCTCATTTAGGTCCTAATAGTTTTCTGTTTTTCTTGTCAGCATACAAGTAAAAGTCACCGGAAGGCGGTTCTTTGCTTTATATCTGAGTTTGATGTTAATGAACTTTCCTTGTTCTTTGCATTGTTGGTGAAACCTTTTAACATCATATGAGAGGAAGCAATGGATTTGATCTCAGGAAAAACCTCTCTGCATTGTTTCCAAGAGTCGAATCTCGTGAAATATTTCACCGTTGATACTATTTCGACCTTATCAAAGAAGCAGAAATCCGGGTTTCTCCACGTAATCCAAGACGTCCTCAAAGTCTTTGACGAGTTCCACGTCCGACCTTTTCTCGACTTTCTGTTGGGATGCGTTGTCCGGCTAATGGATGCTTCAAATACTGATGATAAAATCTTGAGATCCTTGTGTCTGAAGATAATTGCTCCTGTTCTTGGAAAGTACGAGGATTTTGATCTCGGTTACGAGTTTTGGGACCTCTTCTTTTCAGCAGTGAATCCGTTGATTAAGAGTTTTAAGCAAGAGGGTTCTAGTAGTGAGAAACCAAGCTCATTGTTCTCATGCTTCTTGTCAATGAGTAAAAGCCGCAATCTCGTGACATTGTTATGCCGGGAAGAGTCTCTTATACAAGACATTTTCTCATTTCTAACAGTCACCACAGCTTCAGAAGATATAAAGTCTTGTGCATTGGAGTTCATAGAGAATCTGCTTATTCTTGACAATGAATTGGAGGAAGATGAGAGTACGATCAACGGGTTTTTGGATCCGTATATAGAGGCATTGATTAACAGCTTGCATTCTCTTTTCCTTGGTGTTAGTTTGAAAAGGTAAGGATTCTTGTGGATTCACCGACTTTTGTTATTTTTAACTCTTGTTTCTATCTCTTTTACGGAAAAAGTGTTTAAATTATGAGCAGGAGATCAGTCAAGTATAAAGGAAAAAGAGTGATGGAGATTCTTAAATTATTGCCGAAGCACATTATTCGAGATGAATATTGTGTTATGAAATATTTGGATATTTTGCTCTCTTTCTTGGATAAAAGTGTGAAATTGTAACATATTACGCCTCTTGCGTGCGATAACGACTGTCTTAATTCTTTTTATTTGCAGGTATTCACCTTCGAGGCTTTGCTAGCAATTCAGGACATTGCATTGTTTCTCGGTACTGAGAGTATCAGCAAAATTGTGAATACAGTATCTCCTCTGCTCGTTGATGCTAAGCTTGACGTTAGATTATGCATTTGTGACCTTCTTGGATCTCTTGCACAAATCGACTTTTCTCTTGATCTGGTGGTAAGTATCTTTTATGAAGCTTGAGTTATTGTTTTTCGTATTTGCGATTGTAAAACAAACAATTGGTTGGCTTGCGTTATCCTACAGGCAAAATTCGTCAGCGATATGAATGCCATTACTCCCTTGGAAGTAGATGAGCTTTACTACGAAACGATAATTAATGATTATGAGAAGATTGATGCAGATTTCTTTAATAAATCCTCGGAGCAGCACATTATGATCATTCTCTCACAGAGTTTATACAACATATCATCATCAGAAGAACTTACGTTAAAGGATTCCGCATGTAACCTCTTGTGTACTTTCATTGAATTTTCCGCGTCAATACTTTCCCAAGAAGCTTCAGAATCCGGTACAAGCTGGACCGGAGATCGTGTAATGTGGATTATGAATAATTTTGTTTTGAAACACATTGGTGATAGAGTAAACAAAGGAAAATCTAGTGGAAAGGTACAGTGACCACCCTTTTAAGTCTGGCTTTATTGGAAGAATGACCAAAGTTCGTTAATCGAATTATATATTCTGATGCAGGAAGAGATTCGTTTGATACGTAAAATGGTGACGAAACTTCTAGATTCTGGAAATATTGCTGCATTTAGACCTTTATGCTCTGAAAACAGTGATGTGGATTTCTTTCAAAACATTTTTAGCATTCAGGTAAGTCAATAGTTCATATAACCATCTGATTTTTTTGTTTCTTCTTTTGAATGGCTTGTAGGTACACCGTAAAGCAAAGGCGATTACAGGTTTTGCGAAAGTGATTAAAGATAACAGTGTGCCTGAGGGAGTAGTGAGAAAGATTTTGGTCTCAGTGTTTTTCAACATGTTGCTTGATGAACAAGATGGGAAAAATAAAAATGTACAAGATGCATGTAAAAAAGCCATTGCATCTGTATCTGCTCATATGAATTGGAGCTCGTACTACGCTCTATTGAATCGGTGTTTACGTGAGATGAAGAAACCTACCAAGAGAAAACTTATGCTGCAGCTTATCGGTTTGATTTTAAATAACTTTGATTTTTTTAAAGATGATTACACACAAGAGATTAGGACTTGCATTGAGGAAACCGTTTTCCCGGAGATACAGAAGCTGATGGATTCTGATTATGACAGTGTTAAGCTTGACAGATACGTGACTGCGGTGAAAGCTCTAAAGCTTCTCCCAAAAGAAACAATGGAGCCAAAGCTAGACTCCATATTTCTTAAAATTTGTAATTACCTGAAAAGCAAGGAGACGGGAACATGCGCTGAAGCAAGAAAGGCTTGGCTTCTTGTTTAAAGGAACTTGGTCTTGAGTATTTGCAATTAGTCGTCAAAAACTTACGCGCTAGGTTGAAACGAGGATCTGAGTTACATGTGCTGGGACACACTGTCTATTCTATCTTATCCAAGTGCCTGCCTAGTCCTAAAGTTGGCAAGTTGGATCATTGTTTGGGATATCTTCTTGATGTAGCGAAAACCGATATCTTTTTAGACTTTGATGAAAAGGAAGACAAGAGAAAATCAAGATTCAGTGTCAAGAAAGAAACAAAAACATGCAAGTCGCTCGAAACTCTGAAACTGATTGCTGAAATGTAACTTTCACAAGTCATGCATTGATCAAGTTACTTTCTCCGGTCACTGAGCATCTGCATAGGCATCTGACGCCGAAGCTAAAAAGAAAACTGGAGGAGATGTTAAGGTATATTAGAGCTGGTATTGAAGCCAATCCATCTGTTGATCAAGAAGATTTGTTCTGTTTTGTATATGACCGTATTGATGATGGTATTAACAACAAGAACTCGAGTGGCCTTGAAAATCAAGTTTCTTCTTCTTCTTCATTATCCAAAAAGAAAAGGAAATCAAGAGATATGCAAGAGAATAAGTCATGTACACATCTTATAACCGTGTTTTCTCTGGACTTATTAGACAAACGACTGAAGAAAATCCAACCAAACAATACCGATGAAGCGTTGTTGTCGATGTTGGATCCTTTTGTGAAACTACTTGTTGGTTGCTTGAGCTCTAAGTATGAAGATGTTGTATCTTCCTCTATTAGGTGTTTCACTTCATTGTCAAAATACAAACTGCCTTCCCTCATGCTGGAAGCAGATAAAGTGTTGACCATCATAGATCAGTCTGCAGTTATGAGTTCATCAAGTATTAGTCCTCTAGTGCAGTCATGTCTTAACATGTTGAAATCTCTTGTCTGCACCGACGATTTCAATTTATCAGCTGAGAAGTTGAAAATGTTGATCCAGTTCCCAATGTTTGTTGATCTTGAATCTGATTCTTCTACTACTTCTCTTTCATTTATCATGGCCATTGTGAAGAAGAAGGTTCAAGCTCCAAAGATATATGATATGGCACATCAGGTTTCAGAGTTGATGATAACTACTCAGGATGAATCAGTCCGCAAGCATTGCAAAGAGATAATGTTACAATTTGTGGTCGGTTATACACTTTCAGAGAAACGCCTAGGACAACATTTTAGCTTTCTGCAGAAGAATCTGAGCTACGAGCATTCAGATGGAAGAGAAGCAGTTCTTGATGTGCTTGAAGATTTGATTGGAAAATTCTCAAAATCTGGTGATCTAGGCAAGTAGTTAGTTCTGGACCAGCAGTCTGAAAACTTGTTTCTTGAGCTTGGTCGTCGTTTGGGAACCGATAAATGTAAAAAAATGCTTCGCAAGATTGGTGATGTGATAAAGCTTTTGGTATGTTGCATCAGTAAAGACAAATTTGATTCCAGTCTCGAGCGGTGTCTGGATTGGTATAAGCAAGAGGACTCACAGGCTGTAGCAGCACGGGTACTGGGATTATTCATTGAAGCCAGGAAGGAAGCATTTCCGAAGGGTATCCGCAATATATTGTTGGAGGAAGCTAAAACAATTTTGGAGTCTAGTGTACAAATGCAAGATACTATTGCAGAAGGCAGTGTTTTTTTCTGGAAGGAAGCATTCTATTCACTTGTTATGATAGAGAAGTTGCTCAAGCAGTTTCCTAGTTTAACTTTGAGAAAAGATTTAGAGGTAAATGTTCTCACTAGTTAATTTATCTTAAAAGCTCTGATAGTTTGATCTGATGTTTTTGGACATGATTTGTTTTTCAGGATATTTGGAAAATGGTCTTTAAGTTGTTATCACACCCACACGAATGGTTACGAACTATATCATGCCGCTTCCTGAATCATTATTTCAAGGCATTAGATTGGAGGAAGCCTCAGAAACTAGTAGTTGATTCTCTTCTCGAGAAGCCGAGTACCCTTTTCATGGTAGCTTCTTCTCTTTGCTTTCAGCTAAAATATCATGACAAGAAAGAGGATGACGAGAAAATCATTACAGAAAATATTGTTTTTGCGGTCTCTGGTCTTCATGATTCTCTAATTGAACAATCGTGATGAGTTCTGGTCAAGTCTTGACAATGATGAGCAAGTGGTGTTCCTCAAGGCCTTTGAGCTGCTTGATTCAGGGAAAGGAAGGTCTACTTTTCTTGCTCTTTCTTCGGGCAAACGTCCCGCAAACGATGTGAGAAATGTATTGATTGGAAGTTTGCTAAAAAGAATGGGCAAGATTTGTCTTGATACAGAGTCACTTCAGATGAGGATTGTGTTTAAAGTCTATAAAGGTTTTGCCTCAAAACTGAATCAAGAAGAGTGTCGCCTCTACGCCTTTAGAATTCTGCTTCCGTTGTATAAAGTTTGTCAAAAATTTACGGGGAATGTCGTCTCAGGCGAGTTGAAAGAGCTAGCGGAAGAGGTAAGAGACGGTATAAGAGACAAGAGCTTACCACTCAAATGTTTGTGCAAGTTTACAGGGACATTCAAAAGAGTTTGGAAATGAAAAGGGAGAAGAGGAAGCAAGAGGTGAAGCGAATGACGGTGAAAGGCCCCGAGAAAAACGCAAAGAGGAAACTCAAGTCAGCTTCAAAGAACAAGGCTAACAAGAAAAGAAGGAAGGATTATGTTCAATAAAATGGATAGATGGGCACGTTCTTGAGCTCTCATGATCACTTTTAAGCCGTTATTTGTTTAAGTTTCATCATAGAAAAATCATCAAAAGATTATTTTAGACATTATTTGTTTAAGATTTTGGATGCTTATTATAAGCTAAGATTTTGGATGCTTATTATAAGCATCTGTTTTGTGGAAATCATATTAGTCTTTACTTCACATTTTTTTTTTAAGTTGAACAGATTAGTAGCTTTATTAAGATGTAAACTCAAAAAACAGAGTAGTTCAGGGCATTCAATGCCCTTTTTGCCAACGAATCAGCTAAACAGTTTTTCCGATCGTGGAATATAAGAAAAGGAAATCAATGTAAACTCAATAGCTAAAAGATGGAATATCAAAGATGAATCCAAAGAGCTCATTGTACTCATCACCACTCATTGTACTCATCATCCACTGGATTTATTCGCACACTCGAAACTGTCCAGTTGTTGATGACCATGATGGCTCGGCTTACTTGTTTCTTTATTGGCAAGACGACGGGGTGTCTCGTTGCGCTAGTGAAGAACATGATTCTATGGGATCCGTATTTTAAGTTGACCTCGGCTATGGGAAGGTCAGCTCGACCGGTCTGTATACTTTTGCTTGGGTAAATCTTCTTTGCATTATGCTGAAATTTTTTTAAGGCTTTGGCGGTGGCTAACTCCTTGGTTGCTGATGCTGAAACTATGAAAAATCAAAATGTGGTCCTACATTAAAATTCAGTTTTGATTTTTTATTAATTTAATTAAATAAATAAATTAGATTGATTTTGATTGGCTAATGAGAAGGAGATGAATGAAAAAGTTCGTTCACCCCTAGAATTATTCCATGTTGGAAGCCAAATCATGACTTTATTTTAACATATTGACTTTATTTTATTCTCAGAATATAGAGCCCTGATGGTGACGTAATCGACTGCGTCGATAGAAACAATCAGCCTGCGTTGCGCATCCGCAATTGAAAAACCACGTCATTTATGTATTTTAGGGTATCATAGCGGAATGACAAAAATAAAAATACTGATTTTAGCAAAAAAAACTGATAAGGTTGTGGTGCCTTTGACACTCGTGAGGAAGACAGTGCACACTTCTACGGGAATGGCTCAAGAGAAGGAAAGGAGAAAGAGCAAATCAAGTGGGTAATGTCGTGTTAAAGGAAAGGGGAAGACACTTTTGGAGAAAGAGTATCTACTATTCAATCTGAATAATTAAGCTACGTCGTTTTATGATATATGAACATGTGTATTTAAGCAGTCGAATTCTTGAAAGGGTTATGTATCAAACAATTTATCAACAAAAACCTATTTCCTTCTTAATGTTCTTCTTCTTCTCTCTCTCCTACCTTCTTCTTCTGATCTTCTTCTCTATTTCTTCCGAATTCTCATCTCTTTCTCCTAATCTTCTATCATTCTTCTCTTAATCTTCTATTTCTCATTCTTATTTCACATTAATTTCTCTTGATAGAATTTGGGTTCTATAAAAAAAACGAATTTTTTTAGGTTAATTAGGTAAATAATAAGTTTTAGGCATGTAATTAGATAACTAACATGTCAGAAAATATAATTAGGTGACTAACAGAGAAAAATAAATATATGACCAAAATGCACTTACACAATAATTATGGAAATACAAACAAAAATCCCTAAAAATATTCTATTATTCTATGGATTAATTATGTGTATAATAGGTTGGAGACTCTTAATTAGGCGTATAATATGCCTTAATTGGAAATTAGGTGTCTAACACTCACTAAAGAAAATATGACAAAAATACCCTTAATGAGTCATTTAATGAAAATTAGTTAAACTTCCTAAGAATCTTTATTACCTTATATCAGCACAGTAAAAATATTTTCAATTGATATCATGAACGAAGGTTTTTTGAAAGCTTCAGAGGAGGATTATCTTAGCTACACACAAAACAACAATTAACTATACTATTCGCTTATTGATTTTGTTTACAACATAATGAACTATACAAAATTAACATAAGAACAACTCAAAACATAGTTAACAACATAGTTGATTATCAGAACCTAGTAGACAAAAATAGTTGACTAAAATGAAGACAATAGTAAGCTATATTATTTTGTTATTAATTTTTTAACTACATAGTCAACTTGTTATTAATTTTTAATCTACGTAGTTAACTATCCGAAACTTTCACTCTAACATAGTTATCTTAGCTGCACCAAAAACAATAAGAGCATAGTTAACTATACTATTATTCTACTTTGTTATTAATTTTTTAACTACATAGTCAACTATCAAAACTATCACAAGAAACACTCTTACCATATTTAACAACGTAGTGGACTATGACAGCCTATTAGAAAATATATAAAATATATAGTTGACTATACTTCATTCACGTTTTCAAAATACGAGATACGCTTCGCTTCTTCTTCTCCATCAGCAGCTTCGTTGTCATCTCCTTCTTCACTTGTGCCCTCATCTTCTAAAGGTTTCGACGGCGGATAAGAAGCAAGAGTGAATCCGCGATGTCGGAGATGTGAAGTTGGAGAAGAATCCGATTATTACGACGAGAAGATGGATTGATTGATGAATACTCCGATTATTACGACAAGAAGAAAATAAGGAGTCGGAGAAGATAGATTGATGAAGGATGCGGTGGTATTGAAATTGGTGATGTCAGAGATGTGAAACAAGAGGGAATCAACGATGTGGTTATGTGAAACCAATGTCGGAGATGTGAAGTGTGAAGAAGATGAGTAGTTGAAAGCTTTTGAAAAAACTGAGAAGCAAAGAAGATTAGACGTCGAATAGGGTACAAAATTTGGATTTTTATTTTTGATTTTCTTTTCAAAAGTTAAAACAAATTAGATTAAGGCTAAAAAGGTAATTCTAGATATAGTCAATATATCTAATTTTAATTTAGGTTATGTTATATACTTAATTTTTGATCAAATGAGTATTATTCATGCCAATTACCCTTATTCTATATTTAAAAAAATGAATATAAAACTGTGTCATCTCTAAAAAAAAGTAGATACACTGTGCAAAAACAGAAGGTTAAAACAAATCATACGTGAAGAAAATTACAAATAAGTATGTTGTAAAAGTTAATAGTTGAATAATATAGCTGACTATATCCGAAACTACATATTTTATTGATATTCAAAAATAGTTAACTATTTTACACTATTTGTAACTATGTAAAATATAAAACATAGTTAACTATAAAATAGTTAAAAGTGTAGTTAACTATTTTTAGAGCATTGTCTACTCTACCGATTTCACAAAATAGTTGACTATTGTAGGAGTCGTAACTCGCACAATTGAATTTGTAAGGGTTGTCGAGGAAATGCGAGACTTCCGAGTTGATCACTATGCAGAAAAATGTAGACACTTGCATTTGCTGTTAAGAAAGCTTTTATTAATCTTTTTCTTTGAAAAGTTCTCCTCTTCTTTCTGGGTGAATACAATGAGCTATATATAGCTTTTTAGACTAGGGTTAATAATAAATTTGGGTCTGACCCATTAAGCAAAAAAAAGGCTTTAGGCCCATAATATCATTAAACCCATTTTAAATATGGATCTAACTCTATTATGGGCCTAATTACAAATTGGGCCCTTGCAAGCCTGTTTAGGATTTCTTCTGGACTTGGCATAATTATTCTTGTTGTTGCATCGATCTCATAGGGGTGGAATTCGACCCCTACAGTTAGCCCCCCAGCTTGGCAGTATTTGGTTTGATAGTGTCAAGGTAGAAGAAATCGCAAGTGAGGTCGATGCTTCAAGAAGATGTGTCGCATATGTTGTCATTGTCCTCCAAGATGTGTTTTGACGAGATGAAATCATAAAGCTTTGTTCGGCCGACTCGTAAACATTGTCGAGTACGTGTTTTCTGTAAATACTACGCTCGTCAAAGACTCCTTGTAGACCCGTGTTTTGGAATAACTTGTCGTCAATGAGGAAAGCGTGTAAGTGTGTGAGCAAGCCTCGGTAAAAATTTTGTCTAGAAAACCCAGTGGGAAAAACCAAAACAAGGAAAAAAGAGCACAAGTCACACACTTTTCATTGGAGTTATAGTTATCGCCGCCGTGTTCCCATGTTTCTGTGAATGTTCAACTCGGCGGATATGATTCGACTCGTTGTAGTTTACTTTCTTCGAAAGGTTTTTGTTTTTCTGAGCTCCCATGTTACAGTCAATGTTCAGCTCGGTCAATAGAGAATTTGTCATTGTCGGCGAGCTTCCATGTTTGAGTTAATGTTCAGCTCACCAATAGAGATTATTGTAGATGTCGCCGAGCTCCCATGTTTCAATTAATGTTCAGCTTGGCGATGGAGATTATTGTGGAAATTGCCAAGCTCCCATGTTTCAGTTAATGTTCTACTCGGCGGATGGGTTTCTGATACCTTCATCGCGGTCTGGAATGATACCGTCTCCTAAGATGACGAAGATGTGCTCTTTAGCGAGAATGTGCCGATGTGTTTTGCGACATTGTCAAGATAAATAAGTCGGTGAACTTGAAATTCAGATGAGATTTGACTTGCTTCGTCGCCGAGGTAGAGTACTTACGTTGTTTTTGTCGTTACATCAATCTCATAGGGGTGGAATTCGACCCCTATAGTTAGTTAGCCCCACAACTTGATACTATCGAGTTAGATGATGCCAAGGTATAAGCTGTTGAAGTTTGAGATTGATGTGGTGGACCTTGAAGCAGCCAGGCGTTGACGTCTTGTCATCGAACTCGGGAAGTTTCAGATATTCCATGTCGAGTTGATGCTACCGTGTTTTCCTGACTTACTTCTTTTGTTAAGAATAAGTTTAGTAGACTGCATCTTGAATTGAAATCGTGAAGTAGCCAGGCGTTAACTTTCTTGTCACCGAACTCGGGAAGTTTCAGTTATTCCATATTGAGCTGAGGTCGCCGTGTTTTCGTGGACTTACTTCTCTTGTTAAGAGTAAGCTTAGAAGATTGAAAAGGCTATCAGGCTTTTCTTTATTGGACTTTGAGGCCCATTAGGAAAGTTTCTTGAATTTTTCCAGAAAAAACCCAAGGGATTTTAGGAAATCCTTATGGTATAAATAGGCCTCTTAGGCAGTCTATTTTTTTTACCGAGTCACTTTTTCTGCAGTAAAAGAGGTAAAAATTTCGCAATTCCTTTTTCCAAATTTTTTTTTTGGTCCTGTAGTGTAAATTATGGTTTTGAAATATATTTTTTCTGCTCCTTCTTCTCCGATCATCCTCTTCCGATCTGCTCCCGCCGGAAGTCGTCGGAGGTCATCAATCGTCGTCGTTGCTTCAGCCGCCGCCGTCGGTCCCTTCTTCGTTGTATGCAGCCGTATCACAGGAGCTTGGAGTCGTCGTCAGAGGAGGGGCTCTAATGCGATGAACTCGCCGTCGCCGGAGCTCGCCATCACTGCAAAAGCTTCAGCAGCCTCCGGAGCTTCGATCCTGAGCTTCGCCTAGCTGCCGCAGGAGCCTTAACGTCGAGATCTACCGCCGTCAAGCTCCGGTTACGAGTTACTCGTGGAGGAGCTCTACTCATCGAGATCCTTACAGATCTGGATCGAAAGCCATGGAGGAGCCTCAGATTTATACGTGACGATTAGCAACAGATGGAGGAGAAGTTCCGGCGGTGGTTCTGATGCAGCTCCGGCGTGGTAAAGATGAATCCGATTGGGATTCTCAAAGGATCTCAAACGGTGAATTTTGGTCAACAGGTCAACGCCGGTCATCGGGTTAACTGTGATTTTTCGGTCAACAAGTCAACAAAAGTCTTCTGGTCAACAAATTTTTTGGTCAACAGAAGTCAACAAGTCAACGCAGTTGTTCCTGGTTTCGATTTTGAATTTTGACTCGGTTTAAATCGATAAATTATGATTTTGACTTTTGGGTTTTAACTTGGTATATGGACCCTTATCGCAATGGAACTCGTTTTGAAGAGTAAAACTTTCGCAGATTCGCGCCTTGAAAGTCTGGAGATCCGATTTTGATCTTTGACGATATTAACGCTGTAATGAAGATGCTGAAGACGGCGAAGATCCGGAGATCTGATTTCAATCTCTGTCGACATTGACGTAATATTGAAGATACTGAAGGGCGAAGATCCAGAGATCTGATTTCGATCTCTGTCGACATTGACGCCGTATTAAAAATGCTGAAGAGGGCGAAGATCCGGAGATCCGATTTCGATCTCTGTCGACATTGACGCCGTATTGAAGATGCTGAAGACGGCGAAGATCCGGTGATCCGATTTCGATCTCTGTCGATATTGACGCCGAATCGAGATAAGAAAGACGATCCATAAGAGGAAAGTAATGCCTTGCTAGAGATAAGAGCAACTGCATGCGTGAGAGGTGCGACTGCATGTTGGAGATAGGAGCGACTGCCTACTGGATGTAGGAGCGATAGCCTGCGGGAGACGAGCGACTACCTGCTAGAGACAGTAGCGACAACTTGCTGGAGATATGAGTGACTGCCTGCCTGAGATGAGCGACTGCCTGTTGGAGATAGGAGCGACAGCCTGCGCGAGAGGAGCGACTGCCTGCTGGAGATAGGAGTGATTGCCTGCCGGAGATAGGAGTGATTGCCTGCCTAAGAAGTGCAAATGCCTGCGTGAGAGGAATGACAGCATGCTGGAGATAGAAGCAACTGCCTGCCTGAGAGGAGCGACTGCCTGTTGGTGATAGGAGCGACAGCCTGCGCGAGAGGAGCGACTGCCTGCTGGAGATAGAAGTGATTGCCTGCCGTAGATAGGAGTGATTGCCTGCCTAAGAAGTGCAACTACCTGCGTGAGAGGAATGACAGCATGCTGGAGATAGGAGCAACTGCCTGCCTGAGAGGAGCGACTCCCTGTTGGAGATAAGAGCGACTGCCTACTGGGGATAAGAGCGAAATCCTGCGCGAGAGGAGCGACTGCCTACCTAAAAGGAGTGTGATACCTGTTACTCACTTGAACTACAAGGCGGCTTGATCCCTGTAAAGGGTACGTAGGCAGCTCATCTTTAGATGGGTTCAGCTGGCCCTCTCCTTAAAATAGGGAGGAATAGGGAAGAAGTGAGATGAGGAGAGTGACGTCATGCTGGTTTGAAGAATCAGGAGGCGGATGTATCGCATGTAAACGAAGTGTTTCAGAAGCACATCAGCGAGCTTGAAGAGATCCTTGGAGCTTCTCGAGCTGGTGCAACTGAAGTTTTAACTGGTGAGTTGGGCGCTCCTGCTGGTGGTGTTAGACAATTTTGGTTTACGAACAATGTCATCACTTAACAATTTCGCTCCAAAAGATTGAATGTGTTTCTCGTGTTATGACCAACTTTCAAGGTGGTTGGGTTTTGCATAGAAACTTCGGTTTACAAGAAATGTTGCCATAAGAAGCCTACTCTGATAGCGAATATTTTCTAGCGAGGTTACCAACGTTCTATTAGTTAGGTTTTGAATAGACACTTCGGTTTACGGTTATGTTGCAGCAAGCATATCCGCTCAAGTGAATTTTTTTTGACAAAGTTACCAACGTTATGTTAGTTGGGTTTTGACATGAACATTTGGGTTTACAAATACGTTTTCTACTAACACATCTACTCCTGTAGTGAACACGTTATCGCGTTACGACCAACGATTGAGTGAGTTGGGTTTTGAGTGGACATTTGGGTTTACAGACATGTTCCCGAGAACACGTCCGCTCCTGTAATGATCACTTTTAGCGATGCAACCAACGTTTTGTCTATTGAGTTTTGAAATGAACATTTGGGTTTACGCATACGTTTTCTTCTAACGTACACGCTCCTGTAATGAAGATTATACATTTGTATAGTGCGCTGTTTAATCCTGCTAAGGATGTAATAGTCAGATCTGAAGCTTGTGAAGTAAACCGTCGTTGTGGCCAGCAGCGAGGTGTTATGTCTGTTTTTGATAATACTTTTTGTTATCCACAGGGGATGTCACTGCAAATTGATTTGAAAGAAGTCTGCTTTTGTTAAGACTTAGATTTTACAAGCAAAACTATTTCAGATAAGTTTGCTTTGTTTGATTTTTGCGAGAAAGTCAAGTAAGAGAGATGTAAGTTATGATGTAACTTATATGTTTGTTCAGATAAGATTTTGAATGATTCGTAAAGAATGTATGTGATATGTTTGTTCATATATGACTTTGATTGATCCGTAAAGAATGTAAGTTATTGTCTGTTCACGTAGGACTTCGAATGATCCATAGAGGATGTAAGTGATAAATCCGTTAAGGTTGGACTGAATGATCCATAAAGGATATAAATGATATGTCCGGTAAGGTGGGACTTTGAATTGATCCATAGAGGATGTACGAGATATGTCCGTTTAGGTAGGATTTCGAATAATCTGTTAAGGATGTGAGTGATATGTTCGTTTAGGTCGGACGTTAAGCGCATGTGTTAAGTGGCAACTTAGGAGAGTCGCTAAGCGAGTTAGCGAGAATAGTGACGATCTATTTGCGAGAGGAAGCCAGGATCCGCTTATGAGAAGAATGATAATCCATTTGCGAGGGTAGCAACAATCTGTTTGCGAGAGGAGCGAAGATGTGCTTGAGACATGAGCGACGATTTGCTTGAGAGAGAAGCGTCATTTTTACTTGGGAAAAGAGCAATGATTCATTTGTGAGAGAAGGGACGATACATGTGAGAGAGGAGCGATGATTTGCTGGGGAGAAGAGCAACGATCCGTTTGTGAGAGAAGAGCGATAATCCATTTGCGAAAGGAAGCGACGATCCGCTTATGAGAAGAGCGATGATCTGGTTGAGAGAATAGTGTTCCTGCTTTGTATTAGCGCTGCTTCATTCAACTCTACTCGCTATGATCCCAGCATGTGCGTTCTTTGTAGTGCGCTCGACCCTAGGTTTCTGCGTTGTAGTGGTGGTAGTCGATGTGACGTTTGTCTATTGGTTTTTGCTCGTGCGATCCACGTTGCGCTGCTAGTCATTGATTGTTCTGTTGACGTTATATTGCTGACCACCGCTGATTATGTGGAGTTGCGCTCATGGTCGCCACTGTTGCTATGGATGTTTCGCTCCTAGTCGTCGTAGTTGTTGTCGACGTTGCGCTACTGGTCACTGCTGCTTTTGTCGACATTGCGCTCCTCGTCGCTGCTGGTGCGATCCACCTTGCGCTGCTGGTTACCGTTGGTGATGTCGACGTTGCGCTCCTCGTCACTGCTGGTGCGATCCACGTTGCGCTGCTTGTCACCTATGCTGGCGTAGCCTGCATGGTGATTCTTTAGAGTAAGAACGTCTCACGTGTCCCCTTAGTCGACGCCAAATTGTAGGAGTCGTAACTCGCACAATTGAATTTGTAAGGGTTGTCGAGGAAATGCGAGACTTCCGAGTTGATCACTATGCAGAAAAATGTAGACAACCATGTTTAATAAAGGCTTTCTTTACTAAAAATAGAAACAACTATGTTTATATCGTTATATATAAGAAGAAGTTTAACATATGTATATCTATGGAGAATACAAAATAATTGGCATGCATGAACTAGATCACCGAGAAAGCAAAGATAAAAAAAAATTGGTTAATGATATGTTTTTACATGTTTAAAATTTACAACATAACATCAAAAAAGGATCATTAAAATATGTAAGCATGAATTAATTATTATATCAGATAGTTTAATGATTGAAGCCATATTTATATATATCAAGCGTATATATTTAGTTTTAAAACATAACTATTACAGTAACTCAAATAATCCTCGCATCGCGAGGGTATTATTCTAGTAGTAAATATAGCTAACTATGTTCATATAGAAATAACCTATTTACGAGACACGGGCAACACTTAATGTGTGGGAACCCTTTGTGGAATTTGAAATCGGTGAATTATTGAAAATATAAAAAAGTTTTTTTTTTGCTAAATTGTAAATATCATTTATCAAATAAAAGTTTAGGGATTACAAATGTTGGACAAACAAATTGAACCCTATTGTTTGAAACCATGGCAAAAAAAGAATAAAAACATGGAAACAAAAGAACAAACTATATACATTCATGATTCTCCGAAGAGCAATCTCGAGAAAGTATCCATAATCATCTTGGAATTGCCATGCGAGGAAACATGTGTACGTAGACCGTTGAAGGAGAGGTAACAAGAGAACATTGAAGAAGTGTCGATTCCGCTAAAAGAAGCACGTTCATCCGGTAACATGAGCAAAACAATGACCCTAGTACTCAAACCCGTTAACGGTACACTTCAGCAAGCTAAGCTACAATCAATATGACACGACTACACTAACTCGACAATAGATACGAGAAAAATAACGCACAAAGCTCTACCAAAATCCCTTCTCAATAGTTTGCTTTTCTATTACAAATCATACCTTCGGTCATTTTTACTCAAAAGAAAAAACAACGCAACAACTTCAACAAAAGAAGAGACGAAACAAGGCAATGGAGAGGGTCACGAGTTGCTAGTGAATAGGGAGAAGCAAGCAGATCTGATCGGTATACGAGAGAGAGATCAGCGGATGAAGATGGGGCGAAGACCTAGGAGACAAATCGCCTTTGAGAGAAACCCTAGGAGCGCCGCCATCCCATAACAGTCTTTACTTCACTTATGTTTCTCCTACTTTGACTAAAGAACATCTGGTCGTCCAAGTACATGTATCTGACATATCTCAAATGTAGAGCAACTCGAGCCTTAGAGTAAAAGAGCTTGACAAAAGATGCTCGTAGCTTCACTGAATTGTTCTGAGCCATCTCTTTTTCTTATGGTTTTATTGATTCAAAGTGTGCATATAGTAGAATGAGTGTGACAGGGTGTTAGACTAAGCATCAGAGTCGAGTAAACTACTTGCGCGAAAAGAAGTCTTTCACTATCACAATTTCCAGTAAACGTTTTTTGCGTATTTCTAGTCCATGGCCACATCTCTGGTTTGGTCGGACGGGATCTTACTACGTGAGAAATCCAATTGTAGTCTATTATTAAAATATATCAACCGGCAACTTTAGACAAGAAATAGGGAGAGTAATTGGTTTCATTTATTTCTCATCAGACTTTATGTAAGCAAAAGAATTACCTTCTCAAAATAAAAATTATCAGGCTGATGTTTTCTAACACAAACACGATCGTTCATTTCAGGCTCTACGAGGACCATGGTGAACTCGAGTTCTTCGTTTTGAACCTTTGCGTGCGAATTTAGACTCTCTGCTCACTACCGGACCAACACCACTAGTATGTCGGCTCAAACCCAAGTCAGAACGATGATCTTGCCTCACTCCAACTCTAACACGATGGCTCCTTGCTCTCAAAGATTTTCTAAGACGCTCTTCTCTTCGGCATTCTCTTCTTGATCCATTGTATCTGAGCGATCCATCATCATCATTATCACCACTATCATCATCATCATCATAATCATCCTCTGTATATCTGCGTCTTCTTCTACGTTTAGTGTGTAGCAGATCATAGCAGAAGAAAGTGCAGCAATAGCTAAGAATGTAGAACCAACAAGAGACTAAAGCCCAAAGGAGTCTGAAGAAACCATGGATGATACAATGCCAGAAACCAACTTTGTATAACATATAGATGAAGAACAGAAAGAAATAGGATACGATTAGGATTAACACAGTTTTCGCAAGATTAGCCACGCAAAAATTCTCGACGTAACATATGAAATCCCACGGTGATGGACAAACGGAACTGTTCCAAGTAGTTTATAAAAATTTACGATAAGCAAAACAAGAAAAACTTTGAAAAAGATATAATCAAAGAGGTTTTGGAAATTACCTGCAAGATTTTCCAGATAGAAAGTCAAGTGGAGAACCAAAGAAGTTTCCGACAGAATGAAAGAAACCGGTGAAGAAGGAATCCATTACGTTACCCATCACGACCAACTTCCGATTAAGAATATTCAAATGTGTTGTTGATCAGACATAACAAGCCAAACAAATTAAGACAAGAAACTAGAGACGTTTGGAGTAACTGCTTAGATCTGGTGGTTACTGTCAATTTTCAGTTTCCCCTATTTTTTTCACGAATATTTCTTTTCTTTTTGTAAAAATAAAATAAAAATCGAGTATAAGAAATTTTCTTAATTAACTCTACGAATTGAAATAAAAATCCAAGAGAGAGATTAAATTTCATATAGAAGCCATAAACATGATTAAACAGGGATGCGAAGGTTATTCTACTTAAAACCGGAATACAGCGAAAATCAAACTTGGATAGAAGCAGATGATGATGAATTCAGATCAATCCATCCTTCCCTTTAGGATCCTCTCTTTAACCACAGTTGGTGTTCTGAAAACATATATCACCATCAAAGTATGTTCAGAACTAACTATGGATAACAAAATGTGGGGTAAAAGAATAATCTCATTAAGAAGAAATAGAAACGTACACAACGTAGACATGCCCTCCCCAACCACTCAGACAATCACGGTCAACGGATGAGAGAAGTGCTTGCGATATCGTCTCAAACAATTCCTCGGCTTCCTGAAAATTCCAATGTGTTAAGCCAGAGTTTCTGGTACATATAGGTATAGTACAGGCTAACGACAAGCACTTAAACCTCGTGCCAAAAGAACAATAACATATCCAAGAGAAAACTAATGGTTAACACCGATTCAAGATTCTACTTTTATATGTGTAACACTAAGCCTTAAACCCTAGCAAACTCCAACGCAGATCTGTTGTGATTGCATTTGCATCGAAGGGATTATGTAATAAAACAACAGATGATAAAGTTTCTAGTGGACAAACCATATCTGGCTTGAACATTGCTTCGCAGGCTCCATAGAGAGATTCTGAAGCAGTTCCGGATACAACAAAATCTTTAGCCAGCTCCCTGCATTTACAATAGAACCACGTATTATAACTAAGTGGCTATATCAATCAACAAAAGAAATGCAAGAGCAATGAAAAACTCATTTTCGAAACAGCAAACACAAGTGAAACGGATAAAAAACAACAAAAAACATACGGTAGAGGAGAAAAAGAATCATGAGCATTGCAGATTCATATGACAATGCACCATCAGACACAAGTGCAACAAAATCTCCAAATACAATAATAAATGTCATCCGAAACATCCATACAAGTAACACACACTAGACTAACCAAGCTAAATGACATTGAATTAAGGGAAACTACATCCTTACGAAGCAACGAAGAAAGAACATGAGCTTACTTGGCTCCAATGGAGTCCATGGTGCAAATGAAAGGCTTGTCATCTTCTCCCAAACCAGCAATCACTGGTTGGCATAAGTAAGGACCAAATCTGAAATCAAGCACCCCAATCTTATTAAGTCATGATTCCGAGACAAACTAAGCAATATCAAATCCTAAACCAGAATCAAAATTCTAAACAAGACCTCTTCTCGTAAAGAATGGCGGAGACGAGACTGGCGAAAGTTTCAGGCTTCATGTCTCTCTCTTCACGAAGCTGGTAAAGCTTATGACGAAACACCAGGCGCTGGTACCTTGGAAAACCCAAAACGTAAAATCTCAAAAAAGGATACAACAAAAAAGGAAAAGCTTGGGACGATAATAGCTTACAGTGTTTGAACATCGGTGGCGAGACCAGAAAGGCCGATGAAGACACGATCGTGGATCTTGGAGATTCTCTGGAAATCAGTGGCGATTGTTTGTAGCTGTACACCGAGTCTTCGATCACTGGCGATGGCGAAACAGTTCTTCCCCACCATAGCTACAACGGCACTTCCATTGTACTCGAAGATCTAATATACCCAATAATCAATCCATCGATTAGTCATAAGAGTTAGGGTTTCGGAAATTCAAATTAGAAATTGGGAGTGGTCAACTTACCGACATCGGAGGATTAGGGTTTTCGGAGTGAGATTTGGAGCTTTTCTCAGAACGGAGAAGAAATCTGAGAGAGAGAGTAAGTATAATCGACGGTGGCTTGGAAGAAACTCCAGCTTTGTTTTCTTTTTCGTCAATTCATTTATAATTGATTGGGCCTTTAACGGGCCTTTGGACTGTATCATATTGATTTGTATTTCTTTTTTTCTTGGTTAAAACATCATGATTTGTATTTCATTAACCAAATGTAGATTACAAATCAAAGTCAAAGAACAGAGTTTGTAGGAGAAACAAACAATTACAAATCAAGGTTTGAATTTCCTAGGAAATGTTGGTCCTTTAAGCTCGTGAAATGCTGCAGTTTGCACACCGTGGGAAGCCGCAAACAAAGCTTAAGTCACGGGTTTATATGAGGTTTTGAAACTCAAAAGACTCAGAAGAAGAATGAAATTGCTCATTTGGACACAATGTTCAAGGGTAAATCAACTAGTCGAGGGAAATGATGCTCTCTATCAAGGCTTCATCGTGTCAAAACTAGCTTCATTACGTTTTCTCTCTGCAGATATATCGACTTGGATGGGCTGGGAAAACGACTGCAAGAGAGCTTTTTGTGCGGGTAACTCAGCAATGAAAAGCAACGTTTGAGCCCAACCAGCATATTCCCCATATTTACTTACAAATGCTTCGGCCACTCGGCTGCAGAGCTTAAGTGTCAGTTTGGCACCAGCAAGGTCTGGTAGATGGTACCTTGTGGCAATCTGATTCATTACCCAAAACAAAACAAAAGAGCTAATTTAGTCATCGCCAAAACGCCATCTGAACACACGATATAAAAACCGCAGAGCCCGTGGACTTTTTTACCTTCCAGACATGCGTATCAACGGGAATGGCACTATGCTTATCAAGAGAAAACAAAGCTATGCAAGCTGCTACCTTTGGACCGACCCCCGGTAATGTACACAGAGCGGTAATCGTATCTTGAAGATCCATTTTCCGCAGAGACATAAGCCATTCATCTCCACCACCTGGTTTTGATCGCAAGGCACTTACAGTACCTGTTATATACTTAGCTCTGCTCACCAGAAAATGTAACCAAAATCAAAATTTGAATTTGCTACTCAAAACAGAACCACTCAGAGAAATAGCCATGAAATAATATTATCTACCTGTAACCAAAACCAGCTTTTCTAAATTCTTGCTCAGAAACCCTAGATAACCTCTCCAATGAAGGGAACTGATGAAACTCAAATCCATCAACGTCACCCAAATGCAACCCTAAAGACGAAACGAAATCAACCATCTTCGTAATCCTCGCAATGTTATTATTCGATGAGCACAGAAACTGAATCAAACACTCGAGCGGATCCTGCCTCAACACACGAGCGCCACGGAGATGTTTCGCCACCTCTCCGAAACGAGGATCCTTATTCGAGAAATCAGACCATAGCTCGGCTAGAGAGATGTCGGAATTGAGAAAATCGAGCAGCGCGAGCTCCGCGGTTTTAGGGCTAGTGCTGCAATGGACGCAAAAGGAAACTGTATCGTCTCCTGGACGTTGCCGGAGAGATATGAGATGAGGCCCAATCGATCCGCTAAACTGAATTTCTCCGGTTTTCTTCCACCGGAATGTTTGACCCGTCGGGAAAGTTAACGGTAAAGTGAGTTCCGTTTGGGTGAGTTTCAACGGGTACCAATTTGGTTTTCCTGTTCTGTGTAGCTTCTGTTTGAGAATCGGCGTCGCCGGTGGTGTTAGTGGCGGTTTCGCGGCGGCGGAAATCGACGGTGGAGATAAAGTTCGAGGTCTCTTCATCGCCGTTGCTCGTTAACGGAACCACTTGTGTGCGACGGACGACTAATTGAATCGGTTTGAACTGAACCGAGCTACTAGAATTGATAGTAAACCGAGTAAAATTCGGTTCTGTACTCTAACAAAACTGAACCGAAGGTAAACCGACTAAATTATATCAGAAGTAGAAGTGCCCGGTTAAATTGTTTTGAACTGAATCGAATTCATACCAACATTTTTAAAACCCGAACTAAAGAATTTGTAAACATTGAGTAAACCGAGAATCTTTTATTGGATCTTTTTCTAAAGCTTCTGGTTCTGAGAGAAGGTTAGGTCGCCATCGAGAATGAATAAATACAGAGACTAACGAAGACTATGGCGAAAGAAATTCCGAGGAGAAGATTTGCTTGTGTTGCTCGAAAGCTTGAAACCAGAGCGACTCAGAGATTAGAAGAGAGGGAACGAGAAGGAAAGTCTCTTACTTTTAGCATCTCAATTCTCACGAATCAGAGACCCTACGCTTCTACCTCACAAAAATGCCAGCTTCTGAAGGTAAATTGCAACTTTCCATCTCAAAAATCAAATTTTGAATTGGGATTTTGACTTACCCACATAGATCGTATATCTGGGTATTTCGAATTTGGCATGAATTGAATTTCCCTAATTTGAATTTTCCGTCGCAGATAGAAGGGGAAAATGGAAACGGCGAAAGCGAGGGGGATTATCGGCGGCGAGGAAAACGAAGCAAGAGGAGGAAGATATGGAGGAAGAAGAAGAGGATAACAACAACGAAGAGATGGAAGACGTTGATAATGCCGATGAGCTTCAGCAAAATCCCGATCCGGGACCTGGTATTGGTGAAGTAGTGGAAGATTCCGGTGCTCGTATCTCTGATTTCCCCGCGGTGGTCAGACGCGTTGTGATTCGACCACACGCGTCTGTAACGGCTCTTGTGACGGCTGAGAGAGCTGGTTTGATAGGGGAGGTAAGAGGGCAAGGTTCGCTTCCGGCTTTGGAGAATATTTCGTATGGGCAGTTACAGGCTTTGTCTAGTGTACCGGCTGATTCTCTGGCCTTTGATCTTGAGAGGAGTGATGGAGCTTCTTCAGCTGCTTATGTTATCTCTCCATCTCCTATTATGGAAGGTGAAGGAGTTGTTAAACGGTTTGGTGATCAAGTTCATGTCTTGCCTATGCATTCAGGTTTGTTTTCTTTGTCCTTGTTCTTTTATGTAGTACATATCTAGTTCTTGGTTCCTAGTTTATGGTACACTGAAAGTAACTTTAGTTCATATAAGATGTTTCTCTATGTACTTAAGATCTGTGTGGTGGAACTTCTCCTGGCTTCAAGCATCCCTAGAATGTACCTTGAATAGATTATGCAAGTGATGTCTTTCTAGATTTCTTTTGGGCTTTGTTCCTCTAGTACTGTGGTTCAGATGAATCTTGCTTTCCCTCTTAATTGTTTTCTTATTACTTTGTTCCTTGTGCTTGAATTTATTCTTTTACTTTTGGTGTTACATTCGAGCAGATTGGTTTGCACCAAACTCAGTAGATCGGCTTGAAAGACAAGTGGTGCCACAGTTCTTCGCTGGGAAATCACCAAATCATACACCTGAAAGTTACATTGAATTCAGGAACGCCATTGTTTCAAAATATATGGAGAACCCTGATAAAACACTGACGATTTCTGATTGCCAAGGACTGGTTGATGGTGTTGACGTTGAAGATTTTGCACGAGTTTTTCGTTTTCTTGATCATTGGGGAATAATCAATTACTGTGCCAGTGCCGAATGTCATCCTGACCCTTCTAGAGATACATGGGATGTTAGGGAGGATATAAATGGTGAGGTCCAAGTGCCATCTGCTGCTTTAACATCCATTGATAGTTTGATCAAATTTGACAAGCCCGCATGTAGACACAAGGCGGCTGAAGTCTATTCACCCTCGTTATGTTCGGACAATGACATCCCCGACTTGGACATAAGAATTCGTGAACACCTATGTGATAATCATTGCAACCATTGTTCTCGACCGCTTCCAACTGGGTACTTCCAATCGCAAAAAAAGGTTCTTAGACTACTTTCTCTACCTATTCCTCTTTGCGTACTGTTTCTTATATTGGATCCCTTCAAATTAAAGGGTCATGATCTATACTTTACAGGGGGATATACTCTTATGCTGTGATTGTTTTCACCATGGAAGATTTGTTGTTGGACATTCTTGTATTGACTTTGTAAGAGTGGATCCAATGAAATATTATGGCGATCAAGATGGAGACAATTGGACCGATCAGGAAACTCTCTTGCTTCTTGAAGCTGTGGAACTATACAATGTAAACTGGATACAGATTGCAGAGCATGTTGGTTCCAAATCAAAAGCTCAATGCATTCTTCATTTCCTTCGATTACCTGTGGAGGATGGTCTTTTGGATAATGTTGAGATTCCAGGTGTTCCTAATTCGACAAATCCTATGAATGGATATGACCACAAAGTAACAGATTCGAATGGGGATTTACCTGGTGATGTTCTTTTCTTCATCTCAAACAATTTTTAGCATTCTTTGACCATGCCATACTCATTGTCGACTTCCCACTGCAGGATCATCTGAGCAAGATTCAGACACTGAAATCAAGCTTCCTTTTGTGAAGTCTCCAAATCCGGTTATGGCATTGGTTCGTGAAATTTTTCGCTACATAATTTATATTCTCTTCCCATTATCTTTGGTATCTCTCCAGTTATAGATATCTGATTCATAGATCTGAAACCTTTTAGGTTGCATTTTTGGCATCAGCTGTTGGACCTCGGGTTGCTGCGTCCTGTGCGCATGAGTCACTTGCTATTTTATCTGAGGATGACAGGTTAGTGTATTCATTGATATCTATCCATTCTAGAATTTATGTGAGAGCTTTCATTGGAATCACTTTTTTATAAATCCTTTGGTCTATGCTGAAACTTTTCAATCTATCAAGGTCGAAATCCGAGGGAGTGCATGGAAAAGAAGCCGGCTTGCTTGATGGAGAAAATCAGCAGCTAGATGGTAAGGCAGTTCCCTTTACAGTAATTTTCTGGCTCCTTTGGTTTACTCTAATAATCTTCAATACCGACATGCTTAAATTGTAATAGAAAACTTGGGAGCTCATAAAACGCCGCTCCAGAACGGAGCAGAACCACCCACTCCACTGCCACAAGATAAGGTTATGGCTGCATTTAGAGCCGGTCTATCAGCTGCAGCAACTAAAGCAAAATTGTTTGCCGATCATGAGGAACGTGAAATTCAAAGGCTATCTGCAAATATCGTAAATCACCAGGTAAATGGCAGAACATTGTTGGTGATGATGGTTGGTTAATTTGTTTTGTCTATAGCTTTTATTACTGGTTGATACGTGTTAAAACCTATCTCATCCTACAGCTGAAGAGGATGGAGCTGAAGCTAAAGCAGTTTGCAGAGATAGAAACATTGTTGATGAAAGAATGCGAACAAGTAGAGAAAACCCGTCAGAGATTTGCTGCAGAACGAGCTCGTATGCTCTCAGCAAGATTTGGATCATCACCTGGAGGAGGAATCTCTCCACAGACTAATAATAATAATAATAATCTCCAAGGCATGTCTCTATCCACAGGTGGTAACAACATCAATACTCTCCTGCAGCAGCAACAACAACAACAAGTAGTTTCGGCTTGCTCTTCTCAATCAAGCATCATCCCGGGATTCAGTAACAATCCACAAGTTCATGCGCAGATGCAGTTCATGGCACGCCAACAGCAACAACAACATCAACAAGCTTTCTCCTTTGGCCCAAGGTTGCCTCTCAACGCTATACAGACCAATGCAGGATCAACAGCTTCACCGAACGTAATGTTTGGCAACAACCAAGTTAATAACCCTGCAGCTGCAGCATCCATCAGCCAGCCTTTGTTTAGTCACCCGATAGTTAGGTCTTCCACGGGTTCTGGCTCTGGTTCTGGCTTAGGCTTAAACTAAGAGCCCCTGTCTCTTTAGCTTCTCATCAGTTTCCAATTTTTATTTTACCTTGTGTTATTTGAGCCAAGTGTATTGGCTTTGAGACCATAGAAATTGTTGTTCTAAGTTAGTGTCTTGTCTTGTAGTATTAAAATATCATTGTGAATCAAACATTTACTAAAATGTTGTTCTTCCCAAAACCTTTTCTCTACTTCCACATTTGATCAAACAACAAATGTTAGTACCAACAATTTTCCTTTTTTCTTTGTATCCCTAAGATTTATCTTGAATTATAGAATTATTGGGAAAGAGTTTGTTAAGTCGGTGATGCATAAATCAATCGAACCCTAAATTATTTGTCTATATATAGAGAGGAAAGAGTGAGCATGCGAGCGTAGAAAGTTAATAAAATATACATGAAACTTGGGAAGCAAGCATGACGAACATATCCGATCTTCCAGAGGAGGTAGAGAATAATATACTCTCTAGGATTCCATTAACGTGCCTCAAACGAGTGCGATCTACTTGCAAGAATTGGTACAAATCATCCAAAAAACAGATTTTGGGTAAAGCAGCTACAAGGAAGCAGTTTGTAGGGTTTGTGACGATTCGTTCTATGGTTTTTTCAATGGTCTATGATCTCCAAGGAATCCGCAACGAAGATGACTTTGTTGATCCATCCGTAAACCAATTAAGAAAAGTGAAGATGTATGATGTTTTTCATTGCAACGGCCTATTGTTATGCGTCACTGAGGACCACTCGATGCTTTTGGTGTGGAACCCGTATTTGGGGCAAAGGAAGCGGTTTAGACCCTTGAACAATGTTAGCAACATCCAAGCCATAAATTCTGAGGTCAGATCTCACATGTATACTCTCGGATACGACACCAACAACCATATCCACAAAATCTTTAGGCTCTTTTCTACCAATGGCGGTCGTGGTCGTGGAATCGAAATCTATGATTTTATCTCTAATTTGTGGAAGGTTCTAGATCTCACTCTTTCTCTGATGGTTTTGATTTTGCGACTTTATCTTGTGTTAGAGATGAGCAGCTTGCTGTGTTATATCAACACTATTATCCTCGTGTGGTTGAGGTTTGGATTACGACTAAGATTGATCCCTATTGTGAAGAATGAAATACTTGCTGACCAAGTTACTATCAAGCTACTGAACTAGTTGTAAGTTTACTCATGTTTACTAAAGGTAAAGGTAAATTTACTTGAGGTAAATCACCCTTTTGGATCAGAACAAGATAACAGCTACAAGGTTTAAAGACAACGTACAAGTTTGTCTTCTATTGATCCAATTGTGCAAACGGCTAGTGGTGCTTTATGGTACAATCAAAAGCAAATGGAATCGCAGTCTTTGGCGTCAGAAAAGGAGAGCGTTTTGCGTTTGCTTTAGGTCAGAGGATGAGCTAAAGAGTTCTTATATAAAAGGGACTTGAAGAGAAGGTGAGTGGGTGAATCGGATTTATAGAGAAAGAAAGAGATTTGTATTAGTATAAGCTTTGATTACAAATTTCTCTAGACATAGATTAGATTGAGTGTTACTCTAAGTACTAGTGAAGGGTATTAGGGTAGGACACTAATCTTATCTATTGTAACTCTATCAAATCTAGTGGATTCCGAGTATAAGACTCGGCGAGAAGTAGCTACCCTTGTTAATGGGAGTGAACTCGTTAAACTTTGGTGTTCTTGCTTTACATTTACTTCAAACACTCTCTTCTCTCTACAAACTCTCTGATTTACTTATTACAATCGGAAAAGACTTGATCTTTGTTCTGTTTTGTGCTCTGTTCTTGTGGATAATCCATTGGGTTAAAGATTTGCTTTGAATCCTCTGTATTGGCTGGTCTTGTTGGTTTGTTTTGCAGGAAATTCTGTTTCTTTTCAAGTGCTCAAACCTCAACAGAGTGGTATCAGAGCTAGGTTCCTTGAATCTGGTTCCTTATTGTTCTTAATAAAAGGAACATGTCTTCAGCAAGGATAGAGGTAGAGAAATTCGATGGGAGAGGTGATTATACGATGTGGAAAGAAAAGCTTCTGGCTCAGCTTGACATTCTAGGCCTGAGTGTTGCTCTGAGAGCAGATGAAAGGAGGACCGTCATAGTCACTGATGCAGCTGGAACAGTAGTAGAAGAAACAGAAAGGAAAGAAGAGATCTTAGAAGAAAAAAGGAGGAAAGCAAGGAGCACCATTGTGCTAAGTGTTACCGATAGAGTTCTGAGAAAGATCAAGAAGGAGCAGACTGCAGCTGCTATGTTAGAGGCTTTGGACAAGTTATACATGTCAAAGGCTCTTCCAAACAGGATCTATCTGAAACAGAAACTCTATGGTTACAAGATGTCTGAAAGTCTATCAATTGAGAGTAACATTGATGAGTTTCTCCATATTATAAATGATTTGGAAAACACCAATGTTTTGATAGCTGATGAAGATCAGGCGATATTGTTACTAATGTCTCTACCTAAGCCTTTTGATCAGCTGAGGGATACTCTAAGATATGGTTCAGGGAGAACCACACTCTCATTAGATGAAGTTGTTTCCGCAATATACTCAAAGGAGCTTGAGTTTGGATCTAATAAGAAGAGTATCAAGGGACAAGCTGAAGGCTTGTATGTCAAAGAGAAGAATGACATAAGAGGGAGGTCTGAGCATAGAGAGAAAGGTTCTAAGTTTCAAAGGCCAAGATCCAAGTCTAAAAGCAAGAAAGGTTGTTGGATCTGTGGAGAAGAGGGACATTTTAGAAACAATTGTCCAAGCAAGAACAAAGCTCAAGCTAGACAAAGAGAGACTAATGGCAACAAAGGAGAAAACTCAAATAGAAATGGTAATCTTGCAGAGGCCACTGGCCTATACGTATCAGAGGCACTATCTTCTACAGATATAAGTCTTGAAGATGAGTGGATAATGGATACAGGTTGCAGTTACCATATGACTCACAAGCGTGATTGGTTTGAAGAGTTAAATGAAGATGCTGGTGGTTCAGTAAGGATGGGAAACAAGACAGTGTCTAGAGTAAAGGGTGTTGGTTCTATCAGAATCAAGAATGAATTTGGCCTAAGTTTTCTTCTCACAAATGTGAGATATATCCCTGATATGGACAGAAATCTATTGTCTTTGGGAACAATGGAAAAGGCTGGTTACAAGTTTGAATCAGAAAATGGTATTATGAGTGTCAAGGCTGGTGACCAGGTTATACTTACAGGAAGAAGGTATGACACTCTATACATACTCCAATGGAAACCAGTGATAGAAGAATCACTTGTAGTTCAAAGGAAGCAGGATGATACTGTTCTATGGCACAGGAGATTAGGACACATGAGCCAAAAGAATATGAACATTCTACTAAAGAAAGGTTTACTGGACAAGAAGAAAGTTTCAGTCTTGGAAACCTGTGAAGAATGCATCTATGGTAGAGCTAGAAGGGTTGGTTTTACTCTAGCTCATCATGATACAAAAGAGAAGCTTGAATATGTTCATTCTGACTTATGGGGGGCACCATCGGTACCATACTCTCTGGGAAAGTGTCAATACTTCATCTCTTTCATTGATGACTACACAAGAAAAGTTTGGGTATATTTTCTGAAGACAAAAGATGAAGCCTTTGGGAAATTCATTGAGTGGCTAAATCTGGCGGAGAATCAGAGTGAAAGGAAGCTAAAGACTCTAAGAACTGACAATGGTCTTGAATACTGTAACCATGTCTTTGATGATTTCTGTGGATCAAGAGGCATTCTTAGACACAGAACATGTGCATACACACCACAACAAAATGGTGTTGCAGAACGTATGAATAGGACTCTAATGGAGAAGGTGAGAAGCATGCTATGTGACTCCGGTCTCCCAAAGCGGTTTTGGGCAGAGGCAACTCTCACAGCCTCCATTTTAATAAACAAGACTCCATCATCAGCTATAAACTTTGAGATACCAGATAAGAGATGGTTTGGGAAGCCTCCAGGATACAGTTATCTGAGAAGGTTTGGATGTGTTGCCTTTGCACATACTGATGATGGAAAGCTAAGTCCTAGGGCTAAGAAAGGGATACTTCTGGGGTATCCTAGTGGAGTAAAAGGATACAAACTCTGGCTTCTAGAGGAAAAGAAATATGTTGTCAGCCGAAATGTTGTATTTCAAGAAAATGCAACTTACAAAGATGTGAAGGAAAAGAAAAATGAGTCTGATATGGAAGACAACACTACTCCAGAGTCCTATCTTGATCTTGACCTTGATGCAGAGGAGGGTTTGGCCTCAGGTGGAGATCTTATAACAGATCAAGAAGCAGTGGTGAATGAAAGCTCAAGCTCTGCAAGTCCCACATCTGCAACTCCTATTGCAGTCTCACCTCATACTCCTGATGATGACAATATCCCTGAAAATGAAGTATATCAGTCTCCTCTTAGCTATCATTTAGCAAGGGACAGGATAAGAAGAGAAGTAAGAGCTCCTGCTAGGTTTGATGATGAGGAGTATTTTGCTGAGGCTCTGTACACAACAGAGGATGGTGGAGAGGTCGAACCTGAAGATTATAGAGAAGCTAGAAGGTATCCAAACTGGGAAAATTGGAAGAAAGGTATGGATGAGGAAATGAGTTCCTTGGAAAAGAATCATACCTGGACAGTGGTAAAGAAATCTTTGAATCAAAGGGTCATTGGATGCAAGGGGATTTACAAGTATAAACTTGGTATTCCAGGAGTTGAAGAACCAAGATTTAAAGCAAGACTTGTGGCCAAAGGGTATGCCCAAAGAGAAGGAATTGATTACAACGAAATCTTTTCTCCAGTAGTGAAGCATGTCACTATAAGGATTCTGCTTTCAATTGTAGCTCAAGAAGATCTAGAGCTTGAACAATTGGATGTGAAAACGGCATTTCTCCATGGGGAGTTGCAAGAGAAGATCTACATGGCTCCTCCAGAAGGATATGAGTCAATGTTTAAAGAAGATGAGGTATGTCTCTTAAACAAGTCGCTTTATGGATTGAAGCAAGCTCCTAGGCAATGGAATGAGAAGTTTGATGCCTACATGACTGAGATTGGTTTTGTAAGAAGCCATTATGACAGTTGTGCTTATGTGAAGGAGCTTAGTGATGGTTCTGTGATGTATCTACTGATTTATGTGGATGATATGCTTGTGGCTGCAAAAGACAAAGAAGCCATAGGACAGCTCAAGCTTGATCTAAGCAAGAAGTTTGAAATGAAAGATCTTGGAGCTGCCAAGATGATCTTAGGAATGGAGATCACCAGAGATAGAATGAATGGTATTCTAACTTTGTCACAAGAAGGATATCTAAACAAAATCCTTAAAACCTACAACATGATGGACTCAAAGCATACTCTGACACCACTGGCTGCTCACATGAGAATGTGCTCTCCTTCTCTGAAACAGATTGCTAAGGATGCTGATTACATGAAATCAGTGCCCTACTCTAATGCGGTGGGTAGCATAATGTATGCAATGATAGGAACAAGACCTGATCTTGCATATCCTGTTGGAGTTGTGAGTCGATTTATGAGTCAACCAGTTGGTGATCATTGGCTTGGAGTCAAATGGATTCTGAGATACATCAAGGGAACAGTGGAAACCAAGCTGGTTTATAAGAAGAACCAAGACTTCAAGGCTGTTGGGTACTGTGATGCTGATTTTGCTGCAGATTTGGACAAGAGAAGATCAATAACTGGACTAGTGTTCACTTTTGGTAGCAACACTATAAGTTGGAAATCAGGTCTGCAACGAGTGGTGGCTTTGTCAACTACAGAGTCAGAGTACATGGCATTGACTGAGGCAGTAAAAGAAGCTGTGTGGCTCAAAGGCTTGTTGAAAGAATTCAGATATGAGCAAAAGAGTGTGGAAATCTTTTGTGATTCTCAAAGTGCTATTGCACTATCCAAGAACAATGTGCACCACGAAAGGACTAAGCACATTGATGTCAAGTATCACTATATCAGAGAAATGATAGCAAGAGGTGATATTGATGTGATGAAGATCTCAACTGAGAAGAATCCAGCTGACATCTTCACAAAGACCTTGGCTGTAAGCAAGTTTCAAACCGCATTGAAATTGCTTCAGGTCAAGACTGAGTAATAAAACTCAGAAGAATCCGAGTCTGGAATCCTGAAACTAGATTTGAAAGGTACTCTCTCTCTCAAGCAACACTCATCAATGTTGGTATGGTCATCATGAATTTCAGGTGGAGATTTGTGAAGAATGAAATACTTGCTGACCAAGTTACTATCAAGCTACTGAACTAGTTGTAAGTTTACTCATGTTTACTAAAGGTAAAGGTAAATTTACTTGAGGTAAATCACCCTTTTGGATCAGAACAAGATAACAGCTACAAGGTTTAAAGACAACGTACAAGTTTGTCTTCTATTGATCCAATTGTGCAAACGGCTAGTGGTGCTTTATGGTACAATCAAAAGCAAATGGAATCGCAGTCTTTGGCGTCAGAAAAGGAGAGCGTTTTGCGTTTGCTTTAGGTCAGAGGATGAGCTAAAGAGTTCTTATATAAAAGGGACTTGAAGAGAAGGTGAGTGGGTGAATCGGATTTATAGAGAAAGAAAGAGATTTGTATTAGTATAAGCTTTGATTACAAATTTCTCTAGACATAGATTAGATTAAGTGTTACTCTAAGTACTAGTGAAGGGTATTAGGGTAGGACACTAATCTTATCTATTGTAACTCTATCAAATCTAGTGGATTCCGAGTATAAGACTCGGCGAGAAGTAGCTACTCTTGTTAATGGGAGTGAACTCGTTAAACTTTGGTGTTCTTGCTTTACATTTACTTCAAACACTCTCTTCTCTCTACAAACTCTCTGATTTACTTATTACAATCGGAAAAGACTTGATCTTTGTTCTGTTTTGTGCTCTGTTCTTGTGGATAATCCATTGGGTTAAAGATTTGCTTTGAATCCTCTGTATTGGCTGGTCTTGTTGGTTTGTTTTGCAGGAAATTCTGTTTCTTTTCAAGTGCTCAAACCTCAACACCTATGATATATCTTGGAGCAAGTTTTTGAAAGTGAATATGACCCCGCGCCCGCTTGATGGGTTTCCGAAGGATTTTGATGCTGGGAACTTCTTCATTGACGAAAAGAAGAAAGTCCTCGTGGTTTTTCATGCTTACGGATATGAACCGACCGAGATAGCTTACATTGTTGGAGAAGATGGATACTTCAAATCTATGAATATCGAAGAAGCTCCTAAAGTCAGGAAACCTAACGAATCTAAAGGTTGCTCGTATAAAGATCGAGATTTCAAGTTATCTTCTTATGTTCCAAGTTTAGTGCAACTGCGAGATTTATAATCTAGTTCCATCAGCAATAATTTATTTCTTCCTTGCATGATTTTCTTTTAAACTAACTAATACTAGTTCAATTATCTTTTTTTGCTTTTTGTTTTGCTATTTATTATCTAATGATGAATTAAGATTATTCGATTGGACGTTTTTTTTATTATTTTCCAAAGAGTGACTTATGCGTATTATAATTATTTTCCAAAGAGTGACTTATGCTTTTTGTTTGATAGTTTGATCTGAAGGGATGATCTAAGCTTCATGATTGATGTGACAAGCATAGTGTCACATGCCTTTAAGTTTTTGTTCTGCAGAGTTATTTCGGTCAGTTTTATGGGCGAGTTTAGTCAATTCATCCAACTCGTTTTTGCAGGTAGTAAGGCAAGCAATTCTTACTTAGTCAAGCTTAGTGTCACATGCCTCATGTTCGTGGCTTGACTGTAAAAACCACAGTTGTGGCGGTATGTGTCATGCCTTGATTTACTCAATATTTTAGTGTACTTGAACTGAAGAGTAAATCAACCTTTTGAACAAAATTCTGAATGGTGGTGCAGGTCAGGTCAGAGTAAATGGTTTGCTTTGCTGAGCTGGTTCAAACATTTGTTCAACGCTGCACTGCCGTTGATCGTTTACAAACAAACAGGTAGGTAGAGACGACAGTTTACGCTTCTCAACGTTTTTCTTCAGTAAGAACATCTTAGCGTTCCCGTTTTTGTTTTCTCCCATGACTACATTTCTCATAATGCCTTCTCCATAATTTCTTTCACTTCAGAACACGTGCTTCCCTTGACTATACCACTTGTCACTGCCCAACAATTGAATGTCCAACAGTTTTCCAAATACATGCTATTTGTCTAGGATATTTTCAGGTATGCCTCCAAGTGATCTCGTCCCTGTTTCCAAGTCATTATTCCCGTACAAAAGCCTGCAGCTGTTATGTTTGTGAACATCTGTGTTATGTCTATCATCTCTGGTCACCGAATAGGAAAATAGATGAAAAAAGGGGAGTTACAGTGAATCCCTAAAGTAAATCCGCAACAACATTCTTCCCAAGGTAACATATCTTTTTGCAATTTGGATACTTTTCATACTTCTATGCGTGTTCTCTGTCTAGTTAGTGACTGCAAGTACTTTTACTCTTTTCCTATCGTGTCTACGGATTTTAAGAGAATGCAAGCCAATTTGCTTGGAATGGTTAAGTATGCAAGCTAGCTAACCGAAAACGCTAAAACAAACATCTCAAAATCCGAACATCGCATTAGTTTGTTTTTACTTAAGAGTAAAACAAGATAAGCGTCAAAGGATGGATAAAGCCATCCAGGCACCAAAACCAGTAGGTACTTACTTATTTAGTAGCGAAAACGGGTAATTTCAAAGCGACTTTTGACAGGAAGGGTCCTGAAGATGCCATTCAGAGTTTGGACAGGACAGTCATTGGCAAGAACACTGTCAGGCTCCATGGGGAAGAAAAAGAAGGTAAAGAAATGAATTTGGAGCTAGTACATTCTTTCTATGAGTATTCAGTAGACTAAGTATATAAAAGAGAATTGAGGAGTTTTAAGAGACAACATGTAATAAGGTAAGAAAGTGGGAGTTCTGATAAACTCAATGTGCTGCTGCTTGTGCTTCTGCTTCTCGTAATGGGTATGGGGACTACGAGGATCATGGACACTATCTACGAATGCAAGTGGTTCGCAGAAACCAAGACTACCCAAATGTTACGTTCGTACAAATGTACAAATGTACGAACGTAACATTTGGGTAGTCTTGGTTTCTGCGAACCACTTGCCTTCGTAGATAGTGTCCATGATCCTCGTACCCATACCCATTACGTAAATCGAACCACACGAAACCGTTATGCCCCAACGTTCCTCTGACGCTTCTTCTCCACCAATTATTGTTATCTGCATACTTGACACAATACAGTCTTTCTACGCGAATCGGGATATCGAAAGAGTTAGTATTGTAAAAGAGACCTCGGTTCTCGAACAGCACTAGCCACTGATCAATGTTAAGTTCATGTTCAATCGATGCTTCGAGTGCATCCCAAACCTCAACAAACATCAAAAAAAAAAAAAAAAAAAAAATTATTGTTCTTCGACGGATTGATCAGATTTGGGACTAAAATAATCGATTCATGTGTAGAATCTCATGATTGTCTTTGCATTATAATAATCATTCAGTGTTTCTCTACAACAAATAGCTAATCGATTCGATTCCATCCTAGTTCAATTATATTAATCGAATCGATTCATTCATTATAATAATCGATTCGATTCCATCCTAGTTCAATTATTATAATCGAATCGAGTAGCTAATACTAGTTCAATTATCTTTTTTTTGCTTTTTATAAACGGTCAAGTTATCTAATGATGAATTAAGATTATTCGATTGGACGTTTTTTGATTATTTTCCAAAGAGTGACTTATGCGTATTATTATTCTCTGATAGTTGTGGTCTATAGATAACTAGTGTGCTGCACATTATGATTGTCAAGATTAAGATTTAGACTAGGCATCTGTGTTCTATCACTGCTGTAATAGATTGAATGGCTTCGCATATGATAGTTGATGTATAATGGAGGATAAAATTCTGACAAAACTTGTGGATCATTTATTTTTATCTCGCCTTGTTATTTGACAAGTTTATTGGCTTTGAGACCGTAGAAATTGTTCTAAAGTTCGTGTCTTTGTTTTGTAGTATCAAAATATTATTATTGTGAATCAAACAGTTATCAAAAATTTACGTCACTCTCTCTCTCTCTCTCTTCCCAAACCATTTTTTCTCTACTTACGACATTTCATCAAACAATCTATATGATCATACGCAGATGATAAAGAAGAGTATATACGAAAATATTGACAATTCAAATAATTCTAGCAAAAATTGTAGCTTTTCTTAAGAATCCATTTTGATAAAAGTTTTATGAAATATACAAAATCTAAAACGCTTAAAAATGGTTACGAGCCATCATTGAAATGGTTTTCTTCTCATAAGCGGTTAAATCCGATTGATTCCGTTTCAGAAACGAACCACCACGAGATGATGAGAAGGATGATCTCGGCGAACCCCACGTCGTTGACGAAACCGATCTCCGGCTAGAATCTTCCGACGTCGAAAACGCCGACTCCGATTCACAGAAATTGTCAGATTCCGATGACGTCGATTCCTGACCCATCTTTTTCACATCCGCCCCGCTTTTACTCTTCTTCATCCCAAACAGCGATTTCGGAAAACGCCACCGCCGAAACGAGGCTCCGGATTCGAGTCCGAGTCTGGCTCGAGGTGAAGAAGATTTGAAATATGGAGTCGGAGGTCCTGGAGAGTGGGAGGAATCTGGAGGCGGCTTGAGCTTGTAAGACGAAGGAGGAGGATCAAACGGAGAAGCTGGACGGATTTTGGATTCGGAAACTGAAGAAGACGGCGGATCTGACGGCGGAGTTGGTTTTAATCGGAGAGGAGGGAGTTTTTTGGGAGGTTGAAGAAGAGTTGGATCATGATCGGGTCGGGTTTTGGGTATACCGGGTCGGATCTCCCAGGTAAAAGGTATAGCTCCGGGTCTTTTGAAAGAATCGTCACCATCGACCATTGGAGTTTTCGGAAAAAAAAAAAAATCAAAAGAAAAAACGTTTCTTTGATTTGTTTCAAAGGTTTATGTAACAAATTAAACAACAGCTTATGGTTTTAATTTATTATTTTTAGAACGTATACAGATTTATGACAGTTTTAATGTGAAACTATAAAATATTCAACGATTTGTTTATGGCATTTTTACTAATGTTTTGAATAGATTGGATTTGTATATTTTCTTTCTTGTCTTTTTGGTCAAAGCCTCAAAGGATTTGTATCTTAACCTGCCTTTTATGTTGATATGGAGAATATCTACGTATTTAATATTTTTACATTTTCAAAGTATCTCAATATTATCAAAGGATTATAGGAAAAACAAAAGTAATGTAATGCCATATTGGTTAAACAATACATTTGCATTTAAATTACATATTGCCATATTTACTTTTATTTTGTGGTTGTATTGAAGGTATATTACCAAAAATAATTTTTAAAAAAGTGAAAACTGTCTCCTCGCAGTTATTTGACAATTTCAAAGGGTAACAACAAATTCCTCTTTTGCATGCAAAAAGACTTCAACTTTGTGTTTTCTGTTGTAACTCCCAACTTTTAATGTCAAAACAAACTGTTACAAATGGCATTGAATAATAAACCGACAAGTACCATTATGATAAGTTTGATAACCCATAAAGCAGAGGACCGTTTCAAGCAAAATCAAGATGAACATTTTAAAGGGTGAAGAATATGGTTTAGAAGTCTTGAGCCATTTCTGAAAGAGTACGAATTATATTGCTTGCCACGTCCAGAAGCTGCAAGTACTCATCCGCACCATCTACAAGTCGCTGGATGCATCGGAAAAAGAAACATATGAGACGATGATCAAGACAAATCTTAGCTATACTGAAACATATCCACCGATTCAAATGATGGTGAAAAATGAGAATCTAAAGATACGAACTTGACTGATTAATTGAGCGGGGATGTTGGAAATTGATCTAACTCGAGTCTACGACTAACGAAGTCTTACCTTATCTGTTTCAGCTAGACATTTGCAGATATTAGCCTTTTGTGTGTCTGTTATGTCATCACCAGCCTTAACGACAATATCAAATAACTGAGATGAAAAATATCTCAAGAATTGGTTAAAACCACAATTGCGAGACGTAAATTTGTGCCGTAGATAAAAGAGGGAAATAGAAGAATACATGGTTGATGATTTGAGAAGCAGGATACCCTTCTGCAACTATGTTGTCCACTTCCTTGTTGGCAACATCGAAATTACCACTTGTGCATGCGGTAAAAAGTCTCTCGACTACCTCTAGAGGGACTACCTGATAGGTTCACAAGACAAGACAAATTTAACCATCATGAATTCTGACACTATCATACATTTATGCAAAACCAAGGGTTATCGTCATCATTACCCCAGACACATCGAGTAGATCCTTGGAAGTTATTGTTGATCCAAACAACCGAGCACCACTCTGTAATATTCAAGGAGAATGACTGGTACGCATCTCTACAGACAATTTCGTCTAACAACATATATTTCATGTGTAGTTTAATTTTACCTGCAGATATGTGATGGCTCTACGGAGATCACCTTGTGATATGGAGCTCAGAGTTGAAAGAGCCTACACGGAGAATTTCTATTATAAGCAGTTTTGCCAAAGATTAAAAACTAGAAAGGAAAACCTAAGAGAATATATAGTCACACCTCTCCACCAAGGTTGAGACCTTCTTCATTACAAATATGCAATATACGGTTACTCATGACTTCTTCAGAAAGTGGTTTAAACCTGAACTTCGCACATCTGGAAGCAAGAGGCTCTATGATCCTAAAAAATAAGAGAATAAAGTTATATTCCTGATCAAAATCAGTGGGTTCACTGCACAGCTCCACCAAAATTTTCTTCATAATGAATTTGACTAAAACTGTTTTCTACGAGTAGCTCAACCATAACATTTATCTCCAAATTATAACAAACTAACCAGAGAGAAATTGGGACAGGAAACGAGAGGGAGATGCAAATGAGAACGGATGATAAAAATGGCCAACATTTAGCTATCATAGTAACAGAAATTACCTGCTTATATAATTACAGATGAAAAAGAATCTGGTGACTTTGGAGTAAGTTTCCATTGTGCGCCTCAAGGCGTTCTGTACAGTCGGTAAAATAGCTCAAGGTAAGCAAAACTAAAAAGTACAAACACGGTAATAAAAGAATGTTCAACATACCTGAGCATCTTCCGTCATCGAATCAGCTTCATCTAGGATGATAATCTTAAAAGATGGGCAAGGATATCCGCTGAAGGACCATATAGTAGTCTTAGATGAAATGCACACCGCAAACAGAACTGGAAACGGAAAAAACTGACAAAATTCACTTGACAAAATCCAAAAAAAAGTTTTACACACCCTTGACGGTAATTAGTCCCAACAGCAACAGCAGCAAAATCCTTGATCTTTGTTCGGACAACGTTAATTCCTCTGTCATCACTAGCATTCAGCTCCAGCACCCTAGACTTGTACAGTTCAGGTCTGTCGAAAAACTCTTTAATTAGTTCACATCCCCATGGAAAATCCGCAAAATTCCAGCTTGCAATCATCACAAACCCAATGAAACTCTCATGAAATACATTTGTGATATTACCCACCAAAAGAATCTGAAACTAACTCATAAGACATCCATGTAGGGAAACAAATTTAGCTTTCATTTGCTCAAAAGAAGATACAATCTGAATTCAAAACCCAAACACATACATAGCAACACCAAAATGATCACTAATATTATGAACTACACATCTTGGTGTTGTCTATATACCTAATAGGAAAACTTGGTACATGATTATCACTATCCACTTAACAAACCAAAAATGCATCATATTTTAAAAGTCATAACTCTAAGCACCGCACAAATGAATCAGTCGAATATAAATCTATCATGACTAGTGCACAGTTAATTAAAGAGAAGCACACTCAAATCAGAATTCTCAGCTTTTACAAAGTGTATGAGATGATTGAGTACCCAAATAGCTGGTGAGCGATGGCAAGTGCGGTAGTGGTTTTTCCAGTGCCTGGCGGTCCATAAAACAGCATGTGCGGGCACTACACACACACAAAAACCCAGAATTGAGACCCGAATTTGACATCTAGGGTTTTGACAATCGTACCCGAAACCAAATGTACCAAATCAAATTCAAAAAATAAGGGTTTTTGTGAAATTACATTAGCAGTCTCGAGAGTATTGGTGAGGACGCGAACCACCTCTTCCTGATGCGCTACATCCTTGACCTGCTTCGGCCGGCTGAAACCAAATCGGAAAACAAAGAGTTAACACAACATCAGTCACCGGAAAGCGAAAACAGAAAAGAAATCGTACTATTTCTCAACCCATGGCTGTGAGCTCTGAAGAACTGGCGCCATTTCTCTCCTCGGCTCTTTGATTTATCTTCCCTTTCTCATTTCTCGGTCACGGAGACTCCTCCTCTATAACCTCCCGCCATAAACCCTGATAAGTATCGAAATGGGCCTCGGTTTTTTACTAATGGGCCTTTTATTGTTCAGTATTTAAACTTTGTAACAGACAACGAAAATGGTATCAAACAATTAATCAAGTAGTAAAACTTTCTTCTTCTTCTGCGTTAGAGCATGTTTATGGGTGGTATATATGGAGTAATATAATAGATTTTTAATATTATAAAATTTTTATATTTACCCAAACCATTTTTGGGTATCTAAATATAGCATCTATATTACCCATATTTAAGGGTAAACTAGATGATTGACTTGCACCATGTGCAGACATGAATTATTTTTGAAAACATAAATTGATTTTGTTCAAGAACATGAAGTAATTAAAAAATATATATTGTGTTTGTTTTAATTTTTTCATGGATGTAAAAAATTAATACATGTTTAGGATACTATTTGTAATATTCTAAGTGTTAACTTGAAAATTAGGATTTTTTTCTCTTTATTATTATTTTTTTTTTTTTTTCTTTTCTACTGTTTTTTTTGTACATAAAGTTCCTCTTAACTTTTTTCGTCTATCATAACTTTTTATTTCTCTTCTAGTTTTTTTTCATCTTTTTCTTTGAGTATTTCAATTTTTTTTTAATTTCTTTTTTTCCTTGTTTTTCTTGATCATCTATATTTTGTCTAGTAATTTTTGTTGTTATTCTTTCTTCATTTCTTTATTTTTTCCTCCTCTTTTTTTTTCTTTGCGCAAGATATAATTTTTAAACTTAAAAATTTTGTTTAAAAATTTATAAGAGTTTGAAAAAAAAAATAGTTTAGGGATGTGCCATTGGAATGTAATTGTGTTTTGTGATTTTATTTTACTTTAAATACGTGAAAAGTATATCTATTAGCCTATTAGTAAGGGGTGAATGCTGTCCAATTTATATGAAGCTGATACCATTTTTTTTTAATAAATGGATTATAATTGTAGATTTGCTTCTTCTACTTCTTGCTTCCTATTTATATGAGATAAAAAGGCCAAAAGAAATAAAAAAAAATAAAAACATGTGGTAAACTTGGTGGTTTTAGTAGTTTTTAATTAGGGTGAGTTTGAAAAATACCCTAATTAAGTTTTAAATTTTGAAAAATACACTCTCTTTTTTTTTATTGAAAACTAACTCATTTCATATGTGCAAATAACTTTTTAGCTTGATATGAATTTAATATTACAAATTTTCATATATCATAATAAAAACTCGAAAATTATTATTATCAATATTTAATTTATTTTTATTTGAGATAATGCCGATTAGTTTGTTAAGATTTTTGGAAAAATAAATTTAATTATTTTAAATTGTTTACATTTATAATTTTAATTGAATGATTTACTTAAATTATGGAGTTAACAAATTAAAGTCATGTCACCTTTTATGAGAGATATGTCATCATTCCAAGTCATAGTTTTTAACCAATCAAATTAAAACAATTAATTTTTTCACTAATTGGACTTCTCTTTTAATAGTAAAGGGATATAACAATATCTCTCTATCTCTCTCCTCTTTCTCTCTCTATTCATCAATCCCAAAACAATTAATATTATAAAATTTGTTATAAATCATTAAGGATGGATCTCCATAACCGGCCCAATACCAAAGGCCATATAGTTTAATGAGTGTTTCCTTATTTCCTTGTTTCCTATTCTTATTTGGATATGTAATCACCTATATATATGTACTCTTATTCACAAGATAATAAGATTGAATCATTCAGTTTCATAACACGTTATCAGCATGAGTTGCTCCCTAAAACCCTAAAAAACAAAAACGCGATTACTGTTCACGGTACATTTCATCGCGTACTGTTCACGCGTACTGTTCATCCGGCGTTACTGTTCAAGTCCGAGTTCATACAATCTATCAAAGGTTACGGCGAACTAGAAGTAGTTCATACAGCCTATCAACGGTTACGGAGAACTAGAAGAACAATCACAAGGTTAAGGTAAGTAATCGAAATCCTAAGAACAACAAAACCCTAAAATCATTAAAATCCGAGAGAACCCTAAAACTAAATCATGTTCGTTTAATTGATGTTAAAACCGAAACTATGAGAAACCCTAATCCTAAATCTTACTCGTTTTAATCATGCTCGTTTTGAATCCTAAATTATGCTCGTTCTTGTTGTTTGATTGATTGATTACTTTCACCATGATTCGTAATTACTAAATTTATGAAACCTAAAATCGCATGTAACCCTAAATTCATGAAAACCCGAAACCCTCAAATTGAATCATGCTTGTTCTTATTACTGTTTGATTGTTTGATTGATTCCATCCTCTTTCGTAATTTATCACCTTAATGGAACCCTAATTTGCATCTAACCTAAACCGATTAAAATCAAAATGTTTTGCTTAAATTAAGCCCGTGTTGATCGACAGGCTTCACCTCTGTCGATCGACATAGAACTCTCTGTCTAAAATTGTCGTTTGAATTGAACCGTGTCGATCGACACTAGGCTTCCGTCGATCGACATAAAACCTTCTGCCCGAAAACCCTTCTTAGTGAAAATCGAATTTGGTTGCATGATCTAATTGAACCCACTTGCTAGTTTGATTATATTAATTGATCTAATTGATTGTTAAACCTGATTGACTGAAACTGCATCATATTTAATTGACCTAACATGCTTTGCTTAAAATCCGGACATATTAAAATTCGATCATCATGAACGGTGTAGAATTTGCATGATAGGTTTGCATACATAAAACACTCGTTGAGTTGTATGCATGATTACGTATTGAAATAGTGTACTTGTTTTGATCTATTTGCATAAGATGTCGAAAATCAACAATCTTGAATATGCTGCACTGAATGCCTCGGGTGAAAATTACTTGCAATGGGCATTGGATACTAAGATTATCCTAAAGTCAAGGGGACTTGGTGAATGTATTATTGAGGACAACAATACCTCTGAAAGAGAGAAGTATAAGGCGATTTTAATCATACGCCATCACCTTGTTGAGAGTCTCAAGAATCAGTACCTCACTATTGAGAATCCTCTGGACCTTTGGACAGAGTTGAGATCCAGATATGATCATCAGAAAACGGTGCTATTACCCAAAGCCCAATTTGACTGGATGAATCTCAGAATCCAGGATTTTAAAATTGTGGATGAGTATAACTCAGTTTGTTTAAAATCGTTTCAATCTTGAAACTATGTGGTGAGGAGGTGACTGATAATGACTTGCTAGAGAAAACATTCTCGACCTTTCACACAAATAACATTGTGCTTCAGTAACAATATCGTTAAAAGGGATTTACTACATATGCAAGTCTAATCTCTTGTTTGCTAGTTGCTGAGCAAAACAATGAGTTACTGATAATGAATAGTGAAATGAGACCCCAAAGACGTGCAGAACTCCTAAGTACCTTGTTGATCTCTATCAAGAGAGTTTGGAAAAGAATCCAGAAGCTTATTCAGTTCATCACGATGGTGAAGGAAACTTCAACCATGAGAAGGATGACCTAATGGAATATGAGATTTCAGATTGCCTAAAAGAGTCTAATTGATTTCGACATCTAGTGTTTTGTTTTATTTCTATGACTTTGTTTTTTTTATTTATGCTTTATGATTTGATTTACGATTGATTTGCTTTGAGCTTTTAAATAAAATGCATGTTTCAGACATAGTTTCAATTGCCGGTATAGCTAGTCTAATTGAAGGCTACGGCCAGGCCCATATTCTTTTACCTAAGGGCACGCATCTTGAAATATCAGATGCTCTATATTCACCCAGCTCTAAAAGAAGCTTATTGAGTTTCAAAGATATTCGTTTGAATGGTTTCCATATTGAAACTCAGGGTGTAGGGAGCATAGAATCCCTAGTTATTACTGAGATCACCCAAGGCCATAAGAAAGTCCTAGAGACTATACATGTTATTTATGCGGGCCTTTATTGTGCTAAGATCAGTATGATAGAAGCAAATGCCACGGTAAACAAAGCATTTACCAAGAATTTCACTTTTTGGCATGACCGGCTTGGCCATCCCGGTTCTAACATGATGCGTAAGCTTATCTCAAATTCCAAAGGGCACACCTTGAAAGAAAAATGAGTTTTCCCTAAGAATCTCACGTGTGTAGCATGTTCACAAGGGAAACTCATTATAAGGCCATCACCAGTCAAAGTAACTAGAAACTTGGCGTTTGCTAGATTACTGGCCCAGATAATTCGTCTGCGAGCCCATTTTCCAGATTTTCCACTTAAGACTATACGTCTAGACAATGCTGGTGAATTCACTTCCCAAGAGTTTAATGATTACTGTATGTCCATGGGGGTAAGTGTGGAACATCCCGTGGCACATATCCATACACAAAACGGATTGGCTGAATCCTTCATTAAACGGATCCAATTGATTGCTCGACCATTACTCATGAGGTCGAAGCTTCCAGTATCTGCTTGGGGACACGAAGTATTACATGCAGCAGAGCTTATACGCATCAGGCCATCTAGTGAGCATAGATATTCTCCATCCCAATTACTCACGGGTCATGAGCCAGATATTTCCCATCTAAAGACATTTGGGTGTGTCGTTTATGTACCCATTGCACCACCACAGAGAACAAAGATGGGACCTCAAAGGAGGATGGGAATATATGTTGGATTTGATTCTCCCACCATTATTAAGTATCTAGAGCCAACCACAGGTGATCTATTTAAGGCCAGATATGCGGATTGTCAGTTTGATGAAATGACATATCCTACATTAGGTGGTGAGACTAACAAGCTGGTTAAAGAAATATCATGGAATTAAACATCCTTAACATGACAAGATCCTCGGACTCTGGAATGTGAATCAGAGTTCCAAAAGATAATAAATTTACAAAAGCTAGCTAATCAATTGCCATATTCCTTTGCTGACCCAAAGAAAGTTACAAAATCGTACATACCAGCTTGTAATGCACCAGTACGTATTGATGTTTAAAAGGAACACAATCAAGTTGCTACATAGTCTACAAGACGTAAGAAACGTGGTAGACTAATAGGTTCCAAAGATAAGAACCCTCGGAAATCAAAGAAAGGTGCAAAGATTGAAATCGAGGTTCAGGAAACCACAGACATAGTCGCGGCTGATTCTAAAGAACCAATCATTGAGGTTTGGGACGCCAAATCTCAAGGTTCTAAAGGTCATGAAAATAATGAGATCTCAATAAACTATATCATGTCTGGAACTCAATGGAACCGAAAAGATGTCGACATAAATGATGTATTTGCTTATAAGGTAGCACTTGAAATAGAAAAGGAGGATCAGGAACCCACGTCAATAATAGAGTGCACTCATAGATCTGATTGGCTAAAATGGAAAGAAGCCATAAACGTGGAGTTGAATTCATTAAGGAAAAGGAATGTGTTTGGTCAAATAATTAAGACCCCATTCAATGTAAAACCAGTTGGACACAAATGGGTCTTTGTGAGGAAGAGAAATGAACATAATGAAATCGTGAGATATAAGACACGGTTTGTTGCACAAGGATTCCCACAAAGACCAGGAATTGATTATGAGGAGACATACTCCCCTGTGGTGGATGCTACGACATTTAGATTCTTGATAAGTCTGGCTATAAGAGAGAAGATTGATTTGCGGCTAATGGATGTTGTAACCGCATATTTATATGGTCCACTGGATAATGAAATTTACATGAGATTTCCAGAGGGTATAGAGCTCAAAGATAAGAAAGGTTCTCGAGAACAATACTGCATAAGGCTGAACAAATCCCTTTATGGACTTAAACAAAGTGGGCGTATATGGTACAATAGATTGAGTGAGTACCTAGTCAAAGAAGGTTATAAGAAGGACCCCATAAGTCTATGTATTTTTATAAAGAAGTTTGCAAACAAATGATTTGTAATCATAGCAGTATACGTGGATGATTTGAACATCCTTGGTACCTCTGGGGAAATCGGCCAAACAGTTGAATATCTAAAGAAAGAGTTTGAAATAAAAGACCTAGGTAAAACGACATTCTGTTTGGGATTGCAACTTGAGTACGTGAATAATGGAATCCTTGTGCATCAATTGGCATATACTGATAAAGTACTCAAGAGATTTAAGATGGACCAGGCTCACCCATTGACCAGCCCAATGGTTGTGAGAAGCCTTGTATTGGATAGTGATCCATTCGGTCCAAAGAAGGACGATGAAGAAATTCTCGGTCCAGAAGTGCCATACCTCAGTGCCATAGGAGCCTTAATGTATTTGGCTAGCCACACTAGACCAGATATATGTTTTGCCGTGAATATCCTATCTAGATTTAGCTCATGTCCAACTCAAAGGCACTGGAACGTTGATTTTGTTGATGCAGGTTACTTATCAGATCCTCATAACGCTAGATCGCAGACAAGTTATGTATTTACACATGGAGGTACAGCAATATCATGGCGTTCCATGAAGCAAATCATTGCAGCCACTTCATCCAATCACGCAGAAATCCTTGCAATTCATGAAGCCAGCCGTGAGTGTGTGTGGTTAAGGTCGATGACTCAACATATCAGATCAGATTGTGGCATGGTTGAAGACAAAGAACCAACCATCATGTACGAAGACAATGCAGCTTGCATCGCCCAGCTTAAGGATGGCTACATCAAAGGCGACCGGACAAAGCACATTTTGCCAAAGTTCTTCTTCACACATGAACTACAAAAGGACGGTGAAGTTCAAGTTTTACAAGTCAGATCCAGCGACAATTCAGCAGACTTATTCACCAAGTCTTTGCCAACATCGACGTTTAGGAAGCTCATACATCAGATTGGAATGAGAAGACTCAAGGATCTTCAATGATGCTTAAAACAGGGGGAGTAATACGTGTTGTACTCTTTTCCTTCACCATGGTTTTGTCCCACTGGGTTTTCCCGGTAAGGTTTTAATGAAGCAACATACCCCAACGTATTACAGAGATCTCTACTTAGCATCTGGCACGGTTATGTCATCCAAGGGGAAGTGTTATAAATCATTAAGGATGGATCTCCATAACCGGCCCAATACCAAAGCCCATATAGTTTAATGAGTGTTTCCTTATTTCCTTGTTTCCTATTCTTACTTGGATATGTAATCACCTATATATATGTACTCTTATTCACAAGATAATAAGATTGAATCATTCAGTTTCATAATAAAATTCATATATTACACCAATCATATTTACCACCAATAAACATGCTCTTAAATCTCTCTGATTCTTCTTCTAATCCTCTGTTTCTCTTCTCATCCTAATTCTATTTCTCCTTGATTCAAACTGGCTTTTTTGGTGATACTCTATTACTAATACAAGTCTTTATTCATATACAGTACATTATTTATTAATAATAATGATATGCATATGCATCGGCAATCTTGTTCAAGTCTTAATCTACAACTATAGTTACAAGCTCGGGTACATTTTACAGTAAAGCAGCAGATGTGTGAATAGGATACTCAACGGTAATCAAATACATATATTAACATGAGATTTTTTGGCCTTTTTGTGTTGGGTTCTTATTAAGCCAGTGACAGTCATCGAACGCACAACTCGAATCATTCTTCCTGTGTAACACAACATCGCCGGGGCTTATGAACCGAGGAGCCCATGCCGGAGTCCCATCTTCATACGAATTATGCGTCAGTCTCCTTAAATTAGAGCCATCCAGTTTCACCGTGAAGATATCACCATATGGCTGGTAATGATGCGGGTTTGAGATCGGTTCCGCTGAGATTCCAGCGTAATCAGATGTGAATACAAGTGTTTTACTGTCTGGGCTAAAGATTGGATGGTTAGTTCTCCCACCGGACCCGCTTTGGAACAGCTTCCTTAACCCTGTTCCGTTCGGGTGGATCAATAACAGCTCAAAGCTACCCGAGCCAGGGCTTTCACGATCGGATGCAAATGCGATCCATTCGCCATCCGGTGACCAGGTACACATCGTGTCGGTCCACGCACCTTCGGTTAGCTTCCATAAACCACCGGTTTCGCCTTTCTCAGCATCCATTAAGTAGAGGTTTTTATGACCAGACCGACCCGAACGAAACACGATCCGCTTCCCGTCTGGAGATGGCCAAGGGAAAGCATTGTTCTTCCCGTTTGTCGTTAGCCTTCTCACCGACGACGACACATCCACTGCGTCAACATCAATAGAGATAATATCAACCTCTGTTCTCTCTGTAGCAAACGTCGGACCCGAGCTAGAGTACACGATTCCTGGTCGAACCGGATCCCAAGCTGTCGAAAACGCCATTCCCGTGTACACTTCACGCTGGTCCGAACCATCCGGCTTCACCACATACACACCAGGCATTTTCACGTACGCGATTCGATCACCGGCCGGTGAGAAGGACGGAAACGAACCGTCGATTCTAAAGAGAGAGAGATCAGTCGTAGTCGTCTGAATAGTCTCAAGGAGAAGCAAAGGACTTCTCCTTCCATTACCTCCACTTCTACAACTATGGTATCCGACCCGAGACGAATCCGGCGAGATAAACGGGTTAAAATGATGAGTCTCCGGCGCAACCAAGCGAGTCAACTCGATAAACTCCTTCTTCTTGAGATCGAAAAGCTCCACGTGGCGGTAATCATTACTCGGTCTCCTCGTCGCCACCGCTATAAACTCGTGGTTGTTTGGTGACGTGGCCGGTGTAAAAGCGTGAACTCCCGGTGGTGTGATTCGCTGAATCGTCACTGACTCTGTATCCAACGGTCTGTTTTCAGGTAAGATCGCTTTGTACACACTGATTCAACCGTCTTCCTCGCTTCTTCTGTGGAAATATAGAGTCGAGTCATCGACCCAACACGGCCAACCACCGTGCTCCACCACCTTGACTCGGTGAGTCCCATCACGAGTCGAGAATACGTAAATGTCCGTACTAAGCTCTTCAACTTCCCCTGTCCATCCTCTCTCACCGTACGAAGCCACCGCTGTCCGATTCCCGGAAGGCGACACCGAAGGACTGTAATCGGCGATTCCACTCGGCGTTAACCGCCGGGTCAACCCGGTTCTTAACTCGGTCGAGTAAACGGCGGTCCAACTCGTCCTCGGCTCACCGGGGTTCTCGTGTGTCGACACGTATACGAGAAATTCACCACTCAAACTAGGCTTATCTTTAAACGAATATACCATCGTGCCACTCCGATGATCGGAGTCCGATGATAACAACGGAATTTGGACTCGAGACGGTGCCTCTAACACCGATCGTCGATTCGTTCTGGAATCGGAATCATCGCCGGAAAGTAGAACGTAGTAGATGCTTGACGTACCGTTTCTCTCGGTGACGTAGATAAGATGCAGAGGAGAGGAACCTTCGAGTTGGATTAGGGTTTCGTCGGGAAGGAGAGAGATTAGGGCCGGAGAAGGAGACGGAAAATAGCCGTTGAAATTGACCGATTCTCCGTCGGTGATTCGGATTTCGCCGGAAATCGTCGGCGGATGAGTCGTGGAGAGAGAGTATATGTCGAATTCGTAGTGCGATCGTCCTAGAGTGGTGAACACGATGGTGTCTCCGTCGCCGGCGTTTGAATTCTGATGTTTCGCCGCCGATGATGCGTGAAGCGGAAGCAGAAGGGATGCGAAGAAGAGAATCTGAGCAATATCCATGGCGGATTGGTCGGTCATTGGTTACGGAGACGATGATAATTTGAAGTTTTAAAGAAACAGAGGAATTTTGAAGATGATGGTGGTGTAAGAGATGACGTCAGTATGGTATTGTAGGATAATGTTCACACGTGGCGATCACTCGTGGATTAAAAAAATGTTTATTTATCCGCTTGCAAGTTTTTTCTTCGTGGATGAGAAAAAGGTTTTGGAGAAATTATCACAAAAATGAAAAACTTAATCTAATCACACAATGACGACAAAAAAAAAAAAAAAAAATCTAATCACACATACATATGTTTAAAATAATATATAAAAAATACGATTGAAATAACACTAGAATCATATGTGATGTGAGCAATCTCATTAGAGATAAAAAAGAATCACAACGTGTAAGTTCAAAATAAATAAAAATTGGTTTGATGTAAAATGAATAGAAATTCAGAATTAAAAAACTCAAATTTTTGCATTGGACATTGAAAAATCAAGGAACATATAATATCTCTAACATAACTCAAATGTCGTGGCAAAAAATTAACATAACTCAATTATCGATGACATATTTGAAATGACAATGACATTGTTATGTATGGAGATTTCGATCGTGTTCTTTTGGTGTAGCCGTGTAGGTAGGATATGCAAGATATCCTGGCGAATAAGAGAACTAATTAATGTTTTCATTTTAAAATCTCTAAACATAATAGGACGTATTGCATCATGCAATCTTTAAAATTATTTGAAAATCAATATTTTATTTTTTTGAAAAGAAAAAAGAAGAGTAAAATCGTGAACGGATCGAATCTGCGCGGGCAAAGCCCACATGATTTCTAGTCCCTGATAACCACTCCGGCACGTCCACTGTTTTGTTTGAAAATCAATATTGAACTTTGATTTAACTTGCACATGAGATACAATCATTTCAATAAATTTTATATATGTTGAATTCTCACTATTTAAAAGCTAAACATTGGAAAAACAATCATTTCAAATTATAAAAAAAAGTATAACAACATTATTAGACTCAATCCGATATTAAATCCGCATGACGCGTAGAAAAGTTATAAAATAGCATAACTTTAAACTAATTTCATCATGTGAATGTTAAAATTATTAGGGGTGTCAAAATGGGTCATTACCCTACCCATGGGTTACCCGAACCCGCCTACGATTTTAGCGGGTTTGGATTATATTTTTGTACCCATATAAATAAATGGATTTTGTTGGATTATCCAAATAGGTTCATGGGTTTAATGGGTAAAATCCATTAGGATTATGAGTTATCCATAGATTTAGCATAAAATTAAAAATAATTAATATATATATATATATATATATATATATATATATATATTTTAAGCCGTTCTAGGGTTTTCGGTTTTCTTTGGTAAACAAAAAATTAGGGTTTTCTAATACTTATATAAACTGGAGCCGTTATTTGCCTCTATTCCTATCTAATTCTCAGAGCCTTTTCAATAGTCTACATTCTTCTTATCATTATTTTTATTGGTTTTTCTATTTTATTGGTTTTCTGGTTTTACAATATTATTTTAAGGTATGTAGACATTTTAATTTAGCTTCTTTCTTTTTCAAGTTAAAAACTTTTGTTGGATTTATAATAATATGGAATGTGTTGGTTTTTAATAAGTTTATATTGTATAGTTCAATATATACATGGGTACCCATATGTAACCCATAACCCTAATGGATTTTATATAAATGGGTATAGGTAGATAAATTGTACATATATAATAAATGATTTGGGTCAAACCCGCCCACTAAAACCTCAGATCTATAAGGATTTGGATCGGGTTGGATCGGGTTACTCATTTTGACACCCGTAAAAAATTATCATTTCATAAGCTATGTATGACAAAAATTATCATTTCATAAGCTATGTATGACGTTCATCATCTAATACAAGTGGGATCTACTCATCCCTTGTACAATATTGATTGTGACTCATGACTTTTTCGATTCTGTTTTTCAATGGTCTCCAAAGATATTTGGTTGTAACTGAAAATGTTACATGGTTACCCATTTCGGCTAAGAAACTATTGATTTTCTCTTCTCTTTTTAACAAAATGGTTTGCCAACGCGTTCTTTTCTCATGATTTCTCACCTTTTAAGAAGTAATATTTTAAATTTCTTACCTACTTTTTACAAAATAAAACAAAATTGGAACTTTCTAATTAAGGTTATTTTTCATGAAAAAAAAGAAAGATATGTTTGCGTTATGTTTATATACTATGCAGAAATTTCAAAATGTAATTAAGTAGAGTAGTATTCAACTTATCCACTGAAACAAAATAAAAATCAACATTTAATATTTATTTAATTACTGTGATTTAATTTGATACTGTATATTTTATTATATATTTCTATTGTTTTAATATTCGGTAGTGATCTACTATAATTTACTCATTTTCACCATTGTCTTATGAATATACTTTAATCCATTTGAAATAGCAAAGGCTGCAAAGCTCATAAATATAAATTTTCAACGAACAATTTCTTTTTTTTTTTTTTTCCACAAAACACACTTCTTTATTAGCTTACGAAAATACATTATCTGTATCAGTAAACCAATAAGGGGTAGAAGTGCCGATAAAACTGAAAAACTTGTTTCGCGTGCGTGCATTCCTTGCTAACAAATCCGCTCTCGTATTATTCTCCCTTTGACGGTAGATGAGATCGAATTCGGGGAAGGACTCCCGAAGGTATGCCAATTCACGTAATTCTGGTTCAAAACCAGGCCACTCTTGTGGCGCTTCCACAATCTTCACAAGATCCCTTGAATCTGTGACGAAGGAGGAGCAAAATCGTTCTTTTTGTAGTAACGACTGCATCGCCCACAGAAGCCCATGTATTTCTGAATGGAGGGGGGAGATACTCCGACTGTGTCCTTGGAGGCCCAGCAAGTCCGTCGTCCCATCCTGTAGTTGCAACACCCAACCCACTCCACTTGTTTTGTCCTCTCTCTTCCATGAGCCATCCACGAAGCATGTGAAGGTGGTTATATGCATGTCTGATGTGGGTGGAGGCTGCAAGGGTAGTACCTCTTCCGAGGTGTTTGCCTCCGTCCATTCTCGTGCCTCTTTAAATGCCACCGCTAGCGTCGTAGATGCTTCTCGGGTCACCGCATTAAACACCTTGTCATTTTGCGCTTTCCAGATATACCATATGATCCAGGGAAAGGCCTGCGTGGCTTCGTCTGTGACCCTCGACCGGGGGATTCGCCAGAAAAGGAAATCAAAGTTAGTTCTAAGGCTCTCTGACGGAAAGACCTGGGCGTTCGTGGAAAGGCCGGAAAGGGCCCAAACTTCCTTTGCTGACGGTCAAGTAAACACCGCATGATTAATAGATTCAAATGGATCAGAACATCTTGGGCAGCTCGAATGCTCCCTTATGTGTCTAAACTTAAGCCTCTCATTTGTTGCCACCACTCCCGTTAGACACTGCCAAATAAAGTGACGTAATTGGTTTGGAGTTGGTAATTTCCAAACATGGGCCTTAAGAGGGTTATCAGACGACAGTTGGAGGGAGAACTGACTATCCTCGTCTTTATCCACCCTGGCAAGATCATAACCCGATCGAACCGTGTAGAGCCCGGATTTGGTATAATGCCAGCTGAAGTTGTCCTCTGACCCTCTTTGGGGGAGCCTCATGCTCAGGACTTTTGAGACATCAAGGGGGTGCACGTTTGCTCGTATTGCCTGAGTATCCCACTTTCGATTTTGTTGGTGGATGAGGTCTGATACTCGAAGTTGAGGTTTGATTATATCCCCTCGGCTGACTGCTGGTCGTGGGTTTGTATCTGGTATCCAATTATCTTTCCAGACATTTGTACCATACCCATTCCCTATTATTTTGCGGGTCCCCTGCAGCACCAACTTTTTTGATGACCATACACTTCGCCACCCGAAGGAAGGGCGGTATGGTTTTGGCGCTTGAAAGGGGTGCATATTTCGGAAATACCGGCCTTTTAAGACCCTGGCTGCCAGGGAGTTTGGGAACTGGTGTAGTCTCCACATCTATTTTGCCAAGAGGGCCTGATTAAAATCTTCGAAAGACTTAAATCCAATACCGCCCTGCTTCTTGGGTAAACAGAGTTTTTTCCATGCTACCCAGTGTAGGCCTCTTGTTTGGGGTTTAGATTGCCACCAAAACTGGGAGACCGCACTGGTCAACTTCCTGCAAAGCCCTTTAGGAAGAAGAAAACTCGACATCACATATGTCGGGATGGCTTGGGCTACTGATTTAATCAAAACCTCTTTACCGCCCTTTGATAAGAATTTTGCTGACCACCCATTGATCCGATTATTAAGCCGGTCGTGAATATAGGCAAATATTTGGGCCTTCGATCCCTGTAATTGTTCTGGAATACCTAAGTACTTGCCGGAGCCTCCCTCTTTCATAATCCTTAGGCGGTGATGTATGGTTGACCTAACCTGAATAGGGACATCCTTGCCAAAGGTAATAGCCGACTTATCGAAATTAATTCGTTGTCCTGAGGCTTTCTCGTAATGCGTAAGAATCTGTAAGATCTTATCGCATTGTTCCACATTTGCTTTACAAAAGAAAAGACTATCATCTGCAAATAGGAGATGGGATATTGGGGGACAAGCGTAGGCTACTTTGAGGCCCGTGAGAATACCCGAAGATTCTGCCGCTTTTAGGTTGGAGATTAGGACTTCCGTGCAAAGTATAAATAGATACGGTGATAGAGGATCTCCCTGCCGGAGCCCCCTTGAAGGGGTAATTGAACCTTGGGGCTCTCCATTAAGTAGTAGGTGGTAGGTAACCGAGTTTACGCACGGCAAAATTCATGATATCCATTTCTCCAAGAAACCCATTTTCCATAGAAGACATTCTAGGAAGCCCCACTCAATGCGATCGTATGCTTTACTCATGTCTGTCTTGACCGCCATAAACTCCTTGCGACATTTTTCTTTGGTGGCTAGAGCATGGAAGGCTTCTTGCGTGACTAAAATGTTATCAGATATCACCCTTCCTGAAATAAAGGTTGATTGCGTCTCTGACACCAACTTTGGAAGAAGCCGTTTTAGACGTTGACCTAAGATTTTTGAGATAATCTTATAACTAACATTACACATGCTAATAGGCCGGAACTCCTTCATTTCTCGCGGTTGCTCTGTTTTGGGTATAAGGCAAATGTTGACTTCATTCATAAAGGTTTCAATGTTCCCAGATGCCATGAACTCTTGAACCATAGTGACAACTTGCGTTCCCAGAATATGCCAAAACTTCTGGTAGAAGAGAGCCGTCATCCCATCAGGCCCTGGGGCTTTTTCGGGGTGGATTGAGAATACAACTGATTTGACCTCTTTCTCTGTGATTGGTCGGGTGAGAATATCGAACGAACAATTTCTATAAATAAGAAAATGATATATAGAGAACAACATAGCAACAAGATGATGATGCCATCACTAAAAATAAACTTATTACAACTTTTATTTATTCCATCAGAACAACGACATAACATAAGTCATAAGACACTGGAAGCAGCCTACGAGGAAGAAGTGACCGACATTAGGAGAAGAAGAACATAAGACATAGTAAATCTTTAAAGAAGATTTGATCAGAAACAGAGAAGTCAACTAAATAAATTTATTTTCAATATGATGAATACTTATAAAATTGCTGCATAAGATTATATCCATATGTGTTGTGGACAGACATAGACACCAATTGCATGAAGAAAACGTTCTACAGAATTTCCATGGAACCCAACAATTTTTTTGTTCGTCTCCCCGAGTACAATCTTTTTGTATTCTCTATCAGCAGATGGGGCGACTCCATAAGCCTTAGATGTTCGCTGGTTCGTCTTGAATATAAACATCATCACATTACCAACGTCATTGTCACTAAATCTCACATATGTCTCCACTTCTGTGATGTATTCATATGATTGCAGCTGAAACTGCTGACAAAAAAAGAAAAGATTTTGTGAAAAAATCGAAATGGAGAAAGAAGAATGTTATTATACAGTTTGGTATTTAATGGACCTCCTCAGTTACATGTGATGGGTGGTATGACTTCTTGCCGTGACTTTCGTCTCCGATCTTAAAGTATCGCTCTCCGGTTTCAGTCTTCTTAGCGTCGATGTACTTAATCTTGACGAAGTTGATACCAAAGACATCGTGACTTATTTGTATCTCCCTAACATTTGAATGGGCTCCATCTTCCCACGTGACTCCAATCGCCGGACCACCTGTTGGTGCCATTTTCATTGACATGATTGTTTCCTGAAAGATTCAACGAGCGATCAAGGTAAGAATGGTGAAACAATAGTAAGAGAAAATAAATAGAGTGGTTATTTTTAAATATCTTAGTATAAGCAGGTAAAGAAGGTAACTTTTTATATATAGAGAGAGACGGATATATATATATATATATTTTTTTTTTGTCGTCAAGGTTTCTTTCATTTCCTCTTCAAACCTTAAAAGTTCCATCTTACAACATAGCTTTGAGAGCTTACTCTAGCTTGCTTGGCTAAATGATCCGAACTTTCATTAACAAGCCTAGAGATATGCATAAAACTAAAATTACATAGATAAGCAACTTGAATTATATCGTGCAAGGTGACCTTATAAGCACATTCAGGATCCTTAACTTGTATACTCTCCTGTCTTTTGCTCCTCAACGCATTATAAATTTGACTAGAGTCACCAGCAAATATAACATCTCTGTAACCCAACCTATGTAATTCAGCTACTGCCATTCTCAAAGCTTCAACCTCGGCCTGAGCAGGAGATTGAACTGGTAAAAAGCTTCCAGAACCAGTAATAATCTTATTGAAAGATTGATCATAAAGCGTCCATCCAATCCCAATATTTTGTTGCTTAGAAATCCAGGAAGCATCAACCAAGCAACACATCTTACCTTGCATATGATGAGCTAGATCATTTAAGTTCTGAGGAGGTTTCATTCTTTTTGACACACTTCCATCACTGTCCATGACTTGAAACTTTGAAGCTTCTAACCACAAGTCATAATCCTGAACAGCTTTACTAATAACTAAGGGAATTGGTCTTCTCCTATTATTGAAAATGAGTTCATTTCTGTTTTTCCAGATTCTCCATCCAAGATAGTGAAATAACAGGATGAAGTCCTCATTCCCCTTGTATAAGTCCATGAAAGCAACATAATTATTCTGCATATTAGGACTTGACATATCCAAAGTAGCCGGAATAGGAAGTGGCGCTAGATCCCAAATTTCCCTACTCACCCTACAATGAATTAGAAGATGATTTACAGTTTCCACCTCTTCACCACATTGAGAACACAGATTATCCATCACAATTTTCTTTTCTTTTAACTTTGATGCTACTGGTAAAGAGTCATGAATTGCCTGCCACCAAAAGAGATGCAGTTTAGGCGGCAACTTATGCTTCCATAACATTTTAAATATATGATTTGGGGATGATGAGGAATGACCTTGCCTAGCCCTGAGGAGATTGTAGCCAGACTTGACTGTGTATCCCCCATTGATTGTATGAATCCATATAGGGATATCAGAGCACCTTGTAATGGAAGGTTTAATTCTTTGGATTAGAGCTATATCATTTGGGTGAATCAGCCTTTTCATCATGTCCAAATTCCACTTAGTAGTTCCTAGGAAAAATAAATCTTTAATCTTCAGCTCAGGATCAACTGACCCGGATAAAGGGATTAGTGAAGCTGATGGTTGTGTTGGAAGCCATTAATCATGCCAAACCAGAACATTCTCTCCATTTCCAATGCTCCATTGCATTCCATGATGTAACAACTTATTGCCTTGAAGTATGCTTCTCCAAGCATAACTTGAGGACCACTTTTGCTTGGCCTCTAGCAATGTTGTTTTTGGGAAGTACTTTGCTTTATACACCCTTGCTAATAAGGAAGATGGCTGTTGAATAATTCTCCAACTCTACTTTGTCAAAAGAGCAATGTTGAAATCTCTGAAATCCCTGATCCCTAATCCACCTAGCTCCTTCGGATTAACCAATTTATCCCATGCAATCCAACTAATTCTGCCTCTATCTTTGCTTATAGACCAATAAAACCTTCTCATTATCATTGCAAACCTCTGGAGCAGTTTCTTTGGCAGCATAAAACAGGACATGCAATAAGTAGGCAGAGCAGTAAGAACTGATTTTATCAGCACTTCCTTACCTGCAGGAGACAGAAGCTTAGTATACCAGCTATCAACCTTCTGCTCCATTCTCTGAGCAAGGTATGAGAAAGTGTCAATTTTGTTCCTTCCCACCATTTCTGGAAGTCCAAGATATTGGCCAAATCCTCCAATCTTGTGAATTCTACTAACCTCCAGGATTTGATTTTTAACTGATACCTCTAAACCTTTAGAAAATAGAATTGTTGATTTTGCAAAATTTACCTCCTGGCTTGTGGCTTCATGATATAGACTGAGAATCCCCTTAATAGCTTCACATTCCTTTACTGTGGCCTTCCAAAATATCAGTGAGTCATCAGCAAAAAGCAGGTGAGTTATATTAGGACCGGAATTGCTTACTTGATATCCAGTGATTTGTCCTTTTTCTTTTGCCTCAGTAAGCAAAAAATAAAGAGCCTCTGCACATAGTAAATAAAGGTAAGGTGATAGCGGATCCCCTTGCCTAATTCCCCTAGTAGGCACTATAGTCTTAGTTGGAGTTCCATTAACCAGAACTGAGTAGGTGACTATTGAAACGCACTTCATAATCCACTTGCACCACCTCTCTGCAAAACCCATCTGTCTCATAATCTTTTCCAGAAAAGACCATTCAACCTTGTCAAAAGCTTTACTTATATCAAGCTTCAACGCCATAAATTGGTCCTTGATTCTTCTTGTCTTCAGAGAATGTATAATTTCATGAGCAATTAATGCATTATCTGTTATAAGCCTACCGGGTATAAAAGCTGATTGAAAATCGGAGATGATATAATGCAGTATATTTTTCATTCTCTCTGCAAGCACTTTTGAAAGAATCTTATAAGCCACATTACTAAGACTTATGGGCCTAAAATCCTTTACCTCTATAGGCTGCTCCACTTTAGGAATTAAACATATGTAGGTATGATTTAACTCCTGATCTAATTCCATAGTTTCCAAAAAGTGCTTAACAAAACTGACTAGGATTCTTTGATGGTACTCTAGTGATCTTCGGATATTAAAATGTTTTATTAGCAGATTTAAAAGAAATGAAGAGCAGGGGAAAAAGGAGAAAGATTTATTTGCAACCTTTGTGTTTTCCGTTTCTTTGATTATCTAAGGAATATGTGATGAATTGAGTGTATAAGGATATGTCTATTTATAATAACACTCTCTTGTACAGACCATTATTGAATTTTCTCATGCTTAATGATTTTAATTATTATTTAATGGTGTAATTTACTTTTTCATATTTGTTAGAATAAGAGTCCTAAGTTTAGAGAGCATTCCATCTATAGGAAGTTGTTGTGTTGAGATGACGCAAGAGTGAATGGTAACACTTTTTACTTGTTAGAGATATACGTGTGAAGGAACTTTCGATCTTTTTATGAGTTGTGTTGATCTCTTTACAAACAAAAATAAATAATAAAAAGAAAAACTTATACGATCAATATAAATAATTAACTATACCATGATGGATCCAATGTGAATATCCTACCAAAAGGAAACAGAAAAAATGATTAAGTACTGATGACTACTTTTATTCGAATAGTAAAAACAATGTACAAAACACAGCTGTAGGATTTTTAGCATATGTAGATTAATTAATAAGCATGTTTAATCGTAGGATTTTCTTATGACGCAAAAAAGAACAACAAACATAATTGGCTTACAGTATTTCAAATGGTTATTAGTCTTTGAAAAAATTAGTTTAATTAGGTATACTTACATTACACAGAAGAATTTGATTTAATTATATAGTTTAATAGCTATGAATTTAGTAGACTATGTTGGAATAAGCTTGAAGCACAAGTTATCCTAAAGAGATTAGTAATAGGAAACGTATTTAGAAGTTATCTAAATATGTTAAGAGAGTTAAGAAAAAGGAAATTATACTATTGAGAGAATAAGAAATTTGTGTAGACTTTTATCTATATAAGGAGATGCCAAAGTTGTGGCATAACTTTTGAGTTAGAGTTTGAGAGATTGAGAACTTTAAGTTTTGAGTGATTTTCCTAAAGCTATTAATAAAGAGAGTTATTCTTTGTTAATCTTTGAGTTTCTTAATCCTTGTGATTCTATATTTGGTAGCAGAGCCTGAGTTATAGGTTCGGGACATCTTTAGTATCTCCGAGTTATGGAGGATACTATAACCACGAAAGCAAAGGACCATGTACCCTCCGCAGTACTTTGTCTGATGCTCAACTCATCAAAGTACTTCAAGAGTATTGCGTCATACTCTTTGAGGCGACCGTATTACGTCATACTCTTTGATGAAGTGGAGAAAGCCTATGTTGATGTTTTCAACACGTTGCTCCAAGTGTTGGATAATGTTAGATTGACAGACGACCAAGGAAGTACGGTTGATTTCAGGAACTCGGTGATCATCATGATATCAAACCTTGGTGCAGAGCATCTTCTTTCTGGACTAACCGGGAAAGTGTCAATGCAAGTGGGTTGGGAGTATGTGATTCAGGAGTTGTTGAAAGTAGCCCGGTTCCAAATTAAGACGTTGTTCGACTTGCTGAGAGAGGTGTTGCTTTGGCAGTCACCGATGCTGTTTTGGGCTATATTCTGGCAGAGAGTTATGACCCGGTGTACGGTGCTAGGCCGTTAAGGAGATGGATGGAGAAGAAGATGGTTGTGCGGGAAAAAATCAATGAGAACTCCACTGTTTACATAGATGCAGGCAATGGTGGATATGATCTTGTGTACCGGGTCGAGAAGAATGGAGGGCTAATGAACGCTACGACATGGCATAAGTCAAAGGTGTTGATTCATATTGTGAATGGACCAAAGAAAAGTGGTGCATCTCAAGTCGTGAAGAAGATGAGAATCGAAGAAATTGAAGATGATGATGAAGTACTCGAAAATTCTCAAATTAGGGATTTGTTGAACGAAGTCGGTGTTGCAACGGCGAGGATTAAGTCTGAAGTTGAGAAGCTTTGTGGTAAAGTCTTGAAGAAAGTGGAGAGTGCTTCAAGTGATACTAATTTGAAAGCTTTGAAGACTTATGGGAGAGATTTGGTTGAAAAAACAGAGAAGCTTGATCTTGTGATCGGTAGAGACGAGGAGATTCGAAGAGTAGTGAGGATTCTTTCTAGAAGAACGAAGAACAATCCGGTGTTAATCGGAGGACCATGAGTTGGGAAAACTGCGGTTAGAGTGGCTACCAAGAAGCTTCAACCGAAAAAATAGATGAAGTATACGGGTGGTTCTGCAAATGTGGTCATTAAGAGCTCGGGTTTGAGCAAACCCGAGGTGATGGGGGTGATTAATAAGTTGCAGAAAGAGATTTTGATGTTAGAGACCGAGAAGGAGTTTGTGAAAAGCTTGTACGAGCAAGGTTTGGCTAAGTATTGTGAGTTTGAAAAAGGTATTAAGGAGAAACAATAGAGGATTTGCGGTCTGCAGGACGAGTTTGGCGAGAGTATTGTGATTGGAGACAACGAAGCTCGTAGATTAATGACCGAGACTACGATAAAGTCTTGTCAGGAGAAGCTAGTAGAGTTACAAGAGAAGCAAGAGAAGTCTTACGAAGATGCTAGAGAAGAGCATACGAATATTAAGGAATCTAAAGAGAAGCTAAGATTTATCGCGAGCCAGTTTCTAGGAGACGAAAGTGTTTTTGCGAAAGACGATGGTGATGAAGTTAGAAGAACAGAAGAGTTGGAGCATGAGATCAAAGAAATGTCTAGGAAGAATAAAGAGTTGGAATCTTTTAAAGAGAAGATTAGAGAACATTTTGAGTCCGGTGTGAATTCTTCGGTCAACATGACAAACATGGCTGAGAAAGTCGATGAGCTAGTGAACAACGTGATTAGCTTAGAGAGTGTGGTTTCCTCGCAGACTGCGTTGATACAGAGATTAAGAAACGAGACCAACGGTCTTCAAACACAGATTAGTACTCTTGAAACCGATAAGGCGACATTATCAGACGATAAGACTGATCTGAAGAACAAGCATAAGGAAATAGAGGAGAAACTCAAGCCATTGCAGGATTTAGACAGAAATGTTATGGATAGCAATCTCCATACAAATTTTGATGAGGCTTGTAATAACCTCGATAACCTCTCTGATGGGAAACCGCACGAGGTTAAGCCAGAGACCGAGTCTGCTAACTTGGCGATGAATACAAAACCTAAGAAACATCTTGAAGGTGAGAAGCAGAGTTTAGATGTTTCTGGACATCAAAAGGAAGTGGCCGCGGAGAATATTGAAAGCTCTGAACAGACCCGAGATGCGATAACAATTGCAGAAGATATCATCATCCCAAGAAAATGCCCGGAAACTGTTTCGAAACCTACTGAAAAAGTAGATTCTGATTCAAAGAAGCAAGTTGCATCTGAGAAGATAGAGACTATTCTTGATACTACTGTTTTAGAGAAGGAAGCTGCATCTTACAAGGAAGTTTTTGTTACGGATACTGTTTTAGAGGAGCAAAACAAGACGGATTTTATTCTGGATAATGTTGTAGAGAAGAAGATACCTTCTAAAGAGTTTCACGTCACTTTCAATATTGAACAACAAGAAGAGAAACAAAAGGAGAAGGAAAGTGAACCAGATTGTGAAAGAGATGAATCGAAAGGGAAAATGGGAATCGGAATATGAATCTGATGGGTTGAGGTCGAGGAAGAGAAAGAGTAAGCGATCCAAGAGTAAGCGTAGACGAATGAGATCTTATGATAGTGATAGTGAATCTCAAGGAAGTAAGAGTGACTCTGAAGAAGAAGATATGAGACGAATAAAGAAGAGATACAATGATTCAGAAGAGAGTAGGGGTGAAGATGAGGAATCTGAGATTAGTGACTCGTATTATGGGGATGAAGAGAGCAAGTCAAAGAGCAAGAGAAAGAAATCTTTGATATCTATTTCCAAACGAAGCATGGTGAAGAAATCAAAGTCCAAAACCGAAAGCGATGGTTCCGAAGAAATTATGAAGGATCTTGAGCTTGATGAAGAGGAATTGAAGAAATTCAAAGAGATGATTGAATCAAAGAAAAAATCTTTAGCTCGTGACCTTGAAGAGGAAGCTGATGTTGGTCCAATGCCATTAACTAAAGCTGAAGGTCATATTAGATATGGTGTGTAGGGGTCAAATCTCCCCTAGAAGAATCGATAAGCCTAAATCGACTAAGTATACGTTAAACGGCCCAACGGTCAAGCCCAGAAGACAGAGGCCCATTAAAGGCCCAACACTGTTCATCCGAACCGACCTATTTTCTCTATAAATAAGCATGTACCCCCTCATTTGTGAGGGATCCGAAAATCTTTGTAAAAGAACTGAAACAGCTCTGATCTTAATAAATAAGAACAGTTCAAGAACCCTAATTCGTTTTCTGTCTTAGTGTTTGAAAACCCTAAAGAAGCTCTATTTCATCTGAATCTTCACAAATTCTATTGTGTGAAATTCCATCTCGCATAATTTGGAGCTAGAAGGAGGGGGTCTACTCGCAACACTAGCTTCATACACGAAACAAACACTTAGACGAACTCGTCAAGATGTCAATAACGAACCCGCAATCTCCAGGGGCCGACGGTAGTTCAGGTCCGAGCGAGCCCATTGTGGATGGGCTAAACAACCAGTCCGCATTGGAGGCGGAAGCAGGTAGACCTGCCCTGACAGGAAACCTGGCAACCGCCAATACCAACTCGGCCGATCCGGCCACACCGACAGCTTTCGATCAGCTCAAGGCAATGCTCGAGCAGTTGCTCAAGCAATCGCAGAACCAGGAAACTATCAACAGCAACCTGACCGCCGAAATCAGGGCCCTGTTGAGAGCCTGTCAACCTCGAAGACTTCCTCAAGATGCCGCGCTTCGCGTCACCCCGGTCGCCCTTAACTTCTCCCTAGCGGCCTCGCCTTCAACTCGCGGAGCTCGCAAAGATCATACGCCAACGCCTCTCAGAGACGGGACCGTCCTTGTCGCGGGTGTAACTGGCGGTATAGTTGCAATCGTAGACGATCTGGAAGGACGCGAATTCGGAGCCGCTCGACACAGTCGACCGACCAGTCGTATCCAAAGTTGGGATAAGGGCAAAATCGCAGAGAATATGCGATGGACGGAGCAGGCCGAAGCCCCGACCAATCGCAGAACTATCGCTTCACAGTAAACGGAAATGGACGAGCTCAAAGCCATCATGCAGCAGACAGCCCGCGAACTCAAGGATATGAGGTCACAGGTCCATCGCGCAACCAGCAAGGTGCCAGCGATCGACCGCGTCCTTGAAGAAGCTCGCACTACTCCTTTCACCGTGCGAATAACAAAGGCACGTCTATCCGATCCGGGGAAGCTCAGGCTTCCTATTTATGATGGAAAGGGCGACCCCACGGAGCACATTAGGGCTTTCTCAATCGCTATGGGGCGAGCTAATTTCCGACTCGATGAAATTGACATTGGTTGCTGCCTCTTCTTCGTGAAGCACCTCAAGGAGGCAACTATCTATTGATTCATGGGAATGAAGAAGAATTCGATCGACAGCTTCGCGCAGCTCTCCGAAGCGTTCCTAAAGCAATACGCAATCTTAATCAAGCGCAGGACGTCCGAGGCAGATCTTTACACCATTTTGCAAGCGGCCAGCGAACCCTTGGGAGTTTTCATCGAACGCTTTAAGGCGATGCTTACTCAAGTGAAAGGGATTGACGACTAGTCCGCACTGAGCGCGCTTCGAAAAGCCCTGTGGTACAACTCGGATTTCCGAAAAGAGATGACGATCAACGAGCCCTCGTCTATTCAAGATGTGCTTCATCGCGCCAATGGCTTCGCAAAGAGCGTGGATGAAACCAGAATTCTGGGCCAGAAGTATGGGAAGGCCAAAGTTCCCAATCCGCAGGAATCCCCATCAACAGCGAAGAAGAAGCCAGGCAACTTTGTGCAGCACGAGGGAGGTTTTAAGGGTGGCCATAACTACCAGGTGGACTCGCCCAGCTTTGGTCGAGGAAGAGGGCGAGGTCGCGGAAATGGCACTCCGGGTCGTAGTAACGACAATACGTGGATAAGGAACTCGCATTACGACGAATCCGCATATTGCGACTTGCACAAAATGGGTGGACATTCGAAGGCTAACTGCAGAGTGCTCGGTATGCGACTCGCAACAAAGCTAGCCGCCGGAGAGCTCGGAGGAAATATAAGTGTTAACGTTTTTCAGCTCGAGCAATTCGACGATGCAAGAGAAGGAGACGGTCCGTCCGGGGACAATAGCAAGAATAACAAACGGGACAGGCGGAATAACGCCGAGGTCCACCTCGGCCGGCAAAACAATAGTGATAGCAGAAGCGGCTCATAAAAAAGTCTGCAACATGATCATGGGCAGCTCGCGTTATTGCTCAAACACCATCTTGTCAATCAAACCTTATCAAAGACGAGCTGAGGTAGGAGTGAACAAACCCATACCGTCCAAGTTTCCAAACGATGTCATCCAGTTCGAAGAGAATAAGATCGATGACATTGAAAAACCTCACAACTACCCGCTTGTCATCCGACTCACCGTCGCAGGATGGGACACGGGTCGCGTTTTGATCGAGACTGGAAGCCCAATCGACATCATTTTCATCGAAGCTCTTAAGCGTATGGAAATCGAACTCGCTCAAGTCGAATCCTATCCTAAGCCTTTGACCGGATTCAATGGCGAGACGACAATGACACTTGGAACGATCAAACTTCCAGTATGTGCGGAAGGAGTAACAAAAATAGTGGAGTTCGCGGTATCAGACAACCCGATGATTTACAACGTGATAATGGGAACCCCTTGGCTCAATTCGATGTTTGCCGTCGCCTTAACGTCCCATCTTTGCCTTAAGTTTCCAATAAAAATTGGGATCAAAACAATCAGAGGGAGTCAGTCAGCGTCGCGGTCTTGCTTCATGACCGCGTACAAACTAAAGAGTCAGGCGACATTGCCCATTCCGAGCGAGCCGCGAAAAAAGTTCAAGACAGACAGGGAGCCTGTCAAGGAAATCTCGGTCGTTTTGTAACAACTACAGATCGCGGAAGCCGTTGAAGACGAAGGAGCGGGTTCGACATGCAAACCCGTCATATCGGTTTGCATTGACGACGAGTTCTCGGAGAAGTTTGTGGAGATTGGCGCAACGCTAGATGAAGCCGTCAGGCTCGACCTCATCGAATTCCTTAAAACGAACAATAGCACTTTTGCGTGCGCCGCAGAGGATATGCTCGGGATCGATATCGACATCGTCAGTCACGAGTTGAATGTCTATACGACCTTCAAACCCATGAAACAGAAGTGAAGGCGACTCGGACCAGACAGAGCTCAAGCGGTGAATGACGAAGTAGAAAGACTCTTGCGAGCCGGTTCGATTGCTGAGGTCAGATATCCAGATTGGCTCGCTAATCCAGTCGTCGTGACGAAGAAGAATGGCAAGTGGCGAGCCAGTGTGGACTTCGCGGATTTGAACAAGGCATGCCCAAAAGACAGTTGCCCTCTTCCTCATATCTACCGCCTCGTCGAGGCGACATCTGGGAACAGGCTGTTATCGTTTATGGATGCTTTCTCTGGCTACAATCAATTTTTATGCACTCCGGCGATCGCGATAAAACATCTTTCATTAGAGATCGCGGGATCTATTGCTACAAGGTCATGCCTTTCGGCCTTAAGAACGCTGGGGCTACTTATCAACGATTGGTGAACAGGAAGTTTGAAGGCCTCCTCGACAAGATAATGGAGGTCTACATAGACGATATGCTTGTCAAATCGCTCGAGGAAAAAACTATGTCGGCCACCTCGCAGAATGCTTTGTGTTATTAAACAAGTATAACATGAAGCTCAATCCGACTAAGTGTCGTTTCGGCGTGACATCAGGCGAGTTCCTCGGCTATATGGTAACTCGTCACGGGATCGAGGCAAATCTGAAGCAAATCCATGCGCTCATCCAGATGGCCTCGCCTAAAACGAAAAGGGAAGTCCAACGATTGACAGGAAGAGTCGCAGCATTGAACACATTCATCTCGCGCTCTATTGACAAATGCTTGCCTTTTTATGAAACGCTTAAGGATAAAAAAGGGGCAGCTCGACAGGCCTTCGAGTGGACAGAAAAATGCGAAGAAGCCTTCCATAAGTTGAAGCAATATCTCGCGACTCCACCAGTTTTGACCAAACCCATAGCTGGCGAACCGCTCTACCTTTACATCGCGGTCTCCACCTCGGCAGTCAGTGGAGTTCTAATTCGCAGAGACGGCACCGAGCAGAAGCCCATTTTCTACGTAAATAAATCTTTAACCGATGCAGAAACAAGATATCCTCTGACAGAGAAATTAGCACTCGCGGTTATTACGTCGGCTCGCAAACTCCGACCTTACTTCCAATCGCACTCGATCGTGGTTCTCAGTTCCTTTCCACTACGAGTTGTTCTCCACAGCCCAACTCAGTCTGGGCGACTCGCCAAGTGGGCCATCGAATTAATCGAGTTCGATATCGAGTATCGAAGTAGGACGACAATTAAGGCACAAGTGTTGGCCGATTTTCTAATCGAACTACCGGAGGCAGCGACATCGTTAGAAAGCGAAAATAAAGACTCATCCCAAATCTGGCAATTACATGTCGACGGCTCGTCATCTAAACACGGATCGGGAGTAGGCATTCGACTGTCGTCACCAGACAGAGAATCTCTGGAACAGTCATTCCGCCTTGGCTTCAGAGCATCGAACAATGAGGCAGAATACGAGACCTTACTCGCGTGTCTTCGATCGGCTAAAGCTCTTAAAATGACAAGGATATAAGCCTTTTGCGACTCTCAGCTCGTCGTGAATCAGTTCAAGGGCGAGTACACAACAAAAGACAAACGCATGGAGGCATACCTCGCACTCGTCAAGACATTAACGGCGGGTTTCGAATTTTTTACCTTAACAAGAATTCCAAGGGCAGAGAACTCGCAAGCAGATGCCCTCGCTTCACTCGGTTCGTCGGCGCAGCCCGACAAAGATCTTCAAAGAATCGTCCAGGTTGAGTTCATCGAGAAACCAAGTATCGAAATCGCCAGGGAAGTCAACGTACTGACGAGATCTCAAGCCGCGAAGCAGAAGGTAGATCTTAACAACGGCTCGCCCACTCGCCTTGCGACAGACCTGATGGATCACAACCAAACCAAAGATGTTGTCGAACCGGTTCCGATGGATCTCGACCAGCCCGACTCAGTCGGGGCAGACAAAACGACGGATGTGATGGTAGAAAACAACAGGCTCGACCCGGGTAATAAGAATTTTAACCGTGGTCTTCTCCCCGAACAGCTCGAAGAATTGCTAGAGGATGCTTACCCGTATAGCGAGGAGCCGCCACCAGCGCACGAAATTGTCTATATTCCCATTGACGATGAGACCACAATCTATGGTTGTGGTACTAAGTGGATGGCTGACATTCGCGGATATCTTGCAGACGGCGAGGTGCCAAAAGACAAATGGTCGGCTCGCAAGCTAAAGGCGCAGTCATCGCGTTTCATTCTGTTCCACGGGGAAGTCTTCAAGTGGCGATTGTCTGGACCACTCTTCGTCTGCGTCAAGGGTGAAGCAGCTCGCAAGATAATGCACGAAGTTGATGGCGGATCCTGCGGAAACCATTCAGGAGGTCGCTCACTCGCCATTCGAATTAAATGACATGGATATTTCTGGCCAACAATGATAAAAGACTGCGAGCTGTTCGCAGCAAAAATGCGAGAAATGTCAACGCCATGGTCCTTTCATCCATCAACCTACAGAGTTTTTGAGTTCGGTCACCTTGCCTTATCCCTTCATGAGGTGGGCGATGGACATCGTCGGACCGCTTCATCCATCTCGGTAGAAGCGATATCTATTAGTCCTCACGGACTATTTTTCAAAGTGGGTTGAGGCGGAAGCATTTGGATCGACAAAGGACAAGCATGTTGACACGGCGTGCCCTACGAAATAGTGACTGACAACGGTTCACACTTTATCTCCAAGTGGTTTGAACTTTTCTGCGACAAGAGGAAGATCAGAGTCAGCAAGTCGACACCTCGCTGCCCACAAGGCAACGGTCAGGCGGAGGCGTCGAACAAAACACTTATTCACGGGCTAAAGACTCGACTCGATGCTAAGAAGGGCCGTTGGGCAGATGAACTCGAAGGCGTTTTGTGGTCCTATCGAACCACACCTCGTCGCGCTACGGGCGAGACACCTTTCGTCCTTGTCTACGGAACAGAGTGTGTAATCCCTCCCGAGGTCCATTTCCCAGAAGTTTGCCGATGATTACTTCCAAAACAGGAAGGTCTCAATCATCTCCTCATGCATGACGAGCTCGACCTCATCAACGAAAAGCGCGACCAGGCTCTTATAAAATGACCGAATATCAAATTGCAGCGGCCAAATATTATAACTCTAAAGTGCGAGTTCGGCGTTTCTACGAAGGAGACCTCGTCCTTCGTGGATTTTTTCAGAATACGGCCGAGATGAATACCGGCAAGCTTGGCGCTCACTGGGAAGGACCATACCAGATCACGAAGGTGGTTCGTCCAGGCGTCTACGAAATCGCTAACATGAAAGGCGAGATGATCCCGCGTTCCTGGAATGCGCGACATCTAAAAAAGTACTACTGCTAAAAGTACTAAGTCATTTGACTTGAACTACGGCGCGACTTGGTCCCTTCACAGGGTACGTAGGCAGCTCGTTTTCGAACGAGTTCAGTTGCACCCTTATTCGAAAAAGGGGGGGGAGTGGGTCCGTATATCCGTACTCCTAAACCCGGTGTAATAAACTAAGGTTGTTAAGACTCGATCAACTCGCAAACGACTTAAATGTCTACACGCGACAGTTTATTACAACTCGATCAACTCGCAAACGACTTAACTGTCTACACACGACTCGATCAACTCGCAAACGACTTAAATGCCTACACGCGACAGTTTATTACAACTCGATCAGCTCACAAACGACTTAACTGTCTACAAGCGACTCGATCAACTTGCAAACGACTTAATTGTCTAAACGCGACAGCTCGCAAACGACTTAATTGTCTAAACGCGACAACTCGCAAATGACTTAACTGTCTACACGCGACTCGATCAACTCGCCAACGACTTAATTTTCTAAACGCGACAACTCGCAAACGACTTAATTGTCTAAACGCGACTACTCGCAAATGACTTAGCTGTCTAAAACGCGACAGCTCGCAGACGACTTAATTGTCTAAACGCGAAAACTCGCAAACGACTTAACTGTCTAAAACGCGATAGCTCACAAACAACTTAATCGTCTAAAACGCGACAATCGATAAATGACTTAATCGTCTAACCGCGACTTCAATGTCGATTCGTCGTCATTACTGACCATAATGACGATCTAAAACACTTCATCGCGAAGTTTACCTATACATCCAAAGTGGATAAAGCGCGCTATATAAATTTAGAGTTTATCACTGGAGCGGATGTATTCAGTGGAATAAGACTGTAAACCAGGGTGTTCGTCTCGCAAACCCAGTTATACTTAACACTGGTTGAACTTGGCAAATATAATCGGGTCAGAGATTATAATCGGGTAAGAGATTCTGTGGAATTCATCTATACTCCGAAATTTGTTTAAAGTAACGAACTATAACAGGCCTAGCTGACGAGCTCTAACAGGCCTCGCCAATAAACAGCGAATCTCAAAACAATTATGAAATTGCTTAAAAGCATTTTGGATAAAGCCGTCTAGGCACCAAAACAAAATACAAGTCTTAAAACCTTAGCAAAACAAAAGGAAAACAACAAATCCTAAAAATCTATTACAAGGTGGATTAGGCGACCAGCTCGCCATCTTCGACACCTTTTTCTTCGGCGACTAGATCGCCCTCTTCAATTCCTTCTTCTTCGGCTAAGACAACCTTACTAGCCGAACTCGCAGCCTCTCCAGTCTTCGGATCCTGCTCTAAGGGAACCAGATCGACAGTCTTATCCGTCTCGCCCGACTCGCCGTTGCCCAACTCCTCGCTCGCGCTTCGCAACCGCATACCCAAAGAGCCGTCATTAGAGCCAGAAGCTACATGAATACCAATAGACTTAGCACTGATCTCGACTCGCGGAGAAACAACTATATCCCTTACATTAACGGGAACCACATAGTTCTTACCTAGCGTCATCTTAAGCTCGGCAGCCATCTCATCAAAGACGACATCGGCCTTACCCAGGGTGGCCTTGTTCTCGATTAGAAGAGCGCGTTCAGCCTTGGGATCAAATGGCTCCTCCGTATCAGGCTTCTCCATGTCGCCAAGAAGCTGGATGTTGGCATCCGCTTGTGCAAGATAGACCATGTTTTTAATCGGCTTTTTCATCATCCGACGAAATAGCTCGTAAGCATGGTTCAGCTGAGCTTGAACCTCGGCAGCCGTGGTTCGCCTTGCAGATGAAGCAGCCGCTTCAATGTCTGTCTCGCGGTCTGCGTTCAGAGCCGATATTTGCTTCTCCAGCTCGATATTTGCTTGAGAAGAAGCCTTCTTCTTCTCAAGACCGACTCTTTGAAGGTGCAACCCCAAGTCATCAGAACTTTTCTTGAACGCTTCGCGTTCGGCAGCGAGTTGTTTCATTTGAGCCGTGAGTTTTTCCTTCTCGGCTTCTTCCTTCTTCCTGGCCTCGTCAATAAAGGCCTGCCTAGACCTCGCCTCTTGGTCATACGCTATGACCATCCTGTTGCACTGAGCGATAGCCTGCAGAAGAGTTGGAAGTATGAGAAATGAAACAAGGCGGAACAGAGAATAATGAGAATTTACCTTAGCCTGGCGAGACGCGAATTCCTTGTAGAGCTCGCTCTTTACCAGCATATCCAGGATCGGCATGTTATCACTCGGATATGTGACCTTTGCCATTGAGGCAGCTGCGGCTAAGGGATCGTCGTAAAGCTTGACAGACTTTCAAGATCGCGGACCTGGAGGAATGGACTCGCCTTGAGGCAGAGTCGGCAGCTCGCGACGAGTATTCTTCTTATCGCCAGCTTTGCCCTTGCTATTCTCAGAGGCAGAGTATTTTCTTTTTCGAACCAGCTGTTGCTCTGGCTCGAGGAGCTTGTCCGTAATGGTAATTGGTTGTGAAGTAATAACAGCCAACGTACCGCTCGCGGCTACAACAGCCACTTCGTAGCTCTTACCGGCAGGAGTACTTTCTTTGTCGACACTACGCTCAGACGTCTCGACAGCAGAAACAATGTCCTTCGGATCAGCCTTTTTCTTAGACTTCGCCGCTTTCTGCTTGGCAATATCACGGAAAGTAGGTTTGGGCGGCATAATGTCGAGATCATCGGACTCGCTTCGGCAGAGGTGGTCTTCTTCGTCGATTAAAGCTATCTCGCGAGCTCGAATGACTTTCTGAAGATGGAAATGGCACTCCCAAAGACACTTCTGAGCCTTTAGCTTTTTGAACAGATCGTCAATTCCGGGGGCGGGAGTACCTAGCGGTCTGCGAGCTGTAAAAATAATTGTACAAGTTAAGACAAAGCATAAAAAGGAGGCAGTTCACGCGATAATCTTTCAAGAAAATCTACCAAGTGTTCCCCACTTCACCACCGCCGGGTGTTCGTCTTCAACGGACGCGTAAGAGATCGCCATAAAGAAAAAGAATTTCCTCCATCTATTGTCTTTGTTCGGGAAGTCGTCTAAAATCTTGTACAAGGGGCGACTCGCCAGATTATACCACTTCTTACCACTCGGGTTGGTATTCTTTCGGAACTCGAGAAAATTTGTGAGATGACGAACTCTGATGGGCTCGCCACATTCTGCAGATCGCGTCAAAAGTCCTACCAGTTGACGAACTCCTCTTGAATTGATCTGCGCGAGCGCGATGCGATGAACCCACATGAACCGTAAAATCGTCGCTGGAATGGGGAGTGTGAGGTAACAGTCCCTAAACCAGCATTCATATGCGGTGAATGTGCCAACAGGCGGGTCGTCTTCTCGCTGTTCGGTAGTTGGCACAATCATCTCGACCGCGTCGGAGATTCCGCATTCCGCACGAAGGATATCCAGGGACTCCTCGTCGCACCATGAAGAGCCTGAAGGCGGGCGTTGCTTTCGCCTCGACTTCTTCATCTTCTTCTTAACGAACTCGGCCAGTCCGGATCCAATCCAGGCATCCAATCTTTTTGCTTGTATGCGGGGATTGTACTCCCAGTTGCATTCTTCAATCTTTACTCGGGGAATCGGCTCGGCAGAACTAAGCGACTCGTCACGAAGATGAGGAATTTCGACGACCAACCTGTGCTCATTCGCAGCAGGAGGCTCGCCACTCTGTGAAGGACGCAAGGTCCCAACTTCCTCTTGGAAACCTGCTCTTGGAGCTCGCATCGGTGAGACACTCTCCCTAGTCTCACGACTTCGCCTTGAGATGGGAGTGGGATAGGTGAACAAATCGGCAAGGGGAGAGTTACCTCTAGCTCGACCCTCTCGACAAGACGCATTCGTCTCCTCGCGACCAGACGTACTCGCGTCCTCGCATCCGCGGAACCGACCACAGCTTGAACTCGCATCAACGACCGATTCGCTGTTGGGGGAATACACCCAGATAAATTTTTCCTTCTCGGCGGGCTCGGCAGATCTCACAGACTTAATCGAATTTGTTGACGACATAATTTTTGGATCAAAAAGGAAGAATTTTTCGAATTTTCCCAAGAACACGACGGCGGCGGCGAAGTGATGGAACGGCAAAAAAACCCTATCAATACTTGAAAGAAAAACGAGAGAAAAAAGAGAGAGAGCAAACCTGTTTTCGGAGAAATGGGAGTTACGAGAGATTTCTGAGGAACATCTCTCCTTTTATAGGCGTAAGCGCAGTTCGAGTTTCGAGGTGGGCCTTATTTTAATTTGGGGCCGAGAATGTGGGCCTAAAAGATCACGGTTTCGAAGGGAACCAGATCAACCTGCGATCCCGCGACTTCGTATTAGCTCAAAACGCGACCTCGCGAGCTCACCTCTGATTTAATTCGCGACTTCAGGACTTCATTTTCTCAAGACTTTGATTCTTAGCGATCACCATGACCTCGCGGTATTTATGGAGTTGATCAAGTCGCACCCTCGTTACTCGCTCAAATCGATCTCTTCGTCAAAACAACTCGCGACTTTGCAAACTTTCATCTCGTCACCTCGCGCATATCGAGCAACTCGCAGATTTGTGACATGATCTTCGAGCAGCTCGCAGATTTTGACCTCAATCAGCTCGCGACTTCGCAATATCGAAATCGACTCGCTCGAAACGTCACACTCGATCAGCTCGCGACTTCCTCTCCATCAAAATCAACTCGCAGCTTCATTCCACCAAACGACTCAGAGAATACGCAAACGAAACTAAAATTGAGGTCTCGGCGACAATGGCGACTTGAACAAGTGTGTGACTTGTGCTCTTTTCCCCTTGGTCTGGTTTTTTCCACCGGGTTTTCTAGACAGGGTTTTTACCGAGGCTTGTTCACACACTTATACGTCCTCGTCTCGCCACCTCGCATCTTCGAGCGGTTCGCGGATTTGGAACTTCCTCGTCTCGCCACCTCGCATCTTCGAGCGGTTCGCGGATTTGGATCATTCTCGTCTCACCGCCTTGCATCTTCGAGCGGTTCGCAGGTTATGAGCTCATCAGTTCGCGACTTCGCATGATCGACATCAATTCGCTGATGACTCGTATCGATCAGCTCGCCGAATTGGTTACAACCATGTCACTTGGGCTCGGCAAAATCGGTCAAACACGTTAATAGTCTAAACGGAAACCGATTCTTCATTCGGACACCCTTACTTCAACATTTTTTAATTAAATTGTTGAACTGGGGGGCTAACTGTAGGGGTCAAATCTCCCCTAGAAGTATCGATAAGCCTAAATCGACTAAGTATACGTTAAACGGCCCAACGTTCAAGCCCAGAAGACAGAGGCCCATTAAAGGCCCAACACTGTTCATCCGAACCGACCTATTTTCTCTATAAATAAGCATGTACCCTCTCATTTGTGAGGGATCCGAAAATCTTTGTAAAAGAACTGAAACAGCTCTGATCTTAATAAATAAGAACAGTTCAAGAACCCTAATTCGTTTTCTGTCTTAGTGTTTGAAAACCCTAAAGAAGCTCTATTTCATCTGAATCTTCACAAATTCTATTGTGTGAAATTCCAGCTCGCACATGGTGGTTCTTTAAGACTTGGCGATGGAGACGCCATTGCACAGTATGTAAGAGAATGCGTTGAAAGTGGAAGAATTGAAGTAGAGCATGATCCAGGATTTGAACAAAAGGCGGACATCCTCACTAAACCTTTCAGAAGAATCAAGTTTAGAGAAATGAGAGAGATCATGGGAGTTCAAGACTTGGAGAAGATGGAGTTCAAGCTTAAGGGGGAGAATGTTGGAATAAGCTTGAAGCACAAGTTATCCTAAAGAGATTAGTAATAGGAAACGTATTTAGGAATTATCTAAATGTGTTAAGAGAGTTAAGAAAAAGGAAATTATACTATTGAGAGAATAGGAAATTTGTGTAAGATTTTATCTATATAAGGAGATGCCAAAGTTGTGGCATAACTTATGAGTTAGAATTTGAGAGATTGAGAACTTTAGGTTTTGAGTGATTTTTCTAAAGCTATTAATAAAAAGAGTTATTTTTTTGTTAATCTTTGAGTTTCTTAATCCTTGTGATTCTATAGACTAAACATAACCAATTTATTCGAGACTAATTCGGTTTTTAATATCTGCATGGTGATATATAACAAACAAATTTTAGTAAATTTAAAATATTTTGTAAATAATAAACATATGTTAAAAGTACGTGAGAAAGAATGTTAGAAAGAGAACAAATGTGAGTCATAATTGTGTCAAGAAATAAACAACAATTATGACATAATTTGTTGATATTGGCTTCATTTGTTGGTGAACAAAGTACAATACCGTTATGTAACTGAACTGATCAAAATACTGTCCAAAATGTAATTACGAAAACTAAAATTTATATATATTAAAAGTTTATTTATTTAAATATCTAAAGACAAAAAAAATTGAAAAATAATCACTTAAAGTTCTATATAAAAAAAAAACAACACGACATGGTTCATTAATTCTTGTTAAAAAAACACCATGACTTAAATCTGTTGTCATCATAAGCAATCTACAACGTTCATCCACATTTTTTACAAGTGGGATCTACTCACCCCTCGTATATTGATGAGATTGTAAGTCACTCATGACTTTTCCGATTCTGTCTTTCAATGGTCCCGAAAGCTATTTGATGGTAACTTGTAACTGAAAAAGTTATATGGGTCGTTTACCCAATTCGGCTAAGAACTAATGATTTTCTCTTCTCTTTTTAACAAAAATGGCTTGCAAATGCGCTTAAGTCTTCTCATGATCTCACCTTCTAATATTTAATTTTTCTAGCTATTTTTACAACAATTTTTTTTTGTCATCTAATATTAAGGTAATTTTTCATGATTTAGAATGCTAAATACGTTGTTTTGTGTTTATACTTTATATATTATGTAGAACATTTCAAATGCAACTTATAAAAATAATATTTAATTAATCCGCTGAAACATAATAGAAATCAACATTTAGTATTTTCTTAACTATTATGATCCAAATTTGTTTTAATTGATTCTATGGTAATTATGTAATTGGGTAATTAACCATATTTCTTCTGCTTTAATATGCAATTATGATATATACATTTTTCTTACCATTGTCTAAGGTAAATTGGAATCCGTTTGAAGTAATAGTAAAGGCTGATTTTTCTCCAAAAAAAAAAAAAAAAAGTAAAGGCTACAAAGCTCAAAGATATATTTTTCAACGTAAAATTATTTTAGATAATAAAACAATATATAGAGAACAGCAAAGCAACATGATATTAAATAAACTTAATTATTTACTACTTATTCCATCAGAACAACGATATAACATAAGACACGTGACGTTATGCAAAGATACTAGAAGCAGCCTACGAGGAAGAAGCGAACGACATACGAAGAAGAACAATGACAACATAAGAAGACATAATATATCCTGAAAGGAGATTAGAGAAATAGAGAGATCAACTAAATAAACTTGTTTGTAATCTGATGAAGGCACTTATAAACACGCTGCTTAAGAGTTTTTTACTTGTTGATTGGAGAGACATAAACACCAAGTGCAATAAGTTTATGATCTCTAGAATTACCATGAAACCCAACAATCTTTTTGTTCTTCTCCCCAAGCACAATTTTATTTCGGCTATGAGCGTAAAGTTTGTCGAGTCCATAAGCCTTAGATGTTCGTTTGTTTGTCTTGAATATTAACATCAACACTTGACCAATGACATCAGTAAGAAAAACCACATATGTCTCCACTTCTGTGATGTATTCATTTGGTTCCAGCTCAAACTGCTAATGGGAAAAAAATTTGTGATAAAAAATTTTGAGATGGAGAAAGAAACAATGTTATTATATAGTTTGGTAATTAATGGACCTCCTCGGTTATATGTTCAAGGTCTGAAATATTGCCGTGACGGTATTCATCACCAATCAAATATGTCTCCGCTTCTGTGACGTATTGCTCTCCGGTTACAATCTCCGTACCGTCGAGGTACTCAAACTTGACTAAGTTGATACCAAGAGAATCGTAACTTATTTGTATCTTTTTAACATTATCATGGGGTCCATCATCCCACGTGACTCCAACTGGGTGACCACCTGTTGATGCCATTTTCATTGACATTATTGTTTTCTGAAAAATTCAACGACCGTTTCAACGTAAGAATGGCGAAACAATAACAATAGTAATCAAATACTATGGTTATTTTGAAATATATATATATAAGGAAGAAAAAATGTATCTAAAGAAGGTTAAATTTTATATAGAGCAAGATGGATATAAAGATTTCATTAGCAAATGTAAAAGAAATTAAGGACATGAGAAATAGTAGAGAGAGAGCGATTTGCAACCTTTAAAGTTTTGTATCTTTGATTATCTAAGGAAAATGTGATGAAATGAGTGTGTAGGGATATGTCTATTTATAATAACACTCTTTTGTACGGACCATTAGATATTTTTCTCGTGCTTATTGATTTTAATTATTATCTAATGGTGTAATTTACTTTTTCATATTTGTTAGATTAAGAATCTTGAGTTTAGAGAGCATTCCATTTATAGGAAGTTGTTGTGTTGTGATGACGCAAGAGTGAATGGTTACACTTTTCACTTGTTAGAGATATACGCGTGAAGGAAAATGCTTTCGAATTTTTATGAGTTGTGAATTACTTATGTATAAATGATCAATTTGTTTTTTTAAATGATCAATATTAATAATTATATATCTGCATTATTCTAATGGATCCAATGTGAATTTCCTACAAAATAAAAGATAGAAAACATATGAAGGTCATATGACTATATTTATATGAATACTAAAAACAACATACGAAGCATAACTGTAGGATTTTTAAACATATGTAGATTAATAAAATATTTAGTTGTAGTTTTTTTATGATAGAAATAGTGAAAATAAACATAATTGGTTGGTTATAGTATTTAAAATATTCTTTGTAAAAATTAGTTTGTGTACAATAGAAGAATTTTATCAACTATGTATAGGTTGATTAACTATGATTTTAGTAGACTAAACCATAATGTTTTATCCTCACTATTTAGAGTAGGATTAAAGGTAATCTCTTACACAGTTGTTACATATTAAAAAAATATTATAAATTAAAAAGCAAGAGAGAGAGAAAGAAACCAAGAGAGAGACGATCCTAAAATCTCTAAAACAAGAAACGTATGTAGACATTTAAAGAGACTTCTTTGCCACATGTCTTCTAACTACTGGATGTAATTTTTTTAATTATTTATTATTTTAAATAAATAATTAAATTAATTGAAAATGATTAAAATAGTGTATTTAAGAGATCCATTTGGTCTCTACCGTTGATCATGGTCTTATGTTCTTAATATCTGCATGATGATCACGTGAAAGAACTTGAGTCTCTTCCCAATAAAAAAATAAAATGTAATCAAAAAGTAAGAAAAAAAGAAAGATACGTCTCTACAACAAGGTAATGAAGAAACGTCTCTACAACATAATAATCCACATGTTGTCATATGGATGGTTTAGAAATTAAAAAAAAAAAGTAAGAAAAAAGAAAAAACGCCTCTACAACAAGATACTTACCGTTGTTATGCTCAACCAGCCATTTGATTTTAAAAACAAATTAATAAGTCATAATTGTGTCAAGAAATAAACAACAACAAAAAATTATCGATCTTTTAGTAGTGGATTCGCGATATTTTTGAAAAATTGTTACAAGTTTGACATGTTACAAGCGGATAAAAACATCAATGATGTCCGAGTGGAGTATGGTTCTACAAAGTTTTTCATTACTTTTGTATATGGTCACCCGCTGCAAGGTTAGCGCTCGCTGGTCTGAGAAAGATTAATGAAAATTGGTGTTCAAAGAAGTCAGAGTTGGTGTATGGTTGGCGCCTTTATTGAAATTATTAAAAATGCTGGTCCAGCAGAGTGGCATGCGTCGATATTTTGACTTTTTACCGAGATGTTAGATGCATGTGGAATGACGGTCCGACATGGTAATGAGTATACATGGGCATGCAAGAGAGGTGATTGGTGGATTCAATGTCGACTCGATCGATATGTTTTGGTAATATACAATGGTTTAACAATTTTTTTTGAGATCAAATCAAACTTTCTTGACAAGATTTGGTTTAGATCACTACCCCGTGTTTGTGAGACTGTTGACTGACAATGAAATGAAGTGTGGTTAGTCCCGCTTTGACAAAAGATGGGCAGAGGACCCAATCTTCAGAGACCTTATTGATAAAGAGTGGGAAAATGAGAGCCAATCCTCACGTTTTTGTATTATGGATCGGATATCTCTGTCAGAAAAAAATTAGTGTGTGGAAGAGGGAGGAGTTTGCGATTGCAAAAAAGAAAGGGTTATTTACTTGTAGAAGTACTTTATCAACTTTTGTTTTCAATAAACATACTTATCCTCTTAGCTATACTTTCTTGCTGCAGAAAGACAATAATAGCCTTAGTCTTAAGTAATGAGTGTTGTTGGGCTTCTTTACTCTGATTTATTGAATAATCATATAACAATAAAAATATATTGACAAATTAAAAATAGAAGACAAAACGTGAGATAAAAATAAAAATCTTGGCTTCCTCACCGTCTGGTCTCTCTGTCTCGATCGTCTTTTTCATGTTTTCTTCCTCACAGCAGAGAATCCATCGAACTTTGAGAAGAGGATCTAGAGGATTTATAATTTCTGATGACATTTGATGAGAGTGTTGTAATGTTAAATCTCATTATGGGTTCTCTTCATTGACTAATGTTCTTTCCGTAAACTACTTTGATAGATTTATCACAAGTGTAAAGTTTCAGACAGAGAAGCCATGGATGTATCATCTTGTAGTTGTGGTCACGGTTTTGTGGTTACACTTGGCAGTGGCGGAGGCAGGATTATAATTCAGGGGGTCATAAGGGGGGTCAAACGGATTTTTCAGGGGGTCAAACCGATTTTTGGTACTAAATATACACTAAAAAAAAAATTTCACATGGGTCAATTGACCCCCTAATTGTGCACTGCCTCCGCCACTGACACTTGGACATACACAATGGTGACATATTTTTTGTGGTTACGGTTTTGTGGTTACACTTGGACATACACAATGGTCACACGTTCGGTTTTGGGGTGCAAGAAGTAAGAGGTTCAAGGAGACTGAGAAAATGTTCGGTTTTGGGGTGCAAGAAGTAAGAGGTTCAAGGAGATCAAAGTTGATCAATCGTTTAGAAAACTAAAAGAAGAACATGGTGTTATCTCTATCTCCATTGAATAAAACATAATCTCCTTGGTGATTGACGAAATCGAATAGAACCGGAGCTGGATTTCTAGAGTATGTGTAATATTTTGAAATAGCTAACCACCTCATCGTGTTCGTGTGGTCAGAGTTGTATCATTGGATAAACCCACTTGATTAGTATACTTTTTTTGGGATAACCCAGACCATAAGAACCATGGTAATTCCACCAAATAAGTTGAACAACAATGTATTGCTTGAGGAAGTGATAGATGCAAGTAATTGAGGTTCAAAACAAGTCATGTGATCTATTACTACGTACTAAAACTTCAAACAAAGTCTTCACAAAACTTTGAACCATAAAAAATGGGAAGTAAATGGAAGTCATATGAATTGTAGGGATCTAGAGTTGCTAACCATTAAAGCTTGACCATTTTAAAGTTATTGTTGGTAATCAAACAACTTTGACCATTAAAGCTTGACCATTTTAGAATCTTATGTTGATAACCATACAACTTTGACCATTAAATATACATATAATGGTCACTTGAGAACATTAAGAGAATACAAACTCAAATCCGATGAACTGCTGCTAGAAACATACAATACTAATGTCACTTGAGAACATTAAGTAAAATTATGCATAAAAAACACTACACCACCAAAAGGAAACGTCATAAACTAAGAGACACAAAAAACGTGAAATTCAATAGCAAACATAACGAATTGAGAAACCTAACCAAAGCTATCCATACCAATTTGAAACATCTGATAATCAAATGTCCCGACCGAGTCACCGCACCGATTCCAGCGATTCCTATCAGAATCCGACTCGCTATCACGTTTCGTGTGCTCTCATCCATATGTCCATTAGGTGGTGAGACAAGATAATGATGACTGGAAAGCTATGACCCCATAGACTGCTTGACCAATTTATAGATTACAAATCATGGAACTATGACCAACTTAGAGTTTCTATATGGACAAAAACTCTTGCAACTAAAAAAATCACCCAAAAATCATATGAACTCAAACCCAAAGTCTTGAATACTAAAGTAAATATCAGATTAAGCGTTAACCACGGCCGATTCTGATATGAAAGTTATCCCTGGTGATGCCATTCTGAATCAGTTCTCGATCGATTAGTCTTCTTCTTCAAACCAAATCGATGCTACAAAAAAACAAACAAGAGATTGAAATGCTCAAGCTCAACACCATGATGTTTCGACTCATGCTTTAGTCCTTGTCCACCGCAGGAGAACGGTGGGCTACGCGTCTCCGACCATCATCATGGAGTCTCATCGACAAAAGTCATACCAAAGATGAATTTGACTCTAGAGGAAGCTTTGGTGAAGCAAATTGGATTCTTAGTTGTATCTCAGATCCGAGCGATGAGTAGCTATCTATTTCGACGAAGCTTTAGCACGACAGATCTATCGTCTCCGACTGTCATGGAGTTTGATCGGCAAAAGCAAAGAGAGATACAAAATTTAGACGAAGAAGAGTAGATTTGTTATCCTTTATCTGAAATCGGAGAAGATTGATTTGGTTTCAGAGTTTTTGGTCATTGAGATCTCTGGGCATCAATGGAAAGGTCGATGATGATCAAGAGGAGAGAGAGAGAAAAATAAATTATGCTTTTGTTCTGTATTAATCTAAGGCAACCGGAAAAAATAAGAAACATTGATCTTCAACTATTATTTATAAGATAGACGTATATGTAGTAAGGGTTTGATCGCTAGAAGCAAAAGGAGGGACTTTTTAGGGATTAAAACTTTCAAATAAGGAAAAAAGTATACCTAGGAATTAAAGTACCTCTTGGTAATATAAGTCTCCAAAAAAGTATGTTTGGACGTAATAAACCCAAAAAGAAATTGGGAACAATTGAGAGAGGATCTTGATATTGAGGAAAACCTGACAAATCCATGTTTTGCTCATATGGCAAATTTAATTTTTTCCATCATAACGTACGAATTATAACTTCATAAGCCATCTATGACGTTCACAAGTGGGATCTACTGATCCGACATCCCTTGTATATTGATGTGATTGTGACTCATAACATTTTCGATTCTGCTTTCCAATGGCCTCAAAAGCTATTTTGTGTATCTGAAAAGTTATATGGTTTTTACCCAATTAGGCTAAAAAACTATCATTTTCTCTTATCTTTTTAACAAATAGTTTGCAAACGCGCTTACATTTCTCATGATCCCACCTATTCTAAGATGTAATACTTATTTTTCATAGCAATTTTTACAACAACAACAAAAAGAATTGGAGCTATATATATAATTAAGCTAATTTTTTTCATTGTGTATTATTTTTATAAAAAAAAGATATGCTTGTGTTATGTTTATATATTTTGCAGACATTTTAAAATGTAAGTAACTAAAGTAATAGTATTCAATTAATCCGCTGAAACAAAATAAAAACCAACGTTTAATAATTATTTACCTACGTACTGTGATCCAAATTAATATATTCTATTCTTTCTTTCTATTGTTTTAATATCCAGTAGTGATATACACTCTTTTTTTATCATTGTCTAAGGAAAATTGGAATCCGTTTGAAATAGTATAAAGCTCATAAATATAAATTGTTAACATTAAATTTCTATAAATAGCAAGCAAAGCAACAAGATGATGATGCCATCACTACTTTCAGTTATTCCATCAGAACAACGACATAACATAACATGTAAATATACTATTAGCAACACACGAGGAAGAAGTAACCGACATTAGAAAAAGAACAATCACAACTAAATAATATTTCCTTAAAGGAGATTAGAAACAGAGAGGTCAACTAAATAACTTTGTTTTTAATCTGAAATATTAAGATACTTATAAACTCGCTCCTTAAGAGTCTTCGTCTTGTTGATTGGAGAGACATAAACACCAAGTGCATTAAGAACACGATCATCAGAATCTCCATGGAACCCAACGATCTTTTTGTTCTTCTCCCCAAGCACAATTTTTTTCCGGCTATAAGGGTATTGGTCGAGTCCATAAGCCTTAGATGTTCGGTGGTTTGTCTTGAATATTAACATTAACACTTGACCAATCGCATTATCAATAGGAATCACATATGTCTCCACTTCTGTTATGTATTCATCTGGTTCCAGCTCAAACTGCTAACGGGAAAACATTTCTGTGAAAAACAAAATTGAAATGGAGAGAGAAACAATCTTACTATATAGTTTGGTAATTAATGGACTTCCTCGGTTATATGTTCATAGTATGAAATCTTGCCGTGACTGTATTGCTCTCCAGTCACAGTCTCCGTACCGGAGAGGTACTCAAACTTGATCAAGTTGATACCGAAGAGATCGTGACTTATTTGTATCTTTTTAACACTTTCGTGGGCTCCATCATCCCACACAACCCCAACCGCGTGACCATTTGTTGATGCCATTTTCATTGACATTATTGTTTTCTGAAAAATTCAACGATCGATTACGTAAGAAAGGCGAAACAATAATAATAGAGTATCTAAAAGAAGGTCAATTTTTAAAATATGTATTAATATGAGGAAGAGAAATGCACGAGCATCAAAAGAAGAGAAATGCACGAGTATCTAAAGAAGGTCAATTTATATATATATAGAGAGAGAGAGACGGATGTTAAAAGATTTCATTAGCAGAATTGAAAGAAATGAAGAGCATGAGAAAAAAATAGAGAGAGTGATTTGTAACCTTTGGGGTTTCGTATCTTTGATTAAAGTATGTGATGATATGAGTGTGTAGGGATATTTCTATTTATAATACCACTCTTCTGTACGGACTATTATTGATTTTTCTCATGCTTATTGATTTTAATTATTATCTAATGGTGTAATTTACTTTTTTCATATTTGTTAGATTAGAGAGAGCATACCATTTATAGGAAGTAGTTGTGTTGAGATGACGCTAGAGTGCATAGTCACACTTTTAACTTGTTAGAGATAAACGCGTGAAGGAAATGCTTTCAAATTTTTTTATGAGTTGTGTTGATCTCTTTACAATTAAAAACAATTAGCTAAAAGAAAACTTATATGATCAATATAAACATTTTTTCGTTAAAAATAAAAACGTGTGTTCGTTAATAAAAAGCTTAATTTCATCATGTTAATGCAAGAAATAAGAATTAAAAAAAAATATTTGTTCATTAAAAAGCCATCTATGACGTTTATCATACTAGATTTTTAACCCGCGCATGCGCGGACTATTATAAATTTTCTATACGTATGTATTTTTAGAAATGAATTGCTAAAACAAATAATTCAAAACTCTAAACATTGTGATTTGTGGAATGAAATTTTTTTTTTTTTTTTTTTTGTCATCAAACATTTGTATTAAGAAAGCCCAATGGGCCGCACATCGGTTTTAAATGGAGCTATTAGTTTTACACGTGTTTAGAAGGATCAAGAAAAAGAAATAGTAACCGTCAAGGCGATTATCAATAACTGTTTTTTCTTAAATAAAGAATAAATGCAGAAATGATTGAAAAAATTGTAATAACATTTTATTATCTTAATAGTAAAATTAAAAAAAATTCGTACAAAAAGATTTGTGAACTACTCCTATTTCTTAAGCATCTATATCATGATACTATTTTCTTTGTTTCATTAAATGAAGCGCCAATAATTACGCTTGATTATTTCAACATCATGTTGATGCATTTGTAAATCATCATCAACTGAAGCATTAAAAATAAGTACCATGATTTTCCGAAAATAAAAAATAATATGAATTATATTCATGGATTGTGTGCTTAAGTTACATGCGATCACTTAGTTATGATTTTTCAATTTCTACAAACTCTGTAATAACATTATTCCTAACCATCTCTCAAGCAGTTTAACAAAAAAAAAAGCATATATTGTCGCAGTTCATATGGCTTGAATCTTCATCGACATGTTATTGTCGCTAGTGTGCATATCTCTTAGCTGTGTTTTGCTTTAAAACTTTTTAATTATTTTCCTTAAAAATCTGGTTTGCCACATAAGAATCAACGTGAAAGTTTATATGGTTCCGTCGCTCAACTTTTTGTGTGTGCTATATATACGTTAAATAATAATCACAAAACCCAAATTAAAATTGTTAAAAAATATACTAAATTCAAGTTTTCCAAAGCAAGTCAATGATTCGAAAATAGAATGACTTGTAACTGAGAAGATGGAGGATGGTCATTATCATCAAAATTGACCTAAGGTAAATATTGTGTCTTGCCCAAAAGAGATATGTGGTGTGATCGTAACTCGTAAGTTTGTAATGTTTACAATTTTTTTTATATAAAAATAAGCTACCAATGGTGATCAATGTAGAAAGCTATTGTTTTTATCGAGCGAGCAAAGAGAATGGACAATGCGCACATAAAATAGAAAGCAATTGTTTTTATCGGTGATCAATGTCGTTCATATTTCTAGTACTCCCTTTAAATCTACTTCTTCCAATACTTGTGGGTCTCCGACATTAGCGATCCCCCTCAATTCATATCTAAGACATTGTTTTGTAAAATCTCGAACCGGTTGGGTCATTGTTTTTTCTAGTGTGTATTCTTTCTTCGTCATGGTCGATCTCTTTTAATTTCCTTTATGTTCTCTCTCGGTTTGTTTCGTTTCGGATTTTTTTTTCTCAATACATGTATTCGTTCTATCTCTTATTTGTAGAACATTCTCGTACGGCAACGTTCCACTTATTCGTAACTTTGTAAACATTTCTGAACCGTGACTATTTTATTTGTTTAAATCAAAGATATTATCTTACCGAATAATCTTTCTGATGATCCGCTGGAATTCATCAAATTATTAACATCTTGTTTTGGTTATGATTGCCACATCTATGATTTTGATAATTTCTTCTAGGATTGATTAACAAACATGTATGAGTCTTTTTGAGTTGTTCATAAGTGACCAAAAGAAAAACAAAAACTTATTCGCATAATAATTTTTTTGATTAACTTATCCACCTATCTAGAGAATTGTACAGGTGCACTACAATTACGTCTAATCCACGACCGTCTTCACAAAACTCTAAACTTACAAAATGGAAATTGGTAGTGCGGCCATGGCTACGAAGGCAGTTTCTACCACTCTAATCTTTCTTTCGCCATCCGCCACATGTCAAATCTCACAACATCACCGTGGGCGGTTCTTCCTACTCGAATCGATGCATCTGGTTCGCGACAGAGTTTCCCAACGTACAGATTACAGTCGGCGCCGGAGGTCACGTTCGCGATGACGGTATATGTAAAATATTTTTTTCTAGATTACTTAAATGCAATTGGAAAAATGAAGAAACAATTTTAATTCAGAGAAGGAGAAGTATTGGTTGGAACTTAAAAAAGAACATATCTTATAGATAAAAGAAACGATCGGCTAAAGAAGTCGTAACCTTTCGTTAAGGTTCATGAACGTTAATGTTGCTTTTCGTTTTTCTACAACGAAAGGGTTCTAATGAACGAAACCCACCCATTTAATTTTTGTAGAGAACACGTGTCAGTCAACCAATAAACTGAATCCATCTTTTATAGTATAATTTTACAAGTGGGATCCTACTCATCCGACATCCCTCGCATATCGATGAGATTTTTTTTTCTTTTGTCGACCGATGAGATTATTACTCGTAATTTTTTCGATTGGCTTTTTCAATGGTCTCGAAAGCTATTTTGTTGTAACTGAAAAGTTATATTGTTTTTAGTTTTTACCCAATCTAGCTAAAAACTAATAATTTTCTCTTTTCTCTTTTCAACAAATAGTTTGCAAACGCGCTTACGTTTCTCATGATCTCACCTTCTAAGAAGTACTAATATTTAGTTGGGTTAATTTGCTCACTAGCCCACAAAAAAAATTATAATTACTAAACTAACAAAAATTAACCCATGTGGCACAATTATGTTTATTAGATTTAGGTTAAATGTCTAGGATTTTAATTATAGATTTTTTTTTGGGTTATTCCACCTAATTTCCCTATTTAATTTTCCTAGCTATTATTACCAAACAAAAAATTGAGATATCTAGGGTTTTTTTCTTTGGGAAATTGGATTGTACAACCATAAAAAAAAAACTAAAAATCTAACAAAAAACCCCCTTATGTGTCGATTCACTAGCCACTAGATTTAGGGGTTTTGGTTAGGTTTTTAATTATAATTTTTTTTATGGTTAGATCACAAATTAACTCTTTTTCATTGTGTGAATTATTTTTGAAAAATATATGCTTGTGTTAGGTTTATATATTATCCAGACATTTCCAAATGTAACTAATCAAAGTAATATTCAATTAATCCGCTGAAGTAAAATCAAAACCAACATTATTTAACTACGTACTGTGATCCAATTTACTACATTTTATTCTATCTTTCTATTATTTTAATATTCGGTAGTGATATATACACATTTTTAATCATTAGGGAAATTGGAATCCGTTCGAAATTGTAAAGGGCTGCAAAGCTCATAAATATAAATTTTCAACGTACAAATTTCTATAAATAAGAAAATGATATATAGAGAAGTAGAGAACAATAAAGCAATAAGATGATGATGCCATCACTAAATATAAACTTATTACAACTTTCATTTATTACATCAGAACAACGACATAACATAAGACACATGTGCATGTAAAGATACTATAAACAGCAGACAGATGAAGGAGAAGTCATTCTGGTGCCTTAAGAAAGGTAGTGGTGGTTCTTCTACTTGGTCGCAACCTTCAGAAGCCAAGACCTTTAGCAGACAAGTTCATTTCTTGCTCTCTTGGAAATGGTAAGAAATGCTCTTTCTGGTTTGATGTCTAGACGCCGTTTGGAAAACTCATTTTCTTCATAGGTTAAGGGGGTCCAAGGACCTATGGGATCCAAATTAACTCTAAAGTCTCAAGCACGACTACAATAAATGGCTGGAATTTCAGAGGTTCTAGAAGCGAAAATATGACTACTCTCTTGATGCATCTTACTACAGTCTCTCTGTCTGTGGAGAAGGAGGATTACTACATTTGGAAAGCACAGGTGTTGGCCGACTTCTTGATTGAACTTCCCGAGGGGGCAATTTCAATTGAGAATGAAGAACCATCGCCTTAAATCTGGCATTTGCATGTAGACGGTTCGTCATCTAAAGAAGGATCAGGAGTAGGCATTCGGCTATCGTCACCCGACGGGGAATCTCTGGAGCAATCATTCAGCCTCGGCTTCAATTCGCCAAACAACAAGGCGGAATACGAAGCCTTACTCGCCGGTCTCAGACTGGCCAATGCGCTTGAAATGACGAGGATACATGCCTTTTACGACTCTCAACTCGTCGTGAATCAATTTAGCAGGGAGTATGCAACGATGGACGATCGAATGGAGAAAACTCGCAGGTAGATGCACTCGTCAAGACCTTAGCATCAGAATTTGAGATCTTTACTCTAACAAGGATTCCAAGGGAAGAAAACTCGCAGGTAGATGCACTCGCTTCGCTCGGTTCTTCAGCACAACCAGATGACGCTCTTCAACGGATCATTCTAGTCGAGTTTATCGAAAAGCCAAGTATCGAGATCGTGCAGGCGGTCAATGTTTTAACTAGGTCTCATGCCGTGAAAAAGAGAGCGGACCTTAAAGGCACAATTGATTTTTCTGCAGAGCGTAACAGAGATTTACAAGAGACCGCAGATCTCGGATTAGATAACGTCATAGCTTCTCCAATGGAGGTCGACCTATCTGAACCTACTGATCTAGAGAATAAGGAAGTTGTCACCAAGCATACCGTTGGAGATGCTCCTACCGATGCAATGGATGAAGATAGTGAGCTCAACCCGAATAACGCAGGTTTCGATCGAGGCCCCCTGTCAGAGCAACTCATTGAGTTACCAGAGGATGCTTATCCATGTAGTGAGGATCCCCCACCATCGCATGAAGTGGACGGGATTGACGACAACACCTGGATTTACGGTTATGATACGAAGCGGATTGAACGAATCCGCTTATACTTAGCCGATGGTGACATCCCAACTAATAAATGGGCTGCTCACAAACTAAAAGCACAGGCGTCGCGGTTTATCCTTTTCCACGGTGAAGTTTTCAAGTGGAGATTATCTGGGCCCCTCTTGATTTGCGTGGAAGGACATGCGGCTCACCAGATAATGCACGAGGTTTATAGCGGATCATGCGACAATTATTCAGGAGGGCGATCACTCGCTATTAGGATAAAACGGCATGGTTATTTTTGGCCGACGTTGATCAAAGATTGCGAGCTGTTTGCTACGAAGTGTGAGAAATATCAGCGTCATGGTCCCAAGATTCGTTAGCCAACCGAACTACTTTCTTCAGTTACCTTACCGTATCCATTTATGCGATGGGCGATGGACATTGTCGGTCCCCTTCATCCATCTCGCCAGAAGCGGTATCTTTTAGTCCTCACGGATTATTTTTCCAAGTGGATTGGAGCAGAGACATTTGGTTCTATCAAAGACAGACAGGTCGAAAATTTCATTTTGAAAAATATAATCTGTCACCAAGGGGTGCCATATCAGATCGTCACAGATAACGCCTCGCAATTTATTTCAAAGAAATTCGACCTCTTTTGCGACAAGTGGAAAATCAGGCTAAGCAAATAGACGCTTCGTTGTCCCCAAGGCAACGGTCAGGCAGAAGCATCAAACAAAACACTTGTTCCTGAACTGAAGACACAGCTCGATGCTAAGAAGGGTCGTTGGGCCGATGAGCTTGAGGGTGTTTAATGGTCTTATCGCAAAATGCCTTGCCGTGCTACGGTGGAGACTCCTTTTGTTCTTGTTTATGGCATGGAATGCGTAATCCCACCCGAAGTACATTTTCCCGGAGTTCGTCGACGACTTCTTCCTGAACAAGAAGGTCTTAATCACCTCCTCATGCTCGATGAACTGGACCTCATCTATGAAAGGTGCGACCAAGCTTTGATCAAGATGACCGAGTATCAAACCGCTGCAGCACGATATTACAATTCCAAAGTACGAATCCGGCGTTTCTATGAGGGAGACCTTGTTTTCCGCAAAGTGTTTCAGAATACAGCAGAGCAGAACACTGGCAAGCTCGGCACCCACTAGGTAGGTCTTTATAAAATCATGAAGATAGTTCGCCCTGGTGTCTATGAACTCGCAAACATGCATGGCGAAATGAATCCGCACTCTTGGAACGCGCGACATCTAAAGAAGTACTATTGCTGAGTACTTAGTCTCTCGACTTCAACGACGGGGCGACTTGATCCCTGCAAAGGGTACGTATGCAGCTCGTTTTCGGACGGGTTCAGTTGCCTTCCTCCTCAAAAGAGGGGGGGGGGGGGGAATGAGTGCATATACTCGGATACTCCCATTTATATCTTGTAGAACGAATCACTTCGCTTAGTCGAAACATCATAAATAAAATTGTTTAACACAATTCTTTTTGAAACACATTCGCAAACGACTATGTGTAAATGCGATCTCTATCGATTTCTCTTCACTACTGGCCATAGTGAAGAACTCAGACACTTCGTCACGAAGTTTACTAATATATCCATGGTGGATATAACAGCGCGCTATACAAATTTAGAGTTCATTTCTGAAGCGGATATGTTCACGTGAACATGATCATAAATCAGAATGATCATCTCGCAAATCCCAGTTATCATGAACACTAGTCTAAATTGGCAAATATAATCGGAAGGAGATTTTGTGGAATTCATCTGTAAAATCTGAATTTTGTTTCAAGTAACGAACTCAAGCAGATATCACTCACATAGCAAGCAATAAATAAATCATACTCTGAACATCGCATTTATTAAAGTATTTACTCAACCAACTGAGTAAAGATAGTAAAGCCTCTTAAGATGGATAAAGCCATCCATGCACCGGAACACGATAAACAAGTTTTACAACCTTGAAAACAAGTTGAAAACAAATCTTAAACATAAAAAGTTTAGGTGGCCAGTTCGCCATCTTCCTTATCATCTTCTTTCTCCTCGACAGGAGCAACCTTTTTGGCGACATTCGGCTCAACAGTCTTTCCAGCTTCTAGAGCATTAACCTGGTTAGAAGGGACCGATTCGCGTCGATCATGATCTTCATCTTGTTCAACGGACTTGTCGGTCTCGGTCGATTCATTGTCAAGCAACTCTACGCCTTGCAAGTGCATTCCCAAGAGGCCATCATTGGATCCAGAAGCTACATGAACACCAATAGACTTAGCGACCATTTCGATTTGCAGAGACAAAGGCATATCTAGGGTCTTTCTTAGCTGGGCGGCCAGGTCGTCAAAAACCTCATAGGTAGAAGCCAATTTTTCCTTAGTTTTGCTAAGATCAGTACGCTCTGCCTTAGGGTCAAAGGGCTCGCCTTCAGTGTTTTCCATGTCGCCGTGGAGTTGCAGGTTCGCATCTGCTTGAGTAAGGTGGACCATGTTCGTGATCGGTTTCTTTATTATTTTCCTGAACAAATCATAAGCACAGTCCAATCGGGATTGAACCTCAGCAGCCGCAACTCGTCTAGCAGAAGATGTAGCCGTTTAGAGAGCCTGTTGATGGGTCACCTTAAGGGTAGACAGTTCTTGCTCCTACTCGGCAACTCTCTGCTCATCTTTCTTCTTTTCAAGAGAGACTCTGTGGAGATGCTTATGCAGGTCGTCAGCGTTCTTCTTATACGAGTCGCGTTCAATGGCGGGTTCCTCCATCAGCTTAGCAACCCTTATTTTTTTGACTTCTTCTTTTTCCTGAGCCTTGTTAATAAAGACTTGCTTCGACCGCGCCTCGGCGTCATATGCCACGATCATTCTGTTAAAGTGGGCAAAGGCCTGAAAAAATGGAGATGTAAGAAACAAATTTATGTTAAGTTTACAAACAACGTGAAGATATAAGAGGCATAGGGTAATACCTTAATCTGGCGAGATGCGAATTCCTTGTAGAGCTCGCTCTTCAACAACAAATCTGGGATTGGAAAGTTATCCCTAGGATATGTGATCTTAGCCATCAAAGTAGCCGCGACAGACAGATCGTCGTAGAGTTTGACGGCAGAAAGATCCTTTCCAGTTCGCAGACCATGAGAAGTTAATTCGCCAGGAAGCAAGATCGGCAAATCGCAGCGCGATTTCTTCACATTGCCGGCTTTGCCCTTACCTTTGTCAGCAGTAGAAAGTTTTCTTTTTCGACTCTCATCCTTCTTCGGGTAGATGGACTCGTCAAAAATGACAATTTCTTGAGAATGGGTGATGGGAAGAGAATCACCCTCAGCTCCAGCTGCCGCCTCGTCATTCTTATCAGCACTTGGAGCATGTTCTTTTGTAATGCTCCGCTCAGACATTTCACCGGCGGGGGCAGCAGCCGGACTAGCAACAGTCGGGGCAGTCGGCTTCTTGTTCCTTGCTGCTTTCTTCTTTTTGGTGAGATCGCGGATTGTAGGGATGTTCGGCATAGTTTCGAGATCTTCTGATTCGCTTTGATAATCTGCTTCGTCAGATAGGGCGTATTCCCGCGCTTTAATAACTCTTTGAAGATGAAAGTGGCGAGCCCAATAACACTTCTGAGCTTTGAGCTTCTTGTGTAGATCGTCAATCCCAGGAACAGGAGTACCAAGTCTACGTCGAGCTGCAATCACAAAATAGAAGAGTTTAAAAAAAAAACAATCAATTCAAAACAAGTACAACTGACCAGAGGCAGGTCGAAGAGGAAACTTCAAGAATATCTACCAATGGTTCCCCACTTCGCTCTGAACGCGTTCTCATCACCAACAGATACAGCAGATATCGGCACAAAGAAGAAAAAATTTCGCCAATCATGGTCTTTATTCGGGAACTCGTCAATAATCTTATATTATGGACGATTCACCAGGTTATACTTATTCTTGCCATTCGGGCCCTTGTTCTTACGGAACTCCAGGAAATTAACAAAATGACGGACCCCGAGGGGTTCGCCACATTCGGAAGCTCGTGTCAAAAGTCCCACCATTTGACGGACTCCTCGCGTATTAATTTGAGCCAACGTAATGTGGTGAATCCATATATATCATAGTATCACCGCAGGGATTGGGAAGGTGAGATAGTAGTCCCTAAACCAGCATTCATATGCTGTAAACATACCGGCAGGAGGTTCATCCTCTCGTTGATCAAGAGACGGAGGGATCAGTTTGACTTCGTCAGGAATCCTGCATTCAATTTGCAGGATTGTTAGAGAATCGTCATCACACCACAAAGATCCCGGAGGAGGCCGTCGTCTTCGCCTTGATTTTGTTTTCTTAATTTTGGGTGCTCCAGAACCAACCCAGGCATCAAGTTTTTCTTTTTCTGCGAGGGGGTTGTAATCCCAATTGCATTCTTTAATTTTCACTCAGACAGGTTATTCAGTAAGCAGATCAAGGGGCTCGTCTCGCAGGCTCGGGATCTCGATAACAAGCCTATTCTCATTATCGCTAGAGACGGTATTAAGTCGCGAAGCGTTGGCCCCTAAGCAAGCTTGTTTCGGCGAAATATTCTCTACCACCTCGCGTCGCCCTATTGGTGTTGGGTAGTGAAACAAATCTGCGAGAGGAGAGTTGTGGATAGACCTATCATCTCGGCCAGATGTACTCGCTTCTTCTTCACCTCGGATCGGCTCGCTGTCACTAGAATACTCCCAGATTGATCTTCTTCCCTCAGGTGGATCGGCAGGAGCCATAGACTTGTTCGAATTCGCTGATGACATTGATTTTGAATCAAAAACTAATTTTTAAGATCGAAGTCAAGGTTTTTTTCTCAAGAAATGAGATGAACAACTGAAGATGGATCGAAATCTTCAAATAACTTCACCGAAAAATTCAAAGATTGGCGACAGTGACTGAAGAACGCGGCGGTGGCGAAGTGATGGGAAAAGCAAATCCTAAGGAACAACTTAAAGAAAATAGAGAGAAAAAGAGGAGAGAAATCTACCTGTTTTCGGAGAAAATGAGATTGTGAGTCAAGATCTGCGAATCTTTGTGCCTTATATAAGGATTTGGTGGGCCGGATTTGGAAATGAGCCGTCGGCTTGTTTCCTGGGTCGGTCGTGAATGCACCAGATTTATCTGAGTGGCAAGGAATGCATTTTCTCGAGATTCCAACTTTATCGACTTGCAGTACCCGCCTCGTGAAAATATTATACTTACAGATTGATAACACCGGCTTGCGTCGTCAACAACTTACATCAGAATGTCACAGCTCGCAATAACGCGAGTCGATTCGTTAAACTTCTTTTTGCCTCGACTCAGCTCGTCACAAAATTCGTTAAGACAGTTCGCGAACCTCACGATTTCGAGTTTCTAAAACAACTCGCAACTTCGAGTTAAGCAATTCGCGGATTTGCTGATATAACAGCTCGTAACCTCACTAAGTTACCCAGTTCACGGATTCGCGGGTTCAGATCGATAAGTCAACATCTCGTGACTTCGCATCAACCGATTATATCGCAACTTCTTTCGAAACCAGTTCGCCTATTCTAGAGGCGGTCGGCTCGCCAGTTTAGACCATATCGCATTGCCTGGGCTCGGCATAACCATTCGGTACCAATCTCTTACAACACGGACTCTCATTGGGATAACCTAGTCATTTTCAACACGTTTAGTCTAACGGAATCAATTCTTCATCTGGACACCCTTACTTCAACATTCTTACAAATAACAGTGTTGAACTGGGGGCTAACTGTAGGGGTTTTATCTCCCCAAAAGAATCGATGGCCTAAAAACAACTAAGTATACGTTAAACCGGCTATCTCAGGAAGTCAAACCAGAAATCTAAAGTCAACATAGCCCAATGACGAAAGCCCATATGAAAGCCCAGCCGACCTAAAGATGTATCTAAAAGGAAAACCCAGAGCGTTTATGAAGTTTTCCTTTTCTATTTGGGTCTGACCCGACCGACCTTGTATACTATAAATACTCTTGTACGTCCTCATAATAAGGGGATCAGAAAATTCTAACAGAAACACTTTTTTACAGCTTTTAATACAAAAAACCCTAATTCGAAATCAGATCAACTATATGGATTAATCTGATGGAAACAGAGAGATCAACTAAAAGAATTTGTTTTTAATCTGATGAAGATGCTTGTAAACTCGCTGCTTAAGAGTTTTCTTCTTGATTGGCGAGACATAAACACCAATTCTATGAAGAAAATGACCTCGAGAATTTCCATGGAACCCAACAATCTTCTGGTTCTTCTCCCTAGGCACAATCTTTTTTCGGCTTTTAGCGTTAATTTGGTCGACTCCATAAGCCTTAGATGTTCGCTTGTTTGTCTTGAATATTAACATCAACACATGACAAATGGCATTACCATGAAAAACCACATATGTATTCACTTCTCTTATGTATTCATCTGGTTCCAGATCAAACTGCTTACGGGAAAACATTTTGTGAAAAAAAAAAATTGAAATGGAGAAAGAAACACTGTTATTAATATTATTATATAGTTTGGTAATTAATATTGGATCGGTTTTATGTTCATTGTATGATATCTTGCCGTGAGTGTATTCGTCTCCGGTCAAGTATGTCCCCTCTTCTGTGATGTACTGCTCTCCGGTTACAGTCTCCATACCGTCTAGGTACTCAAATTTGACCAAGTTAACACCATAAGGATCGTGACTTATTTGTGTCTTCCTAACATTTTTATGGGCTCCATCATCCCACATTCCAGCCTCGTGACCACATGTTGTTGCCATTTTCATTGACGCTATTGGTTCCTGAAAGTTACAACGATCGATGGGCGTAAGAATGGCGAAACAATAGTAATTGTAATCAAGTACTATGGTTATTTTTTAATATATAAATAAATATAAGGAAGACAATATGTTGACGAGTATCTAAAGAATTAAGGTCAATTTTATATATATAGAGAGAGAGAGAGACGGCTATTAAAAGATTTCATTAGCAATATTGAAAGAAATGAAGAGCAGGAGCAAAAGTAGAGAGAGTAATTTGCAACCTTTGGGGTTTCGTATCTTTGATTATCTAAGGAATATGTGATGAAATGAGTGTGTAGGGATATGTCTATTTATAATAACACTCTTTTGTACTGACCATTACTGATTTTTCTCGTGCTTATTTATTTTAATTATTATTTAATGGTGTAATTTACTTTTTCATATTTGTTAGATGAAGAGTCTTAAATTTAGAGAGCATTCCATTTACAGGAAATTTTTGTGTTGAGCATTCCAGTGAATGGTCGGTTACACTTTTACTTGTTAGAGATATACGCTTGAACGAGATGCTTTCGAAATTTTTATGAGTTGTGATCTATTTACTTAAATATTGATGACTATATTTATATGACAGGTATAAACAATATACGAAACATAATTATGGGAATTTTAAACACTGAGATTAATAAATATATTCAGTTGTAGGATATCTTAAGACAGAAAAAGAGAAAATCTTATATATAATTAGGGAGTTCTCTCTCCATCTAGAGTGCAAGTTTTTTTTTTTTTTTAATAATTAATTTTTGTTTCAAATTTTATTTAATTCATGTTTATGTGTATTTATTGTTATTTAAATTTACCAAAAATTTTAACTAAATGGAAAAACGAAAATAAGTCAATAAATAATTAAAAGAATACATCTAAAGTTATTTGAGTATTTTATTTCTGTCAATACAAAATTACAACAATATATATATATATATATATATATTTATTTATATATATTATGAGCGATGGAAGAAAAATTTACATATTCAATTTAAAAACTAAAAATATGTAAAATGAATATACATAAAAATATGAATAAATGATATCAATAAATCGAAAAAAACAAAATATTTTGAACGTCAAACGATTGTTAAGAAGTTTGGCGACCTAAAGAGAACTAAGATATAGTAATTCAGTAAAATGATATTGAACTATCTCACTAAATATGAAATAATGAGGTGATCATTCTGAATATTTAATAAACTGAAAACTTGCAATATACAATTTTATTCAAAATGTTATATTTGAATTTTATATAAGTAAGTATGTAAGAAAAATTTTAAAGTGTTATAGTGCCATAACTTAAAATTTATAACAAGTATATATTTATATACATAAAAAAGAGAAGTTGATGGATTATTCATGAATTATAATACAAAGAAAATGATATACAATTTGTTTAGCATACCACATGTAAAAAATAGAGTTTTACAACATGCCATTTGATAAATATATATATATTTTGAATCAAATGCTTCAAAACCAAACAAAATTTTGCATGTGCTTTTAAATCATATTTGTTATATTTTAACAAAATAACGAAAACATAAAAATATAGAACTAAATGAAAATTTTGTCGCTAAATTTAATAAAATTGTAAAACAAAAGATTCTAACGTCCCCACTTCAAAAATCTTAACCAAGCAACAAAGTTTCTATTGTTCGTGAAAGAAAAATGTTAATTCAAGAAAGATGAGAAGCAATAGTATTTGTAAATGCATATAAGGTGATAACTTAAGTATGCATGTTTCTTAAAGAAGTACATTTGATTTTTAGAAAGAGTACAGTTATCCAAGATATAAAGAATTAATTTTTAAACCCATGTGTAGCTTATGATTCGCGTTCCTTCTCCCTCATCAAAACAAACATCAGCTAAGTTTCTTGGTGATTTGCCGGTTTGTGGTCAGAAAATATTTTTCTCGACATATATACTATTTCAAATTTCCGTTTCCGTTAATAAATCTAAAGATTCATCCCTTATGCTCGGCTAAACAAATTGATTGTGTTGATAAATTCAAGAAAAACCCCCCTCCAAAGGTTAATAAAAATCAAAATTGTCAACTAACAAAAGAAGCATGTAGTCGGCTAAGGCCTCAAAACCAAAATAAAATTCGAGCAAAAAAGCCAAAATAAAATTTTAGTAAAAAAGCCAATAGGTGGAATCAAAGTTTCAAATAGTTTTCTTGGTTTATGCAGATAATGCGTTAACATATATATGGAGGGTGTAATGTTACCAAATTTTCAAGTTAGTGAAAAACCTTAAAATATCTACGTATACTTTGTGTCCTCTTACAAAGTTGCAAGAATTCGATGCGTCTTATGTTTGTTGAGACATGTTATAACTCGAAAAAATATGATGCTCGGATAAATATCACTTGAGAATATAATACCGGGTCCTAGACATGAATTGATAACACTCAAAAAAAAAAATATCTCAAATGGCTTTCAAGAGATATCATATTAGTCTTATGTTTGATGATTCTAAACGTTGAAAATAAAAAAATTACCACAATCCAAAGTAAAATTTATTATTATCAACAAACCAACAACAATAAAGATACTCATGTCAATAGCTCTAATCATGTATAGCTCTCACGATCCTCAAGATCTCAAGTTCGAATCTCACTATTTAGTAGAAGAGGTAAATACCATGTTATTATCCTCAATCGAAGGTACTTACTATATGCCTAAAATCTAGAACCTCTTGGTTCCAAAAGAAAACAAAATACAATAAAACATATTAAGATCAAAAATATCTATCATACTTCTAAATTGTAATAACTCTTTTTATTGTTAGATTATCATTCAAATCAACTAAGAGGTAGTCAATTTTATAATTGATCAAAGTAGAATTTAAAAAATATCTTCAAAATTATGTAAAACAAACTCAAATGTTTCATAATGGACATATAGTTTATACATAACATTAACATACTTCATTCAATACAAAATTTAGAAATATACTCGCGCGTATACGTGGATTCTCTTCTAATTTGAGATATAATTTCAGTCTAAAACAAATCTCCTTTTATATGTCAAAGTAATTGTTCTTGCTATACAGTAATATAGAAAATCTAAACCGGTTAAAAATAAACCAAATTTCTTATGTCACTCTCTTACTTGCCAACAATGTTAATTTCTTGCCGGAATAAACTCAGGAAGCAACACTCAAGCTGATATTTGCAAGATCGAAAATAACCGAGAGTAAATATGTTTGAAATCTTTCTTTTAAAAAATATTTGGGAACTATAAATTAGTTAAATATTGAAAATTTATAGATGTTTCACAAGAATTCATTACCGTTTCAAAGACATGCCACAATCATAGTTAGAACATTATATATATGATAAATTCTCTACAAACATAAAAAAAATTATTGATATAGATTACTATTTATGTTGAATTGTTTTTAGTAATTATGGTAAAGTAATTATTTATGTTTTGGACAATTTTTTAATTAAACACATCGGTAAAACAGACCCACGTTTAGCGTGGGTTAAAAAACTAGTTAAACATAATTGGTTGGTTACAATATTTAAAAGGGTTCTTTTTAGTACTCTCCGCAAATTTTAGTTTAGGTATAGATAGAAGAATTTACTTAATTATATAGGTTGATTAACTATAAATTTAGTAGACTAAATAATGTTTTTCCCCACTAGTTATGTTTTAATATCTGTATAGTGATATATAAAAGATAGATTATAGTAAAATTAATATACTGTAAATAATAAATCAATGTAAAGATTACGTTAAAAAAAATCGAGTACCGCCTTTACTCATAAAATTGGGCTGAGTATCATTAGAAGTCAGCCATTTGTTAATTGTGAATAAACAACAACAAAAATTCTCATCCCTAATTAGGCATGACCAAAATGTAACCGTAACCGTGTTTCGGACCGTAACCGAACTGTTGTAAACCGTAACCAAAACCGTAAACGCATAAAATGATTAATAACCGTAACCGTTAACCGGAAAAATATATTAATTATGGTTAATACATTTTTTTAACCGTAACCGTTAGTTAACCGTAACCGTATATAACCGTCGGTTAACCGTAAGGTTAAAACCTTAAATTTTTAACCGTAATCGTATTTTAAATTAGACGTACCCATAATTTACACCTACTAATTAATAATTTGTATAATTGAAGTCTTTTTTTTTTGGTGAATCTGTATAATTTAAGTCTCTAGCATGACATAGACAAATTAGTTTATTATTTTAAAATATTTAGAAAAATAAAAGTATTGTTAATTAAGTCAAATTTTTAAACAAGATACGGATGCAAATAGCTTCTTATATGGATTCAAATTGGTCGTGGCAAGTAAGTCAAACTGTCAACTAAGTTTTGTGAAAGATCGTGTGTTTATTTGTTGTTAATTTAGTAACCACGTTTCAAAATAATTGTTATTTAATTTTACACAATTTTTTTAGCTATCTATTTTTTTTAATATAAATTATTCACAGCATTTAGTGTTAGTTATTTGTTTCCTTTTCTTATGTATAACTTATTCTTACGTGAACTACCAACACATTAGTAGAGCTAACTGAGCTAACAAAATTTCAAATTTGAAATTTAAAAATGCAAACAAGAAACTAACCGAGCTAAATTTTTGTAGTGGAGCCAACAAAAATTCAAAACTTAACATTCGTTTGATTTTAGGTATGATCATGACTTTTAATATATGTTAAAAAAGTTTTAAAAAATATTTTTTTTATAATAAATCTCTGCTTTTTTATTGTTTCATTTCTAAATATTACATAATTGTATAATTATAACTGTAATATTAACCGTATCTAATTCATAACCGTATTAACCGTAACCGTATTAACCGTACCGTATTTAACCGTAACCGTTTTAACCGTATATTAAATAGTTAAGGTTAAGGTTAGAAAAATTTAATAACCGTAACCGGTTGTTAAAAAACCATAACCGCAATAACCGTAACCGTGGTCATGCCTATCCCTAATGTCCTTTGAGATATTTAAAAAAAAAAAATAATTAGAGATTGTTAGAAAATGAGAACCACGAAATTAAGATTTTTTCATTGCCTACCATGTCCACGCACACACACATGACTTCATTCTTCGTGTAAAAAGAACGAATACTATAACTTATTTAGTAGTTTTTTTCAAAAAGTGTATAATTGAAAAAAAGCTACGAAACTTCATTCTAAATCCTCTTACGATACCATGATTTACGTTCAAGTTGATAAGACCATTTCTCAATGCGGCAAGCAATATTAGTGTACTTTTAGTCTATAACATAGCTACAAGTTATGGGTTTTCTTGTTAAATATGTTTGGGGATATTTTTTGTTCTTTTAACGTCAGTTTTTTTTATAATAATAAATACTAATAAAAAACCAAAAGCAAGATGACACCATCATCTCAAAATACTATAAAATGAATCCAATTACATCATTTGACCATAAGAACATAAAACATGTTCAAAAATAGTAGATTAAGAGGTGGAACAACGGGATCAGAAATGGGACTACATATTATTAGAACCGAATCGCAAAAAGTTTTGAGTTATGGGTCAATATGGTTAGATGGAGCTTTTAAAGATAGTACAAATACTTTTCTATAACTATAATATCTAAATGTATAATATCTTTAACAATTAAAAACCACTTAAAAAGTTGTTTAATCAATCGATCAAGTAGTGGATGAGAAGTAGAAACAAACACAAAACATCATGAAATGAAATTAAAATACCAACTAAACTAGCATTTGAAAACAATACTTCTGAATTTGACCTCATCAAATTCAAATCATAGACAAAGTCTAAAAACGAATAGTGAAGTTTATAAGTCAAAATTTAGAAACCTTAAATCAGTGAAATTCAAAACTAGTATTTGTTTTTATAAGTTTTAATCACAAAAGGAAAAAAAGATATGAAATTAAAATTTGAAATTTAGTGGTTAAACTTGGGCCAACGGTTTTATTGGTTCACAAAAAACTGAGTTTTGGCTGGTTTGATCTGGGTTTTTCACTGAACTAATTACACTTTGAATTTACAACCAACCCAACCCGAACACTGAGGACAACTTAATACATAGTTATGGCCCATGACTTATGGATGGTAGAATGACTGACTTCATCACCATCTTCTCAAGCTATTTTTTAAATTTATTTTGGGTTTTAAACATTTTCAATATTTTGCAGTGGAAAATGTTAAATCTCAAAGCTAATAATATTTCTTAGGCAACTCCAATACTTTTTATTTTCTTTAGCAACTTCAATACTACAAGATCTTAAATTCTTAACAAGGTTACTAATGAATTTGAAGAGTAAAGTCACGTATACAATTAGTGTGAACGCATACACATTCTTGCTTGCTTATTCATTTTCCCGGTCGTAATTTGCGACTTGAAATCTCCCAATGAGCAACTAGGCCCAAACCTCTTAGGCCACGCAACATCACTAGTGGCTTTGATCTTAGGGAACCACATTGGTGGTCCATCTTCCACAGAGTTATGCGTAAGCCTCGTCAAATCTGAGCCGTCCAAATTCACCGTAAATATCTCACTGCTCGGAACGTTAAAATGCGGGTTACCAATAGGTTCCGCTGAAATTGCGGCGTGAATAGTAGTGAACACGATTCTCTTACTATCCGGACTAAACATCGGATGCATCGATATCCCACCGGTCAAGTTTTCGGCCACCTTCCTTAAACCAGTCCCATCCGGGTGAACCACATATAAATTCAAAAACAATGTACCGGGAAATTCCCGGTTCGATGCGAAAACAATCCAATTACCATCTGGAGACCAAGTAGCTATCGTGTCGTTCCATTGACCGTTCGTTAACCTGAACAAACCACCGGTTTCACCTTTCTCTGCGTCCATTATGTAAAGACTAAACGAACCGGACCGAGCAGACCGGAACACGATCCGTTTACCGTCAGGTGATGGCCACGGAAAGGCGTTGTTTTTGCCGGTAGTCGTTAGTTTTTTAACGGCGGTTAACGGATTTGGTGCGTCGACGTTAATGGCGAGAATATCGAAGTGAGTGGGTGGACCTGAGCTTGTGTAGACGATTCCGGATCGGATCGGATCCCAAACTGTACCAAATCCAATTTGCGGAAGCAATTGACGAAGACCCGAACCGTCAGGTTTCACCACGTAGACGCCAGTGGTACCGACGAACGCGAATCGGTCACCTTCCGGTGAGAGAGACGGGAACTCACCGTCGAATCGGAACAGAGAGAGATTCTCCGATGTGGTTTTGAGGATTTGGAGAAGATTCCGAGGCGTATTTCTCCCGGTTGCGTCGCCTCTGCAACTATGGTACCCGACTCGGGTCGAGTCAGGGGAGAGAAACGGGTTAAAATGATGACTCTTCGGCGATACGAACCGAGTCAACTCGACGAACTCGTTCTTCTTCAAATCGAAAAGCTCCACGTGGCGGATTTCCGATTCAGGTCTCCTCGTCGCCACAGCGATAAAGTTATTGTTGGTTGGTGACGTGGCGGGTGTGAACGCGTGAAGACCCGGTGGTGTGACTCGTTGAACCGTTACCGATTTGATTGAAACCGGTCCGGTTTTGGGTAAAATCGCTCGGTACACGCTGATCCAACCGTCTTCGCTTTGCCGGTGGAAATAAAGAGTTGACTCGTCTACCCATCTCGGCCAACCTCCTAACTCGACCACCTTGACTCGCTGAGTCCCATCCCGAGTCAAGAAAACGTAGATATCCGTATTAATCTCATTCCCTGCCATAGTCCATTTCCATCCTCTCTCTCCGAACGAAGCCACGGCGGTTAATTTCCCGGAAGGAGAAACCGCCGGCGATAAATCAGCGATTCCGGGAGGTGTTAACCGGCGAGTCGATTTAGTTCGTAACTCGGTCGAGTACACGGCGGCCCAACTCGCCATGGGTTTACCGGGATTCTCGTGAGTCGACACGTATACAAGATAGTCCTTGGTTAAAACAGGCGTATCCTTCATCGAATTTACAGTCATGCCACTCCGTTTCTCCTCCTCGTCGGAAAATAACGGAACATGAACGGTAGATTTGTAGTCATCGCCGTGAACGGCGTCGTGGCGTAAGCTAAGCGCGCCGTCTCTCTCGGTGACGTAGATGAGATGGAGAAGAGACGGATCTTGAGATTTGTTGGGAAGAAGTGAGATTAGCGCCGGTGACGGAGAAGCGAAATGGCCGTTGAAGTTAATGGATTTACCGTCGGTGAGACGGTGCTCATCGGAAGGAGACGGTGGGCGATGGCTTGTGGGGAGAGTGAAGATGTCGAATTCGAAAGTGGGTCTCCCTAGAGTCGTGAAGAAGATTGACGAGCCTTTTGAAACTTGAGGCTTGTTAGCTAAAGAAGACGATAAACAGAGGAGGAGGAGGAAGAAGAGAATGGAGTTGTTGAATTTCATGGTTAGATTGTTTTGTGATTTTGCAATTGGCGGGAACGTTTTATAAGTTGGAAATACTGAAGTGGATGATACTGACATGTTGGTTGACTTAAATGAAATTAAAGAAAAAATCATACCATTTTGTGAGCTTTGATATTTGTTACCATTTTGGGGAGGTTTTTTATTTTTGTTGCTTAAATTAAAGAAAAAATCATACCACTTTAGGAGATAAAAAGGATTAGTTATTCTTTTTGTTTGATAAAAATTCTCTATGGTATATATATATCACATAATATTAGTCTTTTTTTGTGTGGGTGAAGTCACATAATATTAGTTTTTGGAAATGGAAAAACATCGAGGATGATATGAAGGTAAAGGATGAGAGGGATAATGATATACATGAATATTATAATTTAGAAGAAGACTATCCGGGAGTAATGATTTGATGCAAATAAAATATAGGAATGTTGATAGAAATTAGATATCAGCATTATTAACATGGCAATAAGCCACTAAAATACAGCAATTAGTCATCAGATTGTATATAAAAATTGATGTTTATGTTTCTACTTTCTAGCGTATGGAGATCATACAAGTTATGTAGCGTTTATTTATATGATTTTGTTGGATCTGTCTTTTGTCGTTTGAAAGATGTCGCTATTGAAAATATATTTCATTATGTATAGTGCCAAACATTTCTTTACAGATAAAAAGTTGGGAGACTAAAATATCTCACTCTCACAATTATTAGTGTATAGGAGGAGAATTCGTACTTGTCTAGTAGCAGCTTTCGTTGACTCTTATGGTGTGGATATTTTACTGGCACTACTTGACACTGGTTTCTGGTTTTTGATATTTGTTGCTACTTGCTACTACTTCTCCTTGTGGCTTTATCCATATTCTCATTCTCAAGGTTCCTTCACATTTCCTTTTTCCCAACTAACTATTAGATTTATTTCTATGTATGTATACATCTCACCTAACTCGGTATTTATATGAATTGTATAGCAGAGATATATAAAACTTCAAAAATAATTAATTTTCTCATACGTCTTCATTCATCTATGAAGCTCTTTAGGCTATAGCGATAATAAGAACAATCGATATATATATTTATATATAAAAGAAAATCTAATCGGTTTTTGGGGGCTATACAATATCCCCCCCCCCCCCCCCCCCTCCCCCCATGTTGTTTCTTTGGTTGGGTGTACATAAAGATGAGAAGTACCGAGTTACCGTTAAAAAAGAAAAAAACGAGAGAGAAGAAACAGGACTGAAAGAAACTCAGACACTTGTGTAAAGATATAAGCACACAGAGACGCAAACAAACAGGGACCAAGTCTCTTCCAAGTGTCTCTATCTCTTAATTAACCATTGCTAGACGTTATCAGTCCCGTTTCCAGGTGTACTGGAAGCAAACTGTTCACGAACCTATAACCGAAAGACTCGGGAGGTAACTAGATCCGCAACATATGGGATTAAGAGAGCTCCTCTTTGTTGAACTTGTTCCAAGCTTCCTGTTTAATGCAAATTTGTATGCTGTTAATCAAATAGGAGAATTAAAACACTATAATACAAGGAAATTTGCTTGAAGCTCAGGAAAGCTTCGTGGATTAAAATGACAAAAACCGGTTTTTTCAAATGACTAACACAGACAGAGGAGGTCCAGATACTTATTTTTTTGGTGGAACTAGACCATCAAGATTCTTCTGTCTACACTGAATTCTAGAAAGGGAGAGCTGCTCATGCGAATTCACTGAGAAAATACCTTCAAAATGTCAAAAACCTTTTCGGCAATATACTTCTGTTCAAGGGTAGCTCCTTTCTGCTGAACTTTATCGGGATGGACATACAGTGCTGCCTTTCGATAGACTTTCTTGACTGCTGAAGAAGTGATTAAATCTGTAAGAGAAACAGTCTCCCAGCCACATCCGGGCCAGAGTACCTGTCATCGTTCAAACAGAAAAGAAACTTAGGAAGAGCAGATGGATAAACAGATGTAACAGAATATATTTACAATTTTTAAATTATTTTAAACTCACGATTTGCAAGGACGATAACAGAGCACGCATGTTTCCTTCTTTTCCAGTCGCCCAACGCCTTATCTCAGCATCAACCGTCTCAGAAATCCTCTGAAAAGCAAGATTAACAACGAAACCATCATTGGTATTTAAACACATAACAAGGAGACTCTATGTAGATTTAGAGAAAAAAAATCACAAAAGGAAATGTAAAATGTCAAACACAGTATTATCATAATGAAGACTAACAAATCGAAGAAAGGTTATTGTCCATACATAAGCATTATGATAATGAAAATTGAAACAGTAATGTCAAGAAAAGCATAACTTACAGTTCTCTGTTCTTGTTCAATACGAGATTGATGATCACGGTTATTCATATCAGCTACAGCTTGTGCCTACATTTTAAAATGCACAGAACAGTGTGAAATCATCTAGAACCAAAATATTCAATCAACTACAAGCTAGACATTGATGAGGTAGCAAAATTTAAACTAGAAATTGGTTGCAGTAGGCCAGCTGGTTTTGAGTGTTGCCAATTTTGACAGGCAAACAAGACCACTAAATCAAATAAGTAAATATCTGATGTTTGATCTCTGTTTCAAACGCAAAGAGGTAATTTCAAGCAGTAGGAAACCTCATCATGGATTTTCACCAGCATTTAGCATCATGAGAGATGAGAGATCATCTTAAGTTGCAGAGGGGAAAGAGTCAAGGCAAGATTCAAAAGAAAACCAAAATAACCACACATACCACACGGCTCTTTGTTCTCTGTTCTCGATCCCATCTGGCCTTTCTTCGTTCTTCGCTTTCCCCTGGGATTTCCTCAAATTCTCTAAATATAGGATCCTCTGCAGAGCGAGAAACATTTCTAAGAAAGTTAGCCCAGAGAAACCAATTGCTGGAAAGGATATGTTTCCACAACATCTACCTCCAAAAAGTGCAGAAAAGTCATCCACTAGATTTGCTGGAGCAGGAGGCTTCTTTGCACTTGAAATTCCATTAGGCGTCTTTTTTGGCACGTTGACTGGTTGCTTGCGAGTTGGCTTAGCATCAGAAAGAAGAATTAGGATACACATATATAACACTTATTCTTTATTGTAAAAATTGGAAGGTGGAACTTGGTAATATTTCGAAAGTTATTCCTACTTCAGTTGTCGTCCGTGATTTTGGTACACTGCTGGACCGATGCCCAGCGCTGAAAAAGGAGTCAAGGTAATCTGCACCAAACTGTTTTTTCTTTGTTCCAGCATCTTCAGCTTCTCTATATTTACTACCAGTGTCAGAAGCCGAGGCACTACGTCGCATAGTACCCATGGCAAAGTCTTCAAGTTCGTCTATAGAAGACATTCCTGAACTCTTAACTGCACGCGAATAATTCCTTGACTAATTAGAATACAATGAAAACAGTAAACAAAAGCTCTAATTCAGCATACTTTCAGGTTATAAAAGAGATTAACCTCTATCAGCTTTTTGTGTTGGTTTAGGTGGAGGCTTGAGTTTTGTAGAAGCCTGATGGTTTTGCATACTTGATGGTTTTTTCCCCTGAAAACTGACTGAAGCAACAAATTCTTCAAGTGGATCAACGAACGTAGTTGATTCTAGAACCACAAAAGGGTCTGTATCACCAAAGTTCGATGGCGTACTCTTGCTGAAAAATCAACCAAAAACACAAATTTATCAACCAGAAACATTCACACCACAACACTACAACATTGAGTCAATAGCACCACATTCCCACAACAGAAATCAGAATCACATACAACATATTTTACCACCAGGTGATGGAAACTAGAACCAAAAAAGAATCACAAACCTGACAGTAGTCGTCTGAGAAGTTCCACCAAAACCAGGTAACAATTCATTGAAATTAGGTTCATTCTTCTCCATACCAACGGAACTATTCTCGTTCCAGCTCTTGGATTTGGCACCAAACCCACCTAGCAAATCATCAACCGCAGGATATTCCTTTGTAGAAGAAGAGAATGACCCAAATATGTCATCATTGCTAACGCTAACGGAGCTTTTAGGTAAAACACCAAACAAATCATCAGTACCAAGACCCTGCGCTGAAGAAGACGTTTTGATTCCTGAATTCCCAAACAAATCGTCGTTTAAAGACGATGTCTTGTTCAATCCACCAAAAACATCAAAATCGTTAAATCCACTAGAATTCGCTCCACTTCTAGAACTAGACGTGAAGAAAATGTCGTCACCGCCAAACCCATTACCAGATTCCTTATTCCAAGAGCTATTCGTTGTTGATTTGGAATTTTCACCACCAAAATTCCAGCTCTGACCATTGTTAGGGTTAACCGGCCGCTTCGAAGCGGCCATCGGAGCGGATTTCCCTTGTGGCTTGATCCCGTAACGCTCCGTAAGAACACCAAACTCGTCCATCTCCGGCGATTAACCACTAAAATCCCAGATAGGAATAAAAACAAACCCTATCAAATCAAATTCGATTCACGGATCTGACGTGAAAATCGGAGATTCACGAGAATCTAGAGAGAAAACAATCGTCGTCTTTCTCTCTTTATTCTCTCTCAATCTCTCTCTTTGAAGAAATTGATCTGAGAGGAAAAGCACCGACGGTGTGGAAACGACGATAGATTATGATCTCTGTTTTTATTTTACTTTACCCACACAAAATTAATGGTGGGTCCTTGACAGGTGGCTTTTTGCTTTTCAAATTCCCCCACCTGCCCTTTTTTTCCTTCTTTACATATCCAATTATCTTCCGGATTTTAATCGAGAAAAAGATTTCATTACACTAATTAAGAAAATAATTAAAAAAATAAATCATTTTAATTACAGTATGAAAGATATGTCCAAAATGTTTATTTATGTCAAAGACATTTTTTGCATAGTTTAGTATTTTTTTTTTATAACGCTTGTAGGTGTCAACAGAGTTCCTGAAAGAAATAACAAAGCTTGAAACCAGAAAAAGGAAATTAGGTGCAAGACCAAAACGAGAGAATAATTATAGTCACATTCCAGCGATATGACATAATTCGACCAACCTGTGTCCATCCACTGGATATTATTGGTTTTTCTTGTAGCTATATGGATTATTTATAGGGTATTTATACAGTAGATATGCATAATTTGTCTATCATACATCATCTATTATGTTTTTTTTTGTTTTTTTTTTCATTTATTAGTACTATACATCATTTAACATAGAAAAAGCCTCAAGGTCAAAATTAGAGAGGTTATTGGTTCATGAAATTTAATGGATTTAGAAATCCAAATTAAATCCAGTGTTATTGGTTCTATGAATTTAAAATCAATATTCAAATCTAGTGTTATTGGTTTTATAATTTTAAAATCCATCTTAAAATCTGATGTTATCCAATCATACGGATTTACTTGTGGATTTGATTTGATATTGGATTTTAGTGGATTTGGAAGGATTTTAATGCTAAAAATACTTGATTTGATATTGGATTTTAGTGGATTTGGAAGGATTTTAATGCTAAAAATACAAATGCTCAAATATTGAGGTTTACCTTGTTATTTGGATGGATTTGTTATTAGATTCTTAATTATATCATATCAATGTCACATATTTATCAAATATGTCAAATTTACAATAATATCTAACATAACCTAAAATCTATTATATTATTAGAGAGGTAACTATGCACCAGAATGAAAGTTGAGTTTTTATTACAAACTATTTTAACGTTGTCTTTTCGGTTTGTTTTTAAATGGATATAGTCTATATTTTATTTTCTAATTAATATTTAAATATTGCTGATATCTATTATTAATATCAAATTTAGATGACACTAAATCTATTTTCATTGTTTCTATATATATATATATATATCTTTGTATTTTTTAGATTCCAATCAAGTTGTTATTTAATCCTTCTGAGTTTTTATTACAAACTATTTTAATGTTGTCTTTTCGGTTTGTTTTTAAATGGATATAGTCTATATTTTCTTTTCTAATTTATATTTAAATATTGTTGATATCTATTATTAATATCAAATTTAGATGACACTAAATCTATCTTTCTATGTTTAAGATTCCAATCAAATCGTTATTTAATCCTTCTATCCAAATAACTGTTCTGAAAATAATAGTTTCGGGAGTTTATTTTTGATTTTTAATAATTTTTTTAACAATGTTTTACAGTGATATGGTGTATAAAACATGGTTTAGTTGTTTATTTATTTTTAATAAATATGTTACCCCTAATTGCTCTTAGCGAAAAATGAGATTGGGTTTTGTGATACTTTTGCTTTTTAATAAAAAACATTTTCGGATTACCTTGGTTAAAGAGTATTTTGGATTTTTAAATGTTTTTATTAAATAATCTAGATACTAGATTTTGACCCACGCCAAGCGTGGGAATATAAATTTCAGTTTATTGTATAGTAAAACTATATTGTTTTGAATCATACATACCAAAAAGATATTAGATAAATAATTATGTCCACTAAAAAAAATAATCTGTCGATTTTCGAATCTTGAATGTCTTAATATGAAAGGTCTTACGTTTTAAGTGTATACAAAATATAAAAATAAAATAAATTGATTTACAATAACAAAACCAAAAAGCGAACATTGTCTTATAATGTATGACAAAAAATGTAATTGAGTGATATATATCTTATTTTTACAAAAACAAATGTTTTTTAATATAAAATATTTTTAAACCCAATTTTATCACTGACCAAAGTACTACTACATAAATGAGTTAAATCGGTTTGAGTTTCTCAATATGGTAATTGATTTGGTAAGTATTTATTTTTGTCATCAATGCTCCCCATATATTAAATATATTGAAAATATGTAAAGATTTTCACCATGACAAATTTAAATGTTTTGATTGGTTGATTTAATTAATGTATTCCTTAAGTTTCTCTTTGAATGACACATAGGATTAATGTTACTTAAGACTCTCTTTGAATGACACATAAGATTTTAAAATTTTATTGTCTCCACAATTAATATATATAGGATATTTGGTACGCATGTATCGTTGTAAGCCCCTAATTTGGTGATATGGTTTCATCGTCTCTTATATATATGCACTTCATGTATTCGTTACACATGAACAAAATATTCTTTTTGCTCCTTTATATTTTTCCAATTTATTATTAATTATACAGCGTTTGTATAGTCTCTCTCTTATAAATTTTGTTTGCTTTTTCTTTAATGATTTGTAGGTTACTCACGTTTTGGGGTCTCAAATTGGTAAGGGTGAGTATTAATTTATGTTGATCATAATAAATAGTGCCGGTCCTGAGTTTTAAGAGACTGAAGGAAAAAAAGGCTGGTTTACAAACATTAGGGTGCCTCGAACTCGTGTTAATCACTACAACACATCAAGTTTTTGTCATTACACTAAAGACAACTAATGACAATTTGGGACCGAAATTTATTTATAATATTTGGGGCTGGATGCTTCTTTAGCTTCCTTCCAGAGTCGGACCTGGTAATAAATAATATGTATTTTTATTGGTATAAATCGATTATCATTCGTGTTTTCTGTTAGTTATATGTATGTTTTTAGTTCTTATGTATTAATCAAAATAATCTAAATTAAGTATGTTTAATTAATTTTCTTTTTCAGATTGTACTCGGGATTGTAACTTTGTTCGCAGAGGTTTTATGAGATTTTTTTTTATCCTCAAATATGTTTCTTTACATTGACCATGGTTTGAATGATCAAGCTTATTTATCTTTTGGATTTTTTTTTTTTTTTTTAATTTCTGATTATATTTCATACGGAGCTTTTACAGTAGGAGGAAAGAAAATAAACCTTCAGTCAAAGACCAAGAAGGTGAAAAGAAAAGATATGATACATTTAGAGATCAAGTATCTCTGAACCACAAGGCAAGAGTGTTTCGGAAACCATCCTTGTCTCGCCTAGCAAAACAAGTATTCCTAACACCTCTGTCCACGAACTGTTTGAATAGCACCTCCGCCAAAAGACGTTTGTTATCGAAAACCCTGTCATTCCTCTGTTTCCAAATGGTGTACACAATCTGTTGTGCCATGATGAGCCTCAAGTTATTTTCCTCTTTGTTCGGATAAGACCTCATGATCCATCGTTGAAAAGTGTCCCAATTCCTAAAACCCAAATAAGGAGCTTGAAGCTTGTCAAAACCTAGTCTCCACACATCTTGGCTGTAAGGGCAATTAAGTAGAAGATGATCCCTGGTTTCGTAATAAATTTCACACAAAACACAGGTATCATCTTCAATAACACCCCAAGCTCTCAGCCTAGATTTAGTTGCAAGTCTGTCCAGAAACGCTAGCCACATGATGAAGGCATGTTTAGGAACATGACCAGAGAACCAAATATCCTTATGCCATTCCACTTCTGGCAAGGGTGCAGATAGTTGTCTTCTGACCTTGGGGAAATTGAATCTGTCTTTGTTAGGGCCTGATCCATCTCTCCAACCATATTTATCAACTGAACCAGTGAGCTGCACCATAGTTAAATGAGTTAACAATTCAGTCATTTCCTCACTTCTAGCTCCTCTGATATTCCAGCCATGGGCTGTTGCTACCGAGGAGACATCTTTTGGATTTTGTTATCCTACTAGAGTTATTTTGAGCTCATGGGTTTGTTTATTTATGCAGTTATTTTTTTATGTTTGTATTATGTATATACACATATCTATATCTTATGTTCGTTCATGTTTTTATTTTTATTTTTATAGGTTTTTACGTTCACTTATGTTGCTGTGATGGTGAAGTTTCTAAAATTTAACTATTAATTTAGTTATTGTTAATCTTTTTAATTTTAGTTTTGAGTGTTTGGGCTACCGTCTTATTTATCTTTTGGATCAAAGAAGAACAAACCATAAATTATTAATCGTTTAAAATATGTTATTAATGTTTTTTTTCTGGTTTTTCTTCTTCTTTTATTTGGAACTCATTTACAAAAACCTGGTGTTAACGTCAAAATATTTTCAATTTTCTGTATGTGTCGTCGATTTCGTCTTTACTTGATTATGTGGATGAGTTTGACTACGATAGTGATGTTGGTGGCTTTGATCAGGAAGAAAGAGTGGTTCATAGTGATGATCCTGATTTGTTTGTTCGATGTTACTGAGAAGACAGCTAATTGTGAATGATCGATGAAACAATTTACAATAAAATTGATTCTTATTCTTGATGGTCCTTTTATTTTGTTTGTTAGTTTAAAATTATTGATGTTATTTGATATCCATTGTATTAAATTTAAGAATTTTTCTGAAATCTCATATCTATCTATCTAAATATATTTGAGATTAGTATCACAAACTAAGATATTATATATTTTGTTTAATGATGACGATGAATTTTGTTTGCATGGATATAAAATTTCCACAACTTCTACGCAGTTATTAGCGTGTCAATATCAAATATTATTGCTTCTTATACATATTTTGATAAATCGACGAGTTTAATCAAATCTTTTTTTTAAAATTATTTAATATTTTAAGCACATTTGTGAGGATTTTGGCTTCCACATTAGGGTTTAGTGCATTATACTAAAGATTAATATCACTTAAAAAGCTTTTTTAAAATTAAATTGATCGTTTAAAATCATACCATATTGTATATACATATGTGAGGGTTTGCTACCATGCTCCCTCATTATTGTTTAGTATTCCTTAAAATCTATATATTTAGCTAGATCAATCATTTTAAATCATTCCATGTTTTGTGTACATGTGTGGCTTTAGGCTCATATATTAGGGTTTAGTGTCACTTAAAATCCACACACTTAGTCCATTCATACTGATTAAAATCGATATATTTTTTCAAATCAGTATGTTTAAACCATTTCATACTGTAAATTCATTTGTAGGGGTTTAAACTCCCATATCAGGGTGTAGTACCACTTAAAATCCGCATACTGTAAATACATTTGTGTGGGGTTTAGGCTCCAATATTAGGATTTAGTACCACTTAAAGTCCACATATCTAATCAATTTGAACTGATTAAAATCAATATATTTATTCAAACCGTTCTACTTAAATCATTTTATACTCGTATCACAGCCCAGCAGAGAACAAAACACTGCAAGAAGCACAATGCGCAGCTTTTAGCCATAGAGTAATGATATGATGTTTAACAATGAAGATTTGTAAATCGAGACGAACTAGTGTGTTACCAGGCTGTAATACAAACTCGATGCACCGTGCTAGCAGCAATAAGGGCTATGATTTGCGCAAGAATCACTGCCATGAAAAAAACAAAAATGACTTTAATAAGTTGCAGAACTTACTACACGTATCAACATCAAACAAACTTAAAGGGATGGTTTTCACTGTGATGATTCTTGTTCAAGTAAGAGATGACAGAAAAGAGATCAATTAATTAAGACATAGGAACAACATTTTGGAATCTGTTATCAAGAAAGAAACCTTTAGACTATAATCTGAATTTCCACAAAATATAAAGTCCTCAAATTTCTAAACCAAAGACATCAAATTTTGGGCAGAGTAATACATAAAAAGTATGCTATTTCACAACAAAGCAAAGGATAATCGCAAAGAGAAACCAACCTGCACCCCAACTACTCTTAATGCCAGAAGATTCCTGGAAATTTCCGATGAACTGAAAATTAAGAAACTTACATCAATCCAAGCTAACAGTGTAGAGGAATTTGATAAAGCAACCAAAAACGGATCAAATGTGAAATAGAATTTTAGGGGAATTCTAAGTCAGAGAAATTCGTTAAGGTCGCTAAGGAACTTACTGTGAGAGAAAACAGAAAGAGGAGGGAGCTAGTGAATCCTCCAAGGATTGTGAACAGCTCTGAAGAAGCTAATTCTCCTCGGTACACTTCTTGAAGCGAGAGAATCACTGTAAACAGAAGAATAGACCCGAGCATTGATGTTCCAGCTCCCGCCATTGAATTCTTACTTTCTCCTAAATCCTAACGGGAAACGAAAGATCGTTTCTATCAGGAAACGAAGGGTTCGAAATTCGCATTCCACAATCAAACAGAAAATCAAAAGCGAATAAATCCTGCATGATCCGAGAATGTGAATTGATTACCGTCAAAACCCTAGCAAATCTGATGTTCCCTCGATCGAGTAAAACAAAAAAATTGGGCATTTGGTAAAATGACAGATATACCCTCACGGCCTGACACGTTTAGTACCAAAACGGTATCGTATTGATTTAGTTGTTAATAATCGGAGAGGAGAGGTTCCATTTTTTTTTTCTTGGACAGATATACCCTCTCTACAAAACGCGTTTACTACTAAAACGGATCATATTGTGTGGTTCAGTTGTTAATCGGAGAGTTTTTCGAATAGCTTGTGATGGAGCCACCCGAGTGTCCGGTGTGTCTCCAGTGTTACGACGGCGATTGCACAGTTCCTCGCGTGCTCGGCTGCGGACACACGGCGTGCGAGGAATGTTTGACGAATCTTCCAAAGAAATTTCCGGATACAATCCGATGTCCGGCGTGCACCGTTCTCGTCAAGTTTCCACCTCAAGGACCATTAGCTCTCCCCAAAAACATCGATCTTCTCAGATTATTCCCTTCTATTTCCCGGATTACGCCGGAATCTAATCGGAATTCGAAAAAATCCGTTGAATTCGTCACTCGATCATGGTCCGACGACTTTTACGCCACTTGGAAAGACCGGATCCTGTTACACGACGCCGTTTCCATGGAAAATGGAGAGTATGAAGGTAGTGGATGTTTGAAGGATGATTCGACGGTGAGTCTTTTACAGGTTGGTTCGTTTAACCATGATGATTGTGATTCTGTTCTCAAGTATAGTTATGTTCAGAGAATGATAAATTGTTTGTGGGGGATGAGAGAGGAGGAGAGAAATGAGATTGATGCGATAATCTCTGTTAAAGAAAGAGGTATTTGTAAAGTTATTGGCTTGTGGGGCGATTTGAAGAATGGGGTTTTGTATTTAGTTGGTGAGAAGCTTACTGGCTTTTCGTGGGAGGAATTCGATAATCTCACTGAAGATGATACTTCGTGTTTAGCTATAATCGGTATGCAAATATGCGAGGCAATTCTTAATTTGTATAAGGAAGGGATATTAACAGGATGTTTGGGCATTTCTTGTGTCAAGTTTGATCAGTTTGGGAATGCTTTTGTTGATTTGATTGAGTTGCTTGTAACTGGAGGGAACGTGTATCGACTTCTCGCTGAGGAAACTAGCTCTTGTGGCAAACCAGTTGGTGCTTTGGAAATGAGCAGAATCATGGTACGTTTACTAGAGAAGGGGATTTTTATGAGCCCAGAGGTGTTGTTTGAATTGCTGAAAGAACATAATGTGTTGATAAAAAATGCTAGCTCAAAAGATTTGGTTTCATATAGCTCGGATGTCTGGCCAGTTTGTTTTCTTCTCCTCAAGCTTCTTCTTGGAAATCGGTTTTCTGAAGAGCTGATTGAAAGTATAAATTGTGTGGATCCAAAAGGATGTGACGAGGGAATTGAGGATTTGTTGTTGGTGTACACAGGTATTACAGAGAAATTAAGTTCTAGAATGGAATCTGAACTTGGAGGGAAGTTTAAACCGATAATTAGTATTCTTTCCCAGTGTTGTTGTCTTGATCGTCGGGCACGTCCAGCTTTGACTGATCTGTGGAAATGCATCAGGGAGCTGGTAGTGTATCCTAGGTTCAGTTTTATGATTGGATTGAGTAAACCGACCTCTGGGAAAAGGAAAGAGTTTAGTTTGGTTCTAGGTGAATTATGCCGCTTAGTAGAAGTGGGATCCAAAGAAGTTGAAGAAGAGTTGCTTGGACTAGAAAATGGTACTGAAGCAGGGGAGGGTAAGATTGACATAGATTTTGTTGGGAGACTCGCAGAAGGAAAGGTGAAGTCTAAAGACATGCGGGGACACCAAGACTCTGTCACGGGGTTAGCGGTTGGAGGTACACCTTATACTTTGTTCCTTTTTGTAATTACAAGCTTTAATTTTTTTGGAATAAGTGATAAAAGGTACTCAATTTCCTTGCAAGAGTATTTATTTAGATGATTAATCTCTATGTGTTAAAACTGTATCATATATCTGTGTAGGTGGATTTCTGTTCAGCTCTTCACTTGATAAAAATATCCTTGTATGGTCTCTGAAGGTACAAATGCAATCATACTTCCATGTATAAAGTTAGTGTAGATCCTTTATCATAAGTAGCAACAAGCTCTAATTCTAGCTATATTGATCTCTATGCAAAACATGCTGTATGCAGGACTTTTCCCATGTGCATACATTTAAAGGTCATCAGGATAAAGTAATGGCTTTGATACACATCGAGGGACCAGATCCAGTATGTGTCAGTGGCGACGGTGGAGGAGGTATCTTTGTATGGAGCACTACTTTCCCTCTGGAAGAACAGCCGCTAAGAAAGTGGTATGAGCCAAAGGACTGGCGATATACTGGAATTCATGCTTTGGCATACTCAGAATATGGGCATGTGTATAGTGGCAGTGGAGATAATACTATCAAAGCTTGGTCATTGCTAGTAAGTAAATTTTCCTGTACACTTGTAAAGCTTTTTCTGATAAGTTATTCATCGTATTATCTGAAGAAAGAGATTGTTTTCCCAGTATGGAAGCCTGGTTTGCACTATGACTGGTCATAAATCTGTAGTTTCAACGCTTGTTGTGCAAAATGGAGTACTATATAGCGGAAGTTGGGATGGAAATGTTAGATTGTGGAGTCTAAGTGATCACAGTTTGCTGACGGTGTTGGGGGAAGAGACTCCAGGTATTATAAGATCTATTTTGTCTCTAGCTGCAGATGACCAAACTCTAGTGGGGGCTTATCAAAACGGAGATATACAGGTTTATATCTATTCTTAAAAAACATTTTGCTCTGCTTGCTTCATTTCAATCTTATTCTGAGTCTCGAAACCTAGACTCTTCTGATTGTTTTTCCAGATATGGAGGGATGATACATTGATGAAGTCAATGCAAATACAGAGTGGTGCAATCCTCAGCGTTGCCGTGAACGGTAAATGGCTGTTTACTGGAGGGTGGGACAAAACCGTCAGTGTACAGGTAATCGACTAATTTGTACACCTGAGCTAGTGACGAATAATCTTCGGATCTTATCAGAAGTTGAAAAAAAAATCAACACTTACCCATTATCTGATGCCGGATTTTCCTGCTAACACCTGTTTCCGAACACCGGTTTGTAGGAACTTTCAGGCGATGAGATATCACTAGACTGTACACATGTTGGATCGATCCCGGGTTCATCAGTATTCACATCTTTGTTATATTGGGAAGGCAAGCTCTTTGCAGGGTTTGCTGATACAACCATTAAGGTGATAGCCGCCACACTTTAAAATTATCTGTTTATTTTTGCGTTCTTGAGAATGGTCTCTGACAAGAGTGTTTTGTCTCCATTTTCCAGGTATACTGTACTGGACGCTAACAAAAACTACGGTTTACTCATCTTGTTCCTGTAAATTCCACTCTCGTCAAAATATGTTGTGTATATCTAAATACAAACCATGTATATATAAAATCCTTCGTCCCATTTGTTGATGTGCATATATATATATATATATTGATTCACAATTTGCTTCGTTGAGATGATGAGATCAATAAAAGAAGATGATAATTTCGAAAGTTAAGTGACATATTGCGAAAGTCTAAAATTCTGAGGGACTTTAAGTGAAACTATTAGTATCAAAGTCCATTTAACTTAGCGCCACCAATCGGTGAAACGGTGGCAAAACATTTCCAGGAGACTACGGAACGAGAAATGAGACACAGAGAGCTTCCTTCAGACATGGATGCTTAATCACGACAACAAGATAGTTACTGTTAGAAAGCAATATTTGTGAATATGGGCACTGCTTTGAATCTTCTGAACCCTAATACATGCCTTCTAGCTCCTTGCTTCCCGTCTCGAAGTAACAAGTTTCCGTGGACAAAACCCATATCTGGCGTTTTTCTCTCTCGGTCTGTCATACCGATTCAGAGGTGTCACCTTGTTAGAAGAAGCTGCGTCTCTGCTTCTCTAACGGTATGATATTAGTCAACTCTCATTACAACTGTAATCCGATAACTCTGTTAGTACTTGTTGCACACCAACTGTTCGATCATATGTCTCTTCTGTATCTCTTAGCTTTTTCTGGTGTCTATTGTCTCTCATGTGAATGTTTGATTACTAAGGATATTTGTGCGATGCTTCTTTGAGACTTGTGGATGTAATTCGTTCTCAAGATTCTCAGTGATAATTTACTTCTTTCCATGTTTATTTATTTACTTTAGTTTCATCCATATTTAGGGGAATTTGGGTCGCTTGAAGAGGAATGTACAGGATTTTACGAGCATAAATTATTGGGTTGTGCGGGACTACTATCGTCTTGTGGAATCTGTCAATTTCTTTGAACCACATGTTCAAAGCCTTTCCGATGAACAGGTTCAACTTGCTTGAGACACTCTTTTTTATTGATATGATTCTTCAAATGTATTTTGACTATGGTTTCTTTTGTTCCTAAGCTGAAAGCTAAAACTGCAGAATTTCGAGAAAGATTAGCCCGTGGCGAGTCCCTAGCAGATATGCAAGCTGGTTTGATCAAAATCTTACGTCAATTTTAGTTTACTTTTCTCTTAGGAATGAACTTATTTTTGTTAAAATTTCGAGATTACTTTCTCACTTTTGTGTGTCTTTCCCTATCTAGAGGCGTTTGCCGTTGTCCGTGAAGCTGCAAAGAGAACAATTGGAATGCGTCATTTTGATGTGCAGGTCTGTCTATATCTATACTCTCAGACTGTAACTTGTACTATTTCTTGGGTGCATTTCTGTCATTTTGAAGAGAATTTGTTAGGTATACTTATGGTTTTTGTTGCATAAGATAATTGGTGGAGGAGTGCTTCATGATGGATCCATTGCGGAGATGAAGACAGGTGAAGGGAAAACACTAGTTTCTACATTAGCTGCATATCTTAACGCATTAACTGGCGAGGGTGTGCATGGTATGTTGTCTCTCTCTGACCACTTTGATAATTGCTGATATTTTGAGAAAGGCTAGTTGCCGCAATTTTCGCACAGTACTGATAAACAATGACATAAAAAATGTATCACTTAACATCTAGCTAATGCTGTTGGTATTGGTTTTCTGGTGGCAGTGGTTACGGTGAATGATTACCTGGCCCAGCGTGATGCAGAATGGATGGGTCGTGTTCACTGCTTCTTAGGCCTTTCAGTTGGTCTAATTCAGGTAGGTTTCACAGTTGCTGTTTGCATTGTACCTTTTGAATTTCAGAGCAGCAAACTTATGGCATTTTCCTCTTCAACTGATTGTGCAATTAGAGAGGAATGAAAGCGGAAGAGAGAAAATTCAACTATAGCTGTGATATAACATACACCAATAATTCGGCAAGTTTGCATTCATATTGATTCTTCTACTTGGTTTATACTTTATATTTATGTATTTTTCTCTCATCTCCTTCTACTAACACTTGTGCATATCTCAGGAGCTTGGATTTGATTATCTGCGAGATAACCTTACTTCAAACAGTGAACAACTTGTGATGAGATGGTAGATCCCATAAATCTATTCACTGCTTAGTTGTGTTCATTAGTGACAGTTTATGATCTACAGGCCAAAACCATTTCACTTTGCAATAGTTGACGAAGTGGACTCAGTCCTCATTGATGAAGGCAGAAATCCCCTGCTAATAAGTGGTGAGGTAATACAGTTCCTTTTGATAAGCTTAGAAGTTTTACTCTTTGGAGATTTAGACATTTGGATTATAGTCCGAATCTGGTTAAAAATTTCCTATCACCTAGAGAAAGAAAAGCAATATCATTGGGACATAATTTCAAAGATTGATGGAGTCCTTTCTGTTGTGCTTGTTTGACAGGCTAATGAAAATGCCGCACGATATCCAGTTGCTGCTAAAGTGGCTGAACTTCTTGTAAAAGATATTGTTAGTTTCACCTTTTTCCTTTCTCTTATATTTTATTGCGACCATTTTTTTGTGTTGGTTCAGGAACTGATTTTCTTTACAATATTTGAAAATCTTGTTAATAGTACTACAAAGTTGAATTGAAAGAGAACTCAGTGGAACTCACAGAAGAAGGTATATCTCTTGCTGAATTGGCTCTTGAGACGGGTGATTTATGGGATGAAAATGATCCATGGGCAAGGTATCTACTTGTTACTAACACTTTTTTATTCTTTATGTTCCAAATGGTGACGTAAGACTTCGGTGGTTTGTAGTTAGTAGTAAGACTTTGAATGGGGAATTTTTAGATTTGGTATGGTTACAACATTTAGTAGAATGGCATATGTTTAGCAGTTACTGGTGGAGATATGAAGTAAAATGCTGTAGAGGTTGTTGCTAAGAAAAGGCTTATGATTGAACAATGAATAGTGACATTAGTAGTGTACTATTTTCTTACATATGCAGTTATGAAGTACATTTAGTATAATAGGTTATGAGTAACGATACTCTCTTCGTAAGAGCTTTTAAGTAAGAAACTAGTCGCTGATCCTACTTCATATTCTCAATCCGTTTCGTGTTCACATATATAGTCTTTTTTCTCCTGTTTCGAATTAGTATAGTTCTCAAATTTAGTTCAAAGTTTCTGTGCAATTCTTTGTTATCCCTGTTTATTGGAATTTTTTTTTACTAATGCAGGTTTGTTATGAATGCTTTAAAAGCTAAAGAATTTTACAAGTGTGATGTCCAATATATTGTGAGAAATGGGAAAGTACTTATAATTAACGAGGTATAAGTAGTTCTGGCTTCAATTACTCGTTGTTTTGTTTCGTTTCATAAACCGATATGAGATAGCTAGTTATTAATGTAGTTTCATTTGTATGTTATATTATTTTAAGAAGTATGAGAGTTTGAGTAAGTAAGGATTTTTATCTTTTCAGTTGACTGGAAGAGTTGAAGAGAAAAGGAGATGGTCTGAAGGAGTCCACCAGGCCGTGGAGGCTAAAGAAGGTCTAGAAATTCAGGTCTGTTACCCGGACACATAAGTTGTAATCTAAAGCTCTGCCGAAAAAAATTTCATCCTCATGAAACTAGCTCTTTGATCTTAGGCTGATTCAATTGTTGTGGCTCAAATCACCTATCAGTCTCTCTTCAAACTCTATCCAAAGCTCTCCGGGATGACTGGGACAGCAAAAACAGAAGTATGCCCATGGGGATTCACTTTGACGCACCTTCTTAATCTGTTTCAAACATATGATCTTCTTGACTACACACGGCAGTTTGAAAAACACACATTTCTTCACCTTCTTGCAGGAAAAAGAGTTTTTGAAAATGTTCCAGATACCTGTTATTGAAGTTCCTACAAATTTGTCAAATATTCGAATCGATCTACCTATACAAGCTTTTGCTGTAAGCATCCTAAAATTACACATGTCTATTTGGATCTTTTGTTGTTGTTGTTGTTGATCATTTCTGTTTGGATCCTTTGTCTCATTGTTAAAATTTAAACTAATTACACCTTCTTGTTCATCTCTCTCATTGATGTATGCTAGACTGCTCGGGGCAAATGGGAATATGTTCGTCGAGAAGTTGAAGATATGTTCGGACAAGGTCGACCTGTTTTAGTAGGAACAACAAGGTAACTCCATGCGACCACTTCAGGATATTTTGCACACATATTTAAAATATATTGCATGTACTTATTTTAGTTGAAACTAGAATACACAGAAGTTAGATTCAAGCTCGCTTTTCTTGGGGTATTCTTAAGACATTGACATATATACATGTAAAGTTTCTTTATCGAGTGTGCTATATGCTGGCAGAGCTAATAATAAACCAAATAGGAGTATGTACATGGGAAGACTTATTTCTATGATTAAATACATTATACTATTCCAGTATTTACAAGTTAAGAGTCATTTTGCAGTGTGGAGAACTCTGAATATTTATCAGCACTGCTGAAAGAATGGGGTGTTCCTCACAATGTCCTGAATGCACGACCCAAGGTGGATCTGAAACTTATCCCTCAGCATAGTAAAACCAACATAACATCTAAATAATATGTACTAGTTCTGATATTCTGTTTTACTTCATTCAGTATGCTGCCAGGGAAGCGGACTTTATAGCCCAAGCCGGAAGAAAATATGCCATCACTATTTCGACAAATATGGCTGGCAGGGGTACTGACATTATTCTGGGAGGAAATCCAAAGGTATAACATCCTTAATTTTCCACTTGAGTGTCTCCTTGATGGCTTTACTTGTGAGAGCATCTAATTGTGTATTATTTTCATTTTGTGATCTGTACATTGATTTCCTGCACAATCTTCACCTGCTATGTTTGTGGCTGTAATCTTTCAGATGCTTGCAAGGGAAATCATAGAAGATAGCATCCTTTCATATCTAACGACTGAAGTTTTGGCTGATGATATTGACGATAATGAGTTATCACAGAAGGTATTACTTGTAAAAGAATTTATATTATGAGCTCTTTATAATAGGTACTCTTAAGGATTACTTCAATCCCATTGTAGAATAACTGAACTGTTCTGTGAATTATCTCAGGTGTTGTCAAAAATAAAAGTGGGACCATCGTCGTTAGCTTTGCTAGCCAGAGCTTCTCTTATGGGTTTGGCTCTAAAATTTCAACACTCATTTTTAGGAGTTTGTGCACATACTCTATGGATGATGTTTGATGTTTAGTTTACCATATAATTTATTTGGATTCAATTGACACAGCAAAATATGTTGGCAAAAGTGAAAATAAAAGCTGGACGAGGAAAAAAGCAAAGTCCGTGGTTACAGAATCTTTGGAGAAAAGCCAGACAATGGATCCTATGGAACTGCAGAATCTTGTTAACAAGCAGTCAGAAATGTACCCTTTAGGCCCTGCTATTGCTCTGGCTTATCTGTCCGTCTTAGAGGACTGTGAGGCCCATTGTCTGCTTGAAGGGTCTGAAGTGAAGAAGCTTGGAGGCCTTCATGTGATTGGGACATCTTTGCATGAGTCTCGGAGGATTGATAACCAGGTAAGCTACTGGTTTTGCTGCTCTGCTTGATGCCACTTTTTGGAATCGAATGTGCTAATCTTGTAATTATTATTAGGTACTTAAGAATGCCCTATCCCTAAAACCCTCCATTTCGAGTATATTATTTTGATTTTCGAACTTTATAATTTTTTCCCAGGCTACTAATCTAAAATTGTAGTATGATAAACGAGGAACTACATAATAATGCATTCTTTTCCAGAGGGAAATATGCTAATCTGTTCTCCTGAATTATAAGATACAAAATAATTATTTTACTGCGGAGATGGTAGAGACCTTGAAATCAACGTCAGATGCACCTTTTGTTGTGTTTGAATCAAATGACTAGACAGATAATCTTCCAAGTTTCTGCCTCCTTGTTATTCCTTGTAGCTTCGTGGCAGAGCTGGAAGGCAAGGAGATCCTGGGTCCACTCGTTTTATGGTAAGGTAATTACATCGGTTTATTCTCTTGAATTGGAAAACCCTTTATATTAGCAAAGTTACTTACATAAAAGAGACTTTACTGCCTTGATGCTAAGAACTTTGAATTAACCTGAAAATGTTGGGGATAAAACCAGTCTTTTGCTCTGTAACATGATTTATAATACTGTTGGTTTTCTTACAGCTTGCAAGATGAGATGTTTCAGAAGTTCAATTTTGATACTGAGTGGGCTGTGAGACTTATATCAAAGATTACAAATGATGAAGATTTACCAATTGAAGGTGACACAATAGTAAAACAGGTAAGTAGTTCATTTTTTAAGTTTCTTTGTGGTTCCGTCATTGATTTTCCTCAAAAAAAATTGTCTATTTATGCTAATCTGGTTCATCTCATTTGGTATTGTAGCTTCTAGCTCTCCAGATCAATGCAGAGAAATATTTCTTTGGTATAAGAAAAAGCCTGGTCGAGTTTGACGAAGTGCTAGAGGTACCTGCTTTTACTTTTACCGGAACTGCATCTCGACGATATGAAAATACATGTCTATTACCATGATTATAAGTTTAAAAGACTACAGCTGTTTTCTCTTTACTTTGTAGCACATAATTATTTTTGTCTTTTTCATTCCTATTATACTACTTCAACATGAGACGATGCTATGGGGTGACCAATTTAAATTTGTAGCTCATATTATGTGGAGAAGTTTATTGTGTTTGTGGGATACACCGTTATCTAAATCAACCATTTTTTTTTAATTCTTGTTTAGGTTCAAAGGAAGCATGTCTATGAAGGGTGGTAACGAAAGTTGCTCCCAGCATATATTCCAGTAAGCGCTACACTTGCAGTAGCCTTTGTTATGTCCATGTCAAAAAAAGCCATGGACATTTAATTTTTAGCATGTGTTTCTTTCATGTGCATAGTTCTTCAACCGGTGACTATTGAGTATGAGATCTCAGATTTAACTACATAATTATTTCTCAGGTACATGCAAGCTGTTGTAGATGAAATCGTTGTTGGAAATTCTAATTCACAGAAGGTAAATAAATAATACTGCTGTCTAGTAAAATCTGTCGAATAAAGCTCATCGCAATGCTCCTTTCTCTTTTAAAAAACATCTTGTCAGTTTTCGCGGTATGTTCATTTTCTGATATCTTATTTCTTCTGGTAGCATCCAAAATACTGGAGCTTGGCCAAATTATTGAACGAGTTTTTGGCTATTTCAGGGAACGTACTGAATGGTAAGCTTCTTTTATTGTTTTCCATTAATGTGCATAATTATCACTGTCTTACATGTAATCTAACAAGAAGCACCATCAGAGTCATTTTCTGGGGTCACAGAAGGAACCATGTTACAGTCCCTTGAAAACCTCCATGAGACAAGATCCATAGATATGGAAGACTTCCACCTTCCGCACCTGCCAAAACCTCCAAACGCTTTCAGGGGAATTCGCAGAAAAAATTCTTCGCTAAGACGTTGGCTCGATATTTGCTCTGATGATTTGACAGGGTGAGTGCTAAAAGTTAATAGAGTCTTTGTATATGTTGTGTGGACGTGCGTCCCATTAAGAAAGACCTTGATTTTTACTCATAGGAGTGGGAGGTATCAAACATCGATAAATCTTCTCCGGAAGTTCCTCGGTGATTATCTGATTGCTTCATACTTGAATGTTGTTCAAGAATCTGGCTTTGATGACGGATACATAAAAGAAATAGAGGTACATGTTAGTTTTTGTCTCTGCGTGTATACGCATATGATTGACATTACAGCATCTGATCGATTTTGCTTTCTTGGAAACAGAGAGCGGTTCTCTTGAAGACTTTGGATTGCTTCTGGAGAGATCATCTCGTGAACATGAATAAACTAAGCTCAGCGGTAACCACCTCTGTGATCCTTATCTGTTTTCTTTTGCTTTCGCTTTCTGCCTATTTGATACTCATGTTAAACCTCAATGTCAATAGGTGAATGTCAGAAGTTTTGCGCATAGAAACCCTCTTGAAGAATATAAAATCGATGGATGTCGATTTTTCATCTCAATGCTAAGTGCAACTAGAAGGCTAACCATAGAATCAATCTTGCAGTACTGGTCATCCCCGATGGAAACCCAAGATTTCTTTGTATCATAAGACCCGATCGGTTCAAGCTGAGGGTACCACACATTTCATTGTTTACTCCCTATGTAGATTTGAATGCTAGAAAATCCGGCAATGAGGCCCTTTAATGCCCAAGTTTGATTGCATATTATGCTTTTGAATGGAAAGTAATGTGATGCGGACGTTGAAAACCATGATCCCTTCACTCCCAATGTTCCAAAGAACACTGATGATGCCTTCATATCTTCTTCTGCATTTCCCCCTCTAATCATTATGTTGTAAATTTTATTATCATTAGAAATGTATTTCTCTCATCATTTATAAATTAAGTAAAAAGATTAAGATTGAGAAATTTCAACCCTTTCATATAGATAATATCATACGGTCATAAGAAATATTTATAAAAGAAATCATAATATGGTCTATCAATATAACAAGTTTGTCTCTTTTCTTGTGCTCTAATTTTCACCAATAGATAAAATAAACACAAAAAGTCTTAACTAATTCTCAAGAAACATCAAACATATATGAATACTTAGTACCATTCACGGTTTTATTTATATCGATAATTGACAATTATTTTCATTAACAAATCTTAGTGATGAAATGTATAATCCAAAATAAGTTTCCACGCAATATAGAGAAGACCTATAGATTTATCATTAAATGGCGGTAAATTCAGGACACACAAATTAAGGTGTAGATTTTCTCATGTACACAACAATTTTTTTGTGAGCAAGCTAGGACAGTAGTACTGTTGTTTAACATCTTCCTTTTGGAAAGTTTCTAGGGTTTTTATTTGGTTATTTGATTTCTTTGGAAAAACGATCTATTTGTCCACGACAAGTATGATATCAACTTATATCTCCACCAAACTATGACCTCAGTTCATATGTCCACATAATGAAATTTATACACTTATATCTCCACCCGTCTGATTTGGATCGGTTTTAGTGTAAACCCGTGACCAAACCCAGAAAACCGAATTTCAAACCGAATCAGAACCCGATCCATTTTAACTCGAAACCCGACCCGACCCGATTTTTCTTTCTTCTTAACCCAATTTTTTCAAGCTCTTTGCATTGCATTCAAGCCTATTCAACGTCAATTCCAACAACGATTGCATTACATTCACTTGTTGATTGAAGGTGATTCCCAGTTTTCATTATTTGTTTGTCGATAGAATCATGAATTGGAAAAAAATGAAGCTTCTTCTTCTTCTTCTTCTTGAGATCAGATTTACAATTGAGGATTGGGGTTTTTAGGTCTTGGATTTGAGAACTCGCTGCAATTTTTTGAATCCATAATTCTCTGTAATTTTTTTATATTCAAGTACGAATTAACAACATGGGAAGAAGAAGAAGAAGAAGTGTCGGGTCCGTTTCTTTCGAGTCGGGTCGTCTTTCCGAGTCCGGTGTTGCGTGACGGTTGTGTTGGTCCCTGTCGCGGTGGAACCAGACCTCCTCTCCACACGATCCAAGTCTTCGCCAACAGTAGCCTCACCGTGGATTAAATCATTGCTCGTACCACCGGCTAAAGAGAACGGTTCTCTTGTCTCCGACGAGCCATGGGAGTGTCTGAATTCCACCATTGATAAACCCAGAACTTTCGCTGAAGGTGGGTTCGAGATTAACTCTTCGATTGTCGAACCCATCTCTGGATTGTTCAATGCGCTCATGGAATTAGCTTAGGGGAAAGAGATCTCTCACACACGCTGATTTGGGTCGTATTCACAAAATTGCCACTAGGGTTTGTTCTTCCTCTTTCAATGGAAGTAGTGTTGGTTCGTTTCTGAAATTTGGGTTTAATGCTTACTGGGATTCAATTAGCAATGGAGGAGAAGGATATGGGAAATGGAGTAGGATATCGGTTATTTGGGTTGCTAATCGGTCGTAATCCGGTTAAATTTTAATTCAATTGGCCAGACTTAATTATCAAACAGAAAACCAACAGAAACCAAATTTTGTGGAAATGAGTTTTTTTTAACTCTTATTTGATGATATATAGATAGTTAAGTTTCATTTGATGGAGATATAAGTGTATAAATTTAATTATGTTGACATATGAATTGAAGTCATAGTTTGGTGGAGATATAAGTTGATATCATACTTCTCATGGACAAATAGATAGTTTTCCCGATTTCTTTTCAAGAGTGATCTACAGATTTTGTGAGAAATAAAGTGTATAAATGACTATACAGTATATATATATATATATATATATATGGTTTGTGAGTAATACTAGTGAGTCAGGAAAAGTGATTATTCTCCAACAGAGATGAAAATTTATGTGAATCAATCTCTTTACTATAAATGTTCATTGCTGAATCGTTTATGACAAAACCTAACTGCTCCAGTACTTCACGACTCACCAAATGTTTTTTTTTTTTTTCCCAAGATGAGTCAATTGCTACGTTGAACAATGCATAAAATGTGAAGATTTATATGATTTCATGCTTAATTTAGCAATTAAGTGGAACAATTCGTAATAGACTAATTACTTAAAATGATTATGTGGACCCATGCGAATTTGATGAAATGAAAGTGATGTTGATGACTGTAATGAAAAATATGAGCAACTACTCAAATCACTCATCTTACCAATTTTAATTCAAATTATGATCGAGCTATCCAATGTCTTTAACAAGCCACTGAGTTTTATATCAAATAAATTATATTTTCCCGAAACTAAAAACAAGGTATTCTTTTTAAAAACCATTTCATATTGTTTTAGAAAATACTGTAACCCTTAAAATATCAAACACTATAGATTTGTATCTTTGAACCCTTATTTAACCGTTACCAACTCTTACTAAAATTAAAAAAAAATTTGTGTTAGTTATGGCTAGGATATGTTTTTTTTTTTTTTTTGCTAAACATGACTAGGATTTGTTGGTACATAAACCATACAAATTGGCATGCAGTTTAAGGAATTTCTGAAGAATAATTACACTTGATTATTCAAAAAAAAAAAAAAACTTCAATTGAAAACTTAACTTCCAATTAATATGTTAAAGTTTTAGAATGTAAATTTTGGATTATAGCTATTACTAAATATATCACCGTCTCTTCAGTTAAAAATATGTGTATACAATTTGCCAGTATACGAGACTTTGCTTCTACAAGCAATATATGTTGGTAAAAAAACAAAATTGTGTCACTCGTCAATCAATAATAGCAGTCAGCAAAAGTGATTGTATAGTGTTGAAAATCAGAGTCTGTGTTCATCAAATACTTACTAGATATGGCAATAAAGCATGCGGATTTGGTAAATTCTTTCATGGCATTACATCAATTTCGACTCAGCAAAATGTTTTATTCTGAAAATGACTCAGTTGTGGGTTCCAATGTTAATGACTAGTTATATTAAAGTGTTTTCATATAACTTTTTCCATTTGCTTAATATAGCAACTTATTGAAACTATACGTAATCAATCGTTTCTTTTTTTTAATGATTATGTGGGTCGAGGCAAAATTAATGAAATATATTGGTTTTTGACTAATGAGCAGTACCATAAATCGGTCCAAGAATACTGATTCATATATAACTTTACGAGATGCGTACATCTCCGAAAGCCAAACATTGTAAGAGAGATTCATGCATATACTGCAATTAACATAGATATATAAATCATGTGCAGGTTTATTCAGACGTAAAAACCTACATGTAGATCTGTAAACTTGTCACGGATCATCTCACGGAGATAACGAACTGTGTCGGAGGATAGGTCCGGATCGATGATGTCGTTGTCAGTCTCGATGGTCCATGCCACGTGGCTACCAACGTCCGTGTTTTCCATAGGAGTAATGGTGGTGGTTACTTTGAGCGTCTTGTACTTGATCATTCTCATCGTGCTTGTTCTATTCTCCAAATCCAAGTCCTCGAATTCCACGTTAGCTTTTCGTAAAACATATATACAAAGAAACTAGGGGTTACTTGTGTATTTTTTTTCCCACCCAAAAAAAAAAAGTTTCAGAAAAAAACAACTAGGGTCTGAAATAATCTAGTATATAAATATGAAAATAAGTATGTAAATCAATGCATAAGAGTTCGTTACCATCATCTTTAAATCCTTCAATGAAAGCTTTATAGCATTTATCTGCCAGAGATTCAACGTTAATGAATTCTGCCTTCAATTAAGTACACATCCTAGATGAATCTTGTCATCGATCTTCATGAGGTAACCGATCAGATACTCGACACTACAAGAAAACATGTCATATTCCGACGGACAGAACATCCGTCGGAAATTTCCGACGGTCAACCGACGGAAGTCCGACTTCCGACAATCCGTCAGAAATCTGTCACAATTTACCGACGGATTTCCGACGGCTACGGAAAGTGTCAGACATCCGTCGGTAAACCGTCAACTTGCACCGACGCATTACCGACGGTTTCCTAAACGTCGAAATTTTATAACGCAATTCCAACGGATTACGATGTCGGCAAAGTCTGATTGGTTACCTTATCGTTAGCGGTGGCTCATGGGATTTGTGGGGTGTTATGTCGGAGGTTTGTGACGGATTTCCGACGGAATGCATTCTATATAAGCTACGACATTCCATCATTCCATCGTAACACAATTCACATTGTAAAAGAAACACAATTCACATTATCTAAAAATTTAAAAGAGATGAGTCTTCATATTTTCGGTCATGGATGGACGAGCCAATGATGGAAGAGGGGTCTAACTTATTAACGACCGAATACGCTCAAGGTATTTGCGAGTTCATGCAGTTACCTAGATATCAAGAGGCGGCCACCAAAGGTCAATATATCAAATGTCCTTGTTCTAATTGCTGTAATAGAAGTACTGTTGCGGTTCCTACTGTTTGGAACCACTTATATAGATATGGATTTAGGACCGGATATAAGGTTTGGTATTTACATGGAGAAACCAATTATGAATATGGTAGTACTAGTGGCAATGCACCTTATTTTCCAGATAGCATAGGGGAACCTACCGCGGGAGTAGACGTTGGGGTAAGTACGGTTGCGATGGTTAACGATGCGTTTAGAGAGAATTTGCAGTCGGGTGGGTATGAGGGTGATAGGGTTGAAGAACCTAATTTAGAATCTCGAAGGTTTTTCGATATGTTAGACGCATCAAAGCAACCACTATACAGTGGTTGTAGGGATGGTCATTCACCGCTATCTTCTGCTAGTAGGATGATGAACCTGAAGACTGATTATAATTTGTCCAAAGAATGTGTTGATGCATTCACCGAGTTCGTGAAAGATATTTTGCCAGAAGATAATCTGGCCCCCGGATCATACTACAAGATTTTAATTGGGACAGACAGATGACCGGTAGGGTTCGACGGGAGTTCGACACCAAGGCTGGTAGATTGTACTCGCGGAAGTTGAACGAGTGGAAGGACCTGTGGCTACATCATAAGATTCCTCGGGATATGAAATACCGTCCCGAGTTATGGGCTTAAATCATTGCGTATTGGGAACAGGAGGCAACTAAGGCGACCTCTGCCACCCAGTCTTCAAACCGAAAGAGCGACCGGAAGGGGAAGGGACCATCGACCCATAACCTCGGAGCAACGAGCAAGGCGACTCGTGCAGAACAACTGGTAAGTTTTTTTATGACAATAATTATTTTTATTATCGCTAACGTATTTGTTTACTTTTCAATGCTAATAGTACCAAAAGAAAGGTACGCGTCCTTCAAATCTGGAGTTGATCAGATATGCGCATACGAACCGCAAGACTGGTGAAATTCAAGATCCACTTGCTCGTGAGATCGTGGAAAGCGTGGAGAGGCTCGGTGAGGACTACCTCTTATCCCAACCGATCGTTGAAGAAACTCCACCGCTCACCGAAGTACCATTTGAGAAGATCAACGAGCTTACGTATGAGGTTAGTAAATGATTTCAAGTAGTAACGAATTTAAAATAACTTCTAATACTTATACGTTTTAACATTTATAGTTTTATTTTATATGGTAGGCTACTCGGAAGAACAAAGGTCGTGTCTTCGGTCTTCCGGAGGACAGTTCCAGCTCTTCCAATTTCACGGTGATAACGGGTTGCAGGCACAAAACACTGAGCTTCTCGAGCGGATGAAAGCAATGGAGGCACAATGCGAAGAGGATGCAAAGCGGGTGAAGGAGTTGGAGGAACAACGCTCAGCAGATGCAGCGCGCATTCGTGGGATAGAAGACCGGATGAACGAGTTCTTCCGTAATTATCGTCCACAATAGACTTTTAAATTTTTATGTAGAACTTTATTTGGTTTTAAAACAATTTTATTTTCATTTTAAATTTTAATTTCAATTTTTTTTAAATTTAAATATTAATTTAAAATTAAATTTTAATTTAATTTAAAAATTCATTTAAAATTCATTTTTTTAATTAAAATCCGACATCCGTCGGAAATCCGTCTGTTTCCTAAATCCGTAGGACTGCCGTCGGTGTCGTAGACCGTCGGATTGCCGTCGGTGTCATAGACCGTCGGAAATCCGTCGGCGATCTATTATCCGACGGTATTACGACGGAATGTCAACGGATTCCGGTTAACCGTGTTCCGCCGGAGTGTCGTCGGAGTGGATGGACGAATTACCGACGGAACGCGGATTTCCGACGAGTTAGAACCGGCGGACCATATCCGTCGGAAATCCGTCATAATAGGGCTTATTCCGACGAATTTCCAACGGATATGGCCGTCGGAATAGCACCTGTTTTCTTGTAGTGCGAAGATATTCTCTGCATCTTCGATGTCATGACGAATCTTCTCGTACTCGACAGTCCACGCCACGCGGCTACCGTTGTTGTGTTCCTTAGGCGTTACGGTGAAGGTTGCTTTGACCGTCTTGTAGTATTTACGGACCCAATTTCCATGCATGGCCACGGTCAATGTTCTTTTCTCCAAATCCTTCGACTCCAATTGGATCCTTACCTCCATCGGCTCTATAGTGAAACATAACAATTTAGTTAAGGGTTTTGATCCATGTTAAGAAAACAATATATAGATATGAAAGAAATTTGGAAGAGTTAATTATTTAACCGTGTCAAAGAAATTTGGAAGAGTTTCGCTGCCAAAAAGGTTAATGTATCCGTCCGCCGGAGACTTAATGTCAAAGTCCCCAGAAGCAATTTTACCTAGTGCCATTCTCTATTTTTTTTTCTTTTTAGTGATAAGTGTATGTTTTGTGGGTTTGATTATAATTCCTTTCAATGAAGGTATCTATATATAGCGAGAGTTCAATGAAACTTTCACTACAAGAAAACACTGATTTAGCCTCGACATATTTCGACGCTAAAACCTCTTAGCGTCGATTTAGCGTCGAAAAACATTTCAACGGTAAACCGTCGACGCTATTTTAGCGTCGAAATGAAGTTTGACGCTAATTCGACCCTAATTTAGCGTCGGACGTTCGACGCTAATCCGACACAATATTTCGACGCTAATTCGACGCTACTGTAGCGTCAAATTAGCATCGAAACGTTTCGATGCTAAATCGATGGTAATTCGATGCTAAATTAGCGTCGGATTACCGTCGACACCAGATTCATTCGACGCTAAATTGATGCTAAATTGATGCTGATGTAGCGTCGAATTACCGTTGACACCTGATTCATTCGACGCTAAATCGATGCTAAATTAGCGTCGAATGAATCAGGTGTAGACGGTAGTTCGACGCTACATAAGCATCGATTTAGCATCGATTTAGCGTCGAATGATAACATTTAAAAAAAAAAATTATTATACAAAATTATTACAAATTAAAAATTATTATAATTATTATAATAAACATTAAAAATTATCCGATACAAAATAAAATTATCCGTTACAAATTAAATTAAAACGCTAATCCGACGGCGGTTGTTGGATCCTTAGGTTAACGATATCTTCGAACTCTTGGTGGAATTGCGTTGCACCGGGAGGTGTAGGAGGCGGTGGAGGACGATTCATCCCTTGCAAGGCAGTGGCTAATGTCGGGTTATCCAATTAATGCAATGATGTCAAAGAGACTGCTCAATGACGAGACATGAGTCTTTAGCTCCGCAATCTCAGCTTTAGCAGCTTGCAACTCAACGGTCAAACGCGGCTGAGATGAACCCGGCGAGTAAGAATATTGAGAAGACGAACAAGCTGCCGGGACATCTTTGATGGATCCAACACCCATCGTTCGTCCTTTCTTCTTCGGTGCAACCTAAAAAATAAAAGTGTTATACAATAAAATAATAATTAAAAATAAGTTATAATTAAAAATAAGTTATAATATAAAATAAAAACCTAATAAATTACCTCCTCGTAAAGTCTATCGAAATCTTCGAGACCCATCGTAGACTGGACAAACTCATCTAGCTCTTCCAGTCGTGCATTGTACGCGTTGAACGTTTGTTCCGCTTGAGCGGTAACAAACGTCCCATCCTTCCTCCGATGAGTTTTCTCCATCACTTTAACCATCAGAGGAAGATCACCGCCATCAGCCTGTTAAACAAAAATAAACAGAGATAAAAATGAAATATATAATAAATAAATATTTATAATATACATAATCAAATAAATTAATTTAATACAAATATTACCATGTGCAGTCGTATTGTGGCGTATGATGATTGACCCGCACAATGCTTTGAAGGTCCATCTCCTTCGGCCACCGGCGTGAGACGGGATGCAGAACACTTCCCCGATTTAACCACCGATTTGGGATCCTCCCAATACTGCACTAAACCCGACCAAACATCGGGATCCATCCCGAGCGGCTTCGCCTCATCGCCTTTCTTGCCCCACGCTTTCTTCAAGTTCGTGACGTAACCGTTGAGATGCTTTAGGGCTTTCTTCTCGAACGCCGCTCACACTTCGAAAGTATGAGGTTCTTCCCAATGCCACCCTTGCTACAAAAATACGAATAATGTTATGAATATGTTTATAATCAAATAATTTAATAAATAAAATTAAATAATATAAAATGACTTACCGCCCATGACTCGAACCAAATATCCCGAACATTCTGCGGCGTCATGCTCCAATTAGGATGCGGCATAGTGAAGTGGCCCTTGATTGCCTTGGTGACCAAACACGCAACCATGTTATCCGTAAACCTATTAAACAAAATATTAGAATGTTAATAATTTAATTATAACTTGTAATTAAAAATTAATTATACAAAAAAAAATTTAATTAGTAATATTGAAAAAAATTAAAACATATATGTACCACGAGGCCTCAACGGATGGATAATGTACCACGAGGCCTCAACGGATGGATAATTGTAAGCCGTGTCTCACGTCCAGGTTGGCGGAGAAGCTCAGAAATTCGCATCATAAGAGACGCGTTTGGCGGTGGAGGGGGCTCATTGTGGTCATCGGGATGATCATCTTCGTCTTCTTTTGGCTCTGGATGAGGCTCTGGCTGAGGCGGTGGCGGACCCTGTGGCGGACCTCGGAGCGGAGCTCATGGCGGAGCCCGTGGCGGAGCTCGTGGACGATAGTTCGCAGCCTGCGAACCCGACCCCGATCCTGATCCGGATCCGCGACGACCATCGGATCCGGGAATCGAAGCATCCTCGCCAAATAACTGGCCGTATGAAGGAGGATGACGTTGATCACCCTATAAAATAAAACAAATTTATTAAATTTAAAAATGTAAAATGTAAATTTAAAATTTAGGAAATAAATTTATAGTGCTGAAATAATTTTAGGAAAAAATTAGATATTTTATGTTTAGGAAATAATTTTATATTTTCGAAATAAATTTAACATTTATGAAATTATTTTATCGAAAAATAACTTGTAAATTGGTTTTTCATTAAAAAAAATATTTTTAACATCCAAAAAACTCCTAAATTAGTTTTATTTGACTTTACATAAATAATTTTCATAAAATCTAAATTCAAATCTATAACTTAGCAAATCTAAATTAAATTCCATAACTTATCAAATCTAAATTCAATTCCATTTCCTAAAATTTATTTCCTACATTTTTCCTAAAATCTATTTCATACCAAATTTCCTAAATTCTATTTACAACATATTTATTAAATTTAAAAATGTAAAATATAAATTTAAAATTTAGGAAATAATTTTATAGTGCTGAAATAATGTTGGAAAAACTTTTATATTTTATACTTAGGAAATAATTTTATATTTTCGAAATAAATTTAACATTTATGAAATTATTTTATATTATCGAAAATAACTTTTTAATTCGGTTTTAATTTTAAATAAATATTTTAAATTCAAAAAACTCATAAATTTGTTTTATTTGACTTTACATAAATAAATTTCATAAAATCTGAATTCAAATCTATAACTTATCAAATCTAAATTAAATTCCATAACTTATCAAATCTAAATTCAATTTCATTTCCTAAAATTTATTAATAAAATCAATTTCATTTCAAATTCCATAACTAATATATATATATATATATATATATATATATATATATATATATATATATAACTATTTTATAACTAATTGCAAATATATATAAAATAATTTAAAATAAAAAATATATATATTACCATTTGTTTTTCGGCGGTGGCTGACGGCGGATGGAGATGCGGAGGAGGAGAAGGGACGGCAGCGGAAGGAAGGAGATGCGGCGGCGGCGGAAGGAAGGAGTGGCGGCGGCGGAAGGAAGGAGATGCGGCGGCAGAGAGGAGAGGGAGAGGGAGAGGGAGAGGAGAGGGAGAGAGAGAGGCGGCGGAGAGTGGGAGAGAGAGAGAGAGAGAGAGAGAGAGAGAGAGAGAGAGAGAGAGAGAGAGAGAGAGAGAGAGAGAGAGAGAGAGAGAGAGAGAGAGAGAGAGAGAGAGAGAGGAGCGGGAGGGAGGGAGAGACCGGCGGTGGCTGGAGAGAGAGAGAACGGCGGTGGTCGGAGATGGAGAGAGTGAGAGGAGAGGATTTGCAGAAACCGGAGAAGAAGGCTTCGGTCTCCGTATAAAAATCGGGAACCGACGCTAATTCGACGCTAAATTAGCGTCGAATTCGCGTTGGATTACATTTAAATATAATTTCTATTCCCCACGCAGAGTTAATGTTACAGATCTGAATTTATTTGATTTAGCGTCGAACTGCTCACCAATTCGACGCTAAATCAAAATTAATTTGGTTTACTGCCGTTGGTTTAACAAACAAAATTTGATTTTTTTCGGTTAACTACCATTGGTTAAATCAAATTAGTTCAATATAGCGTCGAATTTGCGTCGGATCAAATTAATTTGATCCGTTTAATACCCTAAACCCTAAACCCCAAACGTAAAATTTGTTCAGATAGCGTCGAATTAGCATCAAATCGATGCTAATTCGATGCTAAATCGACTCTACCTTAACCTAATTTTATGTTTGGGGTTTAAGGTTTAGGGTATCCGCCACTGGTACGAAAACTATCTTAGCCTTTTCAATCTTTCATATAATAGAATAATTTAAAATTTTTAAATTTGAAATTACATATTTAGTTCATAAAGGGTTATGATGGTATATGTAAACCTATATAGTTTTTTCAAATAGAAGTCCTTACATGCATTTGTAACATCGAATTATACAAACATACTAATTTGTTGGCTATTAAATCATTGAATATAGTTAACATTGTAGCTTCACTCTGAATCGTCGACGTTAAATCTATTATTGTTTATACCCTAAACCCTAAATGAAAAATTTGTTTGATTTAGGGTCGAATTAGCATCGAATCACGTGAATTCGATGCTAATTCGACGCTATTTAAGAAAATTAGCATCGAATTCATGTGATTCGATGCTAATTCGACGCTAAATGATTTAGGGTAAAGAAACCTTAACATATACAATAACAATCTTAACCTATTTAAAGATTTTAAAACCGCAACATATAACGATAACAATCACATATATTTTTACATATCAAATTTCCTACATATTTACTAAATCCATTTCCCGACAAATTTATAACAAAATGTACATTGATATGTCATTACTAATATATCAAATAAAATGAACATAAAAAAAAAATAATGATTTAGCGTCGAATTCATTTGATCTGACGCTAATTCGACGCTAAATCAAATATATTTTTCATTTAGAAATTAGGATAAAGAAACCGCAACATATACGATAACAATCTTAACCCATTTAAAGATTTTAAAACCGCAACATATAACGAGAACAATCACATGAATTTTTTCATAACAAATTTCCTAAAATCTATTTCCTACATATTTCTTAAATCCATTTCCTTACAAATTTATTACAAAATGTACGTATTGATAATTCATTACTAATAAATAAAATTAATTTTAAAAAAATAATAATTTAGCGTCGAATTAGCATCGAAATAACATGAATTCGACGCTATTAAACAAAATGAGTGTCAAATTAGCGTCGAATTCATGTGATCTGACGCTAATTCGACGCTAAATCACTCAAATTTTTCATTTAGGAATTAGGGTAAAGAAACCACAACATATACGATAACAATCTTAACCCATTTAAAGATTATATGTTTACAACATATAACGATAACAATCACAACAATTCAATAACAATGTAACATGAATGAATTAGTGTCGATAACAATCATACAACGAGATATATTGATTATGCAACTCCAATAAAACATTACAAATAATGAAACATAATTTTTAAAACGACTTCTTTCACAGGTACCTTAGAGACTTGAAAATATTAAACATACAACGGTTATGGTACAAGTACATAATAGACTACTAATTTTTAACACATATATGTATACACTCCAAACAACGGTTAGAACCAGAAGCTTTTCTTTCCCTTTTGTTTCTTTGCTGGAGAATCTAAAAATCCGTCGCAAAATTCCCTTTTGATTGCATCAACATCTAGATTTAAGTTTGGGATTTCTGGACTTTGGGCAAATTTATAATCGTAGTAGTGATCCTTACATTCATTTGAAGTACTTCCACCGTAAGTATCTGACATTTCAATCAATTGAGATGGTTGTCCGTCTTCGATTTGCCTATACTAAACTTCATCGACAACCCGCTTCTGGTCATGACATTCTGGCTGCTTATCATATTTGTGTTTTGAATAACTGAACCCATCTTCAAATTTGGGACTCACAACATTGGCAGGAGAGCATGAATCAGCTTCCCACGAGTATGTGGGTATCTCTTTAGTATATTCGTCGCACTGAGATTCAGTTTCCCACGAGAATTTAGGAATGTGGTGTATGTTTGGCAAGCACTGGCTGTCCGGCACTATTGTTGATGTAGAATCTTCATTATGGGTTGGTGAGCACGTATCAAATTCCCACGAGTAAGTGGGTATCTCTTGAGTGAATTTGTCGCATTGAGTTTCGGTTTCCCACAAGTATTTTGGAATATCAAAAAAATTTGCCACGTTTGTTGATTTAGAGTCTTCCTTAGGAGAGCTGGAAGACATTATGTGTGTTATTGATAGGTGTAGAAGTTATACACTCCATCATATGTATTTATAGTAGAAGTTATATGTTTAAACGTAAGTAAAACCATATCCACAAATAATGGAGATAGTCCACATAATTTGTTTTGTCTTTGCATATTGTCTTGTCAAATCACATTGGTCTGTAACGATTGTGTCCACATTTTATGTGGTTAACCAAATCTTTCATTAGATTTTTAGTATATGAATATGTGGTCGATCAAAGTATCAAGTTATAACATTGAAACGAATAATTTTTTAAGCACACATTAATCGGAAATAGGATATTTCAAATTTTGATACATTATTTTAACTAAAAGCTTTACAGATAAAAGCCTTACAGAAATAACAACACACATAATATATAGTACATTACTAGACATGTAATCCACATCCCCTTACTGAAGCACACAGTAATCAAAAATAAGTAAACATAAAAGCCATAGGCACTTATTGTACTGACGAGTGACCGTCGTGCGGCAATAGTAGTTATACATTACCAATAAAACATAATTCTTAATGATCCATCTCGAACTTCAGCATGTGTTTGTCACAACAACCGTAATGGTCATTTGGACATTTAAAAACAGAGATCTTCGGTTCTTCATAAGCATCAATGGCATGCGTCGATGGAGGTGTTTTCAGGACTACATTTTCTCCGCTGGCTCCAGAGCGTGCTTTAGGAGTCTTGTTTGGAGCACGCGAAGTAGAACCAGTGTGTATAGAACGGTTCATTGAGTTACTGAGACGAATCGTAGAAGAAGGTGGGTTGTTTGATTCTGGTAAAGAATCAAGGAAAGAAGTTATTATCTTCTCTTCCTCAGATGAATTTAGAATTTTTTTCGACATGGTTTATATTAGGTGTTTTGTGTTTTCGATATACTAATCTAATGAAACCAGTACCTATTTATAGATTTAAAAAAATTATTATAACAACTTTAACATAATAGATCTTGGCCGTTAAATGATGTATGGAACATCTAACCATTCAAATGAGTTGTCAAATCGGATTTGTTCCAAGCACTTGTGTCCATATAATTTTCGTATCTATAAAAGATTTAAGTGGAGATTTTAGAATCGATTTTGCATCGAATATTAGCATCGCAGTAGCATCGAATTCCTTTGCGTCGATTTTGCATCGAATTCGCGTCTTTTTGTGTTGTTTCTCAACGACGCAAAAAAATTAGGTGAACCACATTAAGTGGCCGACAGTGTTATTCACGGAATTGATTTCTTTATTGCTCACTGAGAAGTAATGTCGCATCAATTTTAGTTCTTTTCTTATAAACACATCGACACGGTAAACTTAAAATATCTCTGTATTTTGCCTATATAAGTCAGAGTAATTCAACACAAAATCATAACACAAAATATTCAATTTCAAAATGGCAGACAGAGATCTATGGAATTACTATATGGAAAACTGAGCCTCCGTTCAAACCCTCCAAACAAAACTCTGGTTCCTTTAAGCCCTCCATACGATGACTTAAATGTTATTGATGCTCCACCGACAATTTCACTCCAACCAACTCAACGATCCCAAAACCAAACACTCGTAATACCGGGACCTGGGCAACTCATACGGCGAGGACTGTTTCGCAAGAGGTCGCACGATGCAAAGGTGTTGCGAGGTGAAAGTTCTCAGACACTTCCAACACAAGATTTCATTCGTGAGGTCATTAATGAGCCACTACAGGGCGACCAAGATTTTAGTAGTCCTCGGTGGACTTCTAATATCGATTACATAATCCGTGAATGTATATATATATATATAATTAACGCTTTTACCATTACAATAATGATTGAAGATGAGAAATACTAACTCTATCATTCATAAATGTAGGTTCTTATAACCACAGGAGCACACCATTCTGGACCCAGGTTGCAGAAATTCAATCCCCGCATTCACAATTTGTGAAAGTAAAAAAGATTTACGTTGTCGATAAATATTATATCCATTTATAGATATAATTTATCTGACAAGTAAATTGTATCTCCTTTTCAGATTGTGGCTATGCTCTCCAGTTTGACCCCCAACGGGCAGGGAGATCTGCTAGTAACCTTAAAGGATCCGTTAGGAAAAATTGACGGAACCATGCACCATAACATCTTCAAAAATGACGAGTACAAACTTGCCACTGTTGTAGGTGCGGTGGTCATTCTACAGAATCTTACCGTATGCCGTTTTAACAGGAACTCTAAGTATCTAAACATCACAGAGCGGAACATTGTTAAGGTAGTTTTTCCATAACTTTCTAAATATTTCTGATAATTATAAACTGAATTTCTTTTCCAAACAGATAATTGGTGCTAATTTGATGATTGCCGAATACGAACCAACCGAAGTATCTACTATCAAAGAGGAAGATGAAGGAACTACTGGGTACGAATATAAAATAGTTCCAGACTCAGATGATGAATAAACATCCGACCCGTCAATGGTTAAAAATAAGCTTAATTAAGGCTTTATGTTGCTTTAATGTTTAATATTTTCCTAGTATCCATACTACGAGTTCATTATAATGTTGTTATCTAGAATATTTCCTATTTTATCGTGATTTTGTGTTCATCACATGTTACTGCATACAGATATTATGTTCACAACATATAACGATAATAAACACATGAATTCGATAATCACATATAATGCTAACAATCACATAAAACGATAACAATCACACGAATTCGAAAAATAAATACAAATGAAATAAAAACAGTCATATATGCTTCACTCTGAATCGTCATTTGAGTTGTCGTCATCCTCATCGGTACTTTCTCCACTCTCCTTTGCGAACTCGTCTTCCGGGTTTTCTGCATCGTTAGCATCCGGAAGTATTTCAGCTTCTCGATTTTTTGGATATATAAGAATGATATTGTCTATATCTGCTTCTGGAGTTGTTAGATCCACGACCGTTTCATTTTGCATAGGAGCGTCGTTTGATTAAACTATCATTCCTCTAGGTGCTATTTTAAGCACAGATAACCATGGAATCCCTGTTTTCTGACACGTGGATATGGAATGAAACATACTTAATCCGCTTGTGATGCAAGGACAAATGGATCATACTTTGCATGAGAACGCGATCCATTAACATCGATGACACCAAATTTTCCTACTCGAACCCCTCGCCCGACAACTGGATCAAATCACTCGCATTTGAAAAGGGGGCACTTTAAGTTAACCAAACCAGGGAATTGTACTTGAATAATGTCTTGGATAATGCCATAAAAATCCGTGTCCCCGGCTCGAACTACCACACCATAGTTCGCAGTTGCTCTATTTTTGCCACGTTCGAACGTATAAAACACATAACCTCGTGTAAAATACATTGGAGATGACGTAACTTTTCCCCAACGGACCTTGGATCAACTCTCTAAACCATACAGAGTATGACGTGTCTCCATAATCAACCTGGCAGATACATAATACACATTGTAAATATAGTAGTATATACACAAATTGTACATATAAGGTTTTATGGAAACTAGATATATATAATTTTGTATTTAACTTATATACCTGAGTCCTCAACCATTTAGCAAAGTGTAGATCTTTACGTTTTTCAATCTCATCGGCGGATGCATTTGGGAAAGCCTCGTTAACTTGGCGAATGAATTCACTAATAGAAAATATGGCTATAACAAATGCATTTGTTATATGTGTTTCATAGTATATATAAGTACGAAAATAACTCTTTTGACCTCAATCCATAGTTGGTAATTATAATATGTACCTCAGAAATGGGCTAACTTCGTCGCATTGTAAGAGAATATATGTGTGTGCACAATTGTAGTCTTCGAACGAGGACCAATCTTCTTCTCTTATGATTCTGGCCTGCCTACCAACTGCACAAAATATATCTGGGACATCTGAAATTGGATATGTTTGTGCGATGCCACCATCGTCGTACCTACGTGGAGCTCTTTTTCGTGTCTGGACAGTTGGAGGGATGTAATATGAGCTGAAATGAGAGGTTTCTTCGGTTAGACTTCCCACAACAATTGATCCTTCAACCCTTGCCAGGTTTTTTGCCTTTCCTTTTAAGTGTTTCATGAATCTCTCGAAAGAATACATCCAACGAAATTGAACAGGCCCTCCTAAATCGGCTTCGTGAGTAAGATGGACAGAAAGATGTTCCATCACATCAAAGAAAGATGGAGGGAATTTCTTCTCTAAGTTGCACAGCAATATTGCGATGCAATTGTTTAGTTGTTGAATTCCATCTTGAGTCAGAGTTCGCACACACAGATCTCGAAAAAATGCTCGAACACCTAAACCCAAAATCCAATATCAACCAAAACACAAATGTAATTTTCCAGACATAATTTGTTTAGATATTTAAATATCGTCATAGAAAATATACCTGCAAGTGATTCATGCACGTTCGTTGGCAAAAGTTCTGCAAAGGCGAAAGACAATAATCTTTGCATAAACACATGACAATCATGACTCTTCATACCAGAATTTTTTTTCCCTTGCTCCACAGACTTAGAGAGTTTTGATATGTATCCATCTGGGAACTTAACTTCGGTTGAAACCCAGTTGAAGAATGTTTCTTTGCCTTCGCTTGACAATCTAAAGCTAGGCACTGGAGCTCTCCCATCTCCCGTCAGATGTAACTCAACTCTGGAGCATATAAGAGGCAAATCCAGTCTAGACTTCAAGTTGTCTTTAGACCTGCCTGGAACGTTTAAGATGGTGTGCATGATGTTATCAAAAAAGTTTTTCTCAATGTGCATGACATCAAGATTGTGGCGCAATAGATGATCCTTCCAGTACGGTAGATCCCAGAAAATGCTCTTCTTATGCTAATTATGTTCTTCAAGGTATCCATCTGGGAGATTGGTCGGAATATTAAGCCAGTTACCACCACGTTTTGCTGTGTCTTGAGCTCCCCAATAATCAAGTTGACCTTCAATTTATTCTCCTGAAAGATATGGAGGTGGGGGGGATACATACACGTTTGCCCTTTGTGAACAACCTCCTATTCCCCCGGTACGGATGGTTCATAGGGAGAAACCTCCGGTGACAATCAAACCAACAAGATTTTCTACCATTTTTTAGTTGGAATGCATCTGTTTCATTTTGGCAATACGGACATGATAACCTACCATGTGTTGTCCAACCAGATAACATTCCATAGGCTGGAAAATAGCGTATCGTCCACATAAGCACAACTCGTATGGTAAAATTCTTTTTCCTAGAGTAATCAAAAGTACGAACCCCATGAGACCACAACATGTTCAACTCGTGAATCACCGGCTGTAAAAACACATCAATAGATCTTCTTGGATGCTTCGGACCAGGGATTAAAATACTCAAAACCAGAAATTCCCTCTGCATGCACATATCAGGCGGAAGGTTATAAGGTGTCAATATAACCGGCCACAAAGAATATTGCCTGCCAGACATACCGAATGGACTAAAACCATCTGTACATAGTCCAAGATAAACATTGCGCTTCTCTTTAGCAAAATTAAAATGTACCGATTTGAAGTGTTTCCAAGCTTTTGCATCAGAAGGATGATGAACTTCTCCTTCAATAGTTGAATGTTCTGCATGCCACCTCATAGATGCAGCTGTGCGTTCTGAATGGTATAACCTTTGTAGCCTATCTGTTATGGGCAGGTACCACATTCTATGGTACGACACTTTTCTACCAGCTCCTTGGGGCTTAAATCTTGGTTTGTGGCAAAATCGACATTCCTGCAGATCTTCATCATCTTTCGAAAATATCGTGCAATTGTCAATGCAAACATATATCATCTGCGAGGGCAATCCTAAACTAGAGACTAGTTTATGTATGTCGTAATATGACTCAGCAACTTGATTACCCTCTAGCAAATATTCTCTTAGAAGAGATGCCCAATCATCCATGCAACTCTCAGATTGATTATGATCAGACTTTATTGTCATCATCCTAGATGCCAACGATAATTTAGACAGACCTTCCCTACAACCTTCATAGATTGGTTGTTTTGCAGAATCAAGCATATCATAAAAAAATTTTGCATCTAAATTGGGTTCCTCAGCAACATCAGGAGTAGACATAACTCAAGGAAATTCATCAGTTACCATTTCTTCGATCCTATTATGCTCTAACCCGACATCATGATCATCATTTTCTATAACAAATTGATGCCGATCATATTGTTCATTCGAATAACCCTGACCCTGATCCATAGGTTGGTAACTAGTACTACCCGAAGTTTCATCTTCATACCCCTCTCCATGATAAAACCAAACATAATACTCAGGTGTAAACCCTCTATTAAATAAACGTGTACCAACTGTATCAATTGTCTGTGGCTTCGAATTTTTGCACTTCCGACACGGGCACACCATCACTCCGGTCCGTTGAATTGTAGGCACATTACTCGCTTGAGCAATGAAAATTTCAAGGCCGTTGAGGAACTCTTCTGAAAGGCCTCAATTTTCATCTTTACGTCGATACATCCAGCGTCTTAGTTCGTATATATCGCCCATATTAAAAAAAAAAATTAGGGAGAAAAGATTTTTTTTTTTTTTTGAAATTCTTGAATGATTCCTTACGGTGGTGGTGGGTGGGTATATATAGGAGATTTTAGCATCGATTTTGCATCGAATATTAGCATCACATTAGCATCGAATTCTTTTGCGTCGATTTTGCATCGCATTCGCGTCGTTTTTGTGTCGTTTCTAAACAACGCTAAATAAGTAGGTGAACCCGTGTTAAATGTGTCATCTACCTACCAAATTTGACGCAATATTCGACGCTATGCATTCGACGCTAAATCGACGCTAAATTTGCATCGATTTAGCGTTGAACTTAGACTTCCGATGCTAAATCGATGCGATATAGCGTCGGTTTAGCTTCGAAATGTTTCGTCTCTAATTAGCGTCGATTTAGCGTCGAATTGTGTTATCGACGCCAATATTCGACGCTATACGTTCGACTCTAAATCGACGCTAAATTTGCATCTATTTAGCGTCGAACTTAGACTTTCGATGCTAAATCGACGCGATATAGCGTCGATTTAGCTTCGAAATGTTTCGTCCCTAATAAGCGTCGATTTAGCGTCGAATTGTGTTATGGACGCCTTTACGACGCAAAATCGACGCTAAAATCTAGTTTTCTTGTAATGTTTGATTAACTATAGTTTTACCTAACCCCACTCATCATCTAACCTCCTTTTTTTCACCATATCGATTCTTTCTAAATATAACCAAAAGTTTTAGTATTTAACCAATTTATGTCATCTTCCACTCAGTTAATTCACGTGGTAAGGAAAAATCTACCTAATTCTCAAGAGCCATCACACATATGAACATTTAGCACCATTGACGATTTTATTTGTATTGATAATTAATGATTATATTCAGTATGGTAAGAATTTTGGTATGCATTGCAAAAAAAAAAAAACCTTAGAGATGATATATATTATCCGAAATGAGTTTTCCAGTAATTGAGACGTTATGTTTTGAATACCTATAGATTTATCATTGAAAAGCGGTAAATTCAAAATCAAAAGAGTAAGGTTTAGATTTTCTCGAATACACACCAATTTTTTTTGTGAGCAAGCTCGTACTGTTGTTTAAGATTTTCCTTTTGGAAAGTTTCTAGGGTTTTATTTTGTGATTTCATTTCTTTTCAAGATTGATCTTAGATTTGGTGAGAAATAGAATGTATATTGGTAAAGGGATGTATGATATATATATTGGTAAAGGGATGTATAATATATATATATATATATATATATATATATATATATATATATATATATATATATTGGTAACATAGGGATGTATAATGTATATATATGGTTTGTGAGTCAATAATACTGAGTAAGCAAAAGTGATTATTCTCCAACAGATCATGAAAATTTGTGTTTATCAATCTCTTTACTATAAACGGCGATATACATGAGGTTGCTGAATCGCTTATGACAAAATCTAACTGCTCCCTTCATGACTCACCAAACGTTTGAGTTTTTTTTTTCCCAAGATGAGTCAATTGCTACGTTGAACAATGTAAAAAATGTGAAGATTTAATTGATTCCATGCTTAATTTAGCAATTAAGTGGAACAATTCGTAATAGATTGATTACTTAAAATGATGATGTGGACCCATGCAAATTTCATGAAATGAAAGTGATTTTGACTAATGAGTATAATGAAAAAATTTGAGTAACTAATCAAATCATTCAACTTACCAAAGGTTTCACATCATCATTATAATGAAATTTTTTTAATGAGTATAATGAAAAAATTTGAGTAACTAATCAAAGTGATTTTGACTAATGAGTGATTTTGGTAAATTGTATGATGACAAATTGACAATCCATATGTTTCAACTCAGCAAAAGGTTTTATTTTTCTTAAAATGACTCGGTTGTGGGTTCCAATGGTTAAAGACTATATAAAAGTGTGTACATATTAAGTTTTCCATTTGCTAAATACAGCAACAAATTGAAAGTAATAAATGTTTTTTTTTTATTTTTTAAAATAATTATGTGGGCCGATCAAATTTAATGAAATGAATGTAGGGTTTGACTAATTAGTAGGTCTAACAATACTGATTAAGTTAGTAGGTCTAACTTTTAATGAACATTTGGTAACCAATAAAATTGGTGATTAAGGAGTTAAATTCCTAATGAATTTAAAGGACAATAAGAGGACAAGTAGTTATGATCATAAGAGAACAAGTGGTAAGCAATTTACCATAAATCATAACTTAGTGAGTAAGGTTAATATATAACTTGGAGGCAAAGCTATTCATAGCTTTGCCTCCAAGCTAAAAGAACCAAAACAAACACTTGTCACTAATGTGTGTATCTCTACCATGATGGATGGTTGAGATTGAATCAATGGCAAAAGCCCTAATGAGGAATAAGGTCCTCTCCCCACCTATAAACAGATGTTTTGCTCCATCACAATTCATCACAAGAACAAGAACAAACAACACATAAAGAAAGAGGTTTATAGGAAGGGGAGAGAAACCTTATCTCCTACCTAAATATCTAAGAGTTTCATTGCCTTTAGTCTACAAACCATTAAAGGAAGCTTCACTTCTAAGGAAAAGATCAAGGAGGCTTCACTTCTACAATGAATGGAGGTATTTCTTTAATCTTCTTTATGATTCTATTATGTGATTAATCTAGATGATCAAGATCTTGGGGTTCATGTTAAAAGAATGATTTAACATGTGGTATCAGAGCTTAGGTTATAAACATCTATTTAATCCGTTAAGTATAATAGGAGGTTTATGATTTGAAATATTGAAAGTTAGAAATATGAAAATTAAGGATTTTTCTAGATCTAAAATTAAATTTTATTTCAAGTATGCAAAACCAAATTATCTTGAATTAGAGAATTTTACGGTTTTAAATTTTGTTAAAGATATGCATGCATGTAATTTTCTTACATACATTAATTCGTATGTGAATGAAAATTTTAGCATATTAAAAATTCAAGTTAAAATCGATCTATACTTATTCTACTCATAACTCGCGCAGAATAGTGTTTTTCGTATAAAGTGCAAATATATAGAGTTCGTAAATCACCACAGTGAGCTTACTCTAGAATGGTTTGCAGATTTGATTTATATTTATGAATTAATTAGTTACCCACATGTAGACTAAAACCATAATATATGATCATATTTTTTATGGAGTTTTGTATATGTGTAGACAAAGAATATCCACAAATAACTTTGTCTAAATAATTCAATACATCGCTCTCTAATTGATCCTGAATTATATGAATTTTATGGAATTATGATGACTACCCACATGAGCACCATAATTTCTTGTCATATACATTCATTAATAGAAAATTTATGTATGTGTTGTAAAAGTTTAGAAGCCTATTTAAAAAACTTGTCGTATCTCTAAAAATTGCAGCATCGTTTCCTGCTAATTTGTCATCTATGGTCTCTACTGTTCCACTCCTCACGGGAAAAAACTTCTCAGAATGGAAAGAGAAAGTTGAGTTTACATTAGGAGTACTGGAATTGGATTTGGCTCTTCGTGAAGAGGAACCAAATCCAATAATTGATACCAGTATTGAGGAGGAATATATTTTCTATAAAGCATGGGAAAAGGAGAACAGATTGAGCATTAGGTTCTTTAGGATGACAATAGCTAGCAACATCAAATCTTCCCTTGCAACTATAGATAAAGAGAAAGCTTATCTAGAGGCAATAGAAGAACGGTTTAAGACTACAGACAAATCTCTTGCTGGGAAACTTATGACAGATCTTACAACCATGAAGTATGATGGCACAAGGTCTATGCATGAACATTGCATTGAAATGATGAATCTTACGGCTAAGCTAAATAATTTAGGAATGAGTGTTGTCCAGTTTATCCTAAATTCTCTACCTCCTCAGTATGGACCATTCCAAATTAATTATAATGTCATTGATGAAAGATGGACATCAAATGAATTGGCTAATAAATTGGTACAAGAGAATGCTAGACTTGGTCGAGAAGGCATTAAAGTTGCTTATTTAGTCCAAGAAGCTGGATCTAAAGTTGGTAACAAGCATCAAAGTAACCGTAAAAGAGCATCATAACAAACGAATAGCTCAAACCAAGCTCATGAGAAGAAAAAGGTAAAGAAAGATGACAGATGCAACTTTTGTAAAATGGTTGGTCACTTTCAGAAAAATTGCGCTAAAAGAAAAGAATGGTTCGAAAATAAAGGTAACCTTATGGGTTTCGTAAGCTTTTTCAAACCAAATCTTACTAATGTTTCTTCTAAAACTTGGTGGATAGACAGCGGTGCTAATGTGCATGTATCCAATTCCTTGCAGGGATTTCTTACGACCCAAACCATAAAGCCAAGTGAAAACTACTTATTGATGGGAAATCGAGACAAAACACTAGTTGAAGCTATTGGTACTTATCGTCTCATTTTAGATAGTGGATTTTGTTTGAATTTATTTCAAACTCTTTATGTTCCATCTATTTCCCGTAATTTAGTTTCATTAAGCAAACTTGATATTGCTGGTTTTAATTCAACTCAAGGAGATGGATGTTTTAATTTGTTTCTAAACTTTGTTCAAATCGGTTTAGGAATATCAATTGATGGCCTTTATATGTTAAAAATGGCTGATCAAAATTATAACATACATCTCACCCTGCATGCTAAAAGTGGTCTTAAAAGTAAAAAATGTGCAAAAGACTCTTATTTCTTGTGGCATAAAAGACTCGGACACATTTTCAGTGAAAGAATTAAGAGATTGGTAAAAGATGGAGTCATCCCGAATCTTGATTTTACCAATGGTAAAGAGTGTATAGATTGCATTTAGGGTAAGCAAACTAAACACACTAAGAAAGGAGCCACAAGAAGTACACAACTTCTTGAAATCATACATACAGATATTTGTGGACCTTTTGACGTTCCAAGTTTTGGAGGTGAAAAGTATTTTATTACCTTTATCGATGATTATTCACGTTATTGTTATCTCTATCTATTGCATGAAAAGTCTCAAGCTGTAGATGTTGTACAAGCATTCATAACTGAAGTGGAGAGACAATTAGATAGAAAAGTGAAAATCATTAGGTCCGATAGAGGTGGTGAATTTTATGGCAGGTATGATGAAATAGGACAACATCCTGGACCTTTTGGCAAGGTCCTCCAGAAATTAGGAATCATTGCGCAATACACAATGTCTGGTTCTCCTTGGCAGAATGGTGTAGATGAAAGGCGTAATCGTACATATATGGAAATGGTTAGATCCATGATAAGTCATGCTAACTTACCTATATCCTTGTGGATGGATGCATTACGTACTGCAGTCTATATCTTGAACAGGGTTCCTAGCAAAGCAGTTCCAAAGATTCATTTTGAACTGTGGAAAGGCTGGAAACCTAGTCTGTCACACCTCCATACTTGGGGATGTCTAGCTGAAGCAAGAATACAATCCACATGAAAAGAAATTAAATTTCAGAACGATCAATGGTTTCTTTATAGGTTACCCTGAGAAATCTAAAGGATATAGATTTTACTGTCCAACCCATAGTACGAGAATAGCTGAGACAACCAACACTTTTTTTTTTTAAACTGAACATTTCTAATGCGGAACTCTTAAAACTAAATAAACAAATAAATCAAATAATAAAATTCAATTCTTAATTTAATAAATAAAATCTAGTAAATAATTCAATAAATCGATTCAGGAATGATAAAAAGATCTAACAACCAGGTTCGCTAGACTAAACAACAAAAGCAATAAATCCTAACATCCTCTTCCTACGCCTTGATTCCGCAGTCACATTTTTCCTTTACCTGCATCACATGGAAATAAGAAATGTAGTAATTAATATTTACTTAGTGAGACGGTATTCCTGTCAACAGGCTAAGTACGAATAAATGAACAATCAACAACCATTAAAATAAAAATGTTCAATGCAGGAAAACAGGGTGTCGATCAACACGTCACACGGTGTCGATCGACGCTATCAAAATAAAGGGTGTTGATCGACACGTCGCACGATGTCGATCGACACCACGATCGCATATTACTTCTCAAAAACGATAATTCAACGAAAACATGTCCAAAACGATTACCTCCCGATTTCATCACGAGAAAGAAAACATAACAATCACGAATCATCATCAAACAACACAATCAACCTAAATTCAAGACATAAAAACATTTAATTCCAATTGCTAATCGATTCCTCGCATATTCGAGCCTACGGTCGCGCACTCACCTCGAATTCGGATTGAAACGATGAACGAGTAATGATAACGATCAAAACAGGAACAAACTGAGGCCAAAACCCGCAGGAACAAAACCCTAACGCCTCTAACTACGAAGCACGATTAGCCCTTACGCCTCTAGGAATCAAACGGGAAGTTTGTGATAGATTTCTTTGCAACAATCCTTCACACACACTCCAATTCTCTCTCAAATATGAAATTCTTTTCTTTTCTCTGATCCAAAACGGCCCAAGGCTGCTAAACCTTATATAATCGCGAGCCCTAGGTTTTCCCTAAATCGACTCACAAACCGGACGATTAAACTTTAAACTGAACCAAAATCAGAACATGGTGTCGATCGACACCCCATTCTAAAGTCAAAACTTTGGTTTCAAGATGTTACAATAGTAGAAACCAATAATGCCAGATTTTTTGAGAATGGCGAAATTAGTGGGAGTGATAAAGTTCAAGATGTGATTATTCAAGAAATTCGGGTTAATATCTCAATACCGTTTATTCCAAATGTTGTTGGGAATCTTCCTGTTGTAGAACTGTTACACAACGAGGAAACCCCAACGAATGATCATACACCCCATGAAGAGAATATCGTCAATAAAGATCATACACTTGAAACTCAAGAGGAATTAGCATTAAGAAGATCAACTCGTCAGAGGAGATCTGCTATTTCTAATGATCATCATTTATCAAGTGGAGTTTGGAGAAGGGAATATTTATGATCCGGTTTCTTATTCACAAGCCATGTTAATTCTGATAAATGGGTTGATGCCACAAAAGATGAGATGGGATCAATGGCTAAGAATAAAGTTTGGGATATTGTTCAATTACCTGAAAGACACAAAGCAGTCGGGTGCAAGTGGATCTTTAAGACCAAACTCGACTGTAATGGTAATATTGACAGATATAAAGCTAGACTTGTAGCTAAAGGTTTTAATCAGAAAGAAGGCATCGATTATAATGAGACTTTCTCACATGTGTCTAGGAAAGACTCTTTCAGAATTATCATGTCATTAGTAGCTCATTATGATCTTGAGTTACATCAAATGGAAGTGAAAACTACCTTTCTTAATGGAGACTTGGAAGAAGAAGTCTATATGTGTCAACCTGACGGCTTCATAATCGAAGGTCAGGAAGACATGGTATGCAAATTAAAGAAATCAATATATGGACTGAAACAAGCTTTGAGACAATGGTATCTAAAGTTTGATGAAACCATTACGAAATTCGGTTTCAAAGAAAACATAGTAGATCCATGTACATACCTCAAGTTGAGTGGGAGTACGTTCATATTTTTGATATTGTATGTTGATGATATATTACTGGCAAGCAGTGACCTTAGTCTATTACATGAGACAAAGAAATATCTCTCTAAGAACTTTGAGATGAAAGATATGGGTGAGGCATCCTATGTGATATGAATTGAATTATTCTGTGATCGGTCACTTGGGATTTTAGGATTGTCTCAGAAAGAATATATTGATAAAGTTCTTGAGAGATTTGGCATGATGATGTGTTCTTCTAGCATTGTTCTTATGCAGAAAGATGACAAGCTTGACCTTTCGCAATGTCCGCAGAATGAAATGGAACGTAATGAAATGCGAAAGTATCCTTATGCATCTCTGGTAAAAGGTTTGATGTATGCGCAAGTATGCACAAGACCTGATATCAGCTACGCAGTTGGCACGTTGGGTAGATTTCAGAGTACCCCAGGACTCGCTCATTGGAAAGCTCCAAAGAAAGTGTTGAGATACCTAAAGGAAACAAGAAACTATATGCTCACATATAAGAAATCAACACATCTACAGATGGTTGGATTTTCAGACTCAGATTTTGGTGGGTGCCATGACTCTAAGCATTGCATTCTTGGCTATGTGTATCTCCTTAATGGAGGTGCCATATCATGGAAAAGCCAGAAGTCACAGTTGATTTACACATCAACTATGGAGGCTGAGTATGTGGCATGTTATGAGGCATCTATTCAAGGAGCATGGTTGCGGAACTTCGTCTCTGGTTTGGGGCTCTGAGTTTTGTTGACAAGCCTTTAACTCTTTACTGTGACAATCAAGCCGCAATCTTCTTCTCTAAACATGATAGGATATCGAAAGGATCCAAGCATATGGACCTTAAATATCTATCATTGAAACAAGATGTTAAAAGAGAAAAGTTTGTCATTGAACACATAGGCACTGAAGTTATGGTCGCAGACATATTTACGAAAGCATTACCTCCAAAGACCTTTCAAAGGCATGCTGAAAGCATGGGTCTTGAGGGTAGCTCTTAAATGTAATGTCTGTTTATGATTAGCCTATTTTGACAATTCTTTTGAGCTCTTATATGTCTTTTACATCTTTATATATATATTCTGTTAACTAATGTGCACACTCATGATTGATGATAAATTTATGATAACAGAATACATTTTTATTTAAAACATTAAAGAGACCATTAAGATAACTCCTACTTAAGTTAAAGGTCTAACTATGAAGGTAGTCAATGCAGTAGTACATGGATGGAATCATGTTGCAAAATGATGTGCGACCGTTATGACTCTCACTGATTACTCGAGTAGCCAAGACACTAATGATGACAAAATGAAAATAGAGATATAACATATTATGCCGGCTTATGATTTCCGATTGAAAACTATAAAAGAACTATACTAACGACCAAGTGGGAGAATGTTAGAAAAAATATTTTTCTTACCCATGAATGTGGTCTTATAGTAATTTGTTTCTAATGGGATTGTTATAACTTTTAATGAACATTTGGTAACCAATAAAATTGGTGATTAAGGAGTTAAATTCCTAATGAATTTAAAGTACAATAAGAGAACAAGTAGTTATGATCATAAGAGAACAAGTGGTAAGCAATTTACCATAGATCATAACTTAGTGAGTAAGGTTAATAACTTGGAGGCAAAGCTATTCATAGCTTTGGGACCAAGCTAAAAGAACCAAAGCAAACACTTGTCAAAAATGTGTTCATCTCTACCATGATGGATGGTTGAGATTCACTACAAGAAAACACCGTCAATTCCGACGGCAAGGTTTTGGCCGTCGGCATTCCGTCTGCCAAATCCGACGGCGTGCCGACGGGTTGCCGACAAAAAATGTTCCGTCTCTATTCCGTCGGCATTTTCCGACGGAATTGAGACGGAACAGTTTTTGTCGGAAACTGCCGACGATCCACCGACGGCTTAGAGACGGAAGTCAAACTTTCCGATGTCGGCGACGTCTGATTGATCGGAATTTTTTCTGACGGCCAATATCTGTCGGAATGTAGGACGGAAATCAGACGGTTTTCCGACGGTTTACGATGTCGGCAAAGTTTGAGTGGTTTATATATCGTCTGCGGTGGCCAATGGGATGGGGTTGGGTCATATGTCGGACCTATTGACGGTATTCCGACGGCACATTGAGGGAAATCTACTCTACATAAGTCTGCAGAATGGTTCATTCCATCAAAACAAAATTTCGAGAAAAAAAAACTATAAAAACGAGTTCATATTTTTGGGCATGGATGGACGGGCCAATGACGAATGAGGGGTCGGACTTATTAAGGGACGAGTACGCTCAAGGATTATGGGAGTTCATGAATTTACCCAGTAATGTAGAAGCAGCAAAAAAAGGTCAGGATATCAAATGTCCTTGTTCTAATTGCTGTAATAGAATTAGTGTTGCTGTCCATAATGTTTGGAATCACTTATATAGATATGGTTTTAGACCAGGATATAAGGTTTGGTATTTACATGGAGAAAGGAATTATGAATATGGTAGTACTAGTAGCAATGAACCTTATTTTCCTGATAGCGTAGGGGAACCTACAGCGGAAGTAGATGTTGGGGTACGTACGGTTGCGATGGTTAATGATGCGTATAGAGAGAATAATATTAATATGCAGTCGGGTGGGTATGAGGGTGATAGGGGTGAAGAGCCTAATTTAGAATCTTGAAGGTTTTTCGATTTGTTAGACGCATCAAAGCAACCACTATACAGCGGTTGTAGGGATGACCATTCACCGTTATCGTCTGCTACTAGGATGATGAACATAAAGACTGATTACAATTTGTCCGAAGAATGTGTGGATGCAGTCGCCGAGTTCGTGACAGATATTTTGCCAGAAGATAATCTGGCCCCCGGATCATACTACGAGATACAAAAACTTGTTGCTGGTCTTGGTTTGCCCTACCAGGTTATAGATGTCTGCATCGACAACTGTATGATATACTGGAGAGAAGACGAGAACCGAAATAAATGTAAATTTTGCCGCAAACCACGGTTTCATGATACAAGTGGCAGGTTGAAGATTCCATTCAAACGGATGTGGTATTTACCCTTAACGGAGAGGTTGAAGAGGCTGTACGAATCAAACCGCACAGCAACGGCTATGAGATGGCATGCAGAGCATAGTTAAGATGGAGATATCACGCATCCTTCTGACGCGGAAGCGTGGAAACACTTTCAATCAATGTATCCAGATTTTGCCGGTGAACGACGGAATGTATACATAGGCTTATCCACTGATGGTTTTAACCCGTTTGGCAAGCATGGAAGGAAATATTCATTGTGGCCGGTCATCGTGACACCTTAAAATTTGCCTCCATCTATGTGCATGCGGCGAGAGTTCTTGTTTCTCTCAATTCTAGTTCCCGGGCCAGAGCATCCAAGATGGTCGCTCGATATATTCCTCCAACAATTGATCTGTGAGTTGCAGATGTTATGGGAGCATGGTGTTGTGACTTATGATGTTTCAGTGAAGCAGAATTTCACCATGCGTGCGGTTCTTATGTGGACCATAAGCGATTTTCCTGCATACGGTATGTTATCTGGATGGTCAACGCATGGACGATTGGCATATCCTTATTGCCAAGACAATACTGCAGCTTTCCAATTGCAGCACGGCAGGAAGACTTCATGGTTTGATTGCCATAGGTGTTTTTTGCCGCCCAATCATCCATATCGTAAGTCTAAACGACATTTCAAGACGGATGTACGAGTGTTTCATGGTCCACCTCCTGAGATAGATGGTCGTAGCATATTGGAACAATTACGATATTTTGGTGCAGAGCGAACTCCTGAATGTGGGGGTAATGGCCATTACCCAGTCGACGGTTGTGGGGAATATCACAATTGGCACAAGAAGAGTATTTTTTGGGATTTGCCGTACTGGAAAGACCATCTACTGCGGCATAATGTAGATGTCATGCATGTGGAAAAGAATTTCTTTGACAACATCATGAACACCGTATTAAACGTCCCGGGAAAGACTAAAGACAATTGGAAGTCTAGAATGGACTTGCCATCGATTTGTACGAGGCCATCTCTTCATGTTTTGAACAGTAGATTGCCGATGCCTGCGTACCGGTTAGACGCTAGGAAGAAAGAAGTATTTTTTGAATGGTTCAAAAATTTTGTAAAATTTCCAGACGGCTATGCATCTAACCTAGGTAATTGCGTGGATTCGACGGAAGGGAAGTTTATAGGAATGAAGAGTCATGATTGTCATGTCGTGATGCAGCGTCTTCTTCCATTTGTATTTGCATATCTTCTTCCAGAACCTATCCACCAAGCAATAGGAGGTATATTTGTTACTCCCATTAGTCTATGTCTATCATTATATTACTATATATGTACTAACTTGTTTAATTTTATTTTGTAGGAGTTGGTGCATTCTTCCGAGATTTATGTTCACGAACGCTTACCGTCCACGGGATACGTAACTTGGAGGCCAATATCCCAGTACTCCTTTGTAATCTTGAGTTGATATTTCCACCGTCTTTTTTTGACGTTATGGAACATCTTCCAATTCACCTCCCACGAGAAGCAGCCTTAGGAGGCCCTGTTCAATACCGATGGATATATCCGTTCGAGCGTTACATGTTCCACCTCAAGAAAAAGGTAAAAAATTTGAGCAAGGTTGAGGGATCTATTGTCGCACAAAGCCTAAACGAGGAAGTCTCACACTTTGCCGAATCTTACTTTCCATCGGAAGTTAGTACTAAGGCGAGACGCCCTGCCCGACATGATGATGGAGGTGAGAAAGCAGTCTATGACGTGGTTGTTCCTGAGTTGTTCGCCCAAGTTGGTCGAGCAAATGGAAAACGAAAGAAACGCACACTATCAGCACAGGAGGTCACACATCTGCATACGTACATTCTCAGAAACTGTGACGAAATGTTGGAGTACGAAAGGTATATAAGTTATTAAAGTAAATGTGTGGAATTATTAGGAGAGGTGGACTAATGACTGTTATGTTACAGGATATACATGTCTCTCGCACGTGATTACCATTATGGTAAGACAGATGCCGAACTTGCTGTATTGAAAGATAAAGAATTTCCGGAGTGGTTGAAATGTTATGTAAGTTAATATAAGTAATTACGCTTACTTTTCCATATTTGTTTGCACGTTCATATGTTACTTATTAAATCTTACGAATATCACCAAATAGGTTTTCGACCTTAGAGCAAATGGTCAATCAGTCCCGACATGGTTAGTGGAGGTTGCTTATGGTTTAAGCAGCACGGCGATTTCATATCCCAAGTTTTGCACTAGGGGATATTCGTTCAGGATCCATGAGGAAGGACGTCAAAGATCAACTTCAGACTATGGTATTTCGGCGCAATCCGGTGATACCATGTACTATGGGATTTTAAAAGAAATCTTGGAAATCCGCTATCCAGGAATGGTGAACTTGAGGTGCATAGTATTTATGTGCGATTGGTATGATCCATCCAATGGTCGAGGGGTTCGAGTCGACCAACTTGGTGTTATTTCGATAAATTCAAGCCGGAGATTACAGTTTTATGATCCATTTATCCTTGCGTCTCAAGCTGACCAGGTATCAATATTTACACAAATATGTTTACCTATGTACTCATACTTAAGGTTTCTTGTACATGTATAATAACAATATCCACTAATTATTAATAGGTTTGCTACATTCCATATCCTCGAGTTGCCTACCGTACAGATCCGTGGGTCACAGTAACTCCAATAAACCCCAGAGGCAAAATCTATGGCGTTCCAGAACAAGATGCTCTACAACCATCGAGAAGTGTACAAATGTCACCTGTTGAGAAGATGAATAACATTGACCTTCTCGTTGATGTCACTTATGTCGGGGATGATCTAGTGCATTCGGACGAAGAGGAAACACGGGGAGAATTTGACGACGATTCAGACTCCATCCCTAGTGACGGTTCCACAGAAGATTCAGAATAAATATTAGTTGTCAATAAATGCTTGCTTATCCATGTTGTTTTCCCACATTTGTGCATGTGTTCCTTATAACATTTTTCATTTCATTAACAATGTCGATTGTGGACGACAATCTGAGTATTGCAACTCCAATAAAACATTACATTTAATGAAACATATATAAAATTTAAACACATTCTTAAACAAGTACATTATGGAATTGCATATTTTTAACACCCAATAGTTATGGTACAAGTCCACAATAACCTCCCCAGAGGACTATCATATGTCTGTTTCCACTCCGAACTTACCATTTGTTAAAACCATTTCATGATGTTCTTTCCCTTTTTTTTCTTTCTTGGAGAATCTACAAATCCGTCGCACAATTCACTTTTTATTGCATCAACGTCTAGATTTAAGTTTAACTTTTCTGGGCTTTGGGCGAATTGGAAGTTATAGTAATGATCCGTTGTTGGAGATTCTAAAAAACCGTCGCACAAATCTCTTTTGATTGCATCAACATCTAAATTTAAGTTTGGCTTTTCAGGGCTTTGCGCGAATTCAAAGTCATACGACTGATCCTTACTTACGTTTGAAGTACTTGCACCGTAAGTATCTGACTTTTCCACCAAGTCACATGGTGGTTCGCCTTCGGTATCCCGCTCTTGATGAAGACATTGTGGCTGCCTATCGTAAATGTTGTGGATGTTTGGCGCGAACTGGCTGTCAGGCACTACTGTTGCTGTGGAATTTTCTTCATCGATTGGTGAGCACGTATCAAATTCCCATGAGTAAGTGGGAATCTGCTGAGTGAATTCGTCGCATAGGGATTCGGATTCCCACGAGTATTTTGGAACAATGAAAAAATTAGCCACGCCTTTTGTGTTTGAGTCTTCATTAGGAGAGTTGGAAGACATTTTTTTGTAACTTGAAGCTGTACAACATAAAAAACTCGATAGAGAGTATTTATAGAAGACGTTATATGTCTAAACCGTCGATATTCCGTCCGTATACAGTGGCCGTTACCGCCGGAATACCGACGGAATTCAGACAGCACGATGTCGGCAAAGTATGATTGGTCAGTGGGTATGGATGGATTTCCGACGCATTAAATCTGTCGTAAGTAATGACGAATTTCCGACGGTATTCAGACGAAATCAGATGTCGGCAAAGTATGATTGGTCAGTGGGTATGGACGGATTTCCGACGCACTAAATCTGTCGGAAGTAATGACGAATTTCCGACGGTATTCAAACGGAATCAGATGTCGGCAAAGTTTAAGTGGTTATCTAACCGGTCGCGCGCAGTGCCCGATGGGATGGGTGGGGTGATGGGTGGGGTGATATGTTGGATATTTTCACAGAATTCCGACGGCTTACCGACGACAATAAGTAAGTTTTATATTCCGACGGCTTACCGGCTCTGCATTCATTCATAAAAAATTTGAACCAATAATCATAACATAAAATATTCTATTGCGTAATGGCTAATAATGATCTATGGAATTACTATATGCAAAACCGAGCCCCTGGTCAAAACACTCGCAACACACCTCGTGTTCCATCAAACCCTCCTTACGATAACTTAAATGTTATTGATGGTGAACCGACAATTTCACTCCATCCAACTCAACAATCGCAGAACCAAACACCCGTAATACCGGGACCTGGCCAAGTCGTACGGCGAGGATTGTTTCGCAAGAGGGCTCATGATGCAAAGGTGCTGCAAGGTGAAAGTTCTCAGACACGCCCAACACAAGATTTTATTTCTGAGGTGATTAACAAGGCACCACAAGCGGACCATGATTTTAGTAGTCCGCGGTGGACTTCTACTATCGATTACATAATCCGGGAAGGTATATATATATATATATATATATGTTTAATTATCATTTTTACTTTTACAAAAATGAATGTACGTAGGTGACTAATACAAAATCTTTCATTCATAAATGTAGGTTCTTATCATAATAGGACCACACCATTCTGGACCCAGGTTGCAGAAATTCAATCCCCGCGTTCACAATTTGTGAAAATAAAAAAGGTTTAGGTTTCCGTCCAATTTTATTAACATTAATTTATAGACACAATTTATCTGAGAAGCTAGTATTTATATTTTATTTAATTTTCAGATTGTTGCTATGCTCTCTTCTTTCTCCCCCAATGACCAGGGAGATCTGCTTGTAACCTTAAAAGATCCTTGGGGAAAAATCGAGGGAACCATGCACCATAACATCTTCAAAAATGACGAGTACAGACTCATGACTGGTGTAGGTGCGGTATTCATCTTGAAGAATGTTACGGTTTGCCGTTTTGATAGGACCCCAAAGTACCTAAATATCACAGAGCGGAACATTGTTAAGGTAGTTACAACATACGTTTATATTGATTTTTGGGAATGGTTTTAACTATATTCAGTTACCAAATAGATAATCGGTGCTAATTCGATGATTGCTGAATACCACCCAACGGAAATATGCACCATGGAGGAGGAAGATGAAGAAACTACTAGGTACAAATATGAAACAGTGCCAGACTCCGATGAAGAATAAATATATAACTCGTCCATGATTAAGAATAATTTAAACCTCTAAAGCTTTATGTTGCAGTAATAATACATTAATGTCCTACTATTTATTGTACGATTTTATAATGTTGTCATGTGTTTTATGAAACTATAATGGAATGAGAAATAGATGTGTTATTTATGTGTAATACGTTTCGAAGTCGTACTAAAATATTTATGTTTCTTGACAGCGTGGGTCAAATTAACATTAACGGCATTTAATTTTCAAAACGCTTAAATTTAATTATTAAAAACCTTATAATCAACTTTCAAACCATATGATATACTTTTAAATCAAACAACTTAATATTTTTTTAAACTTTATAATCAACTTTAAATTTTTCGATAAAATTTAAAATGATTAAGGAAAGAAACCGTCGGAATCCCGTCTTAATTAAAAGACGGAATTCCGACGGTTTGGGGTTATATTATTTGTAAAAATTTTCCCCAAATTTAAATTCATAAAAACCCCAAACCGTCGGAATTCCGACTTTCCATTACGACGGAATTCCGACGGTTTCCTTTTTTTAATCCTTTTTAGTTTTATCGAAAAATTTGAAGTTTATTATAAAGTTTTTACAAATATAAAGTTTTTAGATTTAAAAGTATATCATATGATTTTAAAGTTTATAATAAGGATTTCAAAAATAAAATTGTTTTTAATTTTATATATTTAAAATATATATAACTAATTCTAAAAATCTATATAATTAATTATAAAAACCTTTTAATAAACTTTACAACATAATCATATCTTATAAAATCAAAAAATTCCCCAAAACCATCGGAATTCCGTCTTTTGGATTTTTTATTCTTTTTAATTGTAGCGAGAAAAGTAATTAAATTAAAACCCAAAAACCGTCGGAATGCCGTCTTAATTGTAAGACGGAAATCCGACGGTTTTGGGGAATTTTTTGATTTTAAAGTTTTAAAGTTCATTATAAGGTTTATAAAAATAATTATATATATTTTTTAAAATCACATAATTTTAAAATCCCAAATTCCTTTAATTTCCATTTTCAATAACTCTTGAAATATGAAACTCTAATATTTTTTGATAGAAAAATTGTTTTTCGAAGGGAAAATATATAAAAAAATGTACAAGAAAATATTTTAAAAGAATGACCGTCGGAATTCCGTCTTATATTCCGACGGTCGACCGACGGCAACCCTAATTTGCCAGCCGCCAAAACACTTCGTAATCTTCGTCAAAGCGGGAAAACCGTCGGAGGTACCGTCGGAATTTTTTAATGACCGTCGGACTGCCGTCGGATAGCCCTCGGACACCCTTTTTATATCCACGGTCTTCGTCTTCCCCGATCTCAGATCTGAAAACGAAAAAATTTCTTCAAAACCGCCGAGTCTCCGCCGTTGCTCCTCCGATTGGTCGCCGAATCTTCTCCTCCGTCGTTAATCATCTCCATCTTTCACCAAAACCAAATCTATGTAAGTTTTGCATACATTATTAGAAGTTTTCAAAAATTGTTCTTCATGATTTTATACTCTTGTTGAGGATCCGAAATTTGTTCATGATGATTAGAATGGTTACGAAATTGTTCCTTTGGAATTAGTGGATTAGTTATGAAATTGTTCATAAAAAATTGTTCATGAGAATGGTTAAGAAATTGTTCATGAGAATGAGTAGATCCAAAATTGTTCATTAGGAATTGTAGATTATTTTAAAAATATTATAAAATTAATGTTAATAATTTGTAAAAACAAATTATTAATTAACAAATTAAGTAAATAATAATTTTAGGGTTTATGAGGATGTTATAAATTTATTAGATTAGGTTTCGAATAAATTTGCAAATTTTTTTAAGTTTGATAATTTTAGGAGTTTACTAATTTTAAGAATTAGATTTTCACTTGTGTTATGAAAGTGTTTGGGATTTTTTATAATTTAATATATGATTAATATATAAATTGTAATTTTCTAAATATCCTATATAGAATATTTGATGGTAATCATTTTAAATCCTTATAATTTAAAATTTTTAAAACATTAATAAAAGAATTTAAACCTTTATAATTTTAAACATATATAAAAATAAGTAAATTTAAAACTTTAAATCCTATAAATTTAAAATTTTATAAATTTTAAAAAGTATACCTTTATTAAGTTTCCTAATAATTTAAAACTTTAAATCCTCTAAATTTATATATATCCTATATATATATACAAATTTTTTTGAAAATCTATTAAAATTCTTACGATTTTAAATAACATTAATAAAACAATTTAAACTTTTACAAATTTAAATTTATACATATCAATTTCCCAACAAAACCTAATTCCATAAACTTCGATTTCTGAATAAACAATATTTAAAACAACCCCTACTTATTTCAATGACATAAAATCCATAAATTCCAATATCCTTAAATACCATAATCTGAAAATTCCAATTAACTAAATTCCAAAATCTTCAACTCACAAAATCTTATACATTCCAAATTTCATAAATCCCAAAATATCTAAATCTTAAAAATATGGAAATCGTAGGGCAAATTATGGGGATTTTCATAACTCTAGAGGAGGTGAGAGTTCCAGTAGGGGAGGTCGGACTCCGAGTGAGACCGAGTTCCCCGAGGAGACCCCATTCCCGTCTCAGCCCATGCCTACAGCCCACTCAGCCCCCACCTCGTTGACCATCGAGCAGGTTGTGGCGCAACCTGGGCGTGATAGGTTGACGCGTCTGGATCCAGACTTGCCACCTATCACGACGTGGTAAGTCTTATTTTAATATGTTCTGGATTTAATAATTTTACATAAATATTTAATAAACAATTTAATAGGTTCCAATTCTGATGTATTAGGTTTTTAGCCTAATTCACCCATGGTTTTGTGTTGTTTTTCTTGTCTTTTTGTTTCCTTTTGATGTCTTTTCAGGTCCTACAATGCTTTGGAGCATAATTTGGAGCTGCTGGAGCTCTATGAAGAAAAGGAGAAGAATTGGAGCAAAAAGAAGAGTTTTCACTCCACCGAGCACCTGCTCGGTCCGAGCGAGCACCTGCTCGCACCAAGACACCAGAACCTAAACCTAATAAAACTGTGGCCGCCGAGTTCATCTGATGGCCCACACGATCCCCAGGAGTTAATGAGTCAACATCAATCCCTTTTCATTAGGGAGATGATTGATTTTAATCATAAATGGGATTTCTACTTACTTTCCTTCTTTTGCTTAAAAAGATATCTTTTGTTTTTAATGCTTTTCCTTGTATTTAAAAGAAGGACTTCTGAATCAGAAGGGGAAGCCTTGTATCACGAAATATTGAGTAAACTTAGAGTTCCTTCTCACGTTTTTAATAAAAAGTAATTTGTTCTTCATTTGTTCTTCATCATCCGAATCATCACTTCCACCATTGAGGCCTCTTGTTCATTTCCGAATCATCATCCAATAATCATCTAGAGAAGAATTCTAAACCCCCTTTCATTCTCCATTTTCCATTATGAATTCTTATCTATTGATTGTTGCATTTGATTTGACCATGTCCGAGTAGTTTCATAACTAAGTTGGGGTGATTTCAATGGTGATTTAGGATCTTAGATGGTTGAGCCGAATAGGGTAATCTTATGTCTTCATCTCTAGGAAGTCTTAACGCTTAGGCTAAATTGATCACTTAGTCTATGATCTCTAGGTTTAATCTATTCACCGAAAATGATATAGGTTGCTAGAATTACCATTGATGAGCATTCGGTGGTAACCAAAACGCCATTGATCGTTGCCATCGAGTGTGAACATATCGAACCATTGCATTAAGGCTTGTTTACTTCATTACTAAATCCACTCGGAAGTTTAGGTATTTAGGTTGTAGACAAAGATATTGATACACCGCCGAAAGCGGGGCAATATTACATTCATGTTTGAGTTCTAGACCGTGTTCAATTAAACCCTGAATAGATGCTCAACCTAAGTATCCGAAATCACCGGAGAATCATCTCGGCTTAGTGCTTTTATCATCTGTTTTTAATCCGATTTTTATTCCAAGCACCTGCTCTATTGCATTGAGCACCTGCTCGTTACCATTTCCAACTATTTAATTTATCTTAGCTTTATTTTAGAACTTATAAATTCATAGTGTAACCTTGGTCTCTGTGGATTCGATACCTCTTATACTACTGCTCTTGGCTGTACACTTGCAGTTTATTTTGGGTTAAAACTCAAGACATCAAGTTTTTGGCGCCGTTGCCGGGGACCAATAGCGTTACCTTTGAATTTTGGTTTTATATATAGTCTAAGAATTTTGCTAAATTTTGTTTTTTGTTTATTTTGTTATGTTTCAGGTGTATGACCAGTAGAAGAACGAGGAGAAATCTTAACGAAGATCTAGTTAATTTTACGAACGAAGAACTCGCTCATCTCGAACGTCAGAATCGCCGTCGAGCACCTGCTCGCACCGAATGAGCACCTGCTCGCACAGAAAACATGGCAGATCAGGAAGCTACGAATGCTCAGTTACAGATTTTGAGAGATCAAATCACCCAGTTGCAAAGGCAACAGCCGCGGGGTCAGCCAACCATAGGGGATTCGGATAATCCCCATGCGTTTTATCAAAACCGTTCGGCCATCGTCATCCCTACCATTCAGAGACAAGATTATGAGGTCAAGGCTCAGTTGATCTCATTGGTGAAGCAGCATCTGTTTCATGGATTACCCGCTGAAATACCTATGGACCACATTGAGAACTTCGAGGAAATCTGTAGTACTACGGGTTCTAATGGTGTTCCAACCGAGTTTCTGAAGTGTAAGTTGTTCCCGTTCTCTCTCGCGGACAAGGCATAAAGATGGTTGAAGTCGCTGCCGGCTAGTTCATTGAGGACTTGGGATGAGGCTAGATCCGCGTTCTTGGATCATTTCTATACGAAGTCCAAAACGGCCGCTTTGAGGAACAAGATTGCATCCTTTCAACAACACTCCGAAGAAGCTTTTGGTGAAGCTTGGGAAAGACTCAAGGAGTATAAGAGGGAGTGTCCTCATCACGGTTTCAAGGATGAGCAAATCTTGAACATATTCTACGATGGAGTCGATTGGGATTATCGTAATGCATTGAATGCTGCGAGTAATGGGGACTTTATGACCAAGACGAAGGAAGGAGCATTTGAGCTAATCGAGAACCTTGCCTCAAGCTCCAACAACAAAGCTCCTGAATACGATAGGACCAAGAAAGTCAATAGTGTTGACTCCCAGAAGATAGATGACTTGACCGCTAAAGTGAACTTGCTTCTACGAGAGACTCAAAGGCCGGTTAAGTTTATGGAAGAAGACGGGGCTGCCCCTATCTTTCAAGAGTTTGTGGATGATCAGAACGATGGAGTAGAGGAAGTTAACTATGTGAACGGCCAAGGGTACCAAAACCGTGGGTTCAACCCCAACTACCGAAGCCATCCCAACCTCTCCTACCGCAACACCAATGTGGAGAACCCCCAAGACCAAGTCTATCCGCAACAAGTGGGTACAAATCAGAAGTTCTACTCTACCAACGCTCAAGGGAAGCAATTCGTTCCCAACCAAAGTCAGAATCGGTTCCAAGCAACGAACCAACAACAAACCACTTCCGCACCTATATCTCAACAAGATGATTTGAAGGGTCTCATCCATCAACTCATGGCCAACCAACAGCAGACGGCATCCGAGCTGGGCAACAAGGTGGATAACATATACAAGGATCTTAATGCAAAGTATGATGCCGTGACCGCACATGTGAAGAAGTTGGATACACAAGTGGCTCAAACGGCCGAGGCTATTCAAAGACCGGTTGGAGCTCTTCCTGGCCGTGGTGAAGCGAACCCTAGGAAGGAGTATTCGCCATGTAATGCTGTTGAGTTAAGAAGCGGAAAAATGTTGGCACCACCTACGACCACAACCTCTCAAGTAAGGGCCAAGGAGAAAGTTGTTGAGCAACCGGCCCAAGAAGATGATTCGGCAGAAGATGTGGCACACAAGGAGACTGGTTCTAACTCAGGAACACCACCAGCTGCTGTTCTGATCAATCTGGAGAAAACACCCCAGCGAGCACCTGCTCCCTCGACCGAGCACCTGCTCGCTCAGAACGCTCCCGCGAAAATTCCAGAAACTCCACCGGAGCGAGTCTATGTGCCTAGGGTGCCTTACCCAGTGCTTCCCAAGAAATCTAAGAAGGATTTGGAGGATGCTAAGTGTAAGGAAATGATTAAGGGTTTAGAAGTAAAGCTTCCTTTGGTTGATGCGGTTCAAATGGCACCTTCTCTCAAACGGTACATGAAGGAGCTGATTTCTGGAAAAGTTGTGCAAGAGGAGAATGTGATGATGGTTTCCAAAGAATATAGCGCCATACTTCAGAGTAAAGTGTTGCCTAAGAGAGGCGATCCCGGAAGGTTTGTTATATCGGTAAAGATTGGGTCGTGCACGTTTGCATGCTCATTGGTAGACTTGGGTTCAAGTGTTAATTTAATGCCTTATTCTGTTGCTAAACGTTTAGGTTTTACCGATTTCAAACCAACTAAGATCTCCTTGATTTTTGCAGATAGATCCACTAAACTTCCTGTAGGTATAATCGAGGATCTACACGTCCGCATAGGGGACACTCTAATCCCAGCCGATTTCGTGGTTCTAGAGCTCGATGAAGAACCAAAGGACCCACTGATTTTGGGGAGAGCATTGCTAAACACGGCGCGTGCAATCATCGATGTTGAACAAGGTATAGTAGACCTCCGTCTCGGAGATATGGTGGTGCGTTTTAAGATGAGTAAGATGCTCAAGAAGTCGATGATTGATGGGCAAACATTCGTAATCCATGATGATCCCGAGATGTCGGAAGATGTGGTTGAGGAGATCCTAGCTAAGGATTCACTTGAAGTTGCGTTGACAAAAGCCGAAGGTGAACACGGTTTTCTGAGTGAAGACACCCAAGGGTTTGCCAAGTTTCTGGATTCCAACGTCAGAATAGAAAAAGAAGATGAATTCCTGAGTCTGACCGAGGACACAGAGATCGATGTTCTGTCAGACTCCCAGCGAGCACCTGCTCGTTCAGACCGAGCACCTGCTCGGACCGAAAATCAGAACATCACCGGATCTTGGAGCGAGCTGAAAGCTCCAAATGTAGAGTTGAAAACCCTCCCAGCAGGGCTCAGGTATGCATTTCTCGGTCCTAACTCTACATATCCTGTTATAGTGAATGCGGAATTGAATAATGTAGAGATTACCTTGTTGCTATGTGAATTGAGGAAGTATAGAAAGGCTCTAGGATATTCACTTGATGATATCACTGGAATATCTCCTGACTTGTGCATGCACAGAATAAATCTAGAGGATGAATCAATGACTTCTGTCGAACATCAGAGACGGTTAAATCCGAGTCTTAAGGATGTCGTCAAGAAAGAGATAATGAAACTTCTAGATGCTGGTGTAATTTATGCTATATCTGACAGTAAGTGGGTAAGCCCTGTGCATGTTGTGCCCAAGAAATGAGGTATTACGGTAATTAGGAATGAGAAAAATGAATTGATTCCAACTAGAACGGTAACCGGTCATAGAATGTGCATAGACTATAGGAAATTGAATGCTGCTACTCGCAAGGATCATTTTCCTTTGCCATTTATTGATCAAATGCTTGAACGTCTTGCTAATCACCCTTACTACTGTTTTCTAGATGGTTACTCAGGATTTTTTCAGATACCTATCCATCCCGACGATCAGGAAAAGACGACGTTCACATGTCCGTATGGCACATTCGCATACCGTCGGATGCCATTTGGTTTGTGCAACGCCCCAGCTACATTCCAACGTTGTATGATGCCCATTTTTACCGATTTAATTGAAGATATTATGGAAGTATTTATGGATGACTTCTCTGTATATGGGAGTTCTTTTGCTGTTTGTTTGTCCAATTTGTGCAGGGTATTACAGAGATGCGAGGAGAAACATCTAGTTCTCAATTGGGAGAAGTGCCATTTTATGGTCCGAGATGGGATAGTACTTGGGCACCGAATTTCAGAGAAAGGAATAGAAGTTGACAAGGCTAAGATAGAAGTCTTGATGGGTTTACAACCGCCTACTACGGTCAAGGGAATCCGAAGCTTTCTAGGCCACGCCGGGTTCTACCGTCGCTTCATCAAGGATTTCTCCAACATTGCCAGGCCTCTCACTAGATTGTTGTGTAAGGAGGTCAAGTTCGACTTTGATAGAGAGTGTTTGGCTGCATTTCACACTATCAAGGGTGCCTTGGTTAGTGCACCGATAGTTCAACCACCGGATTGGGATTTACCGTTTGAGATCATGACGGATGCGAGTGATTTTGCTGTAGGAGCTGTGTTTGGTCAAAGGAAAGACAAGAAGCTCCATGTGATATATTATGCTAGCCGGACGATGGATGATGCTCAATGTCGGTATGCTACTACCGAGAAGGAGTTATTGGCGATTATTGTCGCATTTGAGAAGTTTAGATCATACCTCGTCGGTTCTAAGGTAATTGTTCACACCGATCATACTGCGTTGAAATACTTGCTAATTAAGAAGGATGCCAAGCCTAGACTATTGAGATGGATCCTTTTGCTTCAAGAATTTGATTTAGAGATCAAGGACAAGAAAGGGTCCAAGAATGGGGTTGCTGATCATTTGAGCAGGCTGCAAGTTGAAGATGAGACACCCATGGAGGATAGTCTGCCAGATGAGCGCATTTATTCGATCTGCGAAAAATTTCCAGAAGTTGAGCGAGCACCTGCTCGGCCCGACCGAGCACCTGCTCGGGAGAGTTTTTGTGGATCGATTCAGACAGTCCAATCTTCGAGTTTTCCTTGGTTTGGAGAGTTTGCTAACTACTTGGCTGCTGAAAAGATTCCGGAAAACCTAACGGGAAGCCAAAGGAAGAAGTTTTTTCGAGATGTTAGGCGATACTATTGGGATAAACCGTACTTGTACAAGCAATGTTCGGATGGGCTGTATAGAAGATGTGTATCGGAGGAAGAGATCCCTGGGATTTTGCACCATTGTCACGGTTCATCGTATGCCGGACACTTTGCCACATTCAAGACGGTTACGAAGGTGCTTCAAGCCGGTCTTTGGTGGCCAACGATGTTCAAGGATGCTAATAGGTTTGTTGCTCGATGTAACGCATGTCAAAGGCAAGGGAACATCAGTAAGCGCAATGAGATGCCTCAAAATTTCATCTTGGAAGTAGAGGTTTTCGATGTCTGGGGTATAGACTTCATGGGACCGTTCCCTTCCTCCTATACAAACAAGTACATACTTGTAGCCGTTGACTATGTTTCCAAGTGGGTCGAAGCACAAGCTAGCCCGACTTGCGATGCTGCGGTAGTTACCAAGATGCTTAAGATGGTGATTTTCCCTAGATTCGGAATTCCAAGGGTTGTGATAAGTGATGGAGGTTCACATTTCATTAACAGGGTTTTTGAGAACTTGTTAAGGAAGAATGGAGTCACACATAAGGTTGCTTCTCCTTATCACCCTCAAACTAGTGGACAAGTTGAGGTCTCCAACAGAGAAATAAAGAGTATCCTACAGAAAACGGTCGGTATGACGCGTAAGGATTGGGCAAATAAGCTAGATGACGCTTTGTGGGCATATAGGAAAGCATATAAGACTCCGTTGGGGACAACGCCTTTTCATTTGGTGTATGGGAAGGCATGTCATTTACCGGTAGAGTTGGAATACAAAGCGGCATGGGCTGTCAAGCGGCTTAACTATGACATCCTTAGTGCGTCCGAGAGGAGATCCATGCAGCTGCATGAGTTAGAAGAGATTAGGCATCTCGCCTATGACAATTCCCGAATCTACAAGGAACGGACCAAAGCTTACCACGACAAGAAGATTATCCCTCGAAACTTTGCTCCTAACGATCAAGTCTTATTGTTTAACTCTCGTTTTAAGTTGTTTCCAGGGAAGCTAAAGTCGAGATGGTCCGGTCCGTTCACTATAAAAGAAGTGAAACCACATGGAGCCGTAGTGTTGTGGAACACTAAAGGAGGTGATTTTGTTGTTAATGGTCAACGTCTCAAGCCATACCTTGCGGATACATACATAGGAGAAGTTGATTCCGTCACTTTTAGTGACCCTCCTCGAGCCTAAAAGGTTCCAAAGTCGAGCTAACGACTTAAACCAAGCGCTTGGTGGGAGGCAACCCACCGGTAAGATTCCTTGTACATAATTTGATTTTCAATTCCTTTTATTACTGACATTTCACTTGTGTTTTCAGTACTTATGTTCTGCGAAAAAGGGTAAAAATTAGCCGAGCACCTGCTCGGACCGACCGAGCACCTGCTCGTCCAGTCCTGCAAAACATTAAAAAAAAAAAAAAAAAAAAAGGGGAATGATAAAGAAAAGGAAGAGGAGGTTTTCCATTTAATTTTTATTTCCTTTTTAATTTTATTTCCATTTCTTTTAATTTTTTCATTTATTTCCCTTTCTTTTACCCAATACCCTACTAAAGGCAAACCTTTTTGCCTCCCTCTTCCCCAAAACTGCCGACCATCTCACCATATCCCCACTCCCTTGAAACCGCCACAATCACCATAACTCCTCTCCATTAAATCACCATCTCTCCCATTCTTCAAGACCACTCACATCCTTCATCTTCCTCTCACCGAAAATCACTCAAGCTTCCAACTCCCAAATTGCTCACCTCTCTCTCAATCTCTCCAACTCCCTCGCCGCCGCTCAAGCTCTTCCCCGACCGACCGACTGTTCACTCGGAAAACTCACCACAACATCACCTCCGTAATACCACCTCTCTCCGCCTCTCCTCATTCGCCATGGCTCCAAAAACCAAGTTCTCCAACAAGGAAAAAGGCAAGGGTAAGGCCTCTACCTCCGCAACCGCTTCTCCACTCACCTTTCCATGGCCTAGACCGGAAGGCGAACCGTTTGAAATTGACCGAGCCGGACTCCCAATGTCCTCACCGGACTCTTGGGACGAAATCAACTCCTTCTACTACAACCAACTCCTCCAAGTTCATCTCGAACCTACTCGGTTCATGTGCGATAGAACATTGGTCGAACTTGGTCTTCAACAACAAGTGAGGAGCATACTCTACAATGCTCGTTGCATGGCCTTTGCTCTAGAGGAAGATATGCTCTATCCCGATCTCACTAGGCAATGCCTAGCAACCGCCACTCTCTCATACGCAAACCCCGACAAGCCTTCATTCGAGGAGGCCACATTCTCTTTCTTTGCTGGAGGAAAGAGGTACGCTATCTCCATGCTCGATTTTTGCATAGCGTATGGGTTCTATGAGACGGACACGAAGCTATCAAGTCCGAAGAGGTTCCAAGAAGCCAAGACCTTTTGGGGTCTAATCGCTTCGGGTGACTACTCCTCAAACTCGGCGAGCCAAAACCGCCTTCGCCACCCCGCACTCCGTATCGTGGCAAGGATATTGAGCAACATGCTCTTTGGAAGAGCCGTAGGTAACAAAGTTCACACCGATGAATTATTGTTGTTATTGTTGGGGTGTGGTCCTATTGTAGGTGACGGAGATTCGAGCCAATTTGAGAAATACCGGTCCAACTTGGGTATACGCTTCGCGGAGATGATTTGTGCGATAAAAGACAACACAACCGCAACAAACAAAGGACCAAGGACGGAACGTATTGGAAGCTTGCTCACCCCGCTATTCCGCCGTTTAAGGGTGGATCTTTCAAACTCTTCCTACGTCCCGGAGATGAGGCGCATTGATATGGAGCACCTGCTCCTTTCCAAAATCATCATCAAACCGTCAACTTACCAATTCTTCAATGGAAACGGTGAGGCGAGCTATGTGGAGCTGCCCAACTTGGAAATCACGCAACTCTCTTCCCTTGATGATCTTGCGTTTAACCCTCCTCCGCACTACTTGGTACCAAACCCGAGCCGAGCCTCCTTCGCTTCCCGCCTGAGCACATCACGTCGAAGCACATCGAGGCAACCTCAAATTGACTCTGAGGATGCTGGTCCTTCGGTTCCTCGCCTTGCTCTTCCTTACCATGACACACCATCACAAGGTGAGTTTGATCTTCCTCCGATTAATGATGATGCTAACGATGTTGAGTACAGGAGGTGGATGATCCAATCCACTAGGAAGAACAACAGCCTCCTTCAAAGGCTCATGCAGGCACTGTCTAGAGGCTGCTGCCGAGTTCCAGAAACTGAAACCCAGCGAGCACCTGCTCGTTCAGAGTGAGCACCTGCTCGCTCACACTCAGACTCGGACCAGCCTGCACGACGAAGGAGGAGGACAGATGACGCTGGAGACAGCGCTACTTCCAGGTGATATCCACTTTCACCCTTCTATTTTCATTGTTTATACCATTTTCGTTTTATTTTGATTTTTATTTGAACTTGTTTTAATCTACTCTTTTGGCACTTTTCTTTCACCGAGACGGTGAAAGTTAAGTCCGGGGGAGTGGATTAATGTTTAATTGGTTTGTTTTGCCTTGAGTCTTTTGTTCTTCATAAAAAAAAAAAAAAAAAAAATGCATATAGTTTCTCATGGCATTACCATTTTTATTATCTTTTTCATGCTAGGATTGATTTAGAGCATTTTAGGATTGCATTTGCATAGGGAGCAATGATGAAATTTCCTTGTAAAGACTCATTTTAGGATTCCATGATATGCCCTCATTAGAACTTTTTCGATGCATTAACAATCATGAAGTAGAGGCTCATCCATACTTGAATCTTATTTCTTTGAAAATCCCAACTCATTTGAAACTTGCATGGTCTAGATTCAACTCTATCAACTTGAACTTAATCTTGATTTATTTTTTTCTCACTTTTGGACTTTGGATCATAACTATGGATAAACACTTGACATTCAAATCATGTTTGCCTTATTTTTACCACTCTTATCTCGATTTGAATGGCTATCTCGATCTAAGTTCATCTTTTAGATGAGGATAGTACCACACCTTTTAAACCCGACCATTTTGTTCAAGCCCTTGCATATGTTCTTTGAGTGAGGCCTTTTTCTTTGTGTTGCATTGGCAAAATCTTGCAAGCATTAGAGACGACAAGGCAAAATTTCCAATAGACTAGTTTCTTGTGTCTAAGACTAGTCTTAGGTGGGGAATGGAACCGAAATGGTTAAATGCTTTATTGAATGTCTTTGGGTTTGTGGTTGAGTGTGAAAAGAAAGAAAAGAAAAGGAGAGGAAAGAATAAGTTATAGGGAAGGAAATTAAGAAGAAAAATATATAGCTCTAAGTGTTTGAAACGGGAAACGATGGCTTAGCATGCTCTTAGAATAAAATCAAAAGAGAAGAAAATATGTTAGAGAATGCTAAGATAGAAAGAGCTAGTGCAAAGAAAAGAGTATTCCCTAGGATTCGGAAATTTAAAGAAAAGATAAGAGGAAGTTTGAAGGGTTTAGCCGAAAATGGCTAGTGGTTAAACGATTGGGTAGTGAGAAAAGAGAAATGAAAGATTGCAACAATGGGATTATGGGTAGAACTTTGGACTCCTAGCCTTATATGCATCAATTGTCTCTTTTCTTTCTTGCTTTTGCTAAATGTGACACTTGCATTTGAGAGTCAACCACCAAAAGAAATGTGAACCGCCTCTTTACATCATTTTCAAGCCTTCTCCTACCTAGCCAAATGGTATTGATTCAATTTCCAATTGTGAGACCGCACCAAACACATTAATGAATGTTAAAGAGTTGAATTTTTGTTGATTGCATGATTTCTTTTGAGTCTAAGGATTTGGAGTAATGTTTTGATAAGAGATGAGTATGGCGAAAGCTTCTTGAGTAAGATTTGTTGTGCATCGCATTAGTTCTTGTTAGGACATGTTGTTGAATCCTTCGATGCTTCTTTTGGATTTGAGCTCCCACTTTCAAACCCCTTCTCCGGATTTAACTTTTCTGGTTTGCTTGCGGACAAGCAAAAGGCAAGTCCGGCGGAGTTGATGTATTAGGTTTTTAGCCTAATTCACCCATGGTTTTGTGTTGTTTTTCTTGTCTTTTTGTTTCCTTTTGATGTCTTTTCAGGTCCTACAATGCTTTGGAGCATAATTTGGAGATGCTGGAGCTCTATGAAGAAAAGGAGAAGAATTGGAGCAAAAAGAAGAGTTTTCACTCCACCGAGCACCTGCTCGGTCCGAGCGAGCACCTGCTCGCACCAAGACACCAGAACCTAAACCTAATAAAGCTGTGGCCGCCGAGTTCATCTGATGGCCCACACGATCCCCAGGAGTTAATGAGTCAACATCAATCCCTTTTCATTAGGGAGATGATTGATTTTAATCATAAATGGGATTTCTACTTACTTTCCTTCTTTTGCTTAAAAAGATATCTTTTGTTTTTAATGCTTTTCCTTGTATTTAAAAGAAGGACTTCTGAATCAGAAGGGGAAGCCTTGTATCACGAAATATTGAGTAAACTTAGAGTTCCTTCTCACGTTTTTAATAAAAAGTAATTTGTTCTTCATTTGTTCTTCATCATCCGAATCATCACTTCCACCATTGAGGCCTCTTGTTCATTTCCGAATCATCATCCAATAATCATCTAGAGAAGAATTCTAAACCCCCTTTCATTCTCCATTTTCCATTATGAATTCTTATCTATTGATTGTTGCATTTGATTTGACCATGTCCGAGTAGTTTCATAACTAAGTTGGGGTGATTTCAATGGTGATTTAGGATCTTAGATGGTTGAGCCGAATAGGGTAATCTTATGTCTTCATCTCTAGGAAGTCTTAACGCTTAGGCTAAATTGATCACTTAGTCTATGATCTCTAGGTTTAATCTATTCACCGAAAATGATATAGGTTGCTAGAATTACCATTGATGAGCATTCGGTGGTAACCAAAACGCCATTGATCGTTGCCATCGAGTGTGAACATATCGAACCATTGCATTAAGGCTTGTTTACTTCATTACTAAATCCACTCGGAAGTTTAGGTATTTAGGTTGTAGACAAAGATATTGATACACCGCCGAAAGCGGGGCAATATTACATTCATGTTTGAGTTCTAGACCGTGTTCAATTAAACCCTGAATAGATGCTCAACCTAAGTATCCGAAATCACCGGAGAATCATCTCGGCTTAGTGCTTTTATCATCTGTTTTTAATCCGATTTTTATTCCAAGCACCTGCTCTATTGCATTGAGCACCTGCTCGTTACCATTTCCAACTATTTAATTTATCTTAGCTTTATTTTAGAACCTATAAATTCATAGTGTAACCTTGGTCTCTGTGGATTCGATACCTCTTATACTACTGCTCTTGGCTGTACACTTGCAGTTTATTTTGGGTTAAAACTCGAGACATCAAATTCTCACAAAACGATATTACGGGTTCCATCAACGAAATGATGAACTCCATGCTCAATAAACCTTACCCCACATACAACGATATGCCTCCAGAGGATCGGGACAATTTGCGGTAAGAGTTTATTTTATTTGTTTCAGTTGTATTTCCTATATGACGCTTAATTTAATTACTAATGCGGGAATGTTTTTTTTTTTTGCAGCAAGATTTTACGTGGGACTCAGTCCTCACATCCAGAGTCCGAAAGGAATTCGACAAAAAGGCGGAGAGGAAGTTCTCGTTGAAGATGAACGAGTGGAAAGACAAGTGGTACAAAGAGGGGAAGGTGGCTAAGGTTTTTAAATATAAACCCTCTGAGATGTGGACTGGACTTCTTCGACACTGGGAATTAGAGGCAACCAAGACGGACTCCGAGAAACACTCGACTAACCGCAACAGCAACCGGAAAGGGAAGGGAAAAGCGACCCACAACCTCGGCGCAATTAGCAAGGCTTCAGCTGCTCTGAAAATAGTAAGTAATTAAATATTTCATAAAATTTTTGAATTCTGTAACTTAATTGTATATGGTAACAGATGGAGGAGACCGGTGTCTATCCTTCTAACCTCGATATGATCAAGTTTTCGCACACCAACAAGAAGACCGGTGAAATTGAAGACCCGATTGCTCGTGAAATCGTGGAAGCTGTGCAGAGGAGGCAGGAGGAGTTCCTCCAATCGCAACCGATCGTGGAAGGAACTCCGGCGCCAACCGAAGTTCCATTCGAGATGACCAACCAGTTCACCTACGAGGTTAGTAACCGTCTCACATTTAATGGAATTTAAACATTACTTTTAATACAAGTTATGAAATTTTTAAAAAAAAAATTTGTAGGTGACTCCCAAGACCAGAGGCCGTGTTTACGGCCTCCCTGAGGAGAGTAGCTCGTCTGTTTCGTCGGTTCGATATGCTCGTGATAGGAGGTTGGAGGCGGAAAACCGAGAGCTGCACGACCAGCTTAGGGAAATGGCGGAACAGAGGAAGAAGGATAAGGAGGAGGCCGAGGAGGCGAGAGCGAGAGATAAGGCGGAGGCCGATGCACGAATGAAAGCAATGGAACAGCAAATGCAGAGATTCTTCGGTACCGGGCCGCCTAGACCGGAATAGGATTTGGAGAGTTTTAAATTTGATTGTAAAACTTTAAAATACATTTTAATTTTATTAGTTTGTAATTTTAAATTTTAATATATTTTAATATATTTTATTTTTATTAGTTTTTACTTTTCATTTTTATTAAAAATATTAATATATTATTAAATTAAATTAAATAATTTTAAATTTTTTTAAAAAAATTATTTAAACCGTCGGAATTCCGTCTGTTATGGCCAGAAAACGGAAACCGTCGGAATTCCGTCTGTTATGGCCAGAAAACGGAAACCGTCGGAATACCGTCTTTTATGGCCGGCAAACCGAAACCGTCGGAATTCCGTCTTTCATCGCTGGAATTCATCAACCGTCGGAATTCCATCTTTCATCGCCGGAAAACCAACGACCGTCGGAATTCCGTCTTTCATCGCCAGAAAACCAACGACCATCGGAATTCCGTCTTTCATCGCCGGAAAACCAAAACCCGTCGGAATTCCGTCTCCTTTGGGTCTCCGACATAAATCCGTCCGAATTACGTCGCAAAAAAGCGACGGATTCCCGACGGTTTCTGTTTTTCCGACGTGATAGAAACGACGGCCTGTTCCCGTCGGAAACCGTCGGAATACGTCCTTTTCCGACGGCTTACGGACGGTTTTGGCCGTCGGAATGTGCCCTGTTTTCTTGTAGTGATTGAGTCAATGGCAAAAGCCCTAATGAGGAATAAGGTCCTCTCTCCACCTATAAATAGATGTTTTGCTCCATCACAATTTATCACAAGAACAAGAACAAACAACACATAAAGAAAGAAGTTTATAGGAAGGGGAGAGAACCTTATCTCCTACCTAAAGATCTAAGGGTTTCATTGCCCTTAGTCTACAAACCATTAAAGGAAGCTTCACCTCTAAGGAAAAGATCAATGAGGCTTCACTTCTGCAATGAATGGAGGTATTTCTTTAATCTTCTTTATGATTTTATTATGTGATTAATCTAGATGATCAAGATCTTGGGGTTCATGTTAAAAGAATGATTTAACAGCATATACAGCAATGAACACAAATACATCAAGTGCCACTTTATTTAGACGTAAATATATACGTAGATTTTGTAAATATTTATTTCAGAATCTTGGATCATCTCACGGAGATAAATAACTGTGTCGGTGGATAGGTCCGGATCGATGTTGTCGTTGGACAGGTTCTCAGACTCGATGGTCCATGCCACGTGGCTACCGTCATCGGTGTTTTCCATAGGAGTAATGGTGGTCGTTACTTTGAGTGTCTTGTAGCTCATCGTGCTTGTTCTATTCTCCAAATCCACGGTCTCAAATTCACGTTATCTTCTCGTAAAACATATTAAAATCTACGGGTTTAAATCTCTATACAAATATGAAATATAAGTGATAAATTTGTTTTCAAAAATAAAAATAAAATAGAAGTGATGAATCAATGCATAAGATTTAGTTACCATCATCTGTAAATGCTTCGATGAAATCTGTAAAGCATTTCTCTACCGGAGATTCAACGTCAATGAAATCGGCCTTTCCATTAAGTACAAATCTTGCATGAAATTTCTCATCGAGCTCCTTGAGGTAATCGACCAGATTCACGATGACCTTCTCTGGTCTCCGATATCATAGCGAATCTTCTCGAACTCGATGGTCCATGCCACGGGGCTACCGTTCTGCGTTGTTGTAATCCTTAGGCGTTACAGTGAAGGTTGCTTTGACAGTCTTGTAGTTTTCCCTGACCCAATCTCCATCTATGATCACGGTCACTGTTCTGTAATCCCTCGACTCCAACTTGATCCTTACCTCCATCGGCATTATAGTGAAACATAACAATTTAATTAAGGGTTTTGATCCATGTTAAAAAAAACAATATATAGATATGAAAGAAATTTGGAAGAGTTGATTATTTATCCGTGTCAAAGAAATTTGCAAAAGTTGAGCTGACGAAAAAGTTAACGTATTCTTTCGCCGGAGACTTAATGCCCATAAGCAATTCCACGTAGTCCTATTCTCTATATTTTCGTATTTTCTTTCTGATGATAAGTTTATGTTTTGTGTGTTTAATTATAATTCTTTTCGATGAAAGTGTCTGGTGGTACTGGGTTCGGCACCCTCTACCCAAACCAGACTTAAGATTGAATCGACTTGGGTATCCATCCAGAGGTAACAAGCTGGACTTTAGGTAAACTAAGAAAGTCCATTATGAAGACTAAAGGACTCCTCCATGCAAGGTCGCCGACCTCGGATTACTTGGGGGATAAGTGAAGAATATACGAGGTTATTACCTAGAGATGTCAGACGGGCTAGCCTGCGTCCAAGTAGCCCAACCCGTGGTGGTCCTAAAATTTTTTAACCCAAACGGTGTGGGAGTCGAAACTCGAACAATTAGATTTTTCAAGGGTATTGAAGGAAAGAGAGATTTCTAGGTTAAACTACGAACGGAAAACTTTGAGAATCGTAAATCGTAAAAAGAATTGTTTGCTTAAGAGTTTTGTGTATTAAAGTGCGGATCCCTTTCTCAAGGGTGATACAAGAGTATATATATACAAGTCTTAGTCGGCTAAGCCCATTACAAAGAATAAAAGAAGAAATTCCTAAGTCGCAAGGGTTTTCCTTTTGTCGAAGTCGGCCAATGATACATGGGCTTCGTCTTCTGGGCCTGCGCAATGCTGGATTTGTCTCTACGGCCCAAATCTATCTTGCCGCTAACTCGTCTCGTTGTCAGCTCCATCTCGCCAGAGATTGATACGGCAATGTTGTTGAAATCGGCATTTTTTTTATGAAGTAGAAGATCGTTTCATCGGTTCGTATACGGAACATTTTACGTATGGATTGCGAAACAGAACCATCACCCAACTCGGCAAGACAGTGAACTCGACAAGACAGTGAACTCGGCGGAACTGGGCCAAATCGGTAACATGAAGTCGACGAGACAGGATTCGTCGTGCGACAGTAGTCGCAAACAGATTACGGAACAGCTTGTGTGTGAATCGCGATGATTACCGATTTAGCATAGCCAAGTCGGCAAAGGTGAACTCGGAGAAGTGATCTCGGCAAAGTGAAGTCGGCGGAGTGATGGTGGCAAGGCGAAGTCGGCGATGCGTCAATGACTGATGAAGTCGAGAAACAGTTCTTCGTCGGGAAGTGATTCGTTATGCAATAGTAGTTACAAACAGTTATGAAATAGTTTGCGACATAACACAATTCGTCATACGATACGATACGTAAATTAACTAGGCACCAATCGTTGTTATAACAATGAGGCCATTTCTAACCGTTGTTCTCGGGAGAGGGGATTCCGACCCCAACAAACGGGCTAGCCCGTCGCGGGTTGCGGGTTGTAAAAGTATGTCCAAGCCCAACCCGCATAAATTAACGGGCTAACGGGCTAATCCACGGGTTATGGTTGTAAAAAATCGAGTTAATCTATGAATACTTTAGTTAAACTAATATATCTTTATTTTGCTTGATTATCAAAAGAAAAACTTGATTTTCATGAGGCTAAAATTATATAAGCGTAACATAAATAGCCAAGTGTAATATAAAAATATGACTTTGTATTTTCAAAGTATTCGACCAATATATACGACCGAGTTGAGAAAATGTAGAAGTTAATCTTAGTAGATCCCATGACAAAAAAAAATTGATACTTTTATGTTTTTATCAAGTAGTTTAACTTCTCAAAGAATATAAATTACTTAAATATTATGATCATTACTCATTTATGGAATTACATAAAAAAAAAATTACATGAAAGTTATAACAAAACAATCGTGTATCATGTTAGCCAAAAAAGAGAAAGAACATCCCAAACTCTCTTCTCTTGCTTTTGTTAATGTCACGTTACCAACATCTTTTCGTATATATATATTAGAAATCAATAGAATTTGTAATTAAAATTCAAACGAAATAAAACAATAACACATGTAAATATCAAACTTAAAGTCATTTAGTCAAAATTAAATTATAGTCTTTAACTTGAAATTGAAACCCAACAATCTTAATCTTTTTTTCAAAAAAAAAAAAATTTGAAATAGGTATCCAAGAAGCATTAAAAACAAACCAAACATGAATTTTCATGAACTCTCATCTTCGTAATCGCCTTCGTCATCGAGATCATCATTGCCTTCGTCATCGCTTTCGTCGTCAGCAACTTCGTCATCGTCTTGATCGTCGTCGGTGACTTCTTCATTGACAATAGATTGGAAAGATGGTAAGGTCTCATTTTCACCATCAAAGTTTTCATTCTCCTCTACATATGTCACATAAATTAAGTTAGTTAACATAATAATTCATAAGCTATGATCAAAGATAATGTAAAAGTTTATAATAACTATTCCTTTACAATTTTCTTATGCTTCAAATCCCCTTAACCAATTACGACTACATATCAAAGCTTGAACATTTTTGGGAGGGAGACGACTTCGGTATTTGTTCGAAACTCGAGCTCCAATGCTAAAAGAGAATTCAGAAGCTACGGTTGTGATAGGTATGCTAAGAAGATCACAAGCCATGAAAGCCAATTGACCATACCGTTCAGAATTATCTTTCCAATATTTCAGGATATCCAAACTTTCAAACATCATCATGTCAAGTGGTGGTTCATCAAGATAAATTTCCAATGAAGACTTTCCACTATTAGCGACATTTGCTTTGCGAAAAGTAAAAATCCTGCAAATTCACAAACAAATTTTAGTAGACTAAAGAGTGCAAATTCAGAAATCAGAAGAAAGAAAACATACTAAAAAAAAAGTAGTAAGTAACAAACTCACATCGTAGTTTATGAAAGTTCGTCTTTGTTCTTCCTCATCACTATTCTGGCGAACAAATTCACGTATTTCCGCATAAGAAGATGTCGACTTCTCGTTGCTATCATATTCTTTAAACAAAGTTTGCAATTTACCACACAAATGTTCGACCTTTCTTTTAGAAGAAGTTGGGTCAAGTTTTCCAAAATAATATTCGGCAAGCGTTAGCTTCAAACGTGGATAAAAAATGGTTGCCATTGCAAAGATATCACTAAGTTCTTCCCAATACTTTTGAAACTTCTCCTGCATGGCCTCAATCATTGCTCTGACAATATCATCTCTACTTGCTTCATTGACGGTGAGCCAATTTTGGATCTTCCAAACCTGCATGAAATACAAGTTGGAAGTAGGATAGGTTGAACCTGGTATAAGACAGGTGATAGCATCAAACGGCTCGAAGAATTCACATATTTCTTGTACTCGTATCCATTCATCTTCACTTGGGAAATACTTGAAATGTTTTCCATCAAGAACTTTGAGGTTACTGAAAGCTGCTCGATACTTGATAGCCCTATCAAGCATAGTGCATGTTGAATTCCAGCGTGTTGACACATCCAAAAGTAGACCAACCTCAACTTAAATACCAACAGACTCCACACATTTTGCGAAGAGTATCTCACAAGCTTCAGAGGCTTGAACAGACTTGATACTCTCTCTGATCTTATGCAATGAATCACCAATAACTTTGAGGCCATCTTGAACAATAAGGTTAAGGATATGAGCTGAACACCTAACATGGAAAAACTCTCCTCCACACAACAAATCATTCCTCAACAAAAGCTGAGATTTCAAAATTTCTTGCATTGAATCGTTGTTAATATAATTGAGAACACTTTTTTTTATCAATTCCCCATTCTTTCCATGATTGAAGAAGCTACATTGCTGAGTGCATACCTGTATGTGGAGGTGGTAGAGCACACAACAAATTTTATTTTTAAGTTTCCAATTTCTGTCAATGTAATGTGTTGTCATACACATGTAACCCTCATGAGTAATTGCCGACTACAAATCAGAGGTGAAGCTAATCTGACCAGGAAGATGAGTTAGTTCGCTCTTCAGTTTTTCTGTCTCATGTTGAATAATAGTCTTACCTACCATCTCACGAAAAACAAGGTGATCAATTTTCCATGCCTGTAGTTTCGCATCTCCCTTAATCAACATTTGACCAACATCACCATTCATAATGGTAAGATTACATTTCATACGATGGCGTCGATAGGTGTTCATACCATTCTTGTTAGAGCGATACTTATATTTCTTTTTCTAACCCATATGGGTTGGCCCGTGGTGGGTTAGAGGCTCTATAAATATGTCCACGCCCGGCCCGTTGCGGTCTTACTTGAGCCTGGCCCGCGGGTAACAACCCATGTTGACATCTCTATTATTACCTAAATCTTCCTAGTTAGGATATTTTCCATACATTTCTAGGGTTTATTTTCTACGATCATTTTAGTATAATTATGTAACTCATTTTGCCCAGAAAGGGGGCAGAACTCTCTTGAATTATACACATTCTTTGAAACACTATTGATTCTTCTTAGCCTTTCTTATTATTCGGCCCTCAGATCTAAAACCCTACTTATTTGAGGAGATCGAGTTTGTTCGCACGAACCCGATACCTTGAGTGTCTGTATATATAGCGAGAGTTTGATGAAAATTTGATTAACTACCTAACCCCACTCATCATCTAGCGCTCTTTTTTTCCACCATATCGAATCTTGCTAACTATAACCAAAAGTTTCAGTATTTACAATTTACGTCATCGTCCACTCATCATGTGCCATATGGCAAAATAAATAAAGCTGTCCTTGTACATTGCCAAATTAAGGTCACATGCATATGTATCAAATTGACTCTAATCAGTGTTTTGAAAACCGGACCGGGAGTTTGGACTGATCAGCTAGATGGAGTTTTTTTGTCGCACCGAACTATGCCTCAGCGTTCTACCGGCCAAATGTCTTTCTTCTTGTCTCACGAAGTAGAAGCCATGACACCCGCCAAAGTAAACATAGGAAGCTTACGTCACATACTCATGAACCGAAACCAGGACGTCAACGACAACAAAATGGTGGAACAGCTGACGAGCTGGAGGATAGCTAGGACCAAGCTCTACTACGAATACAAAATTACCAACAACTAGCTGCTAAGTATTACAATAAGAGGGTTCACAACCGATTCTTCGAGGTAGGCGACCTCGTATTACGAAAAACTTACGCTTTTAAAAAAGAAGAAAACGTCGGAAGCTAGGCGCAAAGTGGGAAGGACCCTACCAGGTGTCAAAGGTTGTCAAACCAGGAGTTTACGAGCTCCTCGAAATGAATGGCAAGGAGGTCAACAACTCGTGGAACGCGTGGAACTTAAAAAAATACTATTACAAGCAAAAAAAAAATTGTTGGCATCTATGCCTCCTCCATTCTTGTTTTTGAACTACGAACGACTTGATCATTTTCTCGATTGAGAAGGTACGTAGGCAGCCCCTCATAAGGGCACAGTTGCGACATTAATAAAAATATAAAGTGATTTTTACTTAGTGCATTCAATCACTAAACATCCAAAAGCGGTCTACTAGAATTGCAAAGAGCAAGCATTCTATAAACTTCTAACAAAATATTGGCACGACCAGGTCATACATATTCACAACTAAGGTGAAAGCTTCTCACATCGGTGCCCTGGCCAGGTATCTGATCTCGTATACATACTTCTCATAAGTATAGTGGTATTAAACCCATAATCTAAGCCGGCCTCAGTCCCGCATAACCTCTATGATCATTAAAGTAATTAAGCTGACTCATATCGCATACTTTTCAATGACTTAGGAAACAACGAGGTAAGCCGTATATTCTGCGCACTCATAGGAAACGTTCAAAAGAATTAGAAAACCAAGGGAACTCTCGATCTCGACCTCGGCTAAAAACAAGCCGAAAAAGCAAACTCTTATTAAAATGCTGGTTTATTAATAAAATGTCAAAATACTCGAACTACATATGAAAATCTCAAAATAAAAAGCAAAAATCCTTAACAAGGGAAAGCAAACAAGTCATGAACGAGGTGCCCCAGCAGCAACAACAGTTACTCGCCGACAATCCGTTGAGGAAGCAATCGCAGCAACAACCTCGAAAGAATTGAATATGCCATAAGGGATATGTCTCCTCGGGACTACTCTCGTCTCCTCATTGATCTGGTTCTGCCGAGCCTCGTCCAACAACCATTCGACGGTCTGAGGCGATATCAAAGAAAGTGAGCTCGGCAAGTCGAGGTCAAACTCTTCTGCTTGCTCTTTGTTCCTATCCCTGACCTCGGCGTATCGGGAGCGCAACATGCTGGGAACATCTACCCCGAGTTTCTCTAGCTCGTCAAGACAGGCAAGGAAACCAATGGCCTCCCACATTTGGTCCACATAATGGTCATAGCGATCTTGTCGACCAATCCAAAGTTCCAGTTCGACGGTGCGGTCGGCCCAGAAGTCTATGTGTTTATGCAGAGCCTTCTCCGACGTTTTTGCCAGTTCCCGCCAAGATTCACATGAAAACTAAAGTCTTTCTTTCTCTTCACCAACCACGGCTAGGTGTCCTTTAAGCGACGTGACGTTAGCACATTCTACTTTGAGGCGCGACTTCGCCTCGAAGTGGGCCCTGTTCAGGGAGACAACTTTCTTTGCCGAGCTCTTCGAACTGGCTAAAGTCTCTCGGTCGGAATCCGAGTTTATCAACTGAAAAATGCAAGAAAGAATGAGAGTCGAGAATAAGGACTAAGCTGAAAACGACAGAAGCGTTATCAAACCTCAATGGCGCTCACATCAACCGCTTTATACTGCGAAGGTAGCACCATGTCTTCAAAGTTGGGAGCGTCAACCGGAATCTTGACGGCTGCCTTGATCAGTGAAGGGTAGGTCGGAGGGTCTTACATCGAAAAGGGCACCGCCGGAGAATCAGACGATTCGGCTACCCGATCAGCCAAAACCTGGACGAGATTAACTTCAAACTTTCTCTTTCTGTACCACCGGAGGCCATTGTTCTCCATGCTACAATCCGAAGGAAAGATTCATCAAGAAACAGATAAAGGAATTAGGGTTTGCTAAAAAGGTGTTATTGGAGAAAGAAGGTCTGGACCGTGTTATTTATAACATGATTAGAAAAGAGAAAAAGGAAATCAAAGCGTCTTTTTCGCGATTTGCCAAAAACGGCGGTTATGAATGCCACGTGTCGCATCAGGGCATTTATTTGTTGAAGGTGGGTTTGACTATTCGGCTTAAATGAGCGTAGCGGTTCCGCATTAAAACCCATCGCGTCCATTCTTACCCTTTAGACCAAGTGATCAGACGTTTGCCGCGTGGAAAGTTGAACATGTGTGTTAATTCTTATTCAACAAGCTTTGTACGACCTCGAGGCTCACACTCGAAGGCCGGGGGGGGGAGGGGGGGGACTTATTGGTGGTACCGGGTTTGACACCCTCTACCCTTACCCAACTTAAGATTGAACTGACCCGGGTATCCATCCAAAGTTAACAAGCTGGGCTTTAGGTAAACTAAGAAAGCCCATTATGACGACTAAAGGACTCCTCCATGCAAGGCCGCCGACCTCGGATTACTTGGGGGATAAGTGAAGAATATACGAGGATATTACCTAAATCTTTCTAGTTAAGATACTTTCCATATATTTCTAGGGTTTATTCTCTACGATCATTTTAGTATAAATATGTAACTCATTTCGCCCAGAAAGATGGCAAAACTCTCTTGAATAATACACATTCTTTGAAACACATTTGATTCTTCTTAGCCTTTCTATTATTTGGCCCTCGGATCTAAAACCCTACTTATTTGAGGAGATCGAGTTCGTTCGCACGAACCCGATACTTTGAGTGTCTGTATATATAGCGAGAGTTTGATGAAAATTTGATTAACTACCTAACCCCACTCATCATCTAGCGCTCCTTTTTTTTTTCACCATATCGAATCTTGCTAACTATAACCAAAAGTTTCAGTATTTACAATTTACGTCATCGTCCACTCATCATGTGCCATATGGAAAAAGAAATAAAGTTGTACTTGTACATTGCCAAATTAAGGTCACCTGCATATGTATCAAATTGACTCTAATCAGTGTTTTGAAAACCGGACCGGACCGGAGGTTGGACCGGGTTCAACCGTGAACCGGAGAGTTACCCGGGTTGGGTTGACACGGCTTTGTTAATTTTTTTTTTTGTTTTTTTTAGTACAACCAAATATTGAATTATATGAAATTCCCCTTATCTTTTTATGATTAAAACTTTTAAAAATAAATACTAGTTTTGAATTTCATTATTTTCTTCATTAATTTAAAGTTTCTAAAATTTTTTATTTATAAATTTTACTATTCGTTTTCAAACTTTGTCTTTTACTTGAATAGTTGCATTTGATGAGATCAAATTTGAAACTATTGGTTTCTAGAATTTAATTTGGTTTGTATTTTATTTCATTTCATAATGTTTTTTGTTTGTTTTTATCTCTAATCCATTGTTTGTTTGATCAATTTTTTAAATAAAATTTAAATTTTTTTTTAATTGTTACACTTTAATTCTTTTTAAAACAATATATAATTGATGTGTTTTTATTCATGATTGAAAAATCTAAATATATATACATTTGAAGGATATATATACTTTATATTTAAATATTATAGTTATAGAAAATTGTTTATACTAATATTTATAAAAAAAACCTTTAAACTCGGTTCGACCCGGTCGGACCACATAGACCCATAACCCGAAATTTTTGCCGGTCCGGTTTGAAAAACATTGACTCTAATCAAGCGAAGTTAATCAGGTGACGTCGTAATAAATTCATTATTTTTTACTACATTTTTCATCAAAATATTTATGCTCTAGTCACTTAATTTATACTATATAATATAAAACTAATTAATGTGAATGTGATGAAATTGAACAAAATTTTATGATCTAATCACTTAATTTATACAAACTGAAGATGCTTTAATTTGACTGCTGCATAATAAAAATTCCAAACTTTTACTAACAAAAATTTACTTAAAGCTTAAATTTAAAAGTATATTTGCGTCGCTACTCACTCGCAAGAACTCATTCACCAAATCAATTTAGAAGCTATTACATAGATATAGGCTATAAATGATAACATGAAAAAACTATTCTGCCACATTCAGCTAATTAAATTCAGCAATTCCGCATACACCATTTGTTATCTAAATACAGTTCTGCCAGATTCAAAAAAGTCAGCATTTTAGCAAATAAATTCACCAGATTCAGTTAAAATTAGCAATATAGTAAGAAAATATCGCTAGATTAAAAAATTCTTTCATCACCAATTGATATTAATATAGTCGTTTTTGATAAAAACAATCAATTCTGATAAAAGCTAGAGATTTTTATTTTAAAACGAGATCAACAACTTGCATAAATTTTGATGAAGAATATGTTGGATTAATCTACTCAACTTGTTAGACAACTCAAACACTAAATTTTCGTGTGATTTTTTCTATTTATAACATGTATTTCAGATATCTCGTTACAAATATATTAAAATTTTACTATTCAAAATTGTAATAAAAATCATTAACAAAAAAAAAATAGTTATATTTTAGTGAAAAGAAACTGTTAATAATAAATAAATTACTTTAACTAAATTATTATAGGTTTATTTATTTATTAAAAATTTTCAAAATTCAGCCAGATTCAACCGTTACCATTTACATTTCAAGTTATTCTGCCAAGTTTTGCAAAAAAACATTAAAAATTCATCCAGTATCTGCAATTCAGCAAAATTCAGCCAGATTCCGCAGTTACTATCCATTTAGGCTTATAATGATTATGACATCACCAATACATCTTGAGAATTTTCAGGATATGCCACTTTAAAGTTATGCTATCTTTTGATAATCTTTGCAAGAATGTCATCTTTTTTTTTAACTCAACTTTTATATATTTGGGTTTGGATTAACTATTTTATATTTAGGATACAATTTTTGGAGGTGCAGTTTAGGGTATGGGTCTCGAGAGATAAATTTTTTTATAATGTGGAAGACGATTAAAATTTCAAAACATTTTTTTTGAAAAAGGGCTAAAATTTCAAAACATATCCAATGGAGGGTATCTCATTGAGAAACGCCTTCGAACTATGCACCAGCAACGCCTTAGTTCTCATGGTACTAATGCTTCAGCCTTACCCTCCCAAGAGCAGCAAAATATACTTGGCGGTCAATCAACCAAATATATTATTCTTGTATGGGGGATGAATATGCCCATGTTTAAAAAGCCATATGTATGCACTTAACTTATTCACAACCCCACTATGCAAACAACTCTTAATTATCCCATTTGACTGAGCCTACAGATTTATTTGTGTATGAGAGGAACCAAAATGTATCTACTCCATAGTCCTAATCAGTCCGGACGATTAATCAAATGGGCGATCGAGCAGAGTGAGTACGACATAGTCTACAAGGGGCGTCCGAGCGCCAAGTCTCAGGTCCTGGCGAACTTTGTAGCCAAACTCCATGAAGGGGAGAGCATTGAGATGAACAGCAAAGAAGGATTATGGACCTTGCACGTTGATGGCTCCTCTTCACGCCGAGGATCTGGAGTACGGGTATGATCTGAGTCTCCAATGGGTGAGATCATTGAACAATCGTTTCGGTTGAATTTCGAAGCATCCAACAACGCGGCAGAATATATATCAAATGTTCTTTTTGAATTTTAAAACAGAAAATGTGTTATTTTATTTTATTAAATGCTATTTACAATAAGGTATGGTGCGAATAAAATATTTTAATATATGATATAAACATGTATTTAAGAAATAGATATTGACAAAAACAATACGTTCATATCCGAGTATAACGTGGGAAGTCACATAGTTAGACTATATATGCCAAGATTTTTTTTTGTTTTTAGTCGGTAAAGGAATTATAGACCTTTAAAATAAAGCATATAACTTGATTGGAATATGTAACATTTTCTAATATTTTCACCTTACTTCTTACGTTCTTTTTAATGTATACATACAAATATATCAAGATTTGCGTTAGAAACAAAGACTACATCTTTATATATACCTTTTTTTTTTGTATAGTCATTGTATAAGCTAGGAGCAAGAAAGGAGGCGGTATTTGGAGTCAATGATTATCTCAACAATTATTTCATGCCTGATCCGTACTTTACCAATCGCAAGTTTACTTATTCTCAATATGCTCGGTCCCTCATTCGAAGTTACCGCTCTTATTTGAAGGTAAGACTATACATGCCAAAGTTTTTTCTCAAGTCATTGGTAAAGGAAAGCTAGACCTTTAAAATGGAACAAAATAACTTGAATGGAGTCTGAATAACATTTTCTAATATTTTCTCATTACTTCTTTAGATCTTCTTAATGTAGTACACATATGTAAAGATTTTCGTTAAGAAACACTATATTTTTAAAGATACCTTTTTTTTTGTATAGTCATTGTACTACCTAGGAGCAAAGAAGGTGGCGGTATTTGGGGTCGGCAGGCTTGGGTGCACGCCAAGGATGATCAGTAGAGTAGAACCAGGAAAAGAACTATGTGCGGCAAAGAAACCGGTTTGTAAGTCTCGAAGACAATACGTGTTCTGGGACAATGTCCACAGCACTGAGGCGATCAATATGGTTGTGGCGAATGCTTCGTTTGCCGGAGTCATTACTATTCCTTATAGCATTGCTTCACTTACAATCTAATAGAGTCATTCCCACTTTGTATTTTGAAATTAATTCCCACTTTACTTTTTGAAATTTCAATAAATAATGACCTTTATTCTTCAATTATTTTTTTTGCCGTGTGGTAACCATTATTTTATGAGAATATTTATGTTAATATTTTGGTATCCTATCTTATTATATAAAAGAGAAGCCGGTCGACGAGAGCGCGACACGAAAACAAAATTGTAATTAACGAGATCGTGACATGTATCTAATATTGATTGAGAAGATGACATGTGTTAATATTAAAATTAGTTAGGAAAAAATAAAATGGAAAATAGAAAATTAACAATGTAATTTTTAAGTAACTAATCAAATAGTATAAAGCTAAGCTGAATAATATGAATGTAAAGCAAGTAAATAAGAAAGTAGTGAAATCGGGTTGTAAAATCAATAAAACAAAAGCTAGGCATAGGGAAATCTCAGGTGAATCTGAATTGCAAAACTAAACAGATAGTTAGGAATTTACTAAGCACCGTTCTCGAACTTGAAACACTAATATAAAACCAATCAGCTTTCACTGCAAAGATTATCTATGTCTAAACTCTAGAAAGCCAACTTTCGTTGCGAATCCTAACAATTCAAACAAGCATTAAGATCAGGTTCAATTTTTCACAAAGCCCTAAACCAAATTTCTCTGCAGATAGGAATTTTGCTCATCTAAAATTAGTTCAGGAAATTGATCACACTTGCGTCTCTTCCAATTAACCTAAGATTATATTCTAGGTCATGAAGGTAAAATAAGCAGTAAACAAAAATTCAGATGAAGAACTCTAACGATTTTATCCTAACAATTAAATTCAACTTAGCAATTCATCAAACACCTTTGAATAACCCTAAACCTAACAAGGAATCTACTCAAACATGGTAAATGAAGCAAACATCATGAATATTATAGACTGCATAAAAGAGATAACAAAGATTCGAAGAATTCTAAATATCTCTTAAGGCTCAAAAAATTAAAGCTTAAGCCTAAACAATGGCTAGAAAAACTATAAATAAGGTCTCAAAACCGACATTGAACATAATTGTAAACTTCTGGAACATTCGGACGATAGGGAGAAAACGGCATGAATCGCAGACTGGGGAATCTACTGCTGTAAAGTCATGCCATTCGGCCTCAAAAACGTCGGCGCAACCTACCAATGCCTAGTCAACCGGATGTTTGCTAATCACCTCAGTTAGTCTATGGAAGTTTATATCGATGATATGCTCTTAAAATCAGCTACGCCGAAGACGTCGGACATCTCAGCAAATGTTTCGATCCGCTAAACCTTTATGGCATGAAGCTAAACCTCGCGAAGTGCACGTTCGCGATCACTTCGGGAGAATTCCTTGGATATTTGGTAACAGAGCGCAGTATTGAAGCAAACCCGAAACAGATCTCCGCCGTCCTGAATTTGCTATCACCTCAAACTCGGAAGGAAGTTTAAAATTTAATCGGACGAATTACGGCTCTTAAACGCTTCATATCACGATTGACGGAAACGAGTTTACCAGTTGCTCCAAGCTAACAAGACGCTCGAGTGGAATGAGGATTGCGAACAAGCCTTCTCCGATCTAAAGAAATATCTTACCACGCCACACATTCTGGCAAAATCAGAAGAAGGCAAAGTACTGTATCTTTACATCGCGGTATCCACCTCGGCAGTTAGTGGAGTCTTGGTAAAAGAAGATAGCGGAGAACAAAGACCGATCTATTACGTAAGCAAAGCCTTAAGCAATGCGGAAACGAGGTACATCACGATGGAAAAATTAACGCTAGCTTTTCTGATCTCAACAAGGAAACTACGCCCTTACTTCCACTGACACACTTTCGAAGTATTAACCAATCATCCGCTCCGAGCTATACTCCATAGTCCTAATCAGTCCGGACGATTAATCAAATGGGCGATCGAGCTGAGTGAGTACGACATAGTCTACAAGGGGCGCCCGAGCGCCAACTCTCAGGTCTTGGCAAACTTTGTAGCCGAACTCCATGAAGGGGAGAGCATTGAGATGAACAGCAAAGAAGGAATTTGGACCCTGCACGTTGATGGCTCCTCTTCACGCCGAGGATCTGGAGTACGGGTACGATCTGAGTCTCCAATGGGTGAGATCATTGAAAAATTGTTTCGGTTGAATTTCGAAGCATCCAACAACGCGGCAGAATATATATCAAATATTCTTTTTCAATTTTAAGACACAAAATGTGTTATTTTATTTTATTAAATGCTATTTACAATAAGCTATGGTGCGAATAAAATATTTTAATATATGATATAAACATGTATTCAAGAAATAGATATTGACAAAAACATTTACAATCTTAACAATACGCTCATGTCCGAGTATAATGCGGGAAGTCACATAGTTAGACAATATATGCCAAGATTGTTTTTTGTTTTTTTTTTTTTTTGATAAGAATTAAATTTATTGCCTTTTTAGGAAAATGTACATACTAAACTCTTATGCTCCCAAAAAATTTTTTTTTTTTTTTTTTTTTGATAAGAATTAAATTTATTGCCTTTTTAGGAAAATGTACATACTAAACTCTTATGCTCCCAAAAAAAAATTAAAAAAGAGCATAAAAGACATTAGATACAGAAAATGCCATTAGGCATAAAATAACCATTTCAGATAGCAAAGTCTTAAAACCTTTGCTATCTTGGCATCCTAATATTCTATCTCTAACGCATCTGTCGATGTCGTTAAAAAGCTGCAAGACAGGACGAGTAGATCGACAATGAGTTCTGTTGTTGCGTTCCCGCCACAAGAAGTAAATCGTGCATTGGATCACCGTCTTCTTCAGCAGAGTAGTGATACAAGGAGACTTCGTCAGCATCCAAGTAATGAGAGTGGACCAGTCGGCAAAGTAATTCACCGGGTGTCCTAATCGGTAGAGCCCCTTGGCCCAAACCTGAAGCGAGTACGAGCAGTGTAGGAATAGGTGATTCCTATCCTCTACCTGATCATCACAAAAAACACAGAGGGGAGAAGAAATTACCCCCCCCCCCCCCCCCAGCGATGGAGACGAGACCGGACAGGGAGCCGATCAACATGAGCCATCCAGAAGACAAACGCGTGTCGAGGGACGTGATATTTGTACCAGACCGCTTCAAACCAATGCTGTCTTGGGGCTCTCGGTCGAAGAGCTTGCCAGATCCGCTTGGAAGAGAATTCCGCATGCTGTGTTGAGTCTCCTAAGTTCCTCCAGCGAATAGAGTCTGAACCGTGATCCCTCGATGGTGGATTGATCAGGGTTAAAGTGATTTGAAGCTCTAATGCTTTGGAGGATCTTGTTGGACGGAGAAACCAACTGCCTCTGCGAACAACGTCAGCCACTAAAGCCGATGAGGGGATTCCAATATCTCTAGGTCCACCTACGCCAAAGAACTCTATCAAAGGTCCCAAACGACACCAGTTGTCATGCCAGAAGCTCGTTGACTGACCATCTCCCAAAACCGAACACAAGAAAGGTTTCACAATCGGTCTAAGGCGAAGAAGCTGCTTCCAGACCCAGCCATCCGTCTGCTTTTCCTGAATCTCCCAAAAACTCAACCTGTTGCCATAGGTTTGCTTAGACCAGGCAACCCAAAGAGAACCGCCTGACGTGAGAAGATTCCAAATCAATTTAAGGCACAGAGTCTTGTTCCATAAATCCAAATCACGAAGACCCAAACCACCCTCCTCCTTAGGCAAACAAATAGATTTCCAAGAGACTCGGATACCTGAAGTTTTCCTAATGTTCCCATTCCAAATAAACCGAGAACACATTTGCTCAATCCTCCTCAAACATCCTTTCGGAAGAATAAACGCCTGCATCCAATTGTTCAGATTACCATAAATTACTGACTTCACAAGCTGAACCCTCCCCGGGTACGCAAGAGCTCTGTTTTCCCATTTGGTAAAGCGATTAGCAAGCTTATCAATGAGCGGGCTGTAATCAATCTTCCTAAGCTTACTTTGAACAAGAGGGAGACCCAAATAACGGATTGGGAAAGAACCCTGTAAGAAACCCGAGCTTGCCATCTCCTCCGAATCATTAGAACTAACCCCAACAGAGAAAAGAGCTGGTTTTCCTCGGTTAATTGCCAATCCTGAAAGATCCTGAAACCCAGAGAGAATAGACAGAATTCCTTGAAGAGAAGAAGCTTTCCCATCAAACAAGATCAACAAATCATCGGCAAAAGATAGATGGGAGATCTTACAATCACGAGCCTTAGGATGGTAACCAATACGCCCTTATTGAAAACCCTTAGCCAAGGAAGACGAGAGATACTCCATGACTAAACGAAACAAATAGGGTGAGATAGGATCTCCTTGACGCAGCCCTTTCGCACCCTTAAAAAACCCACACACTTCTCCATTAACCACCACTGAGTAGGAAGCTGTGGTCACACATAGCTTAATCCAATTCAAAAATTGGGGAGGGAAATCGGCAGACTTCAGAACCTGGAAAAGAAAATCCCAGTTAACCGAGTCAAAAGCTTTTCGAATATCCACCTTAAGCATTCCTCTTGTGGAAATATTATCACGAGAAAAGCCATGAACCATCTCTGAAGCCAGAAGAGTATTCTCCACAATGTTTCTACCTTCGACAAACGCTGATTGAGAAGGAGAAATCAGCTCTTTAACTGCAACACGTAATCTCTTAGAGAGGATTTTGGCGATAACTTTGTAAGAAGTATTGAGGCAGGAAATAGGTCTGGAGTCAGTGAGTGATATGTTAGTATTTTGGTGTCTTTTACGCTTTGTTTCTTTAGTCTTTTTGGTTCTTTCTAGTTTATTTTGTGTCTTTTCAGGTTCTAGGAGGCCCTCGAGCATAGATTAGAGTCCGTGAGGGTCATTGGAGCAAAAAGGGACGAATCTGGAGGAAAGACAGTGATTTTCATAAATCGAGCACCTGCTCGGTTTGGAGCGAGCACCTGCTCGCCTGAAGACCCAAGGAAGTCGAAGTCTCTGGAATCCGGACCGACCGGTCCGGATGAGAGGACCGACCGGTCCACACTCGAAGACCCGAAGCCAAAAGTCTCTGGAATCCGGACCGACCGGTCCGAATTGTAAGACCGACCGATCCCAGACCCGAAGACATGCCTCGTGCTGACACGGACCGACCGGTCTGACATCAGACCGACCGGTCGGGCTCCCAGAACCAAGTTGCCCTAAAATTTCCTTATAAATAAGTTGTAGCCACTTTCCAAGTGAGAGGAGATATATTTTTTTTCTTCTGAGATATTTTTCCCTGAGACTACTTGTTTCCATTGTTGAGATCCTTTCAAGGTGTTTTTCATTTCCAAGGATTTTGATTGTAAGAATTGGAGGATCATCCACAACTTTCCATTGAGAAGATTTCTTAAACCCTATTCTCTTATTTTATCATGATGCTTTCTTCTCATTTGATTGCTGTGATTTTGTCCTCCATGATTGAGTAGTCTCATTGCTAGATTAGGGAAATTCAATGGTGGATTAGGATGATAGTGACTGAGCCAAATAGGAAATGTTATCTTTTGTCTTCATCAATCGGGATTCATACTGCTTAGGCTAATTTGATCACCTAGTCTATGATTTTAGGATTAACTTATTCACGAAAGTGCTCTAGGTTGCTAGATAAACCATTGATGAGCAATCGGTGTGTAACCAACGACAGTTGATTGTTACCATCGATTGTGAACAAATCGAACCAAATTGTTAATGCTTATCTTCATTTCTGAATTCGAACGACAGTTTATGCATTTAGGATGCTAGATAAAGTTATTGATGCATCACGACAGTGAGGCAATATTACATTCATGTTCGAGTTCTAGATTGCGCTAAATTGAATCCTGAATAGATTGCTCAGTCCATAATCCGAAACCACCGGCGAATGACTCTAATCTAGTGCCTTTATCTTATTGAATTTACATCATTTTTAGTTGCTATTTCGTTCATTAATTCGTCACAAACAAATTCCCATTTTATCTTAGCTTTAAACGATAATCCATATTTTCATAGTGTGACCGTGGTCCCTGAGGATTCGATACCTAAAATACTACTGCTTTTGTCTGTGCACTTGCGGATACTATTTAGGTTTAAAACTTCACGTATCAAGTTTTTGGCGCCGTTGCCGGGGACCAATTGCGTTGCCTTTGAATTTCGATTTAGTTTATAGTCTAAGAATTTATTTTTGCTAATTTTGTTTTCTTTTGTTTGTATTCGGTGTGTTTCAGGTGCATGACCAGTAGAAGAACAAGAAGAAACATCACCGAATCCTTAATCAACGTTTCGAACAAAGAGTTAGCACGTATTGAACGAGAAAACCGTCGGCGAAGAAACTCACCGAATCCGGATAATATGGCTAATCAGGAGGAGATGAATGCTCAGTTGCAAGTGCTAAGGGATCAGATTACTCAATTGCAAAGAAATCAACCACATGCCCCTCCAGCACAGCCGGGTATAGGGGATACGGATAATCCCCATGCCTTCTATCAGAACCGTTCCGCCATTGTGATTCCAACTATTCAGAGGCAGGATTATGAGATCAAGCCTCAGATGATATCTCTGGTGAAACAACACTTGTTCCATGGATTACCGGCTGAAATACCGATGGATCACATTGAGAATTTCGAGGAAATCTGCACTACTACGGGGTCTAATGGAGTGCCGAGTGAATTTCTGAAGTGCAAGCTGTTTCCGTTCTCACTCTCGGATAAGGCTTCTAGATGGTTGAAGTCTTTACCGGCTGGTTCTTTGAAGACTTGGGACGAAGTTAGAGCTGCGTTTTTGGACCACTTCTACACCAAGTCCAAAACTGCGTCTTTGAGGAACAATTTCTTCGTTTCGACAACATTCTGGTGAAGCTTTCTGTGAAGCTTGGGAGAGACTCAAGGAATACCGTAGGGAATGTCCTCATCACGGTTTCAAAGATGAGCAGATTCTTAGAATTTTCTACGATGGAGTTGAGTGGGACTATAGGAATGCTCTTAACGCTGCAAGTAACGGGGACTTCATGACCAAGACAAGGGATGGAGCCTTTGAGCTAATTGAGAACCTCGCTGCGAGTTCCAATAACAAAGCTCCCGAGTATGATAGGACTAAGAAGGTCGATAATGTTGACACTCAGAAAATAGACGAGTTGACGGCAAAGGTTAATCTGCTTCTTCGTGAGAATCAAAGGTCGGTAAAGCTTGTGGAAGAGAATGAGGGAACTCTTATCCCTCAAGAGTTTGAGGATGATGAAGATGCTGGAGTTCAAGAGGTTAACTTCGTGACTGGCCAAGGATATCAAAACCGCGGTTTTAATTCCAACTATCGAACCCATCCTAACCTCTCTTACCGAAGCACTAATGTTGAGAACCCACAAGATCAGGTTTACCCGCAGCAAGCAAGTGCGAATCAGAGCAGACAAGGACAAGGATATCAGAAGTTCTATCCTAGTAACACTCAAGGGAAGCAATACGTCCCTAACCAGAACCAACAACAATTCACTCCGCAACCGCAAGCTACTACCGCACCTACCTCTCAAGACGAGTTGAAGAGTCTCATGCAGCAGCTGATGGTCAATCAACAAAAGGCATCTACAGAGATAAACACAAGGGTGGAGCATATGTATAATGATCTAAACGCAAAGTACGAAGCTGTCACCGCGCACGTTAAGAAACTTGATACTCAAGTAGCTCAAACCGCTGAAGCTATCAAAAGACCAGCTGGGTCTCTTCCGGGACATGGTGAAGTTAATCCTAGGAAGGAGTATCAAGTTAATGCTGTTGAGTTGAGGAGTGGAAGGAAGATGGTACCGCCTACGATTACAAGCTCTCAAGTGAAGGCTAAGGAGAAGTTACCCGAGCATCAAGCTCATGAGGATGGTTTATTGGAAGAAGATATGAATGAGGAGGTTGAAACAAGCTCAAGAGCACCTCGAGTTTCTGTCCAAGTCGATTCTGCGAAAAAGTTTAGTGAGCACCTGCTCACTCCTACCGAGCACCTGCTCACTCCTACCGAGCACCTGCTCAGTCGAGATGCTTCCAAGAAAACTTCCGAAATTCCGCCCGAGCGAATTTATGTACCAAAGGTCCCTTACCCAGTACCCCCAAGGAAGTCTAGAAGGGATTTGGAGAATGCTAAGTGTAAGGAAATGCTTAAGGATATCACGGTAAAGCTTCCTTTAACCGATGCCGTTCAAATGATTCCTTCACTCAAGAGGTACATGAAAGAGCTAGTCGCTGGGAAAGTCGTTGAGGATGAGAATGTGATGATGGTTTCCAAGGAATGTAGCGCCATACTTCAGAGTAAGGTGTTGACAAAGAAGGGTGATCCGGGAAGATTTGTGATCTCCGTGAAGATTGGGCCTTGCACGTTTGCATGCTCATTGGTTGATTTGGGTTCCAGCGTTAATTTAATGCCTTATTCAGTTGCTAAACGTTTAGGTTTAACTCATTTCAAACCAACTAAGATCTCTTTGGTTTTTGCAGACCGGTCTACAAAACTTCCTATAGGTATTATCGAGGATTTGCACGTCCGCATAGGGGACACTCTTATCCCAGCTGATTTTGTGGTTTTGGAGCTCGATGAGGAACCGAGAGACCCGCTGATTTTGGGCAGAGCCTTCCTTAACACGGCGCGCGCTATCATTGATGTCGAACAAGGCATAGTGGACCTCCGTCTAGGAGATATGGTGGTTCGATTCGAGATGAGCAAGCTCCTCAAGAGACCAATGATAGATGGGCAGACATTTGTTGTCCATAACGGGTCAGAGTTATTAAAGGATCCGCTTGAAGTCGCGTTAACTAAAGCCGAAGGAAAACATGGTTTTCTGAGCAGAGACGCCCAAGAATTTGCTAAGTTTCTGGATTCTAACACCAAGATGGATAAGGGAGTGGAGTTTCTAAGTTTGGAAGATGATACGAGAATCGAGGAAAACCGAGCACCTGCTCAGTCTACTGTTCACAGTTCTTGGAGCGAGCTGAAAGCTCCAAAGCTGGAATTGAAGACCCTCCCAGCAGGGCTCAGGTACGCATTTCTCGGTCCTAACTCTACTTATCCCGTTATAGTGAATGCTGAACTGAACAATGTTGAGATTACCTTACTTTTGTGTGAATTAAGGAAGTATAGGAAAGCTCTAGGATATTCACTTGATGATATTGCTGGGATATCCCCTGATTTATGCATGCACAGAATACATCTAGAAGATGAATCTATGACCTCTGTCGAGCATCAGAGACGGTTAAATCCGAATCTCAAGGATGTCGTCAAGAAAGAGATAATGAAACTTCTAGATGTTGGGGTGATTTATGCTATATCTGACAGTAAGTGGGTCAGTCCTGTGCATGTTGTGCCAAAGAAAGGAGGTATCACGGTAATTAAAAACGATAGAAACGAATTGATACCAACTAGAACAGTAACTGGACATAGGATGTGTATAGATTATCGGAAATTGAATGTTGCTACTCGCAAGGATCATTTTCCTTTACCATTTATCGATCAGATGCTTGAGCGTTTAGCTAACCATCCTTACTACTGTTTCTTAGATGGTTATTCAGGTTTCTTTCAGATTCCTATCCACCCAGAGGACCAAGAGAAGACGACGTTCACATGCCCCTACGGCACTTTCGCGTATAGACGCATGCCTTTCGGTTTGTGTAACGCTCCAGCAACGTTTCAACGTTGTATGATGTCCATTTTTACTGATCTTATTGAGGATATTATGGAAGTTTTTATGGATGACTTCTCTATGTATGGGAGTTCTTTTTCTGTTTGTTTGTCTAATCTGTGCAGGGTGTTGCAAAGGTGCGAGGAGAAGCATCTTGTTCTAAATTGGGAAAAGTGTCACTTCATGGTCCGTGATGGGATAGTTCTTGGGCACCGGATTTCAGAAAAAGGGATCGAGGTCGACAAGGCTAAGATAGAAGTGATGATGGCATTGCAACCGCCTACTACGGTAAAGGGTATCCGAAGCTTTCTAGGACACGCTGGGTTCTATCGTCGGTTCATCAAGGATTTCTCCAACATTGCTAGACCCCTCACTAGATTGCTTTGTCAAGAGGTGAAGTTTGACTTCAATAGTGACTGTTTGGCGGCGTTTCATACTATTAAGGATGCCTTGGTTAGTGCGCCAATAGTACAACCACCGGATTGGGAATTACCTTTTGAAGTCATGACTGATGCGAGTGATTTCGCTGTGGGAGCTGTTCTGGGTCAAAGGAAAGACAAGAAGCTCCATGTGATATATTATGCTAGTCGGACTATGGATGATGCTCAATGCCGGTATGCAACTACCGAGAAGGAGCTATTAGCAATTGTATTTGCTTTTGAGAAGTTCAGGTCATACCTCGTCGGATCTAAGGTGATTGTTCACACCGATCATGCTGCATTGAAGTATTTGCTAACCAAGAAGGATGCTAAGCCTAGATTATTGAGGTGGATTCTATTGCTTCAAGAGTTCGATCTTGAGATTCGGGACAAGAAAGGGTCCAAAAATGGAGTTGCGGATCATTTAAGTAGGCTACACGTTGAAGATGAAACGCCAATGGATGATAGTCTGCCGGATGAGCATATCTATGCGATTGAAATCTACGATAATTTCCGAGCACCTGCTCAGTCAGAATTCTGCGGTATCATTCAGAATGCCCACTCTTCTAGTTTCCCTTGGTTTGCTAAGTTCGCTAACTTCCTTGCTGCTGAAAAAGTTCCTGAGAACCTAAAAGGAAGTGAGCGAAAGAAGTTCTTCCGCGATATTAGGCGCTACTTTTGGGATGAGCCGTACTTGTACAAGCATTGTTCGGATGGGCTCTATAGAAGATGCGTGTCAGAGGCTGAAATACCTGGGATTTTGCAACGTTGTCACAGTTCATCTTATGCTGGGCATTTCGCCACATTCAAGACGGTTTCGAAAGTGTTACAAGCCGGTTTTTGGTGGCCAACGATGTTCCGGGATGCGAACAGATTCGTGTCTAAGTGTGATGCCTGTCAGAGGCAAGGCAACATCAGTAAACGCAATGAGATGCCTCAAAACTTCATTCTGGAAGTAGAGGTCTTTGATGTTTGGGGAATAGACTTTATGGGACCTTTCCCATCCTCCTATGGAAATGAGTACATCTTAGTGGCTGTTGATTACGTGTCCAAATGGGTTGAAGCCATTGCTTCCCCAACAAATGATGCCGCTGTGGTTTTAAAGATGTTCAAGACCATAATATTCCCCCGGTTTGGAGTCCCCCGAGTGGTGATAAGTGATGGAGGGACTCATTTCATCAACAAGGTTTTTGAGAACCTTCTACGGAAGCATGGCGTAAAGCATAAGGTTGCAACAGCTTATCACCCGCAAACTAGTGGTCAAGTTGAGATTAGCAACAGAGAAATCAAGAGTATCCTACAAAAGATAGTAGGAACCACTAGAAAAGACTGGGTCGCCAAGTTGGACGATGCAATATGGGCCTATAGGACTGCCTACAAAACTCCGTTGGGGACAACGCCTTTTCATCTGGTGTATGGGAAGGCATGCCACCTCCCGGTAGAACTTGAGTACAAGGCGGCATGGGCTGTTAAAATGCTCAACTTCGACATTCTTAGTGCAGCCGAGAGGAGGTCTATGCAGATCCACGAGTTAGAGGAGATTAGGCATCTAGCCTATGATAGCTCAAGGATCTATAAGGAGCGAACCAAAGCTTATCACGACAAGAGGATTATTCCCCGTAACTTTGCTCCTAACGACAAAGTCTTGTTGTTTAACTTGCGCCTCAGATTGTTTCCGGGCAAGCTCAAATCAAGATGGTCAGGACCGTTTACGATCAAAGAAGTGAGACCATATGGAGCTATAGTGTTGCTGGATACTAAAGGAGGAGAGTTTGTTGTGAATGGCCAGCGAGTCAAGCCGTATCTCGCCGACACATGCGTCGAAGAAGGTGGATCAATTCCCCTTAGCGATCCTCCTCAAGCTTAAATGCTTTACAAAGTCGAGCTAACGACTCTAAACAAGCGCTCGATGGGAGGCAACCCATCGGTAAGGTTTTTCGTACATAATTTAGTTTTAAATTCCTTTTATCACTAACATTTTACTTGTGTTTTCAGTATTTGAATTCTAAAAAAATGGTGAAGGAATCTCTTTTGAGCACCTGCTCAGTTTCGGAAAAAGCCCGGATTAAGTCTCTGGAAATGAGACCGGTCGATCCCATAGAGAGACCGGTCGATCCATAGCAGTCAAGAGACTCGGCCAAGTCTCTGGAAATGAGACCGGTCGATCCAGAGCAGACGATGGACCGATCGTTCCGAATGCCGGACCGACCGTTCTCACGCGCGGATCAACACACGATACGTCTCTGGAAATGAGACCGACCGATCCAGTATCGGGACCGGTCGGTCCCGTACCCGGACACCTATTCCAAGTTTCCTTTTCCTTTAAAAAAAAAAAATAATAAAAAAAAAAAAAAAAAAAACCATTTAAAAACCTAAATTTTACTAACTTCTTCTTCTTCCCTATTTTGTAGCCGCTCACTTCCTCCCCCTCACACGATCAAGCTATCCCTCTCACCAATCTCTTCATCAAGCTTCAATCCTCATCAATCTCCATCGTCCACCACCGAGACTTCTACTCGCTCCACACCAAGTTCCTCACCGTCGCTCGTCTCTCTCAACGATCTTTAACAACACCACCAAGGATGCGATTCGGGAACAAGGATAAGGGCAAGGGTATTGCCACATCCTCCACTGCTCGGAGACCCGTAACCTATCCGTGGCCTCGCCCCGAAGAGACTCCGATTGACATTGACACCGCCGAACTCCCACCTTCTTCAGCAACCGCGTGGGACGAAATCGACGCTTTCAACTACAACAAACTTTTGGCCTTAACGCTCGAGCCAACTAGGTTCTTGTGTAACCAAACATTGACTGAGCTTGGCTTAAAAGAGCAAGTCCATAGCATCCTTCTGCACGCTCGTTGCATGTGTTTCGCTTTAGAAGAAGACGTGCTTTACCCAGATTTGACAAGACAATGCCTCGCGACCGCCACTCTCACGTATGCAAATCCGGAGTCATCGTCCCTTGAAGAGGCTACATTCTCGTTCTTTGCTGGAGGAACGAGATACGAGATTCCAATGATTGACTTTTGCAACGTCTACGGTTTTCACACGACCGATACGAGGCTAGAAAGCCCCAGGAGACTTAAGAAATCAAAGACGTTCTGGAACATCATAGCTTCGGGAACGTACTCAAGCAACTCTGCAAGTCAAAACCGGCTCCGTCATCCCGCTCTCCGCATTGTTGCGCGACTTCTAAGCAACATGCTCTTCGACCGACCCGTAGGTAACAAAGTGCATAATGATGAGTTGATGCTTTTGTTTTTGGGTGTTGGTAATATTGTAGGAGATGGAGACTTAGCGCAATTTGAGCACTACCGTTATAATTTGGGCATCCGGTTTGCCGAGACATTATGCGCAATCAAGGCTCAACCTGCTTCAACCGCTAGTGGCCCTCGTGTTGAGCGCATTGGAAGCTTGCTCACGTCACCACCTTAGATTGGACTTATCCAAGGCTTCCTGCGTCGACGAAGTTTCACGTGTGGATATGCAGCATTTGCTAAACTCGAAGATTATCGTTAAGCCGAGTGCTTATCAGTTCATTGCTGCAAATGGAGAACCTAACTTCATCATGCTTCCATGCCCCCTCCTCACACAGCTCAACACGTGGGAGGACCTTGCGTTCCAGCCACCTCTGGAGTACCTCGTGCCAAACCCGAGCCGTTCTTCTTCAGCCACAAGACCGAGCACCTGCTCGCGCAGAAGTACATCCAGACCGAGCACCTGCTCGATTTCTCAAACCGGAGAAGCTGACCCATCCATTCCGCGCCTAACATACCACACCGTTCCCCAAGGTGAGTTTGACCTCCCACACATCGCTGATGATGCTGACAGTGGTGAATATAGGCGATGGATGATCCAAGCAACGAAGAAGAACAACAGCCTAATGCAAAAGATTATGGAGAAGCTCTCAAAAGGATGTTGTCACGCTACAGTAGCAAGAGATGCTCAGCCGGTCCCTTCAAGCTCTACCTCCGGTTCGGGTCAACCATTGGAAAGGAAGAGGAGGAGAACGCGCGGCGAAGGAGGCGATGAAGCCTCTACTCGGTGATATCTCTTTCACCCTCCACTATCATTGTTTTATCCGTTTCTTTTATTTATCTATGTTTTGTGTTCACTAGTTTCTTGTGTCACCATTCTCTTGAACTTTTACACACCGGAGACGGTGTGATTTAAGTCCGGGGGAGCGGTTAGTTATTTGAATTTTCAATGAGTCGGATTTTTTAATTGTTATGCCCTCGTAAAAAAAAAAAAAAAAAAAAAAAAAAAAAAAAAAGGAATTTCAGGATTGCATCTGCATTTTTGCATAGGGGACAATGATGAAATTTCCTTGTAAAGTCTCATTTTAGGATTTAATGATATGCCCTCGTTAGAACTTTTTCGATGCATTAACAATCATGAAGTAGAGGCTCATCCATACTTGGATCTTATTTCTTTGAAAGTCCCATCTCATTAGAAACTTGCATGATCTAGATTCGACTCTATCAATTTGAACTTAATCCTGACTAATCTCTCTCACTTTTGGACTTTGAATCATAACCATGGATAAACACTTGACATTCAAATCATGTTTGCCTTATTTTTACCACTCTTAACTTGATTTGAATGGCTATCTCGATCTAAGTTCATCCTTTAGATGAGGATAGTACCACACCTTTTAAACCCGACCATTTTGTTCAAGCCCTTGCATATGTTCTTTGAGTGAGGCCTTTTTCTTTGTGTTGCATTGGCAAAATCTTGCAAGCATTAGAGACGACAAGGCAAAGTTTCCAATAGACTAGTTTCTTGTGTCTAAGACTAGTCTTAGGTGGGGAATGAAACCGAAATGGTTAAATGCTTATTTGAATATCTTTGGGTTTGTGGTTGAGTGTGAAAAGAAAGAAAATAAAGAAAAGGAGAAGAAAGAATAAGTTCTAGGGAAGGGAATTAAAAGGACCAGTATATAGCTCTAAGTGTTTGAAAAGAAAACGGCATTCTCCTAGAATAAAATCAAAAGAGAAGAAAATATGTTAGAGAATGCTAAGATAGAAAGAGCTAGTGCAATAAAAAGAGTATTCCCTAGGATTTTGATCGAAAAGGAAAGAGTAAGGTTGAGAAAGATTTGAAAGAAAAATTTAGCCAAAAGGGCTAGTGGTTAAACATGGGATAGTGAGAAAAGAGAGATGAGAGAATGCAACAAGGGGATAATGGGTAGAACTTTGGATTCCTAGCCTTGTATGCATCAATTGTCTCTTTTCTTTCTTGCTTTTGCTAAATGTGACACTTTCATTTGAGAGTTAACCACCAAAAAGAATATGAACCTTCTCTTTATATCATTTTCAAGCCTTCTTCTACCTAGCCAAGTGGTATTGATTCAATTTCCAATTGTGAGACCGCACCAAACACAATAATGAATGTTAAAGAGTTGAATATTTGTTGATTGCAAGATTTCTTTTGAGTCTCAGGATTTGGAGTAATATTTCATAAGTGATGAGTATGGCGAAAGCTTCTTGAGTAGAGTTTGTTGTGCATCGAGTTAGTTCTTTTTAGGACATGTTGTTGAACCCTTTAGTGCTTCTTTTGGATTTGAGTTCCCGCTTTCAAACCTCTTTTCCAGATTCGTATTTTCTTGTTTGCTTGCGGACAAGCAAAAGGCAAGTCCGGGGGAGTTGATATGTTAGTATTTTGGTGTCTTTTACGCTTTGTTTCTTTAGTCTTTTTGGTTCTTTCTAGTTTATTTTGTGTCTTTTCAGGTTCTAGGAGGCCCTCGAGCATAGATTAGAGTCCGTGAGGGTCATTGGAGCAAAAAGGGACGAATCTGGAGGAAAGACAGTGATTTTCATAAATCGAGCACCTGCTCGGTTTGGAGCGAGCACCTGCTCGCCTGAAGACCCAAGGAAGTCGAAGTCTCTGGAATCCGGACCGACCGGTCCAGATGAGAGGACCGACCGGTCCACACTCGAAGACCCGAAGCCAAAAGTCTCTGGAATCCGGACCGACCGGTCCGAATTGTAAGACCGACCGATCCCAGACCCGAAGACATGCCTCGTGCTGACACGGACCGACCGGTCTGACATCAGACCGACCGGTCGGGCTCCCAGAACCAAGTTGCCCTAAAATTTCCTTATAAATAAGTTGTAGCCACTTTCCAAGTGAGAGGAGATATATTTTTTTTCTTCTGAGATATTTTTCCCTGAGACTACTTGTTTCCATTGTTGAGATCCTTTCAAGGTGTTTTTCATTTCCAAGGATTTTGATTGTAAGAATTGGAGGATCATCCACAACTTTCCATTGAGAAGATTTCTTAAACCCTATTCTCTTATTTTATCATGAGGCTTTCTTCTCATTTGATTGCTGTGATTTTGTCCTCCATGACTGAGTAGTCTCATTGCTAGATTAGGGAAATTCAATGGTGGATTAGGATGATAGTGACTGAGCCAAATAGGAAATGTTATCTTTTGTCTTCATCAATCGGGATTCATACTGCTTAGGCTAATTTGATCACCTAGTCTATGATTTTAGGATTAACTTATTCACGAAAGTGCTCTAGGTTGCTAGATAAACCATTGATGAGCAATCGGTGTGTAACCAACGACAGTTGATTGTTACCATCGATTGTGAACAAATCGAACCAAATTGTTAATGCTTATCTTCATTTCTGAATTCGAACGACAGTTTATGCATTTAGGATGCTAGATAAAGTTATTGATGCATCACGACAGTGAGGCAATATTACATTCATGTTCGAGTTCTAGATTGCGCTAAATTGAATCCTGAATAGATTGCTCAGTCCATAATCTGAAACCACCGGCGAATGACTCTAATCTAGTGCCTTTATCTTATTGAATTTACATCATTTTTAGTTGCTATTTCGTTCATTAATTCGTCACAAACAAATTCCCATTTTATCTTAGCTTTAAACGATAATCCATATTTTCATAGTGTGACCGTGGTCCCTGAGGATTCGATACCTAAAATACTACTGCTTTTGTCTGTGCACTTGCGGATACTATTTAGGTTTAAAACTTCACGTATCAGTGAGCCTCTCTGCATTCACTATTTTTGGAATTAGACAGATCAGAGAGCAATTCCATTGAGAAAGAAGCTGACCTGATCTAAAAAATTCCTAGATAGCCATCGAGAAATCATGACCAATTATAGGCCATGTACGCCTGAAGAATTCGGCTGTGAAACCATCAGGACCCGGTGTCTTATTATTAGGTAAACCAAAGACCGCCTCTTTAATTTCTTCCTGGGATACCTGCGCCGACAAGATGCTCTTAAGGCCTTCAGAGCATCGCATAGTTGTGTTATGATGAATGTCCTGCAGCTGACTTGGATTTAAAGAAGGATTTCCTACACCCAGCAGAGAAGAGAAAAAGTCGATACAATGAGCCTTCACATCTTGGCAAGAATCCAGCCTGTCTAATCCATTTAGCAAAAAATGGATATGATTCTTGGATTGTCTCGCCATAACTGTCCGGAAGAATAATTTAGTGCACATGTCACCAGAAGTCAACCAGCTTACTCGTGATCTTTGGAGATAAAATTTCTGTTCCGCTAAAGCTAAGGAGGACCATTTATCGAAAGCTGCTTTCTCTTGCTGGGCCAAGGCGACTATTGGATGCTTCAACAAATTGTCTTGGCAAACCTTCAGAGTCTGCATCGCTTCAGTAACCCGCTTCTCAATGCCAGAATAGTTGTCTTTATGCAAATGACAAATATCCTTCTTCAGGCCTTTGAGCTTCCTGGCAAAGGAAAACATCTCTGAGCCTCTAATTGGTACATAAGACCAATAATTAGCGACCATTGAGAGGAAGGAAGGATGATCCAATAGAAAATTTGAGAATTTAAAAGGTGACTTCCCTCTGGCCGAGTGATTTGAAAGAGAAATGCAACTCGGGCTATGATCAGAATACCTTGGTTCTCCAAAGTATCCATAAGATAAAGGCAACTTCAACATCCACTCTTCATTGACTAAGATTCGGTCCAACTTCCGAGCTAGAGGATTCTCCTTCTGCTTGTTCCACCAAGTAAAATGAGAGCCCTTGAAAACCAAATCCTGTAACTCCGCTGTCAACAGGCAATTTCTAAACATCTTCATGCCACCAGTGATTCTCGTAGAGCCTGAAGAATCGTCCTTAGGATCCAACTTTTGGTTGAAGTCCCCCATCAACACCCATGGTTTATTCATGACAATTGCATTCTTAGACAACTCAATAATCTCCTGCCAAAGAAGAAGCCTTTCCGATTTCATATTAGATGCATAGATAAAGGATACCGCAAGATCCATGTCTAACCCTGGAAGCTTAACAACTCCTGAAATCATTTGCTTGGACTTAGAGATAACCGTGAACAATACCGAAGACTCCCATAATATCCAAATACGACCTAAGTCCGAGTATTCATAGTTGCATTCAAGATTCCATCCGGAAAAATGCTTCTTTAAGAACCCATCCGCTTTATCTACTTTCACTTTAGTTTAAATCAGAGCTCCAAAAACAGCTTTACTCTCTCTGATCCACCGCCTACAAGCTCTACGCCGTTCCGATTTGTTGAAACCCCTTACGTTCCAACTGAAAATTTCAAAAAATTTTCCTAACATTGGAGAAAATTAAGTAGATTTGGGGCTATTGCCCCTATCCCTCTTCCTCTGCCTTGGTGAGAGATATTTCGTAAAACCATCATCTACATCCACCGTAGCTTCAGAATCCGATGAGATATAATCCAAAGCATCTGTATCTTCCTCCATAACCTTCTTACCAAGACGCTTTTCACCCTCTGTCTCTGACGTCATAGGATGATGGTCAACAACTTCAGATGGTTCCTTTATAATTTAAAGGAATTATAGACCTTTAAATTAAAGCATTATAACTTGATTAGAATATGTAACATTTTCTAATATTTTCACCTTACTTCTTACGTTCTTTTTAATGTATACATACAAATATATCAAGATTTGCGTTAGAAAAAAAGACTACATCTTTATATATACCCTTTTTTTTTTGTATAGTCATTGTATGAGCTAGGAGCAAGAAAGGTGGTGGTATTTGGAGTCAGTTAGCTCCGATGCACGCCCCGGATGATCGCCTCCCATGGAGACGATAAAGGCTGCGCCGCTGAGGTGAACAATGCGGTTGAACCTTTCAACAAGAACCTCAGAGTTCAATGACTTCGATCGACAATGCTAAGTTCACCTTCGTCGATCTTTTCCTCGGTCAAAATCTTGTTGCTCCCTTTGGCAAGTAATTATATAATACTCCCTCTGTTTCTCTATATAAGATGTTTTAGGTAAAAATATGCATATCAAACAATTATTATTTTATACATAAACAAAAAATAGTTAAATCAATCATAAAAAATCTGCAGAATACTATTGGTCACACAGTTTTTAATAAAGTAAAAAATTACAGAGAACTTTGCAAACATCTTACATTGTGAAACAAAATTAAAACTCCAAAACATCTTATATAAAGAATCAGAGGGAGTATACATAACAAAATTATACTATTTTTAAACATTGTTCTAATAAATTAAATCATACAAATTACGTATTTTGTAGGGGTTATATTGGTCACGGACAAGAGTTGTTGTACGGTAGAACCATAACAAGAATTATGTGCGGCGAATAAACCAATTTGTAAGCTTCGAACACAGTACGTGTATTGGGACAATGTCCACAGCACTGAGGCGGCCAATATGGGTGTGGCGAAGGCAGCGTTTTTAGGAGCCATTGCTTCTCCTTATCCCATTTCTTTACTTCTAGTGTTATAGAGTCATTCCCACTTTGCTTTTTGAAATTTATTCCCACTTTGATTTTTGAAATTAATTTCAGTTTATTTTTTGAAATTTATTCCTACTTTGTTTTTGAAATTTCAATTAATGATAACTTTTATTCTTGAATTATACTCCTTCCGTTCCACAAAACATGATGTTTTACCATTTTCACACTTATTAAGCAACAATTAATATTTAATAATAAATATATTAATTCTCTCACAAAACCACTTTTCCATAACTATGATCCAATAGTATTCAAATTTTTTCATTAAATGCTTTTTAAATTTGCGATTTATTAGTATTAACTAATAAAAAAAGGTAGAATATCATCTTATGTGGAACAAATATAAAAGTTAAAACATCATGTTTTATGGAACAAAAGGAGTACTTCTTTTATGTGTACTTAACATTACTTTATGGGAATATTTATGACCATATATTGATAAAGTGCATAATTCAAAAGCATAAACAAGAATCAGCACAAAAGGCCTAACTTTGCTGAGCTGGTGTAACAAAATTATACCATGAGTCAACAGAGATAGGCAAAAGTTTATATTGGGGTTTCATTTGTTAGAGACCGCCCCGGAGGTTGATCATTTTATTTGTTCACAAGATGTTGATGGGTTTTCGATCTCTCGACAGATTTAGTTGTAATGCTTTAATTTTTCATGAATAAAATGAGGGAATTCATTCCCTCTATCCAACAAAAAAAAAATTTCTAAAAGACTAGTACTCTACCAAAATAAATGTGGAAGACAATTAAAATTTCAAAACATTTTTTTTGAAAAAGGGCTAAAATTTCAAAACATATCCAATGGAGGGTATCTCATTGAGAAACGCCTTCGAACTATGCACCAGCAACCCCTTAGTTCTCATGGTACTAATTCTTTAGCCTTACCTTCCCCAGAGCAGCAAAATATACTTGGCGGTCAATCAACCAAATATATTATTCTTGTATGGCGGATGAATATGCCCATGTTTAAAAAGCCATATGTATGCACTTAACTTATTCACAACCCCTCTATGCAAACAACTCTTAATTATCCCATTTGACTGAGCCTACAGATTTATTTGTGTATGGGAGGAACCAAAATGTATCTACTTTTTTGAATAAAATTAATAATTACCATGAAAGTGTCGCCGATATTGGCCAAGAAAGCCTTTGGATTGGAAAGAATAGATCGTCATTGATTGTCAACAAAGACTTGAAGGCCATTATATTGACATGGTATTGGTGGTAATAATCACCAACACTTGATAATGGTTTGCATAGAGCGGTTATGTAATGGTTTATGCAGCATCCATATGACAATAAGCTTCATGATCCCCCTTATGAAGTTTGGAAAGAAAGAAATCGCCGGTTCCCCAACAACTATGTCCATCAACCCTTAGCTTTCACGTAAATTGTTTTAACTATGACGTCATGACCCTTTCCCTCCTTTAGAACAGACTTCATATTAGCCTCCTAGCTAAGTTTACTATTACTCTTGCTGTTTACTGGTTTGATGTGATAGTTTTAATCTTCAAAATAATTCTTTGTAACTAAAACGCTTGTTTCTTTAGTTCTTGCATTAATAAAGAATACTCATTTGCCTTCACCTCTAAACCATTAGCAAGTGTTTGTGATTATTATAACATACTTTGACCAAAAAAAGGTGTTTGTGGTCGTTGGTTTGTTGCTATTGGCTAGCCATTAGCCAACATATATTTTTCTTATTATTCACACACAAACTCCATATAGTTTTTTTTGTTTTTTTTTTTGCATGTATAAAAGACAATGTAACTAAATCCTAGTTTCATGGGTTTCACGATATGTTTGGAGTTTAGAAACACAAAAAAAAAAAACTACGAAACTACAGCACATTGTTGAAGCCATCACAATAATTAACCCATAACCAACATGGATGCATCGACTTTGCAAACTACTAATTGTTTCCTGTTAAGATGATTCCCAAACATATCCCGCACGTATTTTCACATGAAACCCCACGTACAAGTTGATGCTCGAAGATTTTTCCAAAAAATAAAATAAAAAAGATCTTTAAGGAAAAATAATATAATTAAATCCCCTTGATTTACTCATTATCTCTTCAGTCGATAGCCGGCCTTGAAATAGAATTTTAATTCTGTCTGTCATGTATGTCTCTTTGTATTCTATTATATATAGACTCTTCTTTTTACTTCATCAACATCACCATTGCCATTTTCAGATTTCTCATAATTATTTCAGAAAATGGCCGAGGGAATATTCAAAGCATTGGTGTGTGTTTTTGCGGCCACAGCGTTTGCAATGGCCGAGGTGGCTCGTGGACATGAGCTTTTGCGGCCACAACTTATGCCTTGCTATTTTATTTTCGGAGACTCAGCCTTCGACAATGGTAACAACAATTACTTGAAAACTTTGGCCAAAGTTAACTATCCACCTTACGGTATTGGATTTCCAAGAGGTCCTACCGGGCGGTTCAGTGATGGTCGTAATATTCCCGACTTTATCGGTTAGTCTTTGCCTTGGTTTATTTCTTTGCCAATATGTTAATATAAACTACCAAAAATGATTGTCTGTTTTAAAATATAGTAACATGAGTCATGACGTTTTCTTAGTATATATTCTCATGTGTAATATGAATTTTAATGACTTTTTTTTTTTCCAGCTGAACTAATGGGATTCACTTATTTTATTCCACCATTCACGGGAGCATCGCCGAAACAAGCTCACACTGGACTAAACTACGCTTCTGGTGGCGGCGGAATTCGGAAAGAAACTAGCCAACATTTGGTAAGAACGGGACAAATTAACTTAAGAGAAAGATATATATATATATATGCATGCGTTTCTTCAAAAAAAAAAAAAAAAAAGATATATAGACTAATGTAAATATATTTTCATTATTTTTCTTCCATTATCCTATATATGGGATCTGATCTAAAATACAATACACATGTGTTAGGTGACTTAATATATTAGTTTGTTTTTTCTCTAGGGAACTTATCATTTGAGTTTAGTTGATTTGCAGGAACGTAAAAATGACTCGCTTATTTATTTAATATATCACGTCCATTAAAATATTTAAATTAATTACTTATGGATTATGATATTCTTTTTTTTATTATTATTGTAGGGTGACAGAATCAGTTTAAAAAGACAAATAAAAAATCACCGGAGGATGATTAAGACGGCAAAAGTGTCACTGGCGATACTGAAAAATTGTCTGTACACAATTCATATTGGAAGCAATGATTATCTCAACAATTATTTCATGCCTGATCCGTACTTTACCAATCGCAAGTTTACTTATTCTCAATATGCTCGGTCCCTCATTCGAAGTTACCGCCAAAGTTTTTTCTTAAGTCACTAGTAAAGGAAAGCTAGACCTTTAAAATGGAACAAAATAACTTGAATGGAGTCTGAATAACATTTTCTAATATTTTCTCATTACTTCTTTAGATCTTCTTAATGTAGTACACATATGTAAAGATTTTCGTTAAGAAACACTATATTTTTAAAGATACCTTTTTTTTTGTATTGTCATTGTACTACCTAGGAGCAGGAAGGTGGCGGTATTTGGGGTCGGCAGGCTTGGGTGCACGCCAAGGATGATCGCCTCTCATGGAGGCGGTCAAGGCTGCGCCACTGAGGTGAACAAGGCGGTTGAACCTTTCAACAAGAATCTCTTAGCTCTCGTCATTCAGTTGAATAAAAAATTCCCAGATGCTAAGTTCACCTTCGTCGATCTCTTCGCCAGCCAAAATCCTGTTGTGACTGCTGCCTTAGGTAATTTATTATATATAACAAAGATGCTATTATTTTTATTCTGTTCTTATATATTTAATCATACATATTACATATTTTTCTAGGGTTTACGGCCACGGACAAAAGTTGTTGTACAGTAGAACCAGGAAAAGAACTATGTGCGGCAAAGAAACCGGTTTGTAAGTCTCGAAGACAATACGTGTTCTGGGACAATGTCCACAGCACTGAGGCGATCAATATGGTTGTGGCGACTGCTTCGTTTGCCGGAGTCATTACTATTCCTTATAGCATTGCTTCACTTGCAATCTAATAGAGTCATTCCCACTTTGTATTTTGAAATTAATTCCCACTTTACTTTTTGAAATTTCAATAAATAATGACCTTTATTCTTCAATTATTTTTTTTGCCGTGTGGTAAACATTATTTTATGAGAATATTTATGTTAATATTTTGGTATCTTATCTTATTATATAAAAGAGAAGCCGGTCGACGAGAGCACGAAACGAAAACAAAATTGTAATTAACGAGATCGTGACATGTATCTAATATTGATTGAGAAGATGACATGTGTTAATATTAAAATTAGTTAGGAAAAAATAAAATGGAAAATAGAAAATTAACAATGTAATTTTTAAGTAACTAATCAAATAGTTAAAAAAAAATGAAAAAAGAAAAAAGAACTGCCATAAATTGTAAAACCGTTACATGGATAGATGAAGACTTGCGATTTTCTGTTACTATATATTGAAAACAATTCTTCAGTCGTTTCACCAAAAGCACAAAATCTCTATTAGTTTCGACCCCTCTTCTTCGTCTACGTCTTGTTTCTTCATCATCATCTTCTTCTTCTTATTACCATCATGTAAACAGATTAGTCAATCTCAAAGCAAGATCTGGTTTTTGCTCAATTTTTAGGGTTTAATCTTAGTTTTTGGCATCGAGTACTGAGCACAAACCTTAGTTTTCGTTAAGATCCTATCAAACTTCTTTTTGTAAAAACTGCAGACGGGATATATGTTTCGGCGTGATTCAGAGTCTTGCATCAACCATTCACATTCGGGTTCCAGCATTCTATCATCTTGTCATACGTTCTCGCTACTTCTGTTACTCTATTTACAAAATTAATTGGATTTTGTTCTTCTCTGATGTATTATCTTATTTAGGAGTTACGTGATATGCTCAAATTAACCCTAGAGCTGCTCTCTCAAATTAAGAGATCGAATGTAGTACTTAAGGTATTGAAATCCACAGGGAATCAATTAACACAATAGATTTAAAGGTTTGAATAAAGCTAAGCAGAATAATATGAATGTAAAGCAAGTAAATAAGAAAGCAGTGAAATCGGGTTGTAAAATCTGAATTGCAAAACTAACAGATAGTTAGGAATTTATTAAGCACCGTTCTAGAACTTGAAACACTAATATAAAACCAATCACCATTCGCTGCAGAAATTATCTATGTCTAAACTCTAGAAAGCTAACTTTCGTTGTGAATCATATCAATTCAATCAAGCATTAAGATTAGGTTCAATTGTTCACAAAATCCTAAACCAAATTTCTTTGCAGATAGGAATTTTGTTCATCTAAAATTAGTTCAGGTAATTGATCACACTTTCGTGTCTACCAATTAAGTGGTTTTGATCTCTCTGTGACAATAAGGAAAAACCTCTCCAAGGTAAAGCTTCATCTCTCTCCTCAACATCCTCAAGAGAATATAATCTTTTAAAATACGTGGTTGCCAAATTTTCCAAATCCTGAGAATTTGCAAGCCAAGCACCATTCTCATCCTTCAAACTCTCGATACGATTTCTTCTTCTCCGAAGAATTATTCTTTTGGCATAGATTCTTATTTAATAAAATATAGATTCTTCTAATTAAATGAGTTTTACTGTTTACAATTATATTAAAGAAAAATCAGTTTTGATTTTGTGTGTAACATACAACTTAATTATTGTAAATGTCATTATGGAGAGAATGAATTCTGCAACGCCACTTTATTGCTCATATACGTTGAGGTGTTGAGCTTTAGATTATAAATCAAGGTGATCCTCCACTCAATATTGAGACGTTCAATATCACAAACATAAATTTTTCACATGTTTTTTATGTTTTGTTTTGTCTGAGAATATACATAGAAGTTTGGTTCGTTAGCTTCTATTTTTTAGTGTTGCGAAATAGTCAATCGTGTGGTTGTATTATGGGATTCTTTATTGTATCGAAAACCGTCACACTACGGGCAATTAAAGGATTAAGGAAAGAGTGTCTCACCTCCACACAAACCATTCATCGTTCATCGGCTACGAAACCGCTCGATTTTCATTACCAACCTTGATCGTCTTCAAGCTACCACTCTCGATGACTTCAGGTTTTTCAATTTCAGATTTAATTTTCTCCAATTTTATAAGATCGACGATGTATGATATCGACAACATATAGTTTTCTTTCTTTTTTCGATTTGATGATAATTTGGAACTGTATCGATGGTTTCTGTGTCTGATTGATATTTTCTCCCGTGAAATGTGTATTATTATTACAAATTGAGAAATGAATCTTTTTTTCTTACAAAAATTATTTATTCATATGCAAATTGTATATATGATATGATGGAGGATCAAGAAACTAGTGGAGGAGGAGGTGAAATTGTGGTAACTTATTGGTTCTTTATGATTTCACAGATGCTCTCACAGTACCATCTGAGCTTAATCTGCGTTGAGGCTCAAGACTGTACAATAATTTATTACAAAGAGGCTTTGTCTTGGTAATCTTAATCATTCAACACCCTTTCTGTAATATATTTACAAGTGGGTTTTCATGGTTTAGAGATTGGTTACATTTTCTCTTTCTTTTCAGACCTCTATGGAGTCCATGTGAGACATGTGGCACCGTTCGGAAGCAAGAGTAGTAAACCCCATTTTGATCCAGCGTTCATTCATCTGTGCTTGCCCGATGAGCTTCTTATCGAGGTTGGAGCTTCATATCTCTTTTTTTTTGTTAGGCTTCTTTTCCCCATTGCTGAAGTTAATTGGTGGATATGTTACTTGTAGGTATTTGCTCGGATGTTGCCGTATGACCTAGGGAGAGCAGCTTGTGTATGCAGAAAATGGAGGTAACCCTGTTTTCTGGCGTAACGCTTGCTTGAAAGCTTGGCAGACTGCTGGTGTTATCGAAAACTATAGGATCTTACAGTCTAAATATGAGGGATCATGGAGGAAAATGTGGCTTCTATGATCCAAAGTTCGTACTGACGGTAATCTTTTTCTACCGCCAAGTGATCGTTGTTATATCTCTTCTTTTGTATGCCTAGACTAACATCAACTCTGATTGTTTCTAACACGATTATATTCAATCTTTGTATCTTATAAGATCTTGGATGGTAAGAAGGCTCGGCTTTATGTGCTTCTCAACTTAACTTGGTGCCTTCCAAATATAGACCCTTAGGAGGCTTTTGAACGGTATACCAAGGAAACATCTAACCAATGCAATGCAACAGATGTTTGTGTAGCGTAATGGAAAGGAGACTTTGACTTTACGCTTTGAACCGTAAGGAGAAAAGATTCTCGTCCCCATGGGTGTTTCATAAACTCTTGTTCATCACCCAACATCCGTACTATCTCGCGCCAGATAGGAGCCTTAGAAGAATCACTAGTTAGACAAATAATCCCTTCAACCAATACTATAAGAGCTAATTTAAACAGTTGCAAAGGGTCTTTGACCTTTTTGCTGTTTAGCTTCTCAACGATGGATTGCGGTGTCGGTTTCTCCCCGTCGAGAACAAAGAGTTCCAAATTCCGTCATCATCCTCGCTACTAGAGAGGTATGGTCTTTTCATTTTATCCTTTCTGTTACTGGTTACTAGAGAAGTCGGCCTTCTTGGCTAGCAATTTAAACCAGTAACAAGAGCAAAATCTTCTATCGCATACCTTATTGGCTTCCCTGAAAATGTCAACCACAACTCAAACTTACTTCGTGATTTTAAACTGAAGCGTCAAAAAGTAATGTAAAAGTGTGATTGAGAATGTATGCTTCGATGATTCTACCCTTCATCTAGTAAGCTGATTTTGCTGCCAACAGATATCAACCACTATCCTTGGAGAGGGGTGATTTCTTCCTTATTGATCAAGTAAGAACCTCAGATGCACAACATCGACCCCACGAGAGCCATCCACACATCCTTAACCAAGGTAATCTTCTAAACACACATTTATTTCAAGACACTAACTTAGACTTATCTATGTGAAGGTAATCAAGTTTTGAGGGAAAAACTTCTTGAAGAGGGAGGGTATGATGCGGTCATCAAATCAGTAGCTAACCCGGAGCTCCATCAAACCGAATGAACAATGCTAAACAGACATGACCATGACATATGCTCACTATTTGAAGCATATCAGCTCAACCACGAAGATTCAACGCATTAAATTACTTGGAGAGTATTTCCAACTCAATTACGAAACTCTTCAAAGAAGAATCAGATCAGTAGGAGTTCAGACAAAGGAGTTATCCAATTTACAAATCAGGTGATTCCCAGTTTAGCCGATTTCGATATGCAAGCACTTATTGAAAAATTCCCGTTGGACCAGAATGAATTAAGCTACAAACCGAATTGTTCTACAATCGTTACCTATCAGAGACACATGGATAATTGGATTTATGGGAAGATTGGTTTTGGTTTGAAAGATATTAATTTTCTAAACCAAAGGATCCTACATTCGTCTTATTTGGAACCTTTCAGTTTTGGGAGACTTCAATCACATGTTTGGCGTCCAAGAAAGTATCTACTACAACTAGAGGATCCTAATAACACCTCAAGCTTCATTGCCAGCCATTGGATCAAGTGGATTTAATCTTACCCACTCATACACCTAAACTTTCTATATCTACACCCGAGAGCCTTCAATGAACTTCAACAGCTCGATTCCTTTGAACCAATAAATAGCACGAATATTGGGAATTTTTACATGGACCAGAGGCTTCTCTCACATATATGAAGAAGATTTTGACAAATGTGTGACTGACTTTCTAATACTATGCATTAATTCTTGTGTTGCTTGCTAGGGCATAACTATATTGGATCAGGACATCTTCTGCTTGGTCTCCTTAGTGATTGCTAGGGTCCTGGCCAACTTAGGTGCAAACGCTAGCGACATTCGGACAGAGGTTTAAAAAGAAAAGAACCCGCATTCATATCAATTCGAGTCAAGAATTAGTTTGCTTGATACTCAATACATATGCCATTATTTTAATTGTGTTAAATATAGGTTACACGCGTGATTGGAGTTGAGCAGTTATCAACCAACTGTTTAAGATGTTGCCAAGGTTCATCATAATTAATTCAATAATGCTTCCCTTTGTTTTTGTACCTGTCTTGTTTGAGTTTATGAAAAGACTAGTTAAGAGCATAGGCGGATTTGAGGACATGTTTTTAAACCATTTGCATGGGCCTTTATTTTTACGGGCTCCACTTTAAAAAAAAAAAATCAAATATATTAGTTTATAGAAAATGTGTTCATTTAATGAAAAATAATACTCTCCGTTTCACCAAGATAAATTTTTTGAGTTTTTTCACACATATTAAAAAAAACAATTAATCATCTCTCATAATTGTCTTGATTTCTACAATAAACAGTTTTCAAGAAATTTCAACCAATAATACTCTAATATTTGTTTTGAAAGTTACAATCTATTATCAATTAATGCTAAAAATTCATCTTTATGAAACAAATTTAAAAACTCAAAAAATTCATCTTGGTGAAACGGAGATAGTAAAAATTTAGAAAGGTAACAAACTATTGTTTATGAAATCTAATATTATATGAAATTATATGATAAAAAAAATTAAAAAATATAAATAGACTTTTCATAATTTTATTTCACATGAGAAAATAAAAAATAACAAATGTATTATTGTAAAAAAATGTATTTTCTAAGAAAAAAAATTGAAATACATAAATTTTTATTTTATTTTGGATATGGCCCCGACAATCTCAAACCCGGCTCTGGTTAAGAGAGCTTCTTTGGTTTGTTGTTAGGTTGATGAGGAAATAAAAGAGCTTGAGAAGAAACAGAGCCAGTTGAAGAAAGAATCGTCCGAAGCTTTCGATGGCAGAGATTTCGAAAAGGTAACACTTTCTTTCTTAGTTGTATTTTAACCCTTAGTTATTGTCTGAACATTAGCAACATTTACAAAATTTTATTGAGGTGTTCAATAATCAACAGGGTCGTCTTCTTATTAGCCAACAACTTGCTCTTTTCTTGTATCCAAAAGGATAGCCCTGAGCATGTGGACCTGAATAACTCACCACGCTTTCTTGGTGCGGACATGGCAAGGGAGATGTTGATGTAGGATAACTACAAATATGACATTGTGGCATAGAGACTGAGAGAGACAGATACTAAATTCAACACATTACTGAACAAAAGATTGAAATAGCCAACAGATATACTGAATTCAACACATTACTGAACAAAATATCATGAAATTTCTTCAACAAAGGAACTATACTAACAGTTACTATCTTGTGATCTACACAGCCAACAGATATACTAAATTCTACACTTTACTGAACATAAACTAAATTGGAACCAGAGGGTTTCATCGGCATCATAACTTTCATCTTCGTGAGCTTCTTCAAAAACTTCTTAAACCGTTTAGGTTTCGATAGGGAAATCTTAAACTTGATGGGTTTCTCTAAATCCTCCATTGGTTTCTTCGAAGCTCCTTTGAGTCTCAACTTCAGAAACTCCTTCTTCCTCCCTCAGCGATGTCGAAAGCGACGATTGGAACAATCTTCTTCTTCTCCTGCTCTTCTCGATGCAAAAACCGATGTAACAACAACTCATCAGCACTCGTCTATCTTCATGTTTCCTTGCAAAACACGTTTCGATAAACTCCCTTGCATCACAAGGCAAACTCTCTGGAATCTCTGGAGCGTTACCATCGAGCAGAAGAGTCACAAGATCGTCAATTCCAACTCCTCCCCATGGCTTCACACCTGTGTACATCTCCAACACTAAACAACCTAACGACCACAAATCTAGGGTTTTGTTCGCAATACCGTCTTGTAAAGACTCGGGAGGCATGTAAACAGGCGTTCCGACAAACGGCAAATCGATATCCCAGTAACAAGGAACTTGTCCAACTTCTAAAGAGTTTCCAAAATCAGAAATCTTCAACTCGTAAGACGAATCATCATCATCACTCAATGGGAAGACAAGGTGATTCTCTGATTTGAGATCGCAATGAACATAACCATGACCATGAATCGAGACCAAACCATCGAGAATCATACGAGTAAAGTCTCTGATCATTGGTTCAGGTAACTTTCTTTCCACGTAACTGTCCATGAAATCGCTTAAGCTACCTTTAGATGCGTACTCGAGATGCAATTTGTAGATCTTGTGTCCCTTATCGTTGATACTTTCTTCCAAATAATCTCCAAAGCATTTAACGATGTTCGGATATCCTCTGAGTTCGGACAGAATCTGGATCTCTTTGTTCAGAGCGTAATATACATCGGTGTAGGAGGTTTTTACGGCGGAGAAACGAGGAACCGTCGATATTGTTGTATTTGATGAGATCAACAGTACCGTAAGCTCCTTTTCCTATTCTTGTACGTATTCTTGGTTTGATTGCATCATCTTTGCAACGTACTGCGTTACAATCTCTAGGGTTTTTTTGTTGTTGTTGTATTCGAAACTGATGAGTTACAATCTCTAGGGTTTTTTTGTTGTTGTCAAATTGTAGCTAGAGAAAGAAAAAGGGAATTGTTGGGACTAGGGAGAGAGGAGAAATCAGAAACACTTATAGAGTTAGGTCACGAGGAACAAAGGAAATTTTTAGCGAGATGTGAGAAAAATGGAAACTTTAATTTGGGTTTGGGTTCAAGTCGGTGAATTTTCTTTTCCTACCGTTGGTACTAGGCCTGGGCGTTCGGGTACCCGATCGGGTGGAAAATTTTTTCGGGTATTTCGGTAAAGAGGTCTAGAACCCGATCGGGTATTATATATATTCGGGTTCGGTTCGGTTCGGGTTCGGGTATTTCGGGTATAACCGAAATACCCGAAATATGTTTTTTTTTTTTTTCGAAACCCGAAATAGCACCGTAATAAAAAAAACAAACTTAAAAATAAACATATGAAGGCACAACCCAATAACCAATGAAGGATTGACGACTGTGTAAACCAGCTCCGTTACCGTCGTTAAAGTAATTATTTTGGAGGTATATAAGAGCAAGACAAGGCAAGTTGTTAATTTATAGCTACTTAAGTATTAGGTCCGTAAATATGAATAATGATAAATATCTTACCTTATTAGAAATTTAAATGAAGATTTTGTTAAATTTCAAGTTTTACTCATAAACTTGCACAACTTCAAATTGGGACTGTAGGTAATTTCCACGAATCAAAACGTAAGTTATGCAGCGAAAGTTATGGACCTTAAATTGGGTCAAGATGGGCTGCCCAGCTATGGGAGCATCTTTGGACCAACCTAGGCCTGGGCGTTCGGGTACCCGATCGGGTTCGGGTCGGGTGGAAAAAATTTTCGGGTATTTCGGTAAAGAGGTCTAGAACCCGATCGGGTATTATATATATTCGGGTTCGGTTCGGTTCGGGTATTTTGGTTCGGGTTCGGGTTCGGTAATCGGGTTCGGTTAAAATGCCCACCCCTAGTTGGTACTATTTAATTAAGTACATTTTTACTGTCAAATTATCTTCTTAATATTTACTTTTTCTAGTATTTTTTTTTTTAATTGAGTGTTAGAAAGTCTATGGGGGCTTCTTCAACTTTTAATCTGTTATATGTATCTTGGGCTATTTTGTTTGGGCCTAGTTTATCGAAAACCCTAGCGTGTTGGTCAGACTTGAGAGACGGGAACTTTCTTTCTCCTTGTTTCTTCCCTTAATTTATCCGTCTTTCTATCGATTCCGAATCTAGGGTTTGAGATGGTAGACTGCTCACATGTCAGATTTTGAATATGAACAAAATTTGTATTGGTTTGTTGGATTTAGGAAAGAGCTTAAGGAAACGAAACCTTATTGTACCGTGTTGCTTCGTATGTGGCTTGATGTAAGTTTTCTTAACCAATCAGCCTGACATCAGAAGTTTCTACACCCGAGGGAAACGATGCAACTAAGGATGAATCTGGTAATTCAGGAGTGAGCTATGTGGCATTGCACAACAGAAGGAGTCTACAAAGAAGCAAGACGATACAAACGCATTGGATTGAACACGAAGATGAAATTAAACAAGGTGTATTGAGATTGGAGTTAAAAATGATAGAATACAAAAAAAAAATTCATAGTGAACAAGAAAGACTTGTAATGCAAAATAGTGTTGGTTTAGATTTTCACAATATAGAGCATTTAAATTTATGTTTTGGTCATCAACTTAATAGTATATTTTAGAAAGAAAATTTGAGTGCACTATATAGATCAACTTAATTTATTTTCCATTGTGAAGATGGAGATTGTGAATCTGTACAGTAAAGAGGGAGAGCTTGAAACAAATCCCTCTGTGTTTATGTATATGTTGATGAATCAATCACTCAATCATCAAAGAGCCTTTTGATCAAGGCGCTCGTTCCAGTTTAAGCAACGGATTAAGCTTCTAAACCAATCGCCGGTTTGATCAGATTTGTTGACAGTAGGGAGCGGATGTTGGCTCATGTATATTCTCACCGAATCTCCCCTTGAAAGTTGCTGCCTTCTCTTTCCATCAAATGAAACCCATGCATTGCTTCGAGCATCATCTGGAATCTGTTTTTGTTTAGACAACAAGATTATTTTTTGTGAACCATAGGGGGGTTTCTTAGGTGGTTTTAACTACTTAACAGTGGGAAAAATGTATTGCTCCAAAGATCTGATGTCTTTACCTTCAATTCGAGTTTTGCAGAATCTGGAAGTATAACTGGTCTGAACGACAGGGAATGTGGGCAGATTGGAGTAAACAGCATGCAAGGAACGTTTGGATGCACCTGCGGTTTTCGATTTTAACAAATGTCAATAGAAATAGTTTGCGCACTCACTAGAATTGTAGTATGAACGGAATGATAGTTCTCAGAGATGCTGATGAGGTCCATTGTTTGGGTATGCAATGCAGATTTGAAAGTAACCTGACCCTGAATAGCTTACCATGGAACCTCCTGCTGCTGTAGAATAAGCAGTACTTCCTGTAGGAGTGGCTACTATAACTCCATCACCTTGTACCTATTATTTGTCAACACACATGAAGAGAAGCCACTGAGATGTTCTCGATTGCTTATAGAGTTAAGCAATTTTTGTATCTTTGGTACAAACCTTGGTGATAAGACGATCGTGCTCATAACATTCGATCTTAGAAAGGTATGGGTTGGATCCTCGATCGACAACAATCTCGTTCAGAACATCAAACACTTTACCAGGCATTGCTTTGCCTTTACGATAGATTTCGCAACGAAGACGCATTCGAAGAGTTATGTAAACCCCATCTAGCGTGTTATTCCCATGGATGACTCGTTTGAGGTCTTGCCTGAAGTCCTCAAACTGAATGGAAATAAACATAAATAAGAACGCTTACAAAAGAAAAAGAAGACTAAGACACAGTTAAGGAACAGGACATGTCGAAAGGCTTACTGGATGTGAAGTGAGAAATCCAAGGGACCCCAGATTAAACGAAACAACGGGAGGGACAGCTCCTTTGAACAAGTTTGATGCATGTAATATCACCCCATCCCCTCCTAAGCATGCAACAAAGTCAACCCTTTCATGGAGATCGCTGATATTTAAACAAAGGAAAACAAAGTCGATCATTATTGAGATGGTGATGATTAGTCTAGCTGATGTCCACTTAACTTATTCTTGTACCTCGTGTCCTGAATGTAAAAGGTCTGGACAAAGCCAAACCCTGGAATCCTAGCAAATACATCATGCACCTCAGGTTCAACCAGAACATTCATCTTCTCTTGGTGATACAAGAAAGATGCAGCCTGGCACCAAATTTGAAAGAACAACTTTTCATGGGGTTCCTTAACTACAGACATCTTTAATGCAAAATAGAGATATATATAGACTTTTAATTTGGAAAGAAAACGTATTAAGGGTCACCTCTTTAGCTTCCTCCGTGAGTTCTTGCCCAAGCTTCTTCAGAAGTAAGACAGTTTTTGGAGTAGTTTTCCACATAAGCATCTGTTGTTGAGTACTTGGATGTGTAAAAGCTAGAGACGATTCTGTCACCTTTTCCCTTGTACAAGACACTCCATCAGTTCGAACGAGGAACATCTCAGCTTTCTTTCTCGACTGCACCCTTACCACACCAGTGGCAGAAGCACACATATTCCCCTCAATAGCCCCAGCTTCATCATCACTGGAATCTGACGAAGAAGCACTATTGGTTCTCTGCGACTCTCGAACTGGTTGGGAAACTACAGTGCGGCTTAAGTTATCACTTGGAGGCACAACAATAGGCTCTGTAGAGAGGCCATTTCCCCCGTTACTCGATATACTTGTATTGGTGTTATCAGAAGCATGTACATTTCCATTTGAAAACTTCCCATTGCCAAAATCTAAACTTTGAGACTTTGCAGGTAGAATGGTCACATTGGAGTTTCCTGTCTCCGCAAGTCCTCTTACGGAATCTTTATCAGCAATCTTATATCCGTCCGTCACTCCAGCATATGAAACTTGCAGAGTTGGCACTATTCCTAGTTTTTTGGACTGAGTACTAAGATAACCAGCAGGAGCAATACCTTTGCTCTTCAGGAATTTAGACATTTCTTTTCTTGAAAAAATATTGCCCGGTGGAACTTGAGCTTTAAGAGGATCACTCACCATATTAAATTCTGATGCAGATGTATCTCCCTCATTGTTTCCAGATTCTTTGCTCTGGTTTGAGGCGGATTTACTATAAACCTCATTAATTTCAGTATGCTTATCAGATACTACAACACTCAATCCAAGCTTAGTTTCAGAAACCTCACGACTCTTTGACTCTTCCGAAACTGGAATTTCTTTCGTTATCGGACGTGTCATGTACTGTTTCCACCTGGAGACCATCGCAGAAGTTCTCCAAACACCTTCCTTACTGTGAACGTATATCGGCCTTTTGCTGCTATCTGACACAATAGAAGCAAAAAGCTCGACCTGCTGTGCTAAAGGAGCCATCCTGACTTCAATCGGAATTTTCACCAACGTAATTTTCCCAGCGGAAATTGCATCATCTAGCGCCGCCTGATAGAATGTATCCTTCACAATTTCAGCTCTCAGGTCCACAATTGTTTTAAACCCTTTTTCGATTAACCACTCCAATCCCTCTGCGGTTACCAGTCCTCCCCTCCAGAACGCAATCTCAGACTCGTAGGAATCAGTATCCTCTTTCATATTTGACAAGTAAATAGGGTCCCAATTCGCGAAAAGTGTTTGGCAAGGATAATTATCACTGCGCGGAAAACCTGCGTCGTAGCAGACATTTTTAAGCTTCTGTAATTTCCTCCAGACAATTCCACTTCTTTCATCATCAGGGGTCAGATAATTCTCGAGGGCAATGTGTAAGCTTTCGCAACAACGTTTCATTTCACCCCTGAAAATGGCAAGTGGTGGAAGTGTGTCCTCTGCAACCCCTACATCATCCAAACTAAATGAATTCATAGAAGATGACCTCCCAGAGAGAATTTCTTTTCTTCCTTTGTTTAAAAGAGATAATATACAACCAAGCACTGACACTATTTTGTCCTCCAATAATGGTTTTTCCTCAGGTGAGAAATCATACGGTACCCGACATTCACCAGTCACAGGGTTGCATAACGTATCCATCAATGCTCCATGTAGTCTCTCAGCTGATCTGAAAATTCTACAATATGCCTCAACCTCAGCAATGTCCCCTGGCACTGGACCGATCCACGGCAAGTTCGATGTATCAGGCGATTTAACAGCCTTAACGATCCAAGTAAATGAAGTCAGTCACCAGTTCATAACAAAAGAAAAAGAAACTCCAGAATCCAAAACTAAACAAAAATCAACAATTCAACTGAAAACAGCTAATTTCCTACAAAATACTTATAAGAAACTTTGATCAGAAAATGTTTCCTTCAAATCATGGAATAATTCGATAATCGAAAGTGAAAAATTGCAGGATCCATCTTCGCTAAAGATGAATATAGAATTCTAACTAGCAAACTTTGTCTCTCTCTCTCTCTCAGTCAATTGATCGAACATGAAGGTGATGAATACAAAGAAGGAAGTCGGATAGAAGAGAATAACCTGAGAATCCAAACCCAAATCCGGAGAAAAGGCCTCCGAGAGCTCCGCCCTGATCACAAATCTCAACCGGCATTTAAACGGGACATCGTTTCTTCGAAATCCGAACCCGAAGGGGAGTAATCGTCCATCAGAAGCCCAATCAACGGAGGAGTGGAGACGGGGAGAGATTCCGGTGGCCGGAGAGAGGCGACTCATGAGGAAGTGAGGTACGTGGCAAGGGCAGAAGCATAGGAGCATGAGAGAAACTAGTGTATACGCGATAACGGCGAGGAAGAAGCTTCACCGTAGTGGCGGATAATGTTGATTCGAGTTTTGGAATTTTGCAGGAATTTGGTGGACCTCGTGGTTTCGTCCTCTTCATGGCCGAAGGGGTTGAATTAAAAAAACTGTGCTCCTTCTACTTCGATTGTGACTCGATTGACACTTGAGAATGAGCGTGTGATCCACGCGCCTAAATCACATTTCACCTCTGTTTTGTTTTCTTAGATTTGTAATTTATGACCGAGACGATAAGGATTCTTTTTTTTTTTTTTTTTTTCCAACAGATAAGGATTCCTCAATTTGGTATTCCATTTGATCAAAAAGTTGAAAAGCTTAACACTTGATTAGATTTTAAATACAATATATGCTAATCAGGTGTACAAAATATCATTTATTAACAATAGTGTTATATTCCGTTTACAAAACTGAAAAAATATAAAATATATTTGGAAATAGTATTGACTAAAAATAACAATCAATCTAATATAAAAAATGATTACAAAAGATACAACATAAAATTCTGTTTCACAAGGACATAAATTCATTATTCATCATAACAAAAAGAGTCGAGAAAAGAAAATAAAAACACTACTCAAAGACCAAAGGAGACTCTCATCAAAAAAAATCCTTAGAAGAAATATGGCAAAAGACTATTATATATGAACAATAAAAAAAACAAAAAAATGAAGCAAACAGAGAAAACCAAACAAATGAAGATACATATAACTCTTCTGACTGGTAAATTCGAACTATAAAAAAAAAAAAAGCAGCAAAGTATATGATATGTGATCATATTCATATCACCCTTGACTTGGGCTAGAAGGCATTCCAATTGTTATCCGAACTCCGTGGTGTCTCAGCTGTACTTGTCGTTGATTTGAATGGTCCAGTAGAACCAAACGGGTCATGGTCATCGAATCCAAACCCATGACTGTAATCAGAGTCTCTGGTGCTTCCGATCGAGTCGAATCTCTTCAACGAGGCTTTAGGTGTCTCGGATGTGTTGTAGTTGCTAGATGAATCATAGCTTTGTGCATTGAAAGAATCATATCTTTGATTGTTGAAAGAATCAAACCTGTTAGCGAATGGGTCAGGTTCGCTTGTGCTGCGCATCGAGTCTGTACGGGATAGAGAGAAAGCGTCATTGATGTTGCTGTTGAACGAGTCGAAGCGAGAGAAGCTGTTGGAAGAGTAGTCATCGTGTGCAGCAGGTGTGCTTGGAACAGAGTCGAACATGAAAGGACTTCTTCCAGGGAACAAGTTGTCGGAACGAGGAGTCTCTGAAGCAAATGGCTTCCCACCAAAATCAGACGTGCTATAAGCAGGAGTGCTTGGGACAGAGTCATCGAAGTAGGATTTCTTTTCAGCAAACACGTTTCCAGGATAAGCAGGAGTGCTTGGAACCGAGTCATCGAAGAATGATTTCTTATCGGGGGGAAACAAATTTCCTGGGTAAGCAGGAGTGCTTGGAACCGAGTCATCAAAGAATGATTTCTGGCCTGGGTAAGAGGCAGTGGTTGTCGCTGGAGTGCTCGGGACAGAATCAGCAAACAAGGAAGGTTTTGCGGTGAAAGCATCGTTTGCGTTTGCCAGGGGACTTGGGACAGAATCAGTAAATATCGATAACTTAGGAGGGAGGAAGTCATTTGAAAGGGTGGAACCCGTTTTTATAGGTTTAATGCTGAAGTCGTCGAATCCGAACCCGAATCCAAACCCACTATCATGCTTCTCATGATCCCTGTCCTGAGAACACAGAACACTCAAAGCAATTAGATTAAGATGATCAAGCATCAATATTAATGACTTTTCTTGTCTTTTTATCAAACAATAACAAGAATGATTATTTCCAATGTGTATATAGTAAAAATAATTATTTATAATCAAACGACATTTTACCTTTCCATTGTCAGGGTTGAAACTTGAAACTGAATCTGTCTCATCATGAGAATCATAATTTACACTTTTGCCAGCAGAAGCAGTCAATTCACCATCGTCATGGCCATTTTCACTGAAACAATTGAGAAAAATGTCGACAATGTAAATCACCCGAGATGTGTCGGAACATATTATACTCATATTTTCCTCTTTCATGAAAGCACATGATACCCACAGTTACGAAAGATGAACTCCAAAACATACTCGTTCTAATAAATAAAAAAGCATACCTCCTCGTATCTTTAGTATGGGGTGAACCGTCAGCTTCAATACTCTTTCTATCATTATAGTCATCCAGAGATCCGTTTTTATCTCTAGCATCAACATCGGATGTTTTACCATCAGACTGTTCAGATACTGGTTCCTTTTCAGAATCTTCTTCACCACTGCTTGGCTTTTTCTCTGTTTTAGAGTAAACATCTGAGGATGAAACATCTTCTTTCTTCCAAATGGATGATTTTTCCTTTGGTGGGGCTATGACATTTTGGATATCAAGTGTAAGCTCCTTGACGAAGGTAAACCCTGGAAGAAGAGAACAATTAGGATGCAAAGTTCGAGTGTTCAACTGCAAAATCCAACTGGATGGTAGATGACCCAAAAACACAGAAATTAAAAGACACAAGAAAATTGATTAAACATCTAAAGCTATGTCCTCAATAATCTTATCTGACAACGATATCTAAATCTAAACTGCAAGTATACCTTCCTCCTCTAGCTTATCCCAATCTTCATCCCAATCAGCAGCACTTTCCTGGATTCCAGGCTGCCAACCTGTAAATTCGAGGACATCCCATGAATATAACAATTGTATTGATAGAAGTGTTTCTAGACACAAGACATAAAGAGCCAAATATACTGAGTTTTGTGTTGTACAAAAGCATCAACGTTTAATTAAAAATTGGTGGTTGTTTTGGAAACAAAACTTGAAAGTGTGCTATTTTTGAGAATTGCCCAATAATATTACTCTAGTAACCATTCCTGCCACTGGCCAAGAGAATATGATGCTAAATGTGATATTTAACTCTAGAAGAGAAGGGGTAAATCTATACCAAAAGGAAGCTCCACCAGAGAAGTGGGTTTGCCACGTACTCCATATTGTTTGCAGCGCTCATTCAAATTTTTAACCAGTTCCTCAAGGCCTGATTGGATGTGCTCAGTGCGCTCCTACAAGAAAACATTTAGCACACTACAACTACCAATCACATTCAATCAACCAGATAGCAGATGTGGCTTACCTTTACAATACTATCATCAAGCTTGCCTTCTTCAAATTTAACTATTGCCTGGTACAATTCCATTTTCTTCTCCTGCAATGGGGAGATTTATCATATTTTTTAAGGAGACATCCAGCTAGAAGATAATTCCAAGTAAGGCACGTTCCTGGGATGATACTCCTAAACTACCTGTATATCGCGGAATGTGGCCTCTTCAATAGTCAATTTAGAGCCTACATTGCCAGACTTCTTGTATTTCTCCTCATATTTTTTTGATAGAGATTCAAGCTGGATTACAGGTTGATTATGTTAGGTAATCAAACTGGATCTCTAATACCATTATAGACGAAGCACAATGCAACAGAAACTGTATACCTCACGTTTATCACCCGAGACTCTCTCCGTGATCTCATTGTACCGGTTGTCGCATCTGCTCTTGTATAAAACCTGTCACCCAAGGAACCAAAGGGAGAAGGTTATATATACAAACTAATCGCTCGTAATAATATGAAGGGACCTGAAAACAACTATATTCCTAGAATGATTGAGATCATTTCATAACAAAGCCTAATCAAACAGCAAAAAGTATACCATCATAATGTCAAACAATTGTTGCCTCTACTTTTTCTGGTTATTTAATAGGCAACTACAGACAACAATTTTGAAAAGAAAAGACCAAGCCGTATATGCAGAGATACTTACAAGCTCCTGCATCTTAGCACGGAAGAAATCAATTTTCTGCTTGGAATCAGCTATTTCTTTTTCAAGCTCGTCCACCTGACCACCAAAATACAAAGATTTTGAAAAAAGAAACAGGCAGTCACATATATTTATAGGTTAAATCAATATAGATTACATGGATAACCGATCACCTATGCGGGAAAAGAGCATAAATTATCACAAGTACCATGAAAACAGATTTATAAAGGAAAAAAAAAAAGAATTATGCATAGTTTTCAGATGCTGTTTGATATCTTTCATGCCAAGAAAATTAAGATTCACTGCCAATAATAAGTTGAAAGACCTTCAAAAATTCTAATCTACTAAAATCTACAACTATTTAATCTGAATGCCATGTGAAGGGGGCTAAAAGATGCCTTCAGATAAAAAAAGACTCACGCTAACCAAAACAATTCACCACATTAACACATTAAAATCAGAGAGAAGCCAGAGAGTGCCTTTTTATCAACAGCAGTTGCTTCTTCAAACTTTGAGTTGAGTAAATCCTGCTCCTCTTTGCTAAGTTGATCCACCAGATGTTTTTCCAACTCAGGCATTTTACGCTTAGGCTGAGTGGGCATTCCATCATTAGGAGATAGAGGAACCGGCCTTGGAGGCTTTCCTTTGGGAATTGCTGGTGGCCTCGAGCCCCCATGAGGTTGTTGCTGATGGAAACCTAAAATATTTGGTGAAATGAATCTGTCTATTTCAGAAAAATAATGCAAGTGATACAGGAAAAAGTTTGTGTTGCAATACCATGTGGATGTCCCAAGGACGCATTGCCATGTGGTGCCACAAACTGACCAGGAGAGGTAAACATGCTCTCACTAAGTATTATATTGCTTGGGAACACTGGGGGAAGAGGTTGGCCCTCTCTATAGCGCTCCATTAAATAGACCGCAATACAGAACTCCCTCAAGGAGAGCATGCTATCATTATCTTGATCAGATAAATCCCATACCTGCTTCAAAGCCTCTGTAATACCAAGGAACAGCATTGAGAACATAAATATGATCTTCAATATTCCCCATGGAAAGTAGAATAATTTATGATTGAGACAATATTAATATCATTATCGACGTATAGTCTAGACGTGGACCAAAACATGAAGAACTCCAGATGCACCAAAATAGCAGGTGATCAGTACTGTACAAACAAATATACAGAACTACAGAAGTGTCACTTAATTATAAACCCAGTTCACCATTTTAACAACAAGCCCAAACTGAAATTAAGCCACTGCTACCGGAGTTAAAGATGAAGCAACAAAAAAAGTAAATGTAGCCTACCTCGTGGGAGCCTCCAACTTAAGAACAGATTCCGAGCCTGGTGCCCAGTGATCTTTCCGTCCTTATCAGTGTCAACTTGCACAAAAACCTTGGTATATTTCTGGACATCAGCTGGAGTCATTTTTGGCCAAGGGGCTTGAGGCTGGGGATGGGGATAGTGTTGAGGATGGGGTTGGTGTTGGGGTCGGGGTTGGGGTTGGGGTTGGTGTTGGGGTCGGGGTTGGTGTTGAGGTTGGTGTTGAGGTTGGTGTTGAGGTTGGGACTGACGCTGGGTCAACTGACTGGAAGCTGAAATTCCAACTCCAACAGTAGAGCCAGAAGCTGCACCTGAGGGACCTATTGACTGCCCTAATTTTCCAGTAAGCTGATTCTGAACACCAACAGCATGCTGGCTCAACGAACCCTGTTGTGGGAGTGAACTTTGCCTAACTGCAGACTGTGAAACTTCAGGAGCCACGACAGTTCCGGCAGAAACAGATGAGATACCCATTGTCGATGTAGTTCCGGTAGTATGTTGTTTTGGCTGCATGGAAGAACTTGAAAACACATCTCCGAAAAGTGAGTCAGGTGCAAACCCGTTTCCTGATGCAGCCAGCTCCTTGGGATCCTTGGGTACTAACTGATTGGATGGAGCATGAGGACCTGAAGGAGCAGATGTATCTTGGGGCTTGTGCACAGGCGCTGATTCTTGGGGTCTGGCTGTTGTAGAGCTTATTACTGAAGGGGTCATATGCGGTTTTGGTATATGGTTGGCGACTGAATTAGGTGCTGTCACACCATATGCATTCTGACTCGGAGGAATTTGAGAAGTCACTTGCCCAGAGGGGACAGCACTTCTGCCGCTGAGCCAATCAGAAGTCATAGGTTGGTTTGCAGGACGAGGCGCATTAGTCCCTCCAACTGGCATAACATGGCTTTGAAAGTTTTGATGTGGTTGAGATGGAGGTGTCCCAGTAAATTGGTTCTGCTGACCGGGGACTACTTGTTGGTTACTAGTGCTTACAGTTCCACCCATCTGAGGCCCTCTAGCCGCTACTGATGTAACTCCCTGAGCTTGTGTAGCAGGCATAACTGCCCTGGGCTGTGGAGAGGGTGTTGCAGCAAGATTTATTTTAGGAGCAGGGATATTGGCTGAAGCAGGACTATATATTGCAGCCTTCACAATCTCAGGAGTTAATTCCCGTCTACTTTGTGCCACTGTTACCAACTTTAGAGCATTATAAAACTCCGCTCGACCAAGGAAACCAGCTTTTTTTGCATCTGCAAAGGACCATACCTACAAGGTATGAAACAAAAAAGGTTATACAATGAACAATCCAAAGAACAACTGTAATGTAGGTGCTCATAAATAACTTTTATCCGAACGAATCTGCAGAAGTTGTCTACAGTCCAGCAACAAATGTTAATATTGAAATATGCAGAACTCCCTCATTGCCTGCAATGTTCTAAGCATATGCATAATACATCTAGATTGCTTCTCTATCATTCCATATGCTATTTCCATTCAAATTTCACTCTCCACTAATACACACTGCCTGATCTAATACACAAAACGTCACATTTTACAGCCAACGATCTCACAGATCAAAGATCCAATTCAAAACCTATAGTAACTACAATTCTTCTCCACCGTTCGCAAAAATCAAACAAAAGAAGCATCCAAAAGAAGGAAATAGAGTCGGATTTGGCGTAAGAACCTGAGCAAGGACGTGTTTAGGCAAATTCGAGCCTTGGAAGAAAGCGACGGCCTCAGCTCCACTGATATGACCATCACCATCCAAATCTGCTCTCCTGAAATACGTATCGAAAAGATCCTGGTTCCCCGTCGGCCTTGGCGCTGCCATTTGAGAAAACGGAAAGATGATCCGAAATCTAGCAGCGACGAAGACAGTGTCCACAAGTTTTACGCATCAGAAAAAAAAAAAGCACGATCCAATCTCCGTAGAAAAACCCTAATTCATAAAGCTAACCCAAACGCAATCGTAGATCAGTAGGAGAGAGACCGAGACCAACGCATCGAAGGATTGAAACGAAGGAGAAATGAGATCGGAGAAAGGTGAAGAGAGCGACGGCGAGGAAGAGGCGGAGAGAAAGTAAGAACAGAGAGGTCGATGATGATTCTACGACAGAGAAACAATTCAATTTCCCGGGATTTGAGATGGGAAACCGGTACAGCGATGATGGAAGAGAAAGATTTGGGAAAGTTTATCTGATAAAATGTTTTTTTTTTCTTCCTTCTATAATGAAATCGTATAAGAACCTCGAGATGCAAATAATAATACGGACAGAGTTTGTTGTAAAATAAATAAATGAAAATACTCTCCATCTTATAGGCTATAATCAAGAAATCATATGCCGGCTAATCTCTCTAATTGTTATGATTTTTTTTTCGTCGTCTTTTTGATGTCTACTAATGATATGTTTAATTTTGTTTTCAATAATGAACAATTTGATCTTCAGGTCCTCTTTCTACCCATCGTAGAAGTTAGGGCTGGGCACGGGTCGGGTACCCTTGAATTTTAAGATATCCGTTCCCCGACCCGACCTTTACGGGTATTAGAATTTTAGTACCCGTACCCGACCCGGAAAAAGCGGATACCCGGATAAACGGGTATCCGGTCAAAATTAACCGACCCGATAATTACCCGACCCTTTACCCTTACCCACTTCATAACAATTTTTTTTATCTGGAAACATATATTTAGGATTCAAAGACCACATAGGATCTGATTTACAAAAAAGAGGAAGAAATCATATTATACTTAACACATACGCAACCGTTCAAAAGATTAATTACAAACTCCAAAGCTTAGAGATTGTAATTAATTTTCTGGTGTCCGGACTTGAGCTCAGAAATGCCAAAAAAGATTCTAAAAGTCCACGTTGCTGTATGATTCTTCCATCATATTGGTTTGCCAAAGGATTTGGGAGAACATGTATAAATTTATAGTTGTATTATGTAATATGTGCGGGTAGTATAAAACGGGTAGTATAAGACGGGTAACGGAACGGGTATGAAAACGGGTAGTGAAAAAAAATTGATACCCGATACCCGACCCTTACCCGCGGGTAATAGAATTGTGATACCCGTTACCCGACCCGAAAGCTACGGGTACCCTTGTTTTTGAGACGGGTACGAGACGGATCACGGGTCGAAGACGGGTAACGGGTATCAATGCCCAGCCCTAGTAGAAGTATTTAAAATGATTGTTTTCATCTTACATATGTTTTTTGGCCTTTACTAGTTTGCTTTTTTAGTTTCGAACTATATTCTTTGCCATCGAAAATAATAACATGAATCACTTATTGGAAAGAACATTGGTTTTGTGATTCATTAAAATAGAAAGATCATTTCAAGTTTCTTGGGATTTATTGTTGGAATCCATGAGAACATTAACAATATGTATATTTTAGATAGGTTTGTCGAGATTTCTTTTCATGAAAGTTTGTCCTTGTTCATCTTCCTCATCTTCCCTATGCACCCCAAATTCTTTTATGAATTTGAATCTCGCCTATATGAAGATCTGAAGCACAAATGTTCTAGTTCACGAAATTTACTTTTTTCAACTCAAATTTCTTCTCTTTTCTCAAGATTGATCTGGCAGGCTATGTATTGCACCCTCAGAGTGACAAAACCTCTTATACATGTCTTCACACACATCACACAACATCGACCTTTCGTAAGACATTTAGAACCATGTCTTTTCCTGCCATTTACCTTTAGTCATTTTAATTACCAACAATGTCGATTGTTGTGAGTTTGAGTTTGAGATTGCGATAGCGATAGCGATAAGGAAACTCTAACTCCAACGTCTTTAGGTAATTGATGACGTGACGCCTAAACTCTTCTTCTTCATAGTATTCTTGTGGGGGTTGAGTTTTGTTAATGTCCCAAAATAAAGGATCTCTTGTTTGTATCCAAATACTAACCAGATCCGTAGCAATGTAAAACCAGCATATGTGTGTATATAAACAAAAACATAATCATTACTGAGATCATTTCACAACTAACCCATTTCTTTTGGTCAAATGCAAAACTAACCCACTTTTTCTTCCTCTTTACTATTCACCACTTTCTCACAAATATCTCATTCTCTTTTTCTCATATTCACGAAAATGCCATTATCTTTTCTTTATTTTTTTTTTTTTCAAAATCAGAAATTTATCAAAAGACTAAAACACCAAAAAACATCAACTTATTTACGAAAATGTCATCTTCTTCAATTTTTCCAACCACCATGAACAACCAAATTGAAGCTCTAAATGCTACACCAACTGATTTTATGTTACGTAAATGCATAATAAGTGACGGGCAAAAACTTTTTTATCTAATAAAAGGGGCCAAAACTTTTTTTTTCTTTTACTTTTAAAAAGGGAGCAAGCCCTTCTCTTATAAGTCTTATAAGTTATAAGTTAGAAATAAAAGCCTTCTATCAAAAAAAAAGGGGGGGGTCGACACATTGATTTTTTCACAATTTTTGTTGAACCGTATGCATCAAAAGGTGCTTGTACGGCTCCTAAGGAATAAAATTTTATCCTAATCAACCGACTTTATCGAGAAAGATTGTTTTTTTTAGGCCAAGAGGTTGATACCGAAATCTCGAATCAACTTATTAGTCTTATGATATATCTCAGTATAGAAAAGGATGCCAAAGATCTTTATTTGTTTATAAACTCTCCTGGTGGATGGGTAATATCTGGAATGGCTATTTATGATACTATGCAATTTGTGCGACCCGATGTACAGACAATATGCATGGGATTGGCCGCTTCAATAGCATCTTTTATCCTAGTCGGAGGAGCAATTACCAAACGTATAGCATTCCCTCACGCTTGGCGCCAACGAGGTTTTTTATTTTCCAGAAAAAAATACTATGCCTTCGCCATCGGAAATATGAATTAGTTAAGTAATAATAGCATGGCACTTCGAATTCGATATGACATTTTTTAAATTCAAAAAAAAAATTAGATTATATATTGAAAGAGTAGTATGAGATAAGGAAGGGGTATTTCAAATGATATCTTACCTATTCGGGCACATCTCAGCGTCACAAACTTTGTTTTCACACCGGAAGCTTATTTACAAAATAAAAAAAAAGAAACTTTGGGATTGCTGAATCATAGACGAATCAAAAAAATGATATATATAAAGCAACGGAACCATCATAGTATTTTTTTAACTCCTACAAAATACAAAAAAGAAGGATGGTAATTGGATCAGTTATGGATGCGCGTATAATACAACCTATATGTTTTTTCTTTCGCCGAAAGGAAAAGTCAAAAATAAAAATTCCATTATGGAGCCGTATGCAATGCACAAAAAAAGCATGTACGGTTATTTAATATTCTCTGTTTTTTTGGTTCTCTCGCCTCATTTTGTGAAATCGAGGAACCTTTTCTATTATATTATCAGGGTAATGATCCATCAACCCGCTAGTTCGTTTTATGAGGCACAAACGGGAGAATTTATCTTGGAAGCAGAAGAACTACTAAAAATTCGCGAAACCATCACAAGGGTTTATGTACAAAGAACGGGCAAACCTATATGGGTTGTATCCGAAGACATGGAAAGGGATGTTTTTATGTCAGCAACAGAAGCCCAAGCTCATGGAATTGTTGATCTTGTAGCGGTTCAATAAGAAATAGGAGCGATTTCATGCAAATTCACAATTGCTAATTTTATATCTTTTTAGATTAAAAGTTTAGTTTCATATTCTTTTGAATATTAAAAAAAATATATATTGAAGAGAAGTAATTCAGAATTAGCCGGTTAGAACCAATCTAAACCAGCCCATTATTTATATTATTCCGTATGCCAACCATTAAACAACTTATTAGAAATACAAGACAGCCAATCCGAAATGTCACGAAATCCCCAGCGCTTCGGGGGTGCCCTCAGCGACGAGGAACATGTACTCGGGTGTATGTGCGACTCGTTTAGATCATAGACTGAGACACAAAAAGTAAATTCTTTTTGAAATATCAAGGATCAGTACCTGTGAATAAAATAGAATGGAGGAACTCGATTCATTATTTAAAAAAGATAGATCGTTCATATCTTCTATTGTGTCTGAAACTTATGGTTTACATTGGTGCAAATCCAATCCATTTTTTAGAAAACCCCCAATGATAAAAAATGATTATCCATTAAGCGGGGGAAATTCCATTTTTTATTAAAAAGATTCCACTCTTGAAAGAAAAGAACGGACTAACAGGGTAAACGACCAAATCAATTTTAAAAATGAAATACCGTAATTGTATTATAAAGTAGATCTCATTGTGAAAGACCTATTACTGGAATATTCATGGGGTAGAGCCAAAGAATGTGAATTGTACAAGTTACCCATAGTATTGATTAATTAAAAGAAGGAGCTCCGGTGTATAGAGAGGACCTCACCGTTTTAGAAGTAACCATAGAAACGATGGAACCCACTATTTATCCATTTCTATTTACTACTTTTTTTTGTAGTTATTCTATTTTTTATATCAAGTATCAAGTATCAAGGGAAAATACCTAGCAAAAAATAGTGGTCGGGAAGGTTAGATTAGCCAAAGCCATTGGAATTTTTTTTTTTTATACATTGGAATAATTCGTTTGGTTATTAATGACTAGTAAAGGAGAAAAGAATAACTAAAAAAGAATTAGTTATTCATCAAAGTTTGATTTATTCAATGACTAGAATTAAACGCGGGTATATAGCTCGGAGGCGTAGAACAAAACTTCGTTTATTTGCATCAAGCTTTCGAGGAGCTCATTCACGACTTACACGAACTATGACTCAACAGAGAATAAGAGCTTTAGTTTCGGCTCATCGGGATAGGGGTAAAAGAAAAAGAGATTTTCGTCGTTTATGGATCACTAGAATAAATGCCGTAATTCACGAAACGGGGGTATTCTATAGTTATAATAGATTCATACACAATCTGTACAAGAAGCAATTACTTCTTAATCGGAAAATACTTGCACAAATAGCTCTATTAAATAGGAGTTGTCTTTATACGATTTCGAATGAGATCAAAGAATAAGGCAATTGGAAGAAATCCACTAAAATATTTGAAATATAGTTCTAAGGAGAATGAGCTCGGGGAAGGTAGAGTAGAAATTAGTATTATAAAAAAAAGTCATCAAAAGAAAAGGAGGGTATATAGTCGCTAAAAAAAGAGTTATTATTTTTCTTTTTGACGATTCTTTTTTTTTTTTTATGACAGACACAGACGTAACAATCAAAGTTTCATTCTTCTTTCTTGATTGGAGTTGTCGAACAAAATATTAACCTCTTTTTTAATTCCTTCAGATTGGAATTGTTATTCAATTGAAGAACAAGTCTATTTTTTCTGGTTCTAAGACTAGTAGTTCTAGGGGTCGACTCACTTCTTTCAAATTGTTTCTGATTATTAAGAAACGGTAACAAAGATAAAATACGAGCTTGTTTTATAGCAATAGTAATTAATCGTTGTTGTTTTAAAGTCACTATATTCACCCGTCTAGATAATATTTTTCCTTGTTCACTAATAAATCGACTAATTAAACTCATGTTTCTATAATCAATTCGATCCCCCGATTGGATCGGGGGCAAACGCCTACGAAAAGATCGCTTGGATTTAATAAAAGGTCGCTTAGATTTATTCATAATTTTTTATTCTTTATCTCTAAAATCCTATTTTGATCGGATGAAAATAAAAACGATTTCTATTTCTATATAGAATTAAGACTATAGGATTAGATTTCTTTCTATTGATTTATTTGTTTATATTTATATATATGTAATAATATATAATATAGATACTATCATTATTCCTGTTTTTAAAATAAAAGTTGACATACAAGCACTTAATTTGATCTATTTCTTGATATCCCCGTGAATTGTAATAAAAGGGGCCAAAACTCATAACTTAGACATCATTAATCTTCTCTCCAATTTCATCTAAATCTCTCTAATTTTCGTTCTTTCAAAATTTGCACTCATAACTTCATGTTTTCCCGTAATTCTTCCAAATAAAACGGTTGGGGTTGTTTTTTCGGTGAAATTGATAGTTTCGGTGGTTTAAGAACGTGAATACGAAGTCGAACAAGTGAAAAAGGTAACGATTTTTTATTTTCAAAAATTTCAGATCTGGTTCGTAAATGTAGACTGCATTTGAAGTCTACCAGTCAACTATGAGTTAGATTTTCATTTGACTATCATTTGTAAAAAAGGTAAAGTAAACTGCATTTTAAGTCTACACAGTTTTCTTTGAGAACAATAAAAAATATTGTAGACTTCGTGTGCATGCAGCGGAAAAATCAGGTCACTTTTGCATTTGACCAGACCATTGACCGTAAAAAGTAGACTGCATTTGAAGTCTACTTAGAGTAGACTTCAAATGCAGTCTACAAACAGGTCACTTTTGGATTTGAACTTTTTTTTGTAGACTTCATTTGCAGTCTATTCTGAAAAGTGAGGTTAGTTTTGTGTTTGACCAATCTTTCGAAAAATTGACCCGAAAGTACATATCTTTTGTAGACTTCATTTCCAGTCTACTTTGAAAAGTAGACTGGAAATGAAGTCTACAAAAAAAAGTACAGATTTTTTGGTCAAATGCAAAACTAACCTACATTTTTATGTATACTTCATTTGCAGTCTACTTTGAAAAGTCAACAAAAGTCAAATATAAAAGTAACCTGGTTTTTTTGCGTAGACTGCAAATGAAATCGACTTTCTTATGTAGACTGCAAATGAAGTCTACGTATGAACAGTGAAAATATTTGATCAAATGCAAAAGTAACCTGCACTTTTATGTAGACTGCAAATGAAGTCTACAACAAAAAGTCAACGTTTTGGTCAAATGCAAAAGTAACTTTTGTAGACTGCAAATAAAGTCTACAACACTTGTAGACTTCATTTGCAGTCTACATATCAATATGCCTTAATTGCAAAAATAACCCATTGTAGACTGCATTTCAAGTCTACTCTATGTAGACTTCATTTGAAGTATTCAGTTGGAGTATAAAAATGTGATAGTTTTTTAAAATGTATTTTTTGACATATTTCCAATGTATTTTTTTGATTTTTTTGTTCTCACATGTTTGTTAGTTGTATATCTACCCCCTGTAAGAGTTGATCATGTTTAAGACAAATATTTGTGGGGCTAACTTATTTTCTTGATTTGGTGACTAGTTAACTCATATTGAGTAGACTGCATTTGAAGTCTTCATTTCAATTTCGTTTTTTGCTAACTATCTCTCGTATGTTTGTTTGTACTTTACAAATGATTGTTCAGTTACTTGTTGTTTATGGTGATTGGATTATGAAAGATAGTATGTAGAATCATAAAACTAAAGAAAATGTGTTGGATTATGAAAGATAGTATGTAGAGTCATAAAACTAAAGAAAATGTGTGTACGTTTGCTATATTATTTGTTAATCGCAAGGAAACAACATATGTTTGGTCTTCCTATACTAAGTTTGGACAATTATTAATATTAAAAAAATATATATATATATTTAGAGGCAAGTAGATCATGTAGGAGTTTCTCTTTAAAATTTGATTTGAGAGCTACAAAACCCACAAAATATGGTAAGGCCTATATAAGAGCACGACATTCCATTTTCTTACTAATATGGGATTTTGTGTTGGTGCCAGTGATGTGGACCACCTAGGACCAATTTAAAAGTTAAAATCTAGTAAATTATTCGTTTGGCAAGTCTTCATTTCGGGTTTGTGAGGAAATTATATGGGTTAAATTTGTTCGATAACAAAAAAAAACTAAAAAATAAAGCAACTAACTAAAATAGCCCAGTGGCAAAACCATAACCATTTATCGATTGAAATGATCTATTCTAATAGTCTATGAATTACAACAGTAAATCAAACATGACCGAAGAAGCAAACGGGCACAATCACAAGATTGATCTTATTGACGTTTTTTATAACATCAAATGAAAGCTCATCGTTCTGTATTCTCAAGACCATATTGTCTGAAATCAGAATGGTCTCCACGGAATCTAAGGACTTCAAACCTAATGAACCAAAGAAAGAGGTATGCAAATCAAAGGAATACCATGTCTACATTTCAAGCAGTTTGAGCAACCGGTTCGTCAGATGCTTCAACCCTTCACAAAACCAAAATATCATTAAGCCAATCACCTTTACAATAGTGATAAGCCATTATCGACATTTACGGGTCACTGTATTATTTACCTTTCAACTCCTTCACCAACCTGGACTCTCAGAAAACTGGTAACCTTCACGGGAGAACCCACCTCCTTGGACAAATTTTCCACCAGTGTCTGTGGAAAAGGATTTGGAGATTTTTAAAAAATCACGGAACTCACAATTCCAAAGTTCCGTTCATCAAGCAATGCAGAGATAATCATGTTAAAAGCTATATTTACATACCTTTATGTTTATATCATCGTTCACAATAAACTTTTGCTCCATTAAAGCAACTTCTTCAAAATATTTACGGAGAAGACCTTCCACCATCTTCTCTACAACCATCTGAGACTTGGCTGTACTTTCGGCCTGTCATACACCATATTTTGATAAGACAACTTTCCGACAAATTACAACTCAATTTCATAAAAATAAAGTGACGGTGACCTGAGACTTTAGAATTTCGCGTTCATTAGCTATTGCTTATGAAGAAACATGGTCTTTGCTTAAAAAGAAAGGCCTAGCTGCTACAACATCTTGGTCCTCTAGTTAGATTTTGACCTGCAATAAATTTGTTTCAAAAAGTAATGAGAAAACTTGTCTAAAGAAAAAGCGTAATCATTGACAAAGCATAATCATTGACAAAAGAAATCAAGAGGAAGCTTAAAACGACGAGATTTCAGGGTTTTTAACTAATTTCAACAAACACCTAGTAGGCAACAATTCTATTTAAAATTCCACTCAATTATAAACTTTTTTCAATGCTAATTTACCAAACAAAATGCAATTCAATGCCATTCTAGCTCACTCAATGCAATTAGAGTAAAATCCACTGCAAATTGAAACTAAGAAACGAGGAAAATAAACAATCCGGTGAATCAAACACAAAATCGATCTAAGTTTCAATCTGCACGAGACAAAGCTTATCAACTAAAGCAAAGAGAAGCCATAGATGAACCAAATTAAAACTGTTTAAGCTCGAATAAACATAGATACTAACAAAAACCCTAAAATTTCAGAGAAACATTAAATCTCAAGAAACAAAAGAAAATACAGGATCTAACCTGACCTCAAAGAATCGAAGAAGAAGAAGAAGATAAAGTATATAGCTTGCTTCCATGCCTCAAGTAATTTTCCATACCTTAAAACATGTTTTGGAAAACAAGAAAGACAAATAAAAATCTGAAAAATTCCAAATGTTTTCAGGCATACAACAAGAAAATAAAGATGCTTGATATTTTTGTTGTTGTCTTTACCAGTTTGCTTGAGCCTTTTTAGAAGATACAATGTATCTTCCAAGCCTTTCACGAACCTTGAATATAAAGAAAATAGATGACGATCAATTACACAGGGAAAAGATGAGTGTGGAAATTGAAATTCAGAGATTTAGCTAAAGATTGTTTGAATCAGAAATTTACCTAATAGAAGCTTCACTTTCCTCCCATAAACAATCACAACCCCACCTAACGAAGAAACAACACAGTGAGAAATCATCAAAACCCACAATAAACAAAAAAACTGAAGAAAATTAAATTCCGATGTACCCATAAGAATCCCAGAGAGTCTAAGAGCCATTGGAACAGACGGATTCAAAATCTCTTCGCTGCAATATAGTAAAATCACCATAAAAATCAACGTTCGTGTTCATGAAATCTCAAAAAATCAAAACAGAATAAACAAAAACGACGAATAGATCTCTTCTCACCAGATTTGAATAAGGTTCCTGGATCTCAAGCTTAGCAGTGTCACCTTCACTCAAGATTAGCCGTGTCCACCGAGTTTCTCTTCCACCTTTGGTGGTTCTGAAATTTCTTCCGAATTACCTTCAGCATTCGCGTGAAGCTTTCTTCCTATTGATTAAATATCACAGATCGAGTATCAGGAATGAAGTCGAAGCTATAAATCGGCATGGAAAAAAGAGGTTAGATCGTTCGTACCTTGATCTGGAAGAAGAAACACGAGGCAGATAAGAAACAAAACGGACACGATCGTCCTCTTCCTCATTTTCTTAGTAGATCGCAGCTTTCTTCTCTCACTCACTCAAGAGTTTGCTATGAGGTTCTTCACTGAACAGATCCGCAGTCTAGAGAGTTTTTTGTTTATAAAATTAGGGTTTCTTTAATAAGATATCTTTATATAAGGAGGTACTAAAATCCGGTTAGGTTAAAAAAATTCGGTTTTGGTAAATTTCATTTGAAGTCTACAATCCGAAACACTATATTCTAAAACAAAACCCTAAACTCTATGTAGACTGCATATGAAGTCTACATATTAAAGTAGATTGCAAATGAAGTCTACATATTCAAGTAGACTGCAAATAAAGTCTACAATCTGAAACCTTAAATTGATTATTTTCAAATGGATTACTCAAGCCCTTAAATAAAAATTTGTATCAAACATTCAAATATCTAATATATTCACAATATAACACTTTTATGCAAATTTTACATTTTAAATGTAGAAATTATAAATCGTAGATCAAAACCCTACTTTACAACTTCTATTATGTTGTTTACTCTAAACCTTAAACTATATATATATGAATCCCAAAACATAAACCAATTACAATCATAAACTCATATAACTTATATGTATCAAGTTACAATAACTACCAACGAAGCAAATAGCTAACAGAATTTTGATGGAGTAAAATGTATGATATCTATGTATACTTTAGTGTAGAACATGTAACTCACTCATTCATTCATTTTCAATGTTATTTGTCTTTTTGTTGTAATTTGTTTCAATTTTGTGAAATTTTATTTTTCATACTTCATAATTTATTATATTTTAATTATGAACAAGAAAGTTTTACAAAAATATTTTTTTCCAATTTATAAATTTAAATATAAGATTTAATTACGATGTAGACTTCTTTTCCAGTCTTAAAGTATACGTCATTTGATGTCTACTGTATAGACTTCCGGTGTAGACATCAAAAGGCTAAAAATGTCATTATGCATTCCGTTTTTTTGTTTGCTCATTAAGGTTGTATTTGTAATTTCACTACCCCTTTGAGTTATATTTGTCAAACATAAGATGAGGGGGATACTTTTGTATTTCAAATGAAGTTTTAGGTCATTATTAGCAATTTCCTCATCGTTACTTAAGTATACAGATAATGGCTTTTTAAATCTTTTTAGTACCATGTTGAAGCTGATTTCATACTCCTCCAATTTATGTAAAAAATTTTTTTCCAATTTATAAATTTAAATATAAGATTTAATTACGATGTAGACTTCTTTTCCAGTCTTAAAGTATACGTCATTTGATGTCTACTGTGTAGACTTCCGGTGTAGACATCAAAAGGCTAAAAATGTCATTATGCATTCCGTTTTTTTGTTTGCTCATTAAGGTTGTATTTGTAATTTCACTACCCCTTTGAGTTATATTTGTCAAACATAAGATGGGGGAATACTTTTGTATTTCAAATGAAGTTTTAGGTCATTATTAGCAATTTCCTCATCGTTACTTAAGTATACAGATAATGGCTTTTTAAATCTTTTTAGTACCATGTTGAAGCTGATTTCATACTCCTCCAAACGTTGTTAGCTGCCAAACGGTGTAAACTGTTCTTCTTATTTTGTTGCTTTCGTTTTTGTAGAATAAATATTTGACTTGTTTTGGTTTTGGCATTGACCAGTTGTCATCATCACCTGGGACAAAATACAAAGCTAGAAGTTAGACAGTTTGTCCAAAATTTACAAGGAAAACTTGTAAGAAGTTCAGAAGTTATCAACAAAAGTGAAAATAAAATAAAACGGAATAGAAAGACTTATCCTAATTAAGTCCATGCATTTTGCATGAACGTTTTAGACATGAATATATTCCATATGGATTTATTTGAAAATATCAAAGCTAGACGACGACAACAACAACAAAAACAAAAGTTAGAGAGTATAACATGAACAATTTACCAAAACAACTTACCATAGTGGACAAACTTTCAAATTTGTTTGTTATGATCCACCTAAACCGTGAGGTTATGACCAAGAGATGAGGAATTTCAACTGGGCAGAATATAAAAACATTCAAAAGAAGATCCGAATTATAAAGGCTCAAAAAAGTGATCTTGAAAGAGCTAAAAACAATTTATGTATCCACTATATTTTATTTAAATGGTTAGGATTTTAATTATAATTTTTTTTTTTGGGTTATTCAACCTAATTTATGTACAAATCCTTTTAGATCAATAGGATGTTAGCCGTCAAAAAAAGATAAATAGGATGTTAGATGTTTAAAAAAAAAAAAAAAATCAATTTCCGGTTTGCTCGTTCTAGATAATTGCATTAATTTTAACCAAGGCTTTTAGAACCGGACCAGACCGGCCGGTTGGACCGGTCCAACCGGGACTCCTTCTTCTAGCCGATTCCGGGTTGGTCTAAAACCCGGATTTGAGTTGGATCGGTAAAACCGGCCGAAAACCAGCAAAACCGGTGACCCGGTTCCATGTTAAAATCCGGTTCACAAAAATTAAGTTTAAATTTTGAGTTTTTTCATCAAAAATTCAAATTATGATTTATAGTCACTATTTATTTACATTTAAATTTATTTTTGTTTTTTACTTTAAACAAAAAAAAAACTATACTTTTATACAAAATAGATTAAAATCTTGTTATGTACGTGTGTTTATGACAATTACTACATGATCAAACCATATTCCATATTATTATTTCTACATTTAAATGATATATTATTTTATTTTGTTGTAATTTATTTTGTTAAAAGATAAAATGATGAAATAAAGTTTAAGTATATTTTATCTTTTCTTTAAAAACTTAAATAATCTATTGTTCTTACTCTTATATATATACTAGGATAAGGCCCGCGTTAATAAGCGGGTTAACACATTTAAATTTTTTAATAAATATTTAAATTTTATTTAAAAACCTGCTAAATTTGATAGAACATAAACTATAAATCCATAGAGTTCATTTATATCTTAATTCTTATGTCATAATTGATATAATGTGAATTCATAATCATATATAAATGATTAATCCTATTATTCGATATAATTAATCCTAATAATTGATATAATGTTAATTAAATGGTTAACCATAATGTTAGGGTTCTCATAATTATATTGAATATTTTTTTTAACTATATAATAAATCGTAAAATAACTAAAATATTTTATAATTAAATCAGAAATCAGTAAATTTTATGTTAGTAACCTCATATAAAACATATAAATAATATTATCAAACATCACATATATACATCTAATTATATCATCTCTAAATCTCATATAATATTATTTTTGTTTGTTTAGACTTTTAGAAATTTTCCATTTAATTATTTGAGTAGTTATTTGGAATTTTTTTTTGTTAGTTTTTCATTTTTAATTTTACTTAACTATATTTAAGTTTTAACATATGTCATCATCTCATTAAATATTAGACACATGTCACGATTTCATGAATTACAATTTTGTTTACATGTCACGCTCTCGTCGACCGGCTTCTCTTTTATATAATAAGATAATTGAAAATATAGAAATTTTAAAACCTGGTTGAACCGGTCAGACCAACCATCCAACAACGATGCCGAGTCGGTGTCCGGTTTGGATTTCAAAACATTGATTTTAACAATTAGAAATATGTTAATCGGTTTTGATGTAAACTTCACATAATATTTTGTTTTGGTGGGTCAATTTTTTGTAAAGGTTCGGATAGTTTTCAGCTTTTTACCCCAAGAGCAACAGTAAACAAGAGCTGTCCTTCATATCATAACTTTATACAATTACACTAGACTTTAATCTGCTACGTAGATAGAAGGTGCACGTACAGATATAAGCCAAGTATCGACGGATTTAAACACATACAACATCTATGAACGAAGTTTAACCGGCGCAGAAACCAAGCATCGGCACAGCGGGGACTAATAAAGAGAGAGAGAGAGGGAGAGACCGGAGGTTGCAGACTCCGGAGTCCGGCATCTCAAGACAATTTTGGTGAAACTCAACTTGGCAGGTTCAGATCCAGAGGAGACTCTGGGATGTTCAGATTCTGAGGAGCTGCGATAACACGTGCCTGTGGATGTTCCTGCCTCTTCAGGGCCAGAACGACTTGTTTCTCTGCTATTATCGGCTCAGCCTTTCGCTTGACCACTCTTGTTTCTTCCGCGGGATTGCGAGAGATTGAGCTTCCCTTTAGCTTCTCATGCTGTTGATTTGATCTGTCACGAGAAGAGTCAGCCATAGTTTGAGTGGAGATAAGGGAAGTGCTGGTTGCGTTTGCATCAACAGTCTTTTTCTCTCCACTGTGTACTCTCTGAACAGTTGAATCCGTATTGGGGCGAGCAGTCCAGTCTGTTCTCGGTACCAACTGCTTCCTCCTCTTCTTCATTTTCGTTTGATCCTTTAAAAGAACAGAATATAATCAAGCAAAACAAATGGAGAAAATGCTAATGCTTGAGGAAAAAGCTGAGAACATTCTTTTTAAGTACCATTTGCTTCCCAGGATTCCCATACAAAACTCTCTGCCTCTCCTTTGCCCGGCAAATCGCACGCTTGATCCCATTTTTATCCATTAATCTATTTGGCCAGAGTTCAGCTAGCTGGAGCAAGGTAAATCCAAAACAACAGTCATGACGTTCTAATAATTCACCTTGAAGTTTTTGCTGGGTATAGAGTGATTTAAGTCATGAGAAAAGCTTGGAAGCACTTACATTGACATACAGCTTTCTTATTTCTGGACCTGGATCTTCATCCAATCCCTGGTATACGAAAAAACAAGAACAAAAAATGTGTTGACACTAGTTCTAGATCTATAAGAATTGGCATGGCAAAAGTAAATTATAATTACATCAACAAAGATGTCATATAGGTCACACAATTTATCCTCCAGTGCCGCATCCATGACAAATTTCTTTAGAGATGACTGTTCAACAGAGTCCTGAAAATCGTCTGAATTACCAACTTCTTTTTTAGTTGCCTGTGGAACAAAAAATATTAGCGCAAGAAATACGGTACAAAGAGCAGATTGACCCGCAGTGAAAAAAAAAACAGAAGAATGAGGAGCTTAATCTACGGGAAACCATTATCAAAGAGAACTATAGATTTCATAAAAGTAATGCTGCTCTCACAACCATAATAAGATAGGAACCCAACGGATGGAAGAAATGCCTATTCGAAGAATCTAGTAGACAAGAAGGGAGATAAACCTGTGATTCCATCAAAGAAACTTTAGCTTTTATCATCTCAAGAATTTCACTGTTGATTCTCTGGAATCTATTATCTTTTTCTCGGTTTGCAGAATCGCCCATATCAATCATGATTTTCAAGTTCCTCTGCAACAATAAGCATTACAAACAGTAAGACCTGTAGCTCCTCTAAAAAACCCATACTTATGTTTTCGTTCCCATGGAACGAAAGAGTTTTCAGTTGGAGCCTGTACAAGTCTAATGCCTTGGAAGAAATCCAAACAGCTTTATTCCACAAACAGAAAAATTTACCTTAAGTGACCTAAGCTGTATTAAGTGACCGACAATGCTCATAAGACGGTTGACTAACTCTGCCGAATGTTTTCCTTGGCTTGCCTGCTGCCACAAGAGCATTCTAGTGTTTCTCATACCATTTCAAGTCTCAACAAAATGAGATGAACAAAAAGAAAAGATGTAGTACCGCAATCCTAGCAACTTTAGCAAGATTAGATTTTACTTCTCTTGGCAATCTTCTCTTAACTGCCTGGGAGGAGGTATCAGCTTCTTGATTCTCAGTGGCAGCAGGAGGCCTTGCTGAAATGATCACAAATTGTTATAAGGTTAAAGTCACACAATGCTATTCTAGTTGAATAAGTGCCTGAAAATATTGAAACTCACATTCAGCAACCACCTTCTCCAATTCCCTTATGGCTTTCTCGAGGGTCGAGGTTTTGGACTTCACATTAGAACCATCTTTTCTCTGCGTAGATACAGACTATTGAAGAATTATAAAGTAAGTCCGAGGTAAAATGCAGGGAAAAACAAATTAACCAGAAAATTAACCGAGAACCGAGATGAAATCTAGAGCAAGAAAACTACCACAACAACCATAGATGCCAGCCATATAACATGGTACATAAACACCATTACCATCTAATCTCAAAATTGCCTTTCCAATTACAGATTATTATACAATCCCAAAGATCAGAGAAATCATTCTAGGGCTTTAAAAGATGACAGACCCCAAAAAAACATGTTTACCTAGGAATCCAGACCAACTAAACTGAGAGAATTTTATGACCTTAAGACACAGTTGGAATGTACTTACTGTTGCCTGAAGAGATTGCCTGCTTCCAGTTGCATTTGCCAGGTCAAGTGTACCATTGTTTTTTTTATTACGGACTACAAGGGCACTAGAGAATCCAGCTTCCTTTGACTTGTGACTTGTGGCATTCCTAGACTGCTGATTTCCTTTATCAGAATTTTTAACATTGTCCAAAGACAATGACGCATTCGCATTTTGTGATCCAAAAGGCAAAGGTGACTCCTGTGTTTTCTTTGGAACATTATACTTTCTCTTGAAAGGAGACCCAAAAGCAGTTGACTGATCCTGGATTTTCACAATCACATAATCAGCCACCGGACCCAAACTCTGAAAAAGTATTCAGTAGTTATTTGCAAGAAGTGATGCTACCTTTCGCCTAGCTGTTAAAGACAACTTGGTTTGTTTATTGGACACGTCCACAGCATCACCATAGGAATTTGCTGAATCTTTCCGCCGCCTCTTTTTTGGTTGCTGGTTAGATGTTGTCGAAGGTTCGCTATAATAAAAAGTAATCAGGGATTCAATGACAGGTAAATAGAATATAGCATTGTTTACACGAAACTCTTGCAGAAAATCAGAACCTACATCTATATTTGAGGTATATGTATGATAAGTTGAAAGGAATGACATCATTATACCAAGACTGCCAACATAAGGTCACTACTACATTTCTACCCTTAAGAGAAACTACAGATAATCCAAAAAATAGGAAAAAGCGAGGTGATTTCATATGTATGGAGTCAATAAATTTAAATAGAGAATAACAAGACCATCCCAGAGTTATGTATACGAAAAATGAAAAGGGGAAAGAAACTCACATCCGCTCCAACTTTCCTTTATTGACATAAAATCCATCATGTTTAACTGCAGAATTATCAACTTCAAAATACTCATCCTACAAGGAGTGGAGTGAAAAAAAAAACAAAGATACGATTACGATGTCTCAGCTATCATGAGATACTTAAAAACATATGAAGATTATCAACACTAACCAATTCAGCATCATCGATAAATGAATCTTCAGTGTCATACTCATCGTCGTCAGGAGCACCGTCTAACTCTTCTCCATCACTGCTATCATTTCCCTGAGAGTTATTTTGTGAATGTAAAAGATCAAACATCTACCAACCTACCAAAAGAAAAGTGTTTAAACAGAGATTAGCACACCTTATAAAGCCTCTCTATCTTCTCAATAACAGCGTTGAAACGATTAGAATGCGGTTGGTCATTCGTTTCAATTTCTGCGGAAGGCACCTACATTAGATATAGAAACACAGTGGTCAACAATGATCTGAATCCATATTTGTAACTTTCCCCCAAAAATAAAATCGGTAATTTTAAGCAAAGGTCCTGAAGAAACCCTAACAAAAGAAAATACAGCTCCGAGACAGTGCTTGATCCAGTAGCGGCAACGAAAATGGCAGACAATTGCTTAATCGTATATATTCGAATTATATTCGTGTAACACCAAACTCACCGGAGCAAGGCGAGACTCGAGATTAAGGTTAGCATTAGGAGGCGGATCGGGTACCGAACCCGATAACCCATTGACCTTACTAGCTTCCCTCATCAGCTTCTTCCACGACACATACGTCGTATTCCCTACCCGGAGCTCCACCTTCAATAATTTCCGATCACCGGCCGTCAACACTTTCGGCGAATCCCTCAACAAATCGCCGCCAGTAGAACCACCACTCATCTCCTTCACTTCCGACATTAGTAATCCGGGTCGGGTCGGGTCAATAATCCACCATATACAGATCCCGGAGCTCAATACAGCTCGATCTCAACACCAATCAGAGACTGAAATCACCGAATCGATGAACAAATTCGAGAAATTGAAACTAGAGAGAAAGGAATTTTTGTTAGAAAGTTGCGCGGGATACATAAAAAAAAACTCGTAAAATAATTTTTATTTTTATTTTTTGTTGTTTTAATCTGCAGAAAAAAGGTTTATTAATTTTTTTTCAATTCATTGAATTATCTAATCCACAGTTACTACACTCTCGAGAGCTTTATCCCCTTTTACCATGGCGACTTCTTCCGCCGCTGCTCCTTCCTTATCTCTACTCTCTTTCACTTCAAAACCACCGCCTTCCTCCGTAACCACGCAGCGGCTCTTTGCTTCATTCCGATCAGACGGCGTTTTCGCGCCGTTAACGCTCAAATCTCGCCGTGGCCGTGGTATTATTGTTAAAGTGGACGACGTCGATGCCGACGGAGGTGGACCGGACGAGTACGACATGGATGACGAAGAAGTGGAGGAAGTAGATAACAAGAAGGATTACGACGTCGAGTACGACCCTTTGGCCGCCGCGATTGCGGCTGCAGGCAGTGGCGGTGACGGGGATATCGCGTTTGTGCAGAGTAAGAGTTTTATATCGACACAGGGATGGGATTCGGAGATGGTGGTTGATTATCGGATCAATGAAGAGGAATTTCATAAAATTAGCTTATTGGATTGCGATTTCTTTATCAGGAAACCTCCTGATCCAGATAATGATGTTTATGATTTCAGAGAGGTTCGTGAGTTCTCTGATTGAAATTTGAATTCCCAGTTTCTCAATTTTGCTCGTTTCTTCAATTGTTTTTGTGTGGATGCAGATGTATGTTACTCCTCCAGATACAGATATTTACTCAATTCCAAGAGTTCTTGCTCCAATGCCTCAAAAGGTCAGTCAAATTATCTTTTGTAGCAGCTGATTGCTGTTTAGTCACTTTTTTCGTTGATTCTGGCCAATTTTTGTAAACTTTTTGCGTTTGATGTTTGTGCAAGTTTTACATCCAAGTTTTTGTTTATCGGTAATTTGGTTTGTTGCTAATAACGGCTTGCTTAATGGTGTTACAAGTACAGTATATTCGATGTGCAATGAGTGACTATGGGTGTTACGATGTCACTGAACCGCCTATTGACGCTCCCAGAGATCCACTGTACAAATCTGAGAGAGAGATATCCAATGTATGTATTGAACCATGTCCTGTACATTGATTTTAAAACCATTAGGTCTTTGATGCAGAGATTCTTGAGCAACATGTCTAACATATATTAACAAGAAAGAACTTAGTTTTGATTTGGCAACTGGAAATAGATTGGTTTAGTAGTTACAGTGTCTATTACAAATGTCTTCATCATGTCTATTCATTATGCAGGTTTTCTTGACAAAGCATTATCGGAACAGAAGATTAAACGACCCAGAATTTGTCCTAGATCTTGAAGAGATCTATGTTATTGATTCCAAGACAAAGTCAATCACCAGAGCCAGAGTTCTGGTATGACTGATTGTTACCTTCCAGTTTATATTTAGGCATCATAACAAGTTCTCATTCTGAGCCAGTCTGAGCAAAAAACCGTAGTAAATTGGGTGTTTTGATGTTCTAATATATTTCCTTAGCCGTATATGTTACCTGCTATTACACATACAATGATGGTTTATAATAGTGCTATATATGCCTCTTGGTCTGAATCACATAGCTTGAGTTGTGAATTCTTGAAAATATGCGTAGCTCAAAGCTGCTAAGGCAATCTTCCTTCCCAAATTATTGTTTCAGGTGACAGTTCCGGGAGGAAGAAAAAGGGATAGGAAGGATGACTTGCTCGTGATACGCGACAATGGAAACTCCTTTAAAATCATACACGTGGTAGCTTTTCCATTTCCACACTCATTTCTTCTTACAGCCATTTGCATTCATTCACATAGCTTTATTAGTCTTCTCTCTGTGTGTTATATATTTTTGGTTCTTTCAGAGTGAAAGAGCTGACCCGGCAACGGTGATAGCAAGGGAAGAGTGGACCAAGACCCGAGAAGACATGGAGAAACATCTTAGAAAGCTACGGGACTTCAGCGTCTCAAATTGGTTCTAAAAGTTCTAGAGAGATTCCAAACGACAAGTCAGTAAAAGAAATCTTCCTGGTATGGAATACGAGAGCCGAAGATGTCAATCAATGATGCTTTGGAATGTCAAAAGTGTGTTGTTCCATTGGCCAATGTTTTCTGACCGAGATGAATGCGTTATTAGACGATATGAATGCGTTATTAGACGATATATGGGCTGTTTGTAGATTGAATAGTTACAGTCGATGACTATAGAAGCTAGCTTATGGATTACTTAACAACAACTTTGTTATTTGCCATTGAGGTGTTTCAGTTTCGACGGTTTTCGTTCAAGTTTTTTCTCTTCAATCATTGTTTGTTATGACTTGTTGGTCCTTGATTAGGTTACTCGTGCGATGTTTTGAGCAATTCAAAACTCATGTGATGAATATTATTCTTCGCAATTTTTCCTCCTTCACGACATGCCTGAACTTTACTCTGACAACGGAAATGGAACGATAAAACTGGTGGTTCTTAGCGAATAACATCGAGCTCTGGTTGGTTAAAATTTATCTATAGTCAAAAATTCACATGGAGAGAGAGGTGTTTTTGTTTTTCACTTATACTAAATTCTTTGGAATTACGATATCTAATTTATCATATCATATAAAATTATTCAGCCATGTTTTTGAAGTTCCTTTGTTTTTTGGTCGAACGGGAATCCAATTGGTATGATGAATTTTTAATTGTTTCGGTAAGGAGATAGATAATCAAGAATGGCGTTTGGACCTTAGCCAGCGTGTCGTTTTTGGGATACGAAGATATTAAAACGGCAGGTATTCTGTTATTCTAATCTCGATGGAATTTAACGCATGAATTGAAGAAAAGGACACGTGTACGGTAGATAGTTTGATCGATTGGGTTTCACGTGCATGGGATGACAATTGTCAAAAGTCGCCGACACGCCTGTTATGTTGTGTGGGTGGTTCCATCGGTCCATTCTGTGACCAAACATTAACTTCCAAATTTAGTAAAATATTTATTTTATACCCATAAAATTACAAGAACTACTTCGTATGACACACAAAATCAACAAATTTACAATCTTAATTCCGTGATCGATTTATGGAACTCGGTATGCGTAGTTATGTGCCAATGCCATGAATGTGCAACATTATGGAACTAAATTTGGTTTCTAAACAATTCAATTTAGACGAAGGATTTAGGCACGCTATAATCGAATTCAGATGAAATTTTAAAATGATGAATATAAATATATAATTGAATAATAATTCATTGAATATAAACACGCTACCGTAGGTTGGAACAACAAATCTACAAGTTGAAAAGTGTAACAATAATTCATCTTTATCAAAAAAAAAAAAAAAAAACAATAATTCATTTTAGCAGAAAACAAAACATGTGTAAATTATATCGAAAAATAAGGTTTGTAAGTAAAAGATTGGCGTGAGACCGCATTGGTCATAAGAATCATACCTGAATTGAATTAACGATAAGGTACGTGATCAATAAATCGTTGAAATGGATACTATATATAAAGCATATCTTATTGTATTGAGGTCAACAAGGAAAAACGTTAATTTGGTACTTTTTTATTTCACGTTAGAGACAAGAAAAAAACAAGTAAGATTTTCTGCGACTTTTTTGCCTTTTTTCTTTACTTATCTTTGAATCGTCAACCTACCACTAACATAAAGAATCAAACAATAGAGAAGGAATGGAACATATAAAAACAAAGGAATAATATCCAATATTTATGAAAATTCTTTTATCTTATAAAAATCCTATAAAATATTGCCACTCATTTATGGTTCTATACATTGATTGGCACGACTTTCTATAATTAACCGATATCGGTATAACATGCCGTATTTAAATACGCAGTAAAATTAATGACTTTTCTTACAAGTGAATTGCACATATGATAACACAAACTTACCTATAAAATTTAATGTTTGTTGTATACTCCATAATTTATTTTAAATCTATGTATTTGTTTCATGAACATATACTGGACCTGACATTTTATAAAATTTAATTCGTGGGTATTAAAAATCTAAAGAAGCAAGAAAGGGAAAAAACTAAAAAAAGAGAAACAATACATTTAATTTCAGCGAGAGTGTAGACCAGAATATTTAATTCTTCTCTGCATTATCTATCTAACTGCTCCATTCTTATTATTCTTCTCTTTCTCAGAAGCTACAAAAAAACCCAAAATCAAAAGCCTCAAGCTATTCTCTTTCGTTACCATGATTCTCTATCTCCGGGAATCACACTTCAACGTATTCACCTGAAATTCCGATAACCATTTTGAGAAAAAAAAAGTGAGAAAAAGGAGAGACTGAGAGAGATGACTGAAAACGACGTCGTTCCAGGAGGAGGAGGTCGTATTGTAATGGTGGGCGTGAAGTTCGATGCGTCAAGTAGTGAGCTTCTCGATTGGGCTTTGGTTAAGGTTGCTGAACCGGGTGATACAGTAATCGCTCTTCATATTCTCGGAAATGGTAAACACATTTTTGTTTCTCTCAGTTTTTTTTTTTTTTTTTGAGTTTTGAGATTTAGGGTACTATAAAGCTACGATTTTTAGAAATTGGTCTTTTCGTTTACTCTTTTCTCTATTTGGGTTTTGTGTAGAGGTCGTCGATAGAGCAGACAAGTCTTCCCTAGTCTCTCTTGTCAAAACGTTTGACTCTGTTCTTGAAGTATATGAAGGTTTCTGCAAATTGAAACACGTAAAAATTTAAAAGTTGACAGCTTTCAGTTATATTTTATTCAGGAATCACCACTCCTTGAAATGTTGAAACTCTTTTTATAGGTGGAACTGAAGCTGAAGTTATGCAGGGGTTCTTCTACTCGAAAGATTCTAGTTAGAGAAGCAAAATTGTGTAATGCATCCAAAGTTGTGGTTGGAATTTCAAAAAGTTACCACACAATTCATTCATCTAACTCTGTGGCTAAGTACTTAGCCAAGAAGCTATCAAAACATTGCTGTGTTTTAGCCGTCGATAACGGGAAAATCATGTTTCAGACAGATGATCCCGCATCGGTCATTCATCACTCTAAAGGTTTGGCCTTTTTTACTTTCTTTGAGTTTCTAAGTTTTGTATGTGATGGTAGATTTGGTTTTTGAAACTCTTCTTCATTGGGTCCTTTGGTTTGTCATAGGAAAAAGCGATGCTCGCAGGAGCACTTTGTCTAGTTTCTTTCAGAGACCTGTCACGTTGAGAAAGAATACCAAAGTAGTTAACCATTCCGAGGAAGAAGAAGAAGAAGAGGCGGAGGAAGATCACTCGAATGGCCAGAGTCTACGGAAGGCTTTAGTGCATGCCTGCCTTGCGAAATGCTCTATTTGTGGTTTGAATTCTCTTCCTCCTCCTGGAACTTTATCTAGATCTTCTAGTTGTGATGGTCATCAAGATGATAATGCTGATTTCCACAAGTCAATGGCGATTGTTCCCGCAAAAGTTCCAGAAGATTTGACTAAATTCATTACTATGCTGGTAAAGGAACTTCCTGAATTTAGACCAGGTTGGCCTTTGCTTTGTCGTGTAGCTTCATCGGATGTGTTAGCTTCTACTCCGCGGAGTTCTTCTTTTAGACAGATACCAGTTGTCCAGTGGGTGCTCAAGCTTCCCTCTAGGACCAATTCTGTTCTTGGAAGTTCAGTCACTAAGCAGATTGGTTTTGATTCTTCTGAATCTGAAGATGATAAGAAGCTATCTAGCTTAAACGCTAATGGTAATGATTTAATGATTGTGAAATGCTCTCTTGATTATAGCTCAAGTAGATTTCCAGACGATGTCGAGGGTCTTCAGGCGAGGTTCTCCACATCTTGCCAGTTTTTTAAATACGACGAACTTGTGTCAGCTACGTCCAATTTCTGTGCTGGTTCGTTCCTCTCCTTATACCGTTTTATATTTCGTAAGACTCTTTTCATTTGCTTTTGTCTAATAAGTAAGGCAATGTAATTTTCAGATAATTTCATCGGAAAAGGAGGCAGCAGCCGCGTTTTTAGAGGTCATCTGCCCAATGGAAGAGAGGTTGCAGTGAAAATTCTCAAGCAAACCGAATGTGTCTTGAAGGATTTTGTGGCTGAAATTGACATCATCACAACTTTACACCATAAGAACGTTATTTCCCTCATAGGTTATTGCTTTGAAGACAAGAAACTGTTACTAGTATACAATTATCTCTCAAGAGGAAGCCTAGAAGAGAATCTTCACGGTAAGCCGCTGACCTTTTAGCCATTTGCAGATTTCTTTAGTGTTTGTGATTCTAACGATTAATGGTTCAAAATCAGGCAACAAGAAAGATCCGGTTGCATTTCGTTGGAACGAGAGGTATAAGGTGGCTGTGGGAATAGCTGAAGCGTTGGACTATCTGCATGACAGTGCTCCACAGCCCGTAATTCACAGAGATGTTAAGTCATCAAACATATTATTGTCTGATGATTTTGAGCCACAAGTAAGTTTCTTCCACTATTCAATTTTCATATCGAAGAGGAAACAATTGTGAGATACTAAGACAAACATTGTCCACAGCTTTCTGATTTTGGGCTTGCGAAGTGGGCGTCACTATCTACAACGCAGATAATCTGCTCTGATGTCGCAGGCACTTTCGGGTAAGAAATTTTTTTGTTGATGACTTGATGCTGTGTGAAAGTTTTCTAAAGAGATATCAATCTTGAGAGTGTTATACGTTTCTTGGTGCAGCTACTTAGCTCCAGAGTACTTTATGTATGGTAAGATGAACAATAAGATAGATGTCTACGCATACGGTGTTGTACTCCTCGAGCTTCTTTCTGGAAGAAAACCGGTTAATAGCGAATCTCCAAAGGCTCAAGAGAGTCTTGTTATGTGGGTATGTGGACACTACTGCCAAAAAATTGACATTGGAAGGTCTTAGCTTTCTTTGCTAATGCTAAACATGTATGTATGTGCATGTCCAGGCAAAGCCAATTCTGGATGGTAAAGATTATTCTAAGTTATTGGATCCGAGTTTGCAAGATGACAACAATGGCGATCAGATGGAGAGGATGGCGTTAGCAGCCACTCTTTGTATAAGACATAACCCTCAGTCTAGACCAAAAATGGGAATGGTAAGCCATTTTGGTATTGGCTCTACATTTTTGTACAAGCGTGTAATAGCGGGTTACTAACACGATATATCTTGTGAAAATGTAGGTCTTAACTCTTCTTAAAGGCGACGCTGAGATGGTAAAGTGGGCAAAGCAACAAGTTAGTAACCCTTTAGAGGATTCAAAGCTACTCAAAGTCGAGAAATTGCGGAGGTCTAATCTACAGTCACATCTTAACCTAGCATTCCTTGACATGGAAGACGACTCTCTCTCAATGGGAAGCATTGAACAAGGCGTCTCCGTGGAGGATTATCTTAAAGGAAGGATTAGTGGATCATCGAGCTTCAACTGAGCATATTTTCACTACAACAAATCACAATTGCAAACATTCTAAGGTTAGTGAAGAAAATGAGCTTTCTTGTGTGTGAGTGTTAAGTGTGTATATGAAATGGGTTTACAGTATTTTCATTTGGATGGGGGATTGATGAGAGGTGAATTTGTGGGTTTTATTAGCCCTCCTCCATCCCTTGGTTTTTAGGGTTAAAATTGCATCTCTCAATTGCTTTGGGTCTGTTTTATAATTTTTGCTTTTGTTGGGGGCAATAGAGACATGTAAATCTGTATTCCTTGATCCTAATGGATCAAAGTGAAATTATCTTGTCTTTATAATGCTCGGACATGTCTGCTCACCGTCATTATCAATAAGATAACGTTACATTTATTTGTCTTTATAATGGTCGGACATGTCTTCTCACTGTCACTATCGATAAGATAACATTACATTTTTTTTTTTTTTGCTAAATATTTCATTCAAAATAAAAATGTTTTAGGATTACAAAAGGAATTCATAAACCTATAAAATGAAATTCATGGCAAAAAAAGTAAAAACATGAAAGTCATAATTCATTACGGTTTTCAGTTCGTCCGCTCAACATAACCACTAATGGTAATGGAGTACGACGAAGTGATGACGATGTTATTTGTTCGTCCTAATTCAGTTTGGCGAGTTGCGAATGCGAAGAAAACCCACAAGTCCAAGAGCTAAAATTCGTAGCACTAGAAGCCGTTCAATGGAGACTCAAGAATACGTCGTCAACGGCCGCTCCTTCCCCTCGCTCGATCACGAACGTTACATTTTTTTTCCATCTGGTTTATATTATAGAGGTAACATAGAACAAGGTTACAAGCAATTAGAACTCAAATAGATACGAAGCAAAATCAAAGAATACGGGGACCGACAGACGGAAAAGAAGAGGGACTAACTCAAGCATTGAACCACATAACCAATCCGATTAAACAATCTTCTCAAATAACCATTTGATGCCAAGAGAAAGAGGAGCAATAGCACCACCTCTACCAACGTTACATTATCATGTTAAATTTATATAGATAATATTCAAGATATTATTACAAATGTTATTCTTATGTGAATAAAGAAAATAAGATAAAAAGTGGGTTTCGTATTCTTCATAGTACGTGCCTATCACAATCTTGAAGACTTGAGTAAATCCTATCTTGATTTGAAAGACAAACCATGTGTCCATGTGTGACCGAGTCAATCAGTTAGAGCACTCGCGTTAGTGAGTTTTTTTTTGGATCTCAACGAATAAAAAACAAAGAAAAGAAATTCGTGGACAATTATCATATGTATGTGTACGTGTTTGTATCATATACACGTATACGTGTATGTATCTATGTACAGATATACATGTATATACAATTACTTATATGTACATCATATCTATGTGTACGTGCATATACGTGTCTACATATATATAACACATCTTATTTAGGTGTATGTCTATGTGTCCATGCACATTTGTACGTGTATGTATGTGTACAAATATATACAACATTTCATATTTCTGTGTATGTTATGTGTTTGTGTACGTGTATATATGTGTATATAATTATTTATAGATATATGTATATGTACATGTATAATAAACTATATCAAAATGGATATGAAACTGTAAAGAAAAATAATCTTAATAAGAATATGAAATTATTTTAATTTTTACAATTATAAAATATTAAATATACAAAAAAAAAAGAATAAAAGGAGATGCAAATAAAAGAAAAACAAAAAATAAAACAAATATTAAACAAGATGCTGGAAGAGGAAAATATATGAGAGGGAGGGGTAAAAACATTTTTTCGTCACTAAAAGTGCTAAGTTACACAACACTTTTTCGAGAGTACTATAAACCCAACTGGTTTTTTTATTAAGTTTCAAACTTTCCAATTACTTTTCTAAATTTCAAAAACCTCGTTTCCATTTTATTTTCAGTTCCAAACTAACACGGTCAAAATCAAAATTCGTGGACAATTGATAAATTGATAAGTTTAGCCCATGGCCCAATAAGATTAGGGGAAAAAAAATTGCGCTGAGAAAAGGAAAAAAACAAAAAACCTTGTATCAGAAAATCGCCACCGAATCGGAAAAAATTCCAATCTTCGCCGTTTTTCGTGTTGCGTGCGTTTCCACAGAAGAAGACGGAGACTAATTTCTGGGTAAAAAAAATCAGCCATGGATTCTTCTTCTCATTACAATCCAACCTACGGTGAATGGACTCCTCCTTACTCTTCTCATCCTCCTCCTTCTGCTCCTCTTCCGCCGCCACCGCCGCTTCCTCCTCCTCCTCCGCATCAATCTCATCCCCAAAGCCCTAATTTCTATGGTCAACGCCAGAATTATCACCAATACTTTCATCACCAAAATCTTCCGACGAATACGACGGTGGTTAATCAGCCGTCTTCCTACTACTCCCACCATCCGCCGCCGCCGCAGCAGCAACAGCATCTGTCACCGGTGCCGCCGCAACAGCACCATGCTCCATACGTTCCTCAAAGGATTCCGTCGTCACCGACTGTCACATATACGAAATCACGAGATATTTCTCAGTCAGATTGGGTTGGGTATAAGGAGAAACGGCTTGATTCATGGACAGTGGATTCTGGTAGAAGCCGAATGGAATCTGTTCCAGCTCGTAATTATCAGTATGATTACAGTCGTCCTTTGAGGGATTCTTCTGGTGTTAGCGTTAATCGTGGTTCTAGGTCTAGAGATGAGTTTCATAGTCTTGGATATGTGAGAAAAGAATCTGGAGACATCAGGATTGAGGGAAATTATCAGTCAAAATCGGAATCCGATAGGTATTTTAGGGATTTATATGAGGAAAAGAGGGATTTATCTTCAAGTGTTGGTTATGGCAGTGAACGATCTGGTAGTACAGTGAGTCGAGATATGACTAGGTTATTATCAGCAAGTCATGAAGGGGGTAGGAACCAGAGACGGGATGAAGCGTGGACTATCTATCCCCGGAAAAAGAATAACTACTATCATTCTGAGATTGAACAATTTATTGATCGTGGAAGGAGAGAGAAGAGCAATGAATCGAATCGAACACGTAGGAAACAAATACAGAAGAAGAGTGCTCTGCTAAGGCTTGAAGCTCCAAGGTCTTATCAAAACGGTAGAGGGAATGATTGGTCTCGGCAGCATAGTTACAATACTGGGAAAAGGTTTAACTCTAACTCGTCTAGGGGTAAAGAGCATTTTGGTCATTCTGATCGTGGATTTATGCAGAAGCAAAGGGGAAGAAGTCCAGTGGATCTTGATGTTTCATTTGATTCAAATCTTCTGGTAGCTAAACCCGTACCGTCACCTATTAGTGCAGGCATCCACACGTGCTCGTCTGTGACACCTAGGTCTAGTAAAGCTAGAAGAGCATTGGTGACTGATAACAATGTGAAAGCTTCAGTAACTGAAGGAAATGGAAAGTTGAAAACACATTTGTCAGATGAAGCATTGGTTTCTGAGGGCTCCAAACAGTCTACAAGGAAAACTACTGCATCTGAAATTGAAAAGAAACCTTATAATAACTCAACTCCTTCTTCCAGTAATGCTGGGGGTAAGCTGAAGAAGGCCAGATTTGTTGACGGTGTTGTTCAGGACAGCAAAGCCAAAATTACTGATACATGTCCTGAAGCTTCAAATCATAATAGTGAAGCAAAAGTCGGTAGTACTGTACATGCTGCAGAAAAGATCTCTAGTATTTGTGAGGCTTTGAAAGAGGCCAAAGATGACTCTAATGTCGAACATGAGAGTAATATGGAGGCTTGCTCCACTGAGGAAGATGTTATTGATGGAGACAAAAGTATATTGAAGTCTCATGAAGGTGTGTTGGAAAGAAAAGGCATTGATTGTAATGCTGACGAAGCTGTTATGCGGAAGGTCATGGAGAAGGAAGAACTCGTGAAGAATAAGATAAATTTCAATACGTCTCCTATTAAATTGCCTGTATCATGGCCAACAGCCACTGATCTTTGTGGGTGTTCTGAAGCAGGAATTTGTTTTTCTGGTAAGTCCATGTGTAGGGTTGGGTCTCAACCTTGTGAAGATGAGGACATGAATGTACCATCAAGGAGTTTACCAGTGATGGAGGTAAATGATGAGTTTGGCTCATCTTTTAGATCTTTGGGTTATGGAGAAAAGGATTTTGAGAAGTCATCTCTAGACGCGTCCATCTATTTTAATATTGCAGGCCCTAGTGATCAGGTGTTGACAAAGCCAGATATTGGTGGTATTGAAGATGAAAACAAGGGGATCAATAAGAATGTAGATTCCTTGTCTCCTGAAAATGACTCCCCTAGGGGCCTCCCCAAGGGTGTAGATTCCTCTTCCTTTTTGGATGTTGCTAGTGTTTCAACAGAGCTTATTAATGCAAATAATAGTGTTTCAGGGGGTCTTGCTGATGTTAACAGTTTTACTGTTGGGACATATACCAATACCATGGTCAACCCAACTGATATGAGTGTAGTTTTCCAGGTGGAAAGTAAAAATCCTCCTCACTATGAAAACATAGTCAATCCATCAGTTGATGATGTTAGCAGAAAAGAATCTATGGAAACTACACCTCTTAATAGTGTCGCGGAAAAGGCTGACAATCAGGACAGTGATGAAGGTAAACAAACTTGTGTAAACAGCACTTCTGCATCTCCTACAAAGGTGGCGGTTCAGGGATCATTAAATGTGCTACCTGTTGAGAGAATTGATGACTGTTCACGTAGTGATAAATCAGATTTAGCTGTGGCAGTACCTTCTGAGGTGTGTATGGAAAATGTAAGTACCAAAAGACTTGTGCCTGCTGAAGATCTGGGTTTAGCATCTCATCATCCTGCAGAAATTCCTTCTGTAGATCAGTTTAGTGATTCAGATAATAGAGGTTTGAAAGCTTTGTTACCGGAGCCAAATGTTTCTGCTAGCAAAGATATTACTGATGGTTCAAGTGAGTGTCTTGTTGAGCGAGATGCTAGCCAAAATGCTTCCACATTCTGTGATAATTTACCTAGCTCGTCTACTTTTGTAGTAGAAACAAAGCTTGCAACTGGAATTAATGGCATGTCTGGTGATGTAACGGTTACAGATACTGAGTCTGGTCTCCATGAAACTCAACCATGTTTAACAGTCTACAAGGTTTTGCCTGAAGATCGTTTTGGATGTGGATCATCTGGTGCAGTTGGTTCTGTCTCGAATCTCTCCCCGGATAAAGATCTGGAAAATGATCCTTCAAGGGTCAATTCTTGCTTAGTATCTGATAGTTCTGTCAGTCCATGTCATACTTCTCCCTTGGTGGCAGTGAATGAGCAGATACAAAGCAAAACATCTATTCAAGCTAACTACAGTAATTCTCAAGGTGGCGTCATGCACGAGGAAAATAATTGTGCTAAAAAGATAGTGGTAGATGATAAAACAAAACCTTCTGGTGGGACTTCTAAGTACACAACTTCGGGAACTGATAGTATTGCTGTTAGCGGGGATTCAGTGTTTCCATGTGATTCTTTATCCAGTTCACCAAGGCGGAACTTCAGGCAGATACGGAGTAAAATTCATGTTGCTGCTGTGGTTGATGAAACTAGCAAAGATCAACAGAAGCCCAAGCCTTCTGATGGTACGTCTAAGTACAGAACTCCTGGAACTGATATTGTTGCTGCTAGTGGGGATTCAGTGTTTCCATGTGATTCTCTATCTAGCTCACCAAGTCTGTATAGACAGATACGGAGTGAAATTCATGTTCCTTCTATGGTTGATGCAACTAGCAAATATAAAGAGAAAACAAAGCCATCTGGTGGAACTTCTGTTAGTGTGGATTCAGTGTTTCCATCTGCTTCTTTATCCAGGTCTCCTTCTGTTAGTGTGGATACAGTGTTTCCCTCTGCTTCTTTATCCTGGTCACCAAGGCTTAGCTTCCGGCAGATACGGAGTGAAATCCATGTTGCTGATATGGTTGATGAAACTAGCAAAGTTAAAGAGAGGCAAAAAGATGATATTTTGTTGGATACTTTACAAAAGCAAATCACGACTTCCCATGAGGTAATCCAGCCAGGTTATTCTTTGGCGCATTATCCTTGCTTAGGTGAAACATCACCTGATACAGATGTTGGTTCTTATGACCACCTCATGTCAAATTATCCTGTTGGTGATTTAGTTGACAAGCCAAAAGGTGATTTAATAGAGAAGCTGACTGACGTAACATCTGATGCTGGCTCTGAAGAAAAATACTCAAGGAATGGTGCTAAGCCTGATATAGTTGGTGGTGAAGGGTTGTCATCTGATGGGATAGTTTCTGGAACTGAAATTCCTGGTGATTTACGTGTGCGTCTGTCCAGAGCTCACTTACATGCAGATGAAAAAATTGCATCGACCCATGGTAAAGATCATGTAGTCTCTGTGCCACATCAGGATTCCAAAAGTAAGACATCTTTGAGTTCTAGGTATGAAATAGAAAAGAGCAAAAAGAAATCCAATTACTCTACGAAAAAAGGTTATCCCTGTTCCCTGCCTTTTGTGCCTGACTCTAAGAAAGATGCCAACCCTCCAACTAACATCACAAAACGTCATACTTGGCATCGAAAGTCCGATACTTCTGCCTCTCCTTCTGTAGCTGCCCAGCCTTTGTCCTCGACTTTGTCTACACAACAGAAGTTTTCGAAAGCAACTGCCCAATCTAGTAGTAGTTATGTGCGTAAAGGGAATAGTCTTCTTCGTAAACCATCACACGGCTCTCCCGGTGTTGCCCTTGGATTGCCTCCATCTGCTACCCAGTTGAACCGTTTAACTGTCCAAGACAAAAGCACTGGATCTGCATGTAGGGTTGAGGTAGATAACACTTCTTCTCTTGTTAAAACAGGAGAAATACCCACTCTTGAGAGGCAGTCAAAGCCTCCCTCAGATAGCAGCACCTCCGTAGTGTCAAATGCCATTGCTACTTCTTCTGGAAAATGTGTGTTAGCTTACAGCATGGATCAACTCACCACTAGTTTACCTGAGTCTATCATGGATTCTGCTACATCTGGAGAAGCTAATGTACCACACTCTGGTGTGAATACATTCAAGACATCTGACACGCTAATTCAGACATGTTATGCTTCAGATTGCCAGCAAAAGAGAAATCCTCCTAAATTGGATTCTTTAAATTTGAAGAGAATGGTATATGTCAAGAGGAAGGCAAATCAGTTGGTTGCGGCTTCAGATATTCATGGTGCAAGTAAGAATCAGATTCCCCCCTCTGATGGCTACTATAAGCGACGTAAAAATCAGCTAGTAAGGAATTCAGAGAGCAGTGTCAATCAGGCAATTTCCTTACCCGATGATGTGTTGGATTCACGAGCAGCTGCAAACATGGTTTCAGAAAGATCATCTAGCTCAGCATTCTCTGACTCTGGTATGTAAAGCGAAGTTAAATCTTGTCAGTTCTTTGAGCATCTATTAGGACTGTGTTATAATTGATTCTGATCTTTTATGTGGTTTTGCACCCATAACCAAATTCAAGAAAAGAAGTAACTGATCCTCTTTTTGATTTGCAGCTGTCATGAGACCATATAAGAAGTCAAAATTTTCTATGGTTTGGACCCAAAATGATCCGCAGTCAAGAATGCCCACAGGTCACATGCACTATCAGAGGATCTTGCCGCAACTTGTTCCTTGGAAAAGAGTGTCATATTGGAGAAGATTAATTAATTCGGGATCCGCTTTGCGAAATGGTTCTTTTTCCAGCATCAGGTATCTTTGCATCTAATGTGCTCATATTCCTTGAGCTGCAACTCTTTTTTTTTTTTTTTTTTTGCAAATTTGATGACAGGGAATTCTAATCTTCAGCCGAAAGTTGTCGATGATGAGGAAGAGACATACAGTTTACACAAGATCAACTGATGGGTATTCCCTGAGAAAATCCAAGGTATTAAGTATTGGTGGGTCACATTTGAAATGGTCCAAATCCATTGAGAGAGACTCGAGAAAAGCTAACGAGGTTAGTTTCTCTTCACTGAAGTGTCTTTGGTCTGTCTTTGGTAGAATTGCTTCGCGCAATTGAAAATGGTGTAGACAACTATAGAATTTTTCCCCCCTATTTGTACAGGAAGCCACCTTGGCTGTGGCTGCATTTGCAAAGAAAGAAAGTGAAAAGCATTCTGGACGAAGTAATACTAGGACAAGAAGCAGAAACCATCTGACACGTAAGTTGGTTCACGATAAATATCTATGGAGAGTAATTTGGACAGAAATATTCTATTTTTGAGGAGGCCTCATGGCCAGTTCGTACAAAGCTTCAACTCCATTTCTCTTGGATTTGTTTTCTTGCTGTATCTTGAGATGCTCGGATGTCGCTGTTTCAGCAAACCTCAAGGTTTTCTCTTATCAACTTTTGTTCTTCAGGAGAGCGCGTTTTCAGGTTTGGTTCCCTTCGCTATAAAATGGACTCTTCAAGGCGAACTCTTCAGAGAATATCTGGTAGGATATCCTAAAGTTTAAAAACACATCAACGCTATAGTTTGAGATTGTAGTTATGCATTGGGTATCTAGTTTATTTGGCTCCTATTCTGTCTTATACGAAAGAAAGGAAATCGGTAGAGTAGAGTCATATATTGCTCTTTTTCTATAGATACTTTATTTGTTTGTTTGATCCATGTAATACAGATATCCCGAATTCAATTACAAAATGATAGAATCTTTGTTGATTAGAGAAAGCTGCAATCAATAGGATTTTCCTAATCCCCCTTCCCGTTAAGTAGCGGACACGACATTCTAGTAGACAAGGATGATATAGAATTCTGTTGCTGAACACACACATGTATTAGATCTTGGTCAGTTCCTCTAGGTGGTTGATGGGCCTCAACAAAGGTTTTATTCAGATATAAGAACTCTCTAGGCTTGAAACTCCTAGTTTTTCACTAGTTACACGAGAGTATTTGGCCCTCATGTATCTTTGCTAAGCTGAAACTTGATTTCTTTTTAATCAGATGTTGATTCACCATGCTCTGGACCGTTCGAAAATGGGAAAGGTGCAAAAAGACCGTTCATCCCAAAGAGATTGGTGATCGGCAATGAAGAGTATGTAATTCTTGGTACAAATTCTTCTATTTTTACTCCACATTTTGGAGCCTCAGATGAACATTGGAATGCAATTTTGCAGATACGTTCGTGTGGGTAATGGTAACCAGCTTGTCAGAGATCCAAAGAAAAGAACTCGCGTGTTGGCAAATGAAAAGGTCAGATGGAGCCTGCACAATGTCCGGTTGCGGTTGGCTAAAAAGAAGAAGTACTGCCAGTTTTTCACAAGATTCGGGAAGTGCAACAAAGATGATGGAAAATGTCCATATGTTCATGACCCCTCGAAAATTGCAGTTTGCACCAAATTTTTGAAAGGATTGTGTGCCAATGCAAATTGCAAATTGACTCACAAGGTTGTCCTACGAAGTAACTGCTACAGAATTGTGCTCTACAGAAATCTCTAATTTCTTAACTTATTTCTTCCACAGGTCATTCCAGAAAGGATGCCCGATTGTTCGTATTTTCTGCAAGGTAAGACTTTCCGCTGTACTAGAATTCGATTGCAGTCACACACAATACTAATACCAATAGCGCAGGCCTGTGCAACAATGAGGTATGTCCATATAGGCATGTGCATGTGAACCCAAGCGCTGCTATATGTGATGGGTTTTTAAAGGGATACTGTTCAGACGGAGATGAGTGTCGGAAGAAGCATTCCTACACTTGCCCTGTTTTCGAAGCGACTGGATCATGCTCTCAAGGATCGAAATGCAAGCTCCACCACCCGAAGAACCAAATCAAAGAAAGAAAGAGGAAAAGACCAAGTGAACCATCACAGAAAAATGCCCGTGGGCGTTACTTTGGCTCACTTCACAAAGAACTTTCCGAGTCTGAGCCAGTGGTACTCGATAGACGTTCTACTGACAGTGAAGTTGTTGGACTGGAAAGCCTCGACTTTATTATCCTTGGCGCTACTGAGTATGAATCCGGTGATAACATTGACTCAGCCACCAAGCAATATATCTCCAGTGATAGTGAAGAACCGGTTTCGATATACAATCTAATCAGACCAATGGCCTTGATGCAGTAAGAAGAAGGAAGCATCAGTTTTGTTTTGCTGAGTACAAAGGTAAGCTTTCTCTGTTATATAGACGACTAACACGTCTTTTGCTATGTTCTTTTATTACTTCTTTAGAGATTTAGTCGTCTCTATATTTTCGCTCTACAGAGAAGAATTGTACATATTTTTTACCTGTAAAATATTCAAAATTGGAATATATTTTATTTTTGTTAGTCTCTCTTTTTTCCCCTTTCTAATGAGTTTTCCTGGAAGCTTTATGTAAAATTTAAATTGCAAATTTGAAGTCACTACCAATAAACATGGCAAAGATAATCACATTACACACAATGATGAAGCTAGTCTTACACAATAAAAGCAAAGTCTGTTATACCATGGAACAAAGGTCTCACAAAATCTAAATTATTTATCCATGGGAATGGAACTGGTACTCTTCTTGTTAGAACTCCAGTTTTATTACACTTGAAGAGTAGCTAATCTCTTGTCAGAAACATCTGATCTTCAAACATTCAGGATCGAGCCAAGGTTGGAATGCATCGTCACGAGCCACTTTCTGAGAATCAAGAACAATTCAATAATTAGCCCATAATGCAGTGATCATCACAAAAAGAGGGTATAACCCAATGGACAAACGAAATAACATATAAAGAAATCACTTTTTTACCGTTAAATAGAAGATAAATCCGCGCAACAGGTTCAGAGCTCCATGGCCATCATTTTCACGTAAAGAGTCTTCGAACTTCCTTTTGAAGACTGTGAAATCATACCATATCAAAACTCAAATAAAAAAGGTAAATAACACTCTCCCAAACTTTTGAAGATACAACAACATGTTCTCTAGTAACTTACCGGGATACTTTTCGAGATATGAAGGTCTCGTTTCCTTTGTATTATAAGTAAGTTCTCTTCCATCTCGTAGCTCCCTACATCGGGTCAACCATTTACGCTCTGATGCTTCGTGCTTAAGTTCCATGAACTCTTCTTCATTGTATGGCTGCTTCAGAACATTCATTATCTCCTTCCTAAACCAAGAAGGGCGTTGATCGCCATTATCTTCCTCAACATCCTTAAAAACATTCCCAACAAAAAACAATGTCAAAAGTTTTAAAAAAAAAATCGAAACAAAATAATCGAATGAAGTTAATACATACAATAACTTGATAATATTTTGATGGCACAAACGGAGAATCCTCTTCATCGAGAAACGGACGATCATTAACCGCAATAATATCAGAGTCGGGTAAAGACATTGTGTACTCCTCACACTTCACTTGTATCTCTTTTTCAGGTTTCGTTCTCGAATCTCGAACTCCTCGAGTTTTCCACTAGCCATGTGAGATAAGATTTGTAATTTTCATCCAATACCATTTCTCCTTCTGCATTACCCTTCTTGCTAGCATCGACATTCCCAAGACTCTCTCTTCTTCGCCTTAAATCCGCTTCTTTCGTTGACGTCTTTGTACTTGCCTCAACATTCTTCTTGGTCACACGAGTAGTGTTCCGATCTTCTCTGCTCCTACACGAGGCTTTAAATTCGCGCTTGTCGTAACCTCCGTTATCGACATCATACCTAATAGACCTTAATGGATTATCACTCAGATATGAATCTCCATCTTCTCTAAAACTATCCAATAACTTCATATACTGATTATCAATTTTGGTATCCCAATCATCATTTGCAGCAGCAGTACATAGAATATGTTGCATGTTGGACCGATTCACTTCTTCGCCAGAATCTTTCCAAGTACCAATGTCCTCAGTATCATCCATCATGCACTCATTCACTTGATTACCACAAAGAACATCGTCATCGTCTAAGTCCATCACTATAACTTCATTCTTCACATGTCTCATTGTAGTAGCAGAATTCTGCAAATTACTCATCTTAATCACTTTTCAACCACACAAAAAAAAAAAAAAAAACACATACGAAACAAACAAACAAAAATGTAAATTATTATTCTTTTTGTTGATAAAAAAAATGTAAAAAATTAGATTCCTTAAAATTGACAGAGCTTAACTTGAATACATAGCAGATTCAGACTCATCGTCACATCCTAAATTTGCAATGACTCAAAACTCCCCCCAAAAAATATCATGAATTTGAGTTTGTGTCAACATCTAAAAGTAAAAAAAAATATAAAAAAGTACCAAATGGCCACATGCAAGGGTAGAAATTTAGAACCCACCAAATCAAATTCGCGAAAATTACGAAGAAACAAAAAGTATGGTAGAATGGATTACTTACAAAATTCCGAAAAAATTCTTAGTATGCGAATCAAAGAATGAGAGAGGCGTCTTTTTTTTTTTTTTTTGGGTCAGAGAGAGGTCTACTTCTTTTCTTGTTTTGTATGAGTAGGAGTAAAATGAGAATTTAGATGGAAAAAGAAAAAAAAACGAGAAAAAGAATTTACTTGGCACATCGAAGTTCTCGCTCAACACACTGTGTACTGTGTAGTCTGTGATAAAAGCGGGAAATCGAGAAGAGAACTGTTCCGCTTTTGTCTCTTTGTCATTATTAAAGAAAACATTTTAAAATAATTATTTTTTATATCGGGCCGAAATAAAGCTTAAGGCCCAAAATTGTAGTTTGGGCTAACGTTTTGTTCTTCGGTTTCCGTCGGTATTATTAGAAGAAAATAAGTTAAATAATGATGTAAATGTTTTTGGTAAGACGAGATCAGAGAGAGAGAGAGAGAGAGGGTGGTTTGTTAAGTATTCCAATATTTTTTTTTACACATGTTCAGTCATGAATAACAATTTTAACATGTCACCACAATAATACTGGAGAAATTGGAAACAATTCCCAGGTACAGTTGGTAATGTGTGGAGTCAAACAGAGGAATTGTTTGTTTCGACTTCAACTATGTTTCGCTTTTTAAAGAAATTCAAATTTTTAAAGCATGTTCTTCGTACCTTAGGGAAAGGAGAAGTTAGGTGATCTTCCCAAATGGACTAAAGAAGCTTATGAAGTCACAAGCAAGAGGAAACTCTACTAAATCCAACACCAATACGCATGGAGGAGGAAAGTAAAGTTTATAGCAAATGGCTTCATTTATTGGAGCTGAAGAGAAGTTTCTAAAACAGAGAGCTAAGTAACACTGGCTCGCGGTCGGAGATAGGAACAATGCATTTTTCCACAGGTCTGCTCAAGTGAGAAAAATGCAAAACTCCATTCGTGAAGTAGTAGGACCCAACACTGAAGTGTTGACACACCCAGAGAATATTAAGTGTGAAGCGGAGCAATTTTGTAAGAACTTCTTGACTCACTTACCAGCTGATTATGAGGGAATGATTGATCATGAGATTGGTAAGTGATGGCTTTTTGCTGTTCTTAAATGGATAAAACACATTTAGTAAATGATGTCACAGAAGAAAAAATAGCAAAAGTTCTGTTTTTAATGCCGAATGATAAATCACCAGGACCGGATGGTTTCACTTGTAAATTCTTCAAATCAACATGGCGATTGTGGGTGCTAATTTCGTAGTGGCAGTTCGTATAGAAGGATCTAGAATGATCCATAATATCTTTGAATATAATTGTAATTATTATTTCATATACGTATATGTCTAGATTAGGAAACATAGATTAATTGTGAATATCATCATTCATCTATATAAATACACTTATCATGTAAATCAATTCTTATGAGAGTAAAAAATACTTCTTCCAATTCCTAAACTCTCATCACTCTAATATGGTATCAGAGCAACAATGATCCAACGATCGACTCGTTTCTGGTTTCAAAGCGAAATACTTCCGTTTCTTATATATATATTTTTTCCGTTAAGCCAAGTGCTTCCACCATTCAAGTTCATTATGAACCTCTGAATCTAATTCAAGCCTAAGTGCCTCTGAATCTAAGCCATATTGCTTCTCCTTATTCAAGTCTATCATAGACCTCTGAATCTAAGCCACATGCTTCCCAGTTTCGATATAATGATCAAATTCCGTTTCTTCTTATCATTTTTGATTTCTTAGGCCAAAAAGTGCTTCTTTCCGTATGCTTTGTTTAAGTTTTATTTTGCGGTCATTTGTCTTTTTCCCCATTTAAAAAAAAAACTACGTTCATCTTTTTCAAGGAATATTTTTCTTTCTTTTCATTTTCTCTTTCTTTTCATTTTAAACAAAAGGAAAAAAAAACTTTCTCTTTCATTTAAAAAAAAAAAAAACAGCATATTAGATTTGGATTCTTCTTCTCCACTACAAGATGTTCTTGTCACCAACTCGAGATTTTTGATCTCCGCCGCAACCCAAGTATAAAGCTCTGCCGCAAGTCACCATCAACACAATTCACCACCTTACTCACTGCCTCATCTTTGATGAGATTCATATTCATATCTGCAACCATCATTCAATTTCTTCGTCAAAATCAACACCATCGCTAGCAATGGTCAATCTCAAGCCGCTTAATTCCGCCATGTCTCCATCACCGACTTGAGCTTGAGGGGGGTGTATAGAAGGATCTAGAATGATCCATAATATCTTTGAATATAATTGTAATTATTATTTCATATACGTATATGTCTAGATTAGGAAACATAGATTAATTGTGAATATCATCATTCATCTATATAAATACACCTATCATGTAAATCAATTCTTATGAGAGTAAATAATACTTCTTCCAATTCCTAAACTCTCATCAATCTAATAGTTCGTTCTTTCTTTGAAAAAGGATTCCTTCCAAAAGATATTAATTCAACGATTTTAGCTCTTATACCAAAGAAGATGGATGCAAAAGAGATGAAGGAATACATGCCTATTTCTTGCTGTAATGTTATTTACAAAGTCATATCGAAAATTCTTGCTAACAGGCCGAAAAGTTTGCTGCCAAAATTCTTTGAATGGAATCAATCGGCGATCGTGAAGGATAGATTATTAATGGAGAATGTTATTTTAGCGACATAATTGGTTAAAGATTATCGCAAAGATTCAGTTTCTCCTTGGTGTGCGATGAAAATTAAACATCTAGTGGAAACATAAAAGTAAACATCTAGAAACTTCTGGGCAAAAACGGCAAACTTCCGAAATTTGATTTTCTGAATCCGCGAGGGTGTCGCTCGACACCCAGGGGGTGGTGTCAATCAACACCAACATCTGAAATTCATTCTTCACTTGATGAATTCGACGTCTTCTTCCGCAATGCTCCAAAACTTCCAGTAAACATCTTATGCTTTAAACATCTAGAAACCTGCAAAGACTCTAAAACACTAGAAAAACATATAATAGACTCTATAAAACGGACTTATATCATGGTCTAACATGGGTAAAAACCATGATATATCATTTGCCAAAAAAAGCTGGTTTAAAGATTAGTCTTGAAAAATCAACGATTTACTTGGCAGGGGTTTCAAAGGCTAACAGAGATGATATCACGGCAAGGTTTCCATTTAGCTTGGGGAAACTTCCACTAAGATATTTGGGTTTGCCGTTAATGACTAAGAGATTAACTAAAAGAGACACAAAGATTTTGACAGAGAAAATCAGAGCTCGATTCAACTCTTGGACCTCTCGATATCTATCTTATGCATGTAGACTTCAACTTCTAAATACAGTAATCGAGAGTTTGGTCAATTTCTGGCTTTCGGCTTATCGATTACCAAAAGGATGTTTAGAAGAAATTGAAAATTTGTGCGCGGCTTTCTTATGGTTGGGTCGCGACTTAAAGACTAAAAGGCTAAAGTTGCATGGACTAATGTCTGCAAACCAAAGAGGAAGGCGGCCTCAATTTCAAATCGTTCACCGACATAAAAAAAAGTGAGTTGTCTTAAACTCATTTTGCGAATTCTCTCTGTTCAACCGTCGTTGTGGGTTAGATGGACTAAAGATATGTTAATACGCTACGGTTCCTTCAAGATAGCAAGGGAGCAATCTTCTTTGAGTTCATGGATGTAGGCGATGCTACTCAAATATTGGGAACTGGCAAAATATTTTCACAAGGGCAAGGTTAGTACAGGGACTACAACATCATTTTGGTTTAATAATTGGTCAAACTTGGGTCGGATTTACACCATCATTGGTTCGAGAGGTCATATTGATCTAGGATTATGTGGTGATGCTATTGTTGAAATTGCTATGAATACGCTCCGACATAGAAATCAAGGTGATTCTCTCAATCAAATAGAAGAAGAAATATCTAAAGCTCGACGGTTTTGAACAGAGGAAAATGATTCGTCTATGGCGGGATTTGAAAGGCAATTTTAAGAAGCGATTTTTCTCCAAGAAAACTTGGTATCAAATTCGATGTAATTAAAAAATGAAACAGTTTAGAAACCAGTTTGGAATAAAAAATTTGAACCGAGAAAAAAAAAATTTACTTACCAAGAAGCACTTACCAGACCGGACTGTTGGGCGTGGGACGTGAGACGCAGGTCGGCATCGGGACGAGGCACGGAACGCCAGGACGCAAATCGGCATTATGACGGGATGCGCGACGAGGCACTTTAGGATGGGGACGAGGGATGGCTTGGCATGGGATCAAAACGCATTTCCGGTGCCATGGTCTGGGATCGGGACGGACGCGACGCACCGGACAAGCTTGTCGTTTGGTACGAGCGTCCAGGGTCTGGAGCTTGTTGATGCTCGACCTGCGGTCGTCCTAGGATGCTTGGACGCTTGACCCACAGATCGGTCTTGGGAGCTTAGGCGCCTGGCTCTGGACAGTGGCTCCGGACACGCGGTTCTGTCTTCTTTGGCTTGCAACTCTTAATCGAAACTCCACTGCAGACCGTATGGCAACATGGAATATAAACTCCTTGAGGCTTTGTGTTCTTTGCTCCCTAGCATACGAACATCAAAACCATTTGTTTTTTGAATATTGGTACACCTCTGAAATTTGGGATAATTTGGCTCATCAGTTGCTTGGGACAAGTTATACGAACGATTGGTTTCAGTTACTCCAACTCATTACGAGTCAAGTCATAGGAAAGCTCAAACTATTTCTATTGTGTTACCTCTTCGAACTGATGGTTTATCACATATGGAGAGAGCCAAATAGGCGTCAGCACGGAGAACAATATATTTCTTCAAGGGTTATTGCCCACTAAAGATACTTTTCCCAAAACTTATTCTACTTAGAGATACTTCCATGTCTAGGCATACTTTTTTCTACTTTTCTCCTTCTTTCCCTTATTTTGTTTCCAGAATTGCCCTTGTAAGTGGTATTAAGTATGTGCCATCATTATTCTACTCAAATCCAGACCGTCCATTTGTTTCATTTAGTTAGAGATGGATGAACACAAAAGAGTGTGGTTAATTGTCTCCCTAGTAGTTTCATCAGTTTTTTTTTTTGGTTTAATTGCCTCCCAACTGTCAACATTAACGTGTAGTTGAGATTGTGCTGCCTCAACATAATAAACATAAGATTCGTGCCTTGTCCGGAAGTGGTATTAACCTAATTTCATCCATCTATCCATTTGCCTCTGTGTGTCTCTGTTCGTTGTGGATGGAGGACTATTGTTTCATCGTCTGTGGATCTTGGCGGCCTACAGAGTATGGAATCTGGGATTTCGTGGTTGATAAGCAGAGGATGTCTAGAGTTGTTTCTGTGTCTCCTCAGATGAAGTTAGAAGAACTTCAAGATCTAGTCGCTGCAGAGTTTGGTATTCCCACCAACCCTTCGCCCCCCCTAATGAGTATTTGGCCTCCGACGATTGATGAGACTGCAAGCATACCACCAGTGCTACTTACATCTGATAGGTCAGTGGGTTTTTTTCTGAAGTGTCTACAGGCGGATAAAAATTTCAATCTTTACATGTCGCTCCATTCCCCTGCTATTGAAGAAATTTTAGAGGGGGTAGGAAATCATCCTCTAGGGCCATCTGTTTTCAAAACCCCAGTTAGTAGAAAGAATAAGCTAGTTGGTAACCATCTGTTCTCAAAAATTACCGAAAGCTTTGATTCTGAGGCTACTCAACCAGTGGTACGCACAGTAGGAACGAAAATGAAAACCAAACCTTATAGATCTGTGGCTGGCGCATCGGACAAGCGTCAACGTTTTGGACAACTAAACATGGACTTTGTTAGTGGAGAGGAAGTGTCGCCTCTAAACTATTCAGGAGACTCATCAAATATGTTTGAGCGATCCATAGCCGCGATGTCTTATGTTAGGCACAAACACTTTGGTGGCATTGATTTAAATGAACCAATTGAGGAAAGAGGGGACTTTTGTGAGTCGGATTGGGAATATGAAGAATTCGTAGCCGAGCTTGAGGAAGTGGAAGCAATGGTAAAGTCTAAAGATCAATTTTCCAATGAAGACGAAGAATTTGGATCTGCCGATGGAGATGATGATTGTGTTGTTCAACCACGTGGATATGAAACAGAGTTTTGGAAGGATTTGATAACTGGTGACTTTGGTGGTTCTGATGCTCCAGAAATTATGGAATCATGTGAAGGGATAAAGAACACACCTAACTCCGTTGGGAAAAAAATGGGACCTTTATCCTCTGGCGATCCGAACCCAGTGGATAGGTCAACGAGGATTAATGGTTGTGGTCAAGGATCAGTGGATGGTACTGATCCTGAATTGCGAGATCCTAGAAACGAAAAGGACATGGATGACAAAGCCTTTGATCTCCCACCTCTTGTTGATGACACTGAATACGAATGAATGCAAATACCGAATTTGGATGTAGATCCTAATGGAGAAGATCTTTATGTTGGCAAGGTTTATGCTAACAAGGTAGATTGCCAGATAGCTTTAGCAATATATTTGATTTAGTTGTATTTTGTGTTTATGTAAAGTTATTGTGTGGTGGCCATGAGTGTGTGGATTGTGTTTTAAATGTTGGGTTGTGAGGGGGTGTGTAATAATTGTAAGGTGTACTTCGTTTGTGACTTTTTATTGTTTGTGATAATTGTTGTGTGGACGTTTGATGTACTTACGCAGTAGTAGCGGTACTTTTATGGATAATGTATTGTGGATGCGGTCTGAGACATAGTAGCAAAAACGTGTAAATGGTGAGGTAATTTTTTGAAATGTGTTCGATACGGGTGGTAGTTGATAACCGATGTGGATGTGTTTTTGTGGATGGTGAGAAGTTAGCTATGGAGTGCAGAAGATTTACTGAGAATTCGCTAGTACGATGCATCTAATGGATGTACTGAATAACCCTATGCAGGGGATACGTTTAATGCAATTTATTATAGTAAAAAATTGGTAATAGCCGCGGGATAACGAAGAGTTGCCCAGGAACAGTTACAAAACCAATAAATTAAAGACAACACGCAAGCATTCATTGAACACTTCCCAATAATGATTTAAACGGATACGATTAAAGGATACTAATCGTCCTCTGTATATATATATATATATATATATCCATTGGCAGATCATATCATCTCTACTTCCAATATCATCTTCTATCCTATTAATTGTTCACGAAACATGGTGTGGTATTAATTTGCTCTTGTTCTTCCTACTATGGCAATAATTCTGTTCAAACACAGAAATTCCAACAAACCAACAATATCTCTCAACGCGTTGCCTAATGATATTCTCGAACAGATATGTGCACTTGTTGGATCTTCTTCCATTTCCGACATCGATAATTTCCATTTTGTGTCAAAGGCTTTCAGAAATTGTTGCAACGAAAGATGGGTTGTAGAAAGAGTAACACTTCGTGACGTTCCATTCCTTCCATGGTTTCCTCACACTTGTGAAACATTTTCTAAGTTTTTCGATAGGTGCTTAAGGAATGGAAACCCTGAGACTCTATACCACAAAGTGTCTACAACTATTTTGATATAGGTAAAAATGTGCTTTGTCTAGATGATGAAGAAGGAGATAAAGGAAGGGCATGTTTAGCTAAAGCGTCAAAAAAAGGCAATCAAAAAGCTCGATATATCTATGGAATGGTTTGCATTGCACAAGAAGCAACGAAAGTAGAAGGTCTTAAAGTATTATCTTTGTTATTCAAACTTATGATGTCAACGACAATGGAGGAGATGCAGCAACTTCGAAAAAATGTCCGTGATGAGAATGAGTGGGGTGGCAATCGGAGGATGAGAGAGCTCAAAAAAAGTTACACTTATAGAGGTTGCAATTGCAATGGTGGCACGAAGAAATTCTTAAAAAGCAATTGTGCTTGGAATGGTTATGGTATTAACAAAGACATAAGTACTTCTGCTTCATTTTGTGAGATTTGTTTTTGGGATTATGAAATAGGTTTGTTTTTAGAAAATATATAAGAATAATGTGGATGTGGTTTCTTGCTTCTTTCTATTTATTAATGTAACATTTCGTCTCTGTTTCTGATACTCGCATCCATTAAACTATATCCACAAAAAGAGAGCTACAATCAAATTACACATATCAGTCTTAGCCCAAAAATGACCGTACATAAAATAAATTAAATTAATAAGGAACCCACTAATATGTGGATAACATCAGGTGTAAGTTTTGTGTTAGTTTTTTTTATATATTATTTAAGTAATAAACAAGTGGACGCCCCATAATCCCGGTAAATGGGCCCAGTGTGTAAGAGAAAATGGGTGGATCGCACTAGCACGAAACCCGAAGGTAGGATGTATGAGGCGGTGCATGCTACCCGAAGGATCCCGTCGGTATGGATGGCCCTTTGTGGACGGCAAAGTCGCAATGAGGAGTTAGTGTATATTCAATGAATTAACAATTTCGTTTGAAGAGAACTTAAAGAAAATATATTATTGTTGGTCAATGATCTGTGGATGGTTAGAAGTTGCCAAATGTTTGACATTTTAAAATCTCAAAACATCCTAACATAGGATTAAAGAAGCATAATTATTTGGAAAAACAATAGTAAACACAAAATACAATAGCAAGAAAAATAAAAGAAGAAGATGTGGGGCGAATGGTTGATGTTCCTGGTTCTGGTGGCGTGTGTGAGCGAAGCACCTCTTCTCTGAGTGAAGCCTGGTCGAAATACAACTTTGCAATACTAGTATTAATAGCCTCGACCGCATCTTCCAATTTGGTTAGCTTACCAGATAAAACTTGAAATGCCTCGCACAAACCATCGTCTACCCATTTCAAGATGTGGTTGTCATTTCGTAGCTGTGGAAGAATTAAAAAAGACGTGAGGCGACGGTGGGGAGTACAGTGAATGAGTCTGGTAATAAGTACAAAAGGTTTACCTTCTTTGTGTAGGCGAATTCACACCTATGATATCTACGAGCAGGATTCCATTCTGTTTTGGAGAATTTAACAATTAAACTTGCACCGCACCAGCATCTGTTGGGTACGCCAATGTGCCCAACCGAAGATCCGACATCTGAAGCTTATGTTAGTTGACTCATTAGGAGTTAATGGGATTTGGCGACGGGATTAAACAGAGTGTTGTGGCGGCGAAAGGCTTTTCAATGTTTGGTAGGGTTAGAAAATGGTTGGTAAGGGAGGGATTTATAGACGATGGGTAGGACTAAGTAAACTGACCATGAAAACTTGAACACGGTACATTGACTAAACAGGTATCTTTAATGGAGTTGTCAATATGGTATGATATTGTACATGGTGCGGTAAGTGTATATGGGTAAGTGTATGGCCATATGATATGAAAAACTGAGACAACCATGAGTACCTATGACAACGGGTGAAGAAACAGTTGTTGAAGCTTAACCATACGCAAAATAAAAATAAAAATATGTTGTCCACAAGCATGAGTACATGAAAAGTTGTCCACAAACATCAGTACAATAGTAGAGGAGTCATTAGTTGGAAAATACTAAACAAAGGAATCATCGTAATAAAAGTACCCTATAACTTGGAAAGTTGAAAGCGCAATTCACTTATCGTCTATTTCAGTAGCCTCGAGTCCTATCTCCGGGTACAAAGGCACAATCAACTCCTGGAAAACATCCATTGCATAGCATTTCCTACAATCTATGATGGTTTGATCAGTTACTAAAGGCATGACATCCATAGGATTCCCATGGACATGTAACTCCATGTACTTCAGAGCAATTGGTCCACATGAAGTAGCTGACTGGTCCTGATGCACATTTTTTGCTCGACCAAAGCTAAAAGGTTGAACCCCATGTTTTTGTGAGAGTTGAGCTGAACAAAACCTATCGAGAATGTGTGGTAACATGTTGAGAACATGTGCCAACATTTTACGGAGTTTGTGTTGCTTATACAAATAGTGAGCAGAGTCGAAAACCTCAACAGACCAGATGTTAAAGTGTATGGCCAACCCTACCCAATGTTTGTCTTCAAAACATATTGGCAAATATACCGTCTTGATCTGATCACACTAAGTACGACCTTCTGTAGCAACGTAGTTTTGAATTGCTGCACCCCAACGTATTCTTTTTTTGTTCAACGCTTTATCAAAAGAGCGATACTTCTGTACCAAGTAATTTGAAAACCAAGGTAATATAAACTCAGACTGCTCATGGGCAAGAACTGCAGCGTCCCTCTTGCTGAGGATGGATATCAAAACTTGCATGTGCTGCAATATGAATTAGATTACTCAGAAGAGAAGAGAAGATGGCTTAAACAAAGAATGGATTGTAAAAGCAACGCACCGTGGTATTGACCCATTCAGTTGGTTTGGCCAGATCAAGTAAGAACTTACTGTTGATTTCGTATCCTTTATTGGTGACATGGTGCCTGGACGAATATACTATTGTCAGCTACAGTATATAATAGCAGTACATGAAAGACGGACTTACATCTCAAGGTGCTGGGTCAACGTCCAAGAGAAGTAGGCGAAATCAGCAGGGTCTGGAACTGGCAACAGGTCCATGTCTGGTCTTTTTTTCTTGGTGCTAAAATACCTAGCCATTGCCAATTCAGTTTGTGTTGGTTTGTTCCTTGTCGGGGTGGCTACAGGCGATCCATCGCTGATATATTCAGGTTCCACTTGGTCAACATCCGCATCAACACCGTCCTCAACGCTGACAGTAGGTGATTGTAAGTTATGTCTTATGGTGTTTTCAACTATAGTCGCAACATCATCCAATGCTTGATGCATGTCTTTCTTTTCGTCTGCAAGTTCCTGAAAGTAATCATGGATTCAGCTTGTCTGTACCGATGACCATACATTGAAAAAGAGTGGTACAATAGTTACTGTCCGAACACTGTACCTTTGTAGCAACGTTTTCAGACTTTTGAGGGTTGGGCAAGACCGCGCCGATTTGAGAGACATGGTTAACATCAGCCGCCGTCGTCTCATTAACTCCCTCCACTGCTTGTGTGGTTTGGTTACTTGCAGTTTGAGGGTGGTTGTCTATTTCAAATACATCCTATGTACAATAACATAAAAAATGTCAAAGACCAACAATGAAGTGTCAAGTAGATACCCTTAAACAAGAAGGTAAAATTGGAAACTTTACTTTTACAATGCACCCTCTATCAGAGTTTGAGTTTCCATCCTCCAATGTTGCCTGAAGTTGGCATCCTGTGTTTGGATCCTTATTGTCCATGACATCCTATCCATAAGAACTGTTATTATGAAGTGTAACAGAGGAGGTAACATGTGGCGACCTGGGTAGGAAACCTAACCTTTGTAAAGGTCCCTCCATCCTGCAACGTCCCCTGAGGTTGCTTGACATCACTATTTACTCTTTGAGTGGGCTGAAGTGGCTGACCAGAGAGATGTACACCATCCATGGCATCCTGTCCACCAATATTTGATTTTATTTTGTGAGTGTGTAATGAATGTAAGTAGGAAGGACCATAACTTGGGAAAACTAACATGTCTGAAGTTCCCTCCATCTTGCACATTTTCCTGAGGTTGGTTAAGTGGCTGATTAAAGACATATTCAGTATACATGGCATGCAATCCACCAAAAATTGATCCTATTAGTATGTCTCTGTGTAAAGTCTTAAATGTAAGTGGCAAGGACGATAAGTAGGTTAAATACCTCATTCAGACCAGCAACATTTATTTCCACCTGACGTGCATGATCTATTTGGTCTGTGTCCTGATTCTTACAGAGTACTTCACCAGCAACACGACCCTAACCACAATAGAGTTGACGTGTGTCAGTTACTAGAAAAACAAATTGTAAAAGTTAATGTGTACTAAGAAGTAATCTTACAGTCTCATTTTGTTGATCCTACTGGAGAAAATCTTCACGAAGGATGAAATCCTGAATGAAATATAAATTCATTAGAAAAAAAAAACAGGAAACATTACCCTTTAAAAAAAAAAAGGGAAATTGACCTGGAGGGTAGCAGCATGGTCATCTAAATGGGATATTACTGGTAGTTCTTGGTGGACAAGTGTGCTACGCATAGGCTGGGCCCAAGCTGCTGGAGGGTTACAGGTATCCATGATATCCTGTCCATAGGTAAATAGCCACAAATGTAAGAGGATGTATGATAAAATTTGACATTAAAGGAAGCCAGATATAACGGGGGATAACTTACCATCCCATCATGCACCTCCGTTCCCCCAATATATTCGTCATGGGTAACACCTGGTGGATTGTCCTGCAATTATAGAAAAATTTATAGGATGAGTAATAGTGTTTTGTATTATTTGGTTGGAATGAAAGCATCCTCTTACTTACACAGAACATTGGCACATCTTCCTCATTGCCTCCCATTGAATCATCGTCATGTACTTGGAATTGCTAAGAAACAAAGATTAGAATATGATTCCCATAGTAGGGGAAATAAAAGTGAAAAATTCATGATTAAATCTTCCAAGTTTGCAGCAACTTATGTGTCTGCACCGTCTGATTTTGTAACTCTCCTCCTAACAAATCTACCTAAGCTCTTTGATATTTTACCAAAACTGCTATGCCTGCTACTTTGCTTTCGCTTGAGCCTCTTAATTTTCTTACCTTGCTCTTTTGTTTTCTTCAGAAGCACTAATTTCACACTGTCCAACCTCTCCTCCACCCATTTTTTCATAAGCTCATCACCTGCTTCTGCAGGGTGAAAGTAACTGTCAACTTTCCTTTGCTTCCTTGTCGACAAAGGTCTCTTCTTTTTTTTACACTATGTTTTGACTTTTGGTAGCTTCGTCCCGCCTTCGGCAGTATCTCTTGTGGATCTCCTAACCACAACATGTATGTGATGGCCAACATCTGCAAGTCTACCTTGGTACTCAACAACCTCATTCGCCACTATTCCGCCTGGCCACATCTGTTTCCCAAACACAGCCCCATCACTAATTAAACCTTGCATATACATTACGTTCCTGTCACGGTCTTCGTCATCCCATTCACCCCAGCTATCATACCCAACAATTCCAATGTCGCAAATAGGTTCGACAGTTAACTATAAAAAATGCAAATAAATCATCAAGCATGAAAGCATATTTCAAGGACAGTTAACTTTTATTGTATGCCATACCTTGGGGTAAAGCTCGATTTCAAGGACGTCATTCATTGTCATAGTTGTCAGTTTGGGTACACCAATGAAGGACTGATCCATAAAAGTCTCCTTCGCATCTGAATTAGGAACTTTAGACAGTAACAAGGGAATCGTCTGGTAAGCGAACAACAGGAGAACTAATGGGAATCCCTGGAGCATGAATGAGTGTTGCTGGCATTTTTTGCAAAAACCAGCTAGAGGATCACACACCTTCTTTGAAGGTTGCAGAGGAGGCCTCATTGTGCCAAGTGTCATCAGGAAGGACTCCCTTCCCCATGGGAACTTAAGGAAAGGGTCAACATCATGCAACATCTGGACATACTTGGGAGTTGGTCGACTAATTTGATGAGTGCGAATGAAGACCCCATCCACAAGAATAATAAGTGCAATAGCTAACTTCCTGAAAGGAGACATATCTTTATCTTCCTTCAGCAACTCTCCTAAATCACCCAAAGTTGTATGTTTGTCTCCACATACAATCTTCTGCCACATAGGATCTGTTTTCTCGTTGAACACCGGCTCAACATCTAGGCGATACCCCGAAGGAAATTCAGCACACTCCAACCCTGAAATTTACCTAAACTCCGTCAAAGAAAAACGGAAAGGCTGACCACCAAACACCATCCACAGTTCGTATTTCTTCTTCGTCAACAGTTGACAACAAATGAGAGCGTGCAACAATTTGCAGGAGATAGGGACACGAGAAACAAGCAAATCGAACAAACACTACAAGAAAACACTGATTTAGCGTCGACATATTTCGACGCTAAAACCTCTTAGCGTAGAATAACATTTCGACGCTGAACCAACGATGCTAATTCATTTTCGACGCTATTTCGACGCTATTTAAGCGTCGAAATGAAGTTCGACGCTAATTCGACCCTAATAGAGCGTCGATATTCGACGCTACTCCGACACAATATTTCGACGCTAACTCGACGCCACTGTAGCGTCGAATTAGCATCGAAACATTTCGATGGTAAATGGATGCTAAATCGATGCTGATGTAGCGTCGAATTACCGTCGACACCTGATTAAATCGACGCTAAATCGATGGTTATGTAGCGTCGAATTAGCGTCGACACCTGATTCAATAGACGCTAATTCGACGCTACATCAGCATCGATTAAGCATCGATTTAGCGTTGATTGATAACATTTTTTTTAAAAAAAAATTTATTATACAAATTTATTATAATTATTATCATAAAGATTAAAAATTATCCGATACAAAATATAATTATCTGTTACAAATGAAATTAAAACGTTAATCTGACGGCGGTTATTGGGTCCTTAGGTTCACGATATCTTCGAACTCTTGGTGGAATTGCGTTGCACCGGGAGGTGTAGGAGGCGGTGGAGGACGATTCATCCGTTGCAAGGCAGTGGCTAATGTTGGATGATCCACTGCAATGATGTCAAAGAGACCGCTCAATGACGAGACATGGCCCTGTAGCATTAGCAGCTTCCAACTGAGCGGTCAAACGCGGAAGAGACGAATCCGGCAAGTAAGAAGAATATTGAGAAGACGAACAAGCTGCCGGGACATCTTTGATGGATCCAACACCCATCGTTCGTCCTTTCTTCTTCGGTGCAACCTAAAAAATAAAAGTAATAGACATTAAAATAATAATTAAAAATAAGTTATAATTAAAAATAAGTTATAATATAAAATAAAAACCTAATAAATTACCTCCTCGTAAAGTCTATCAAAATCTTCGAGACCCATCGTAGACTGGACAGACTCATCTAGCTTTTCTAGTCGTGCATTGTACGAGTTGAACGTTTGTTCCGCTTGAGCCGTAACAAACGTCCCATCCTTCCTCCGATGAGTTTTCTCCATCACTTTAACCATCGAAGGAAGCTCACCGCCATCAGCCTGTTAAACAAAAATAAACAGAGATAAAAATGAAATATATAATAAATAAATATTTACAATATAAATAATCAAATAAATTAATTTAATACAAATATTACCATGTCCAGTCGTATTGTGGCATATGATGATGGACCCACACAATGCTTTGAAGGTCCATCTCCTTCGGCCACCGGCATGAGACGGGATGCAGAACACTTCCCCGATCTAACCACCGATTTGGGATCCTCCCAATACTGCACTAGACCCGACCAAACATCGGGATCCATCCCGAGCGGCTTCGCCTCATCGCCTTTCTTGCCCCACGCTTTCTTCAAGTTTGCGACGTAACCGTTGAGACGCTTTAATGCCTTATGCTCGAACGCCGCTCGCACTTAAAAAGTATGAGCTTCCTCCCAATGCCACCCTTGCTACAAAAATACGAATATATTTATAATCAAATAATTTAAAAAATTAAATATAATAAAATGACTTACCGCCCATGACTCGAACCAAATATCCCGAACATTCTGCGGCGTCATGCTCCAATTAGGATGGGCCATAGTGAAGTGGCCCTTGATTGCCTTGGTGACCGAACGCTCAACCTTGTTATCCGTAAACCTATTAAACAAAATATTAGAATGTTAATAATTTAATTATAACTTGTAATTAAAAATTAATTACACAAAACAAATTTAATTAGTAATATTGAAAAAAAATTAAAACATACCATAATGTACCACGAGGCCTCAACGGATGGATAATCCTAAGCCGTGTCTCACGTCCAGGTTGGCGGAGAAGCTCAAAAATCCGCATCATAAGAGGCGCGTTTGGCGGTGGAGGGGGCTCATTGTGGTCATCGGGATGATCATCTTCGCCTTCTTCTGGCTCTGGATGAGGCTCTGGCTGAGGCGGTGGCGGAGCTTGTGGCGGAGCTCGGAGCGGAGCTCGCGGCGGAGGCAGTGGCGGAGCTCGTGGACGATAGTTCACAGCCTGCGAACCCGACCCCGATGCTGATCCGGATCCGGGACGACCATCGGATCCGGGAATCGAAGCATCCTCGCCAAATAACTCGCCGTATGAAGGAGGACGACGTCGATCACCCTATAAAATAAAACAAATTTATTAAATTTAAAAATGTAAAATATAAATTTAAAATTTAGGAAATAATATAATATTTTTGAAATAAATTTAACATTTATGAAATTATATTAAATTATCGTAAAATAACTTGTAAATTCATTTTTCATTTAAAAAAATTATTTTAACATCCAAAAAACTCCTTAATTATATTTCATTAAATCTAAATTCAAATCTATAAATTAGCACATCTATATTCAATTCCATAACTTATCAAATCTAAAATCAATTTCATTTCCCAAAATTTATTTCCTACATTTTCCCTAAAATCTATTTCATACCAAATTTCCTAAATTCTATTTACTACATATTTATTAAATTTAAAAATGTACAACATAAATTTAAAATTTAGGAAATAATTTTATAGTGCTGGAAATAATGTTGGAAAAATTTTTATATTTTATATTTAGGAAATAATTATATATTTTGAAAATAAATTTAACTTTTATGAAATTATTTTATATAACTTTTAAATTCGGTTTTAATTTTAAATAAATATTTTAAATTCAAAAAACTCATAAATTTGTTTTATTTGACTTTACATAAATAAATTTCATAAAATCAAAATTCAAATCTATAACTTATCAAATCTAAATTTAATTCCATAACTTATCAAATCTAAATTCAATTCCATTTCCTAAAATTTATTTCCTACATTTTTCCTAAAATATATTTCATATCAAATTTCATATATTCTATTTACTACATATTTCATAAATCCATTTTCTAAAATCAATTTCATTTCAAATTCCATAACTAATTTATAACTAATTGCAAAAATATATATATAAATTTAAAATACAAAAAAATATATATTTATTACCATTGGTGCGGCGGCCGGAGGTGCGGCGGAGGAGACGGTTTCCGGCGTAAGGAAGGATATGCGGCGGCGGGAGAGAGAGAGAGAGAGGCGGCGGGAGAGAGAGAGAGAGGCGGCTGGAGATGAGGAGGAGGAGAGGAGAGTCGTCGGGAGAGAGAGAGTCGCCGGGAGAGAGAGAGAGAGAGTCTCCGGGAAAGAGAGAGAGAGAGAGTGAGTCGCCGGGAGAGAGAGATATTTTCGCCGAGAGAGAGAGAGAGATTTTCAGAAACCGTAGAAGAAGACTTCGGTCTCCGTTTTTAATTCGAGATTTAAATGTAATTAGACGCTAATTCGACGCTAATTAGCGTTGGATTACATTTAAATATAATTTCTTTTCCCCACGCAGACTTCATTAAGATTCGAATTTATTTGATATAGCGTCGCATTAGCGTCGAATTGACCAACAATTCGACGCCAATTCGACGCTAAATCCAAATTAATTCACTTTACCGCCGTTGGTTTAAACAAAAAAATTTGAATTTATTCGGTTAACCGCCATTGGTTAAATCAAATTAATTCAATATAGCGTCGAATTTGTGTCGGATCAAATTAATTTTATCCGTTTCATACCCTAAACCCTAAACCCCAAACATAAAATTTGTTCAGATAGCGCGAATTAGCGTCGAATCGATGCTAAATCGACGCTACCGTAATCTATTTTACGTTTTTGGTTTGGGGTTTAGGATATCCGCTACTGGTACAAAAAATATCTTACCCTTTTCAATCTTTCATATAATAGAATAATTTAAAATTTTGAAATTTGAAATTACATATTTGGTTCATAAAGGGTTATGAAGGTATATGTAAACCTATATAGTTTTTTCAAATAACAGTCCTTACATGCATTTGTAACATCGAATCACACAAACATACTAATTTGTTGGCAAGTAAATCTTTGAATATAGATAACATTGTAGCTTCACTCTGAATCGTAGATGTTAAAGCTTTTATTGCTTACACCCTAAAACCTAAATGAAAAATTAGTTTGATTTAGCGTCGAATTAGCATTGAATCACTTGAATTCGACGCTAATTCGACGCTATATCACAAAATTTGCGTCGAATTAGCGTCGAATTCAAGTGATTCGATGCTAATTCGACGCTAAATTAAACTAATTTTTCATTTAGGGTTTACAACATATAACGATAATAATCACAACAATTCAATAACAATCTAACAGGAATCAATTAGTGTCGATAACAATCATACAACAAGATATATTGATCATGCAACTCCAATAAAACATTAAAAATAATGAAACATAATTTTTAAAACTACTTCTTTCACATGTACTATACATTAGAGACTTGAAAATATTAAATATACAACGGTTATAGTAAGAGTACATAATAGACTACTAATTTTTAAAACATATATGTATACATACATATATGTATGTATCCACTCCAAACAACGGTTAGAACCAGAAACTTTTTTTTCCCTTTTGTTTCTTTGCTGGAGAATCTAAAAATCCGTCGCAAAATTCCCTTTTGATTGCATCAACATCTAGATTTAAGTTTGGGATTTCTGGACTTTGGGCAAATTCATAATCGTAGTAGTGATCCTTACATTCATTTGAAGTACTTCCACCGTTAGTATCTGACTTTTCAATCAATTGAGATGGTTGTCCGTCTTCGATTTGCCTATACAAAACTTCGTCGACAACCCGCTTCTGGTCATGACATTCTGACTGCTTATCATATTTGTGTTTTGAATAACTGATCCCATCTTCAAATTTGGGACTCACAACATTGACAGGAGAGCATGAATCAGCTTCCCACGAGTAGGTGGGTATCTCTTTAGTATATTCGTCGCACTGAGATTCAGTTTCCCACGAGAATTTAGGAATGTGGTGGATGTTTGGCAAGCACTGGCTGTCCGGCACTATTGTTGATGTAGAATCTTCATTATGGGTTGGTGAGCACGTATCAAATTCCCACGAGTAAGTGGGTATCTCTTGAGTGAATTTGTCGCATTGAGTTCGGTTTCCCACGAGTATTTTGGAATATCAAAAAAATTTGCCACGTTTGTTGATTTAGAGTCTTCCTTAGGAGAGCTAGAAGACATTATGTGTGTTATTGATAGGTGTAGAAGTTATACACTCCATCATATGTATTTATAGTAGAAGATATATGTTTAAATGAGTTGTCAAATCGGATTTGTTCCAAACACTTGTGTCCATATAATTTTCGTATCTGTAAATGATTTAAGTGGAGATTTTACCATTGATTTTGCATCGAATGTTAGCATCGCAGTAGCATCGAATTCGTTTGCGTTGATTTAGCATCGAATTCGCGTCATTTTTGTGTCGTTTCTAAACGACGCTAAATAAGTAGGTGAACCCGTGTTAAATGCGTCATGTACCTACCAAATTCGACGCAATATTCGACGATATGCGTGCGACGCTAAATCGACACGTTAAGCTTAAAATATCTCTGTATTTTGCCTATATAAGTTAGAGTAATTCAACACAAAATCATAACACAAAAATATTCAATTTCGAAATGGCAAACAAAGATCTATGGAATTATTATATTCAAAACCGAGCCTCCGTTCAAAACCCTCCAAACACAACTGTTGTTCCTTCAAGCCCTCCATACGATGACTTAAATGTTATTGATGCTCCACCGACAATGTCACTCCAACCAACTGAACGATCCCAATACCAAACGCCCGTAATACCGGGACCTGGCCAACTCATACGGCGAGGGCTGTTTCGCAAGAGATCGCACGATGCAAAGGTGTTGCGAGGTGAAAGTTCTCTGACATGGCCAACACAAGATTTCATTCGTGAGGTCATCAATGAGCCACTACAGGGCGACCAGGATTTTAGTAGTCCTCGGTGGACTTCTACAATCGATTACATAATCCGTGAAGGTACATATATATATATATATAATTAACGCTTTTACCATTACAATAATGATTGAAGATGAAAAATACTAACTCTATCATTCAAAAATGTAGGTTCTTATAACCACAAGAGCACACCATTCTGGACCCAGGTTGCAGAAATTCAATCCCCGCATTCACAATTTGTGAAAGTGAAAAAGGTTTACGTTGTCGATAAATATTATATCCATTTATAGATACAATTTATCTGACAAGTAAATTGTATCTCATTTTCAGATTGTGGCTATGCTCTCCAATTTGACCCCCAACGGGGAGGGAGATCTGCTAGTAACCTTAAAGGATCCGACAGGAAAAATCGAGGGATCCATGCACCATAACATCTTCAAAAATGACAAGTACAAGCTCGCCACTGTTGTAGGTCTGGTGGTCATTCTACAGTTAATTACCGTATGCCGCTTTAACAGGAACTCTAAGTACCTCAACGTCACAGAGCGGAACATTGTTAAGGTAGATTTTGCATAAATTTGTAAATATTTATGATAATAATAAACTGAATTCCTTTTCCAAATAGATAATTGGTGCTAATTCGATGATTCCCGAATACGAACCAACCAAAGTATCTACTATGAAAGAGGAAGATGAAGGAACTACTGGGTACGAATATGAAACAGTTCCAGAATCAGATGATGAATAAACATCCGACCCATCAATGGTTAAGAATAAACTTAATTAAGGCTTTGTGTTGCTTTAATGTTTAATATTTTCCAAGTATCCATAGTACGAGTTTATAATAATGTTGTTATCTGTAATATTTCCTATTTTCTAATTAATGTAATATTTTATGTGTAATGTAATATTTTTATATGTCTAAAGTTATATGATAATATTAAAACCAATGTTTTGTTTATAGATGATCTTCCATTCGAATAATTAAAATACCATTAACAAAAAAACTAATTTTTAATATTAGTGAATGTTAAAAACGAACAGAAATTGCTCGTAGCCTAATGGGCAAATCAGCACATGTTACTGCATAGTGAACCCGAGTTCGAACCTATGGTCACACGATTTTATGGTCACGCGATTTTATGTTCATCACATGTTACTGCATATAGATATTATGTTCACAACATATAACGATAATAAACACATGAATTCGATAATCACAGATAACGATAACAATCACATTTAGCAAAGTGTAGATCTTTACGTTTTTCAATCTCATCGGCGGATGCATTTGGGAAAGCCTTGTTAACTTGGCGAATGAATTCACTAATAGAAAATATGGTTATAACAAATGCGTTTGTTATATATGTTTCATAGCATATATAAGTACGAAAATAACTCTTTTGACCTCAATCCATAGTTGGGAATTATAATATGTACCTTAGAAATGGGCTAACTTCGTCGCATTGTAAGAGAATATATGTGTGTGCACAATTGTAGTCTTCAAACGAGGACCAGTCTTCTTCTCTTATGATTCCGGCCTGCCTACCAACTGCACAGAATATATCTGGGACATCTGAAACTGGATACGTTTGTGCGATGCCACCATCGTCGTACCTACGTGGAGCTCTTTTTCGTGTCCGGACAGTTGGAGGGAAGTAATATGAGCTGAAATGAGAGGTTTCTTCGGTTAAACTATCCGCAACAATTGATCCCTCAACCCTAGCTAGGTTTTTTGCCTTTTCTTTTAAGTGTTTCATGAATCTCTCGAAAGGATACATCCAACGAAATTGAACGGGCCCTCCAAAATTGGCTTCGTGAGGAAGATGGATAGGAAGATGCTCCATCATATCAAAGAAAGATGGAGGGAATATCTTCTCTAAGTTGCACAACAATATTGGGATGTTATTGTTTAGTTGTTGAATTCCATCCTGAATCAGAGTTCGCACACACAGATCTCGAAAAAATGCTCCAACACCTAAACCCGAAATCCAATATCAACCAAAACACAAATGTTATTTTCGACACATAATTTGTTTACATATTTAAATATCGTCATACAAAATATAGCTGCAAGTGATTCATGCACGTTCGTTGGCAAAAGTTCTGCAAAGGCGAAAGGCAATAATCTCTGCATAAACACATGACAATCATGACTCTTCATACCAGAAAATTTTTTCCCTTGCTCCACAGACTTAGAGAGTTTTGACACGTATCCATCTGGGAACTTAACTTCGGTGGAAACCCAGTTGAAGAATGTTGGTTTGCCTTCGCTTGACAATCTAAAGCTAAGCACTAGAGCTCTCCCATCTCCCGTGAGATGTAACTCAACTCTAGAGCATATAAGAGGCAAATCCAGTCTAGACTTCAAGTTGTCTTTAGACCTGCCTGGAACGTTTAAGATGGTGTGCATGATGTTATCGAAAAAGTTTTTCTCAATGTGCATGACATCAAGATTGTGGCGCAATAGATTATCCTTCCAGTCCGGTAGATCCCAAAAAATGCTCTTCTTATGCCAATTATGTTCTTCAAGGTATCCATCTGGGAGATTGGTCGGAATATTAAGCTAGTTACCACCATGTTTTGTTGTGTCTTGAGCTCCCCAATAATCAAGTTGACCTTCAATTTTTTCTCCTGAAAGATATGGAGATGGGGGGATACGTACACGTTTGCCCTTTGTGAACAACCTTCTGTTCCCCCGGTACGGATGGTTCATAGGGAGAAACCTCCGGTGACAATCAAACCAACAAGATTTTCTACCATTTTTTAGTTGGAATGCATCTGTTTCATTTTGGCAATACGGACATGATAACCTACCATGTGTTGTCCAACCAGATAACATTCCATAGGCTGCAAAATCGCTTATCGTCCACATAAGCACAACTCGCATGGTAAAATTCTTTTTCCTAGACTAATCAAAAGTACGAACCCCATGAGACCACAACATATTCAACTCGTGAATCAGCGGCTGTAAAAACACATCAATAGATCTTCTTGGATGCTTCGGACCAGGGATTAAAATACTCAAAAACAGAAATTCCCTCTGCATGCACATATCAGGCGGAAGGTTATAAGGTGTCAATATAACCGGCCACAAAGAATATTGCCTGCCAGACATACCGAACGGACTAAAACCATCTGTACATAGGCCAAGATAAACATTGCGCTTCTCTTTAGCAAAATTAGAGTGTACCGATTTGAAGTGTTTCCAAGCTTTTGCATCAGAAGGATGATGAACTTCTCCTTCAATAGTTGAATGTTCCGCATGCCACCTCATTGATGCAGTTGTGCGTTCTGAATGGTATAACCTTTGTAGCCCATCTGTTATGGGCAGGTACCACATTCTCTGGTACGACACTTTTCTACCAGCTCCCTGGGGCTTAAATCTTGGTTTGTGGCAAAATCGACATTCCTGCAGACCTCCATCATCTTTCCAAAATATCATGCAATTGTCAATGCAAACATCTATCATCTGCTAGGGCAATCCTAAACTAGACACTAGTTTATGTATGTCGTAATATGACTCAGCAGCTTGATTACCCTCTGGCAAATATTCTCTTAGAAGAGATGCCCAATCATCCATGCAACTCTCAAATTGATTATGATCAGACTTTATTGTCATCATCCTAGATGCCAACGATAATTTAGACAGACCTTCCCTACAACCTTCATAGGTTGGTTGTTTTGCAGAATCAAGCATATCATAAATTTTTTTTGCATCTAAATTGGGTTCCTCAGCAACATCAGGAGTAGACATAACTCCAGGAAATGCATCGGTTACCATTTCTTCGAACCTATTATGCTCTAACCCGACATCATGATCATCATTTTCTATAACAAATTGATGCCCATCATATTGTTCATTCGAATAACCGTGACCCTGATCCATAGGTTGGTAACTAGTACTACCCGAAGTTTCATCTTCATATCCCTCTCCATGATAAAACCAAATATAATACTCAGGTGTAAACCCTCTATTAAATAAATGCGTATCAACTGTATCGATTGTCTGTGGCCTCAAATTTTTGCACTTCCGACACGGGCACACCATCACTCCGGTTCGTTGAATTGTAGGCACACTACTCGCTTGAGCCATGAAAATTTCAAGGCCGTTGAGGAACTCTTCTGAAAGGCCACCATTTTCATCTTTACATCGATACATCCACCGTCTTAGTTCATATATATCGCCCATTTAAAAAAAAAAAATTAGGGAGAAAAGATTTTTTTTGTTTTTCGGAATTCAAATTTTGTTTTTTCTTTAGAAATTCTGAACTGATTCCTTACGGTGGTGGTGGGTGGGTATATATAGGAGATTTTAACATCGATTTTTCATCGAATATTAGCATCGCATTAGCATCGAATTCCTTTGCATCGATTTTGCATCGAATTCGCGTCGTTTTTGTGTCGTTTCTAAACGAAGCTAAATAAGTAGGTGAACCCGTGTTAAATGTGTCATCTACCTACCAAATTCGACGCAATATTCGACGCTATGCGTTCGACGCTATGCGTTCGACGCTAAATCGACGCTAAATTTGCATCGATTTAGCGTCGAACTTAGATTTTCGATGCTAAATCGATGCTAAATCGACGCAATATATCGTCGATTTAGCTTCGAAATGTTTCGTCCCTAATTGGCGACGATTTAGCGTCGAATTGTGTTATCGACGCCAATATTCGACGCTATACGGTCGACGCTAAATCGACACTAAATTTGCATCGATTTAGCGTCGAACTTAGATTTCTGATGCTAAATCGATGCTAAATCAACGCCATATAGCGTCGATTTAGCTTTGAAATGTTTTGTCCCTAATTAGCGTCGATTTAGCGTCGAATTGTGTTGTGGACGCTATTACGACGCAAAATCGACGCTAAAATAACGTCGGAATAGATTCGACACTAAAATACAGTTTTCTTGTAGTGAAAACACCTAAAGGCGACTGTCGAATTTTTGTGAACTCGGTCGTACCATCTAGGGCTTCTTTGACAAAGGATATCAGATCCGGTTCAGAATAAACATTGAGTCGCGAATTAGGATACTTGTCAGTCTTGGATAATCGAGTAGGAAGCCGAGAATCAAAAGAAACAGAGTCACCTGGAAAGAAAACCCAGAAATTTAACTTCAAACAACCCAGAAAAAATTTAAAACCCCACAAAGAAAACTTCAATCAACAACTTCTGATGAAAAAAAAGACAAACCAACAAAGTCGTCGCCGTCGGCCTCCATAATGTAATCGGAAAATGGTAGGTAAGTACACAGATTCGTCGTAGTGAAAATTTCGAACGAACGGAAACGGTTGACCACCACAGATCTGTTTTTTTTTTGACCGACACTTCTGTAAAAACTATGTTTTACATAAACAATTTTCACAAAAAAATTATTATACATGTAACTGCAATTTTAAAAAAAAAATGAAGTGTAACTAGAAAGAGATGAGATGAATTATTGGTTCAGGGACTTCTTAGTAATTAACCTACAGAAAAGTATACCTACACAATAAAATGTCTCAAAGGTAAGAGACTTTCAAAAAAGTATCTCTAGAGGTAAATATTTCTTTCTTCAAAGGCTATCATCAAAAGTATCGACAAGGACATGGTTATGATGAGAGTCTCTATGTGGTTTGAGACCCGATAGTCAATATGTTACTCTGTTCGATTTAATTTCTTTCTAATTCAAAATTAAAATGCATTCTATGTAACAAAGATTTTTTTGGTGTGAATAAAATTTAACATTCATTTAAAAAAAAAATAGTCTTACTTTCCTTCTTTTTAGTCTTTAAATGTGATGGTAATCTCAAAACATATCAGGAGAGTCCGAGCCGAGTGCATGATGGCGTATCTCATCCCACAGACTTTACGGGAGTGTTGGTTCTAATGATCGCCTCGTTTTAGCTTTGGAAAACCTTATCAACTGGAGGAATTCCACAAGAATAGCCTCCGTATTGTTCAAGAACATGGTGCTGGAAACTAGGAACTAACATGTCTCGCCTATGCTCTGCTTTATATTATGTTCTTTTTATTTCGTGGATGCATAACTATTGTTAAATGTCTCACATCGGTTGTGGAAAAGATTCTTGAGTTGTGTATAAGTATGTGGTAATCCTCCTCCTAATGAGCTAGCTTTTGGGAGTGAGCTAGGCCTATATTTCTAATAACTATATTTTGGTTTTTTGTACGAAATAAGTTAAATACACATTTTATTTTCTCGAAAAAGAATAATGGAATTGGTGATGAAACGATATCCACACGTATTATATCATCTTTTATCAAAATATCAGCGGGCATGAATGTGGCCGGCGATAAATATCTGAGAAATATGGACCCTCTTTATGCCAACGGAAATTCAAGAACACTACCGAACATTCCATGTGTCAAAATCTACAACAAGACTCTACTACCACACAGTTCTTCTTTTGTTTTTGTTTTTTTATTAAATCTACTACATACTATTTATCTGCCCAAATTCAAAGTATATTAATTCCGATTAATAAGCTTCATAAGGATAAACGATCAGCGATTCATATGTTTTTATTAGTTATACACCACATAAAATCATGATTTTGGTTACATATATCATAATTTTATATGTTTACCGTCTGTATAAAAATATTCAAAGATCAGTAGAACTATATATATAAACCATCCGTTTTTCATACACCATCCGTTTTTTCGTACACAATTAGATATCTGTCATAGTTGAAGAAGAAAAAATAAGATAAAATGTCATTATTTAAGACCTTTCTTCTAGAAACGTCATTTTCCACAAAATTAGTCATTTTCATAAACACTTTCCCGGAAACTTCCTCCGATTTTTCATTCTTTCACGTCCACAAGTATACTGTACGCACACGTACACATCGTGTGTATATATAGAGAGCTACTTGTGTGTAATTTGTATAGACGATAAAGCTTGAAACTTTCTCCAAAAATTTCTCTATACCTATTTCACCAACATAACCAAAAGGTCCAAAACTACCCTTCTTCTGATTGGAATTTAGAAACAGAGATATGGACTGCTCATTCATTACCAAAACCGATCTCCAAAGAATGTTCGAGAAGCTCGACAAGAACCAAGATGGGCTCGTGACCCTCGACGAGCTCCATTGGATTCTTGAAAGACTCGGTTGGACCGACCACACTCTCGATGAGCTCGAACTGATCGTTGGGAAACAGAGCCTCGATTTAAACGAGTTCCTTCGGTTCTACTGCGACGTCGTTTCAAATGGCAAAGGATTGAAGAACGATAATAATGTTGTTGTTGATGATGATGGAGCGATTATGAGCGCGTTTAATGTGTTCGATGTGAACGGGGATGGTTACATTTCGTCCGAGGAGCTTCGGGCTGTGTTGGAACGGCTAGGGTTCGAGGAGGAGGCAAAGAATTGGGATTGTGGGAGAATGATACGAGTTCATGACAAGAATCTTGATGGTGTTATTGATTTTGATGAATTTAAGAACATGGTCTTACATGTCCATGATGTGTAAATATAGTCCGTGTGACATGTTTTGATGTTGTTAATATGTCTATTACGTTTTAACCTAATCATACATATATAAACCAAATCAAGAATTCTAAAACCAATTTTGTTTTATAATCCATTGATCATATGTAAACTTCCACGGTGTCACTAATTTCCGGTTTTGACCGGTGTTTTACGGGTTTATTCTGGTACATGGAAATTTTAAGCCCTCGAGACCGAGCAATCATCTTGATTCTGCGATTTACTGTTCGAGATTTCTTGGTACAATTTTTCTCATTCAATTATTTGTGGTAACACACATTAGATTATATTAGGATGCGCGGGAGTCTGGACTAAAATATACAAAAACAAATTTTATTCAAATTAATGAATTAAAATCTAATTAGGTTGATAGACATTGCAATATAGTTAAATCGGCTAATAGGGGGGTGGTATTTTTATTGAGCTATTCCATGTGCTTTTTCTGTTGATCAAAGATATATAAGATTGATGCGCAAAGATAAACCATAGTTTCAAGTTCGAGACTCAGAACTTTCGTTTCCTTAACAATAGATGCTCATATAGGAAGATACAAGTAATGGTGAAGGTAAGAAGAGAGTAATCAGCCAACTGGTTTGATGGAAAGTACATTACCTTGGGTGCATGTGGCTAGTTGGATCTCTGGCAAGCCATATATTTGTTCTTTTATGGGTATAACTTTTACTAAGAGTAAAATCGCATACGCGTTGAAAAGCTTGGTTCGTCATGTCTTTGTTATTGGCTGGTGATGTCTAGCTAGTCCTTGCAATGCAATTTGAACCGGGCCTTTTCAAGTTCGGTTGAGGTCCGATTGAAAACACGGTGGACCGAATTTTCTTTGTCAAGTTCGTTGATGGTTTATGTCTGATGTGGTTGGGTCAAGTGCTAGTCATGAACCCATGTACGATGCTGACTCGAATCACCCAAGGTTATTACCTTAAACATATAAAAACATAAAAATTGAGGTGGAGATCCTGGAGGAAATTGTTGGTTCTTCCACTGCAAATTTTTCTTAATGATTTCTTTGTGGTCTGTTAATTCTTTCATTTGTGTTCAATGTATAATACACTGATGTTTAGTTTCCTAGGCATCCAACTCAAAACCAATTGGCTAAAATTATCATCACATGAGCCATATCTCGTAAATTTGATAAGATATCTAACCTTCATGCCAAGTGGTGCGAAGCACCAGTGTCCAAGATCCAGAAAGGAACAAAGGTAGATGTTGTTTCATTCGTTTCACCAGTATTGAGTAAGTTCTTGATTCCGTCCCATTGATCATCACTAAGCCCATTGACACCATCTCGATCGTTGTCTGTGATCACATAATGAGCCTTTTCATACCTTTTTGGTCCACTCAATTGCACTGCGTTTGCATATAACATACTTCTACAATCTCTTCTTGCTCCACATGTCTCTATGTTCATCATTATCGTGTTCATGTTTGTCGGTTTCGAAATCGTCATTGATGGTGGCACAATTGACCTTGTTGCGTTCACGTTTATTGAGATCGGAGTCGTGTTTCGGTTCGGGTTCGTGTTTGAAAAGAAAAGAGAAATTAAAATTTTGTTTCAAGCCTGATACCATGTTAAGTTTCCTGGATATCCAACTCAAAACCAATTGGCAATGAGTGAAGAGGCCCAAGTCCCTTATATATTATTCAAGGTCCCTCCCAACTTCCGATG